>CM055971.1:34905000-35505000 GCA_029531755.1 Holothuria leucospilota
TGTAGGCTTATATATCACATCGAGTTGCGATCAACTCTGTAACTACTTGTGGCCACCATGGGCCGCAATCCTGGGTTAGTTAGTTCGATAAAATTTAACGACACACCAACACAAATGTGTCACATACTGTCAACCAGACAAAAAGGTAAAGTTTAAATACGGTTTCAAATACGGTTCAGGTTCAAGTTTGGTTTCAAATACGGTGCAAGTCCTTCCCTTAAGTGGCCTCTAATGACAAGCGGGAAATACCGTGGGCATGTTTTACAACCCCCAGCCCACAGGAGATGGGAGGATATATTCCCCATGGAATTTGATGGGGGATACTGTGCACTATACCCCCCCCCCCCCGCATGAAATCAACCAGGCAGATTCGGAAATCATCATTGCGTTTCGTTTGTTTTTCTACATCAATGAAATGAGAGAGGACACAATATTATAATTATATGTATAATAATGAAGTAGATGAAAGTAAGACTAAAAAATCCCGACGGCTTGTCGAGAGTTTTACTCCCCATTACAACAAAAACAATGTTAACTGAAGTAGCTGAGTCAGAAACACAAAGAATGCATATAGAACATAAAATTAAAGAGATATAAGACAGCAAAAAACAAGTAACTAAATGAAAATGTAATAACTTAGATTACAGGACCAACACTTACCCTCCCAGACCCCACCAGAAGCAAGCCCCTAGGAAAAGCCCACAACTTTCCAAAAACAAAATGCGTGGTGAGAAAATCACGTGCAATGAACCCTCTCGAACGATAATAAAAGTCAAACAAGAGTTTGTACAGTAATAACGTTACTTAAACCTGGCATAAAAAATTGTAATGGTGACTGCTTAAGTATTAGAACAATGTTATGTAGGACTGGGTGAAGTCTCTCCGAAGAAGAATCATGTAAAAAAGTTAAGTTAGTTATTAATAAAATCTTTTAACAGTCTGAACAGAAAAAATTAAAAGATAACAAAAATTCACACTTCAAAATGTAACTTACATACAATTTCTTCTAAAAATAAGTTGTCATAGTATAATTACGTCGCACACTCTGGAAAGGACCATTGCTGGTAATCTCGGGGGTATTTTGTCCAAAATTTTCTTTGTATGCTCCGCACCAATTGACGGAGGCGCTCCGCTTAAAGAGTGCCACTGACTATACCCCCACACACTTTCAAAAACGGATGGCCGCCTATGGTGGCCACTATTTATACGGCATTTGTGCAGGTTAGCTACTAGCATTGTTATGAAGCGAGGAAGTTAATACGAGGACGGTATGAACAGTTATGAGTAATTTAAGACTGATAACATGAATTATTAATACAATTCCCTCGATATCCTAACACAAACAACATCTCTGCCCGAAATGCTTGTTTTGACCTTCTCAGAAAACGGCGGGTATAACCAGACAATAGACCCTTTTCCAAATAGCAATTACAAAGGATTATGGGATAGAATTTTGGTATGCGTCATTTTGGCCACAGTAAAATGCCATGAACAAAAAGATGTAATCCCAACTTGACACTACCCCATAATCCTTTGTAATTGCTATTTGGAAAAGGGTCTGTAGGGAGATTTAGATTGCACTAAGCGGACGTCTCAACGACAAAATGACGTCACCTCCCTCGTTCTGCGCATGCGTCTACTTCAACTTTACGTTATCCCTGCGATTTCACAACTAGAGTCGCAGTATTTGGCGTTGTGGGGAAAATTGCAACCGCAAAAAAGCGTCTGACGTCAAATTCCATAACAATGCTATAACGAGGAATAATATCAGCTACAATTCTGTAAGATGTTCGTATGATTTTCCGTTGAAGTTTGATGTTATATTGTACAATAATTATTCGCAGTAGATGGGAAATGGCATTTTCTTTCTTCGAATTGTGGAAATGTACGGCCAGTGTGATTAGATAACTCAATTCTGCCCAAGGGCGTAGGACGCAGGGGGCTGGGGGTTAAAGTCTAGAAGTGATGGGGCGGAAGTATGTTTCTCCCCTCCCCCTCCCCTGCATTCAAAGACTTAACCCCCTTGTGTGTTCCCTCTGGAAAAATGTCAAAAATTAACAGTCATTTTCTTTATCATTTGATCAAATATTGCACCAAATTGCACTTAAGAACCCTCAAATATTCAAAACTTTTCCAAAGGGGAGGGGAACCCTACCACTACCCCTACCCCCTTTAGAACCCTTTCGCAAGACGTTGATCGTAAACAGCGTTCAGCCCCCTCCCCCGGGCGAGAACAACTCCCCACGCCTATGATTTTGCCTGTTGTTGGTGGTAAGGGATGTGCCCATACCGGCGTGTGCAGTAGTTACACTCAACGTTAGGTAAGGCACATTAGTAGTAGCCTAAGTTGGATTAGTAATTAGCTTAGCAACTATGAATAATAAAGTGTAAGTCACTGGTAAGTTGTAACATTAGCTACCTACCAATACGGCCATTTAAATTTTTAAAGAAAAACTATACGCTATCAGAAAGGCATGAAATTGAATGGGCCTAAGCCTAATTTAGCCCGCTGTCCTCTGACCTTGTTCGTAAAACCGTTCAGTCTGTTCCCTGACTTGTATGTAGCCAAGTGTGTGCAGCCAGGGTCTTCCAGCTCCCTGGTGCAACCGAACTACTCAGGCTAAAAAGTTAGGGCCTAATGCAGAACATAAGGATGCCCACGGCGTGTAACCATCAAAACCCATAAGAAATTGGCCAAGCCTTAATTTAAATGCTGTCTCCTCCCACAGTAGCCGTGTGATCATGTAATGGTTCAGTGACTTCTTATCAGGGAGTTCCCAACACCTCACTGGTTGAACAGGGTCCTTCCATACACAAGAGTGTGCAGCTACCCATCCCCTGCGGGTTTGGACTGTTGAAACAGAAAATCTTTCAAGCTTTAAGAATTATAACACTGTTTTGCATGAGCGCCCCCTTATGGAACCAAAAAAATTGCAAATAGGAGAACCGTTCCTCTCCCACGAAATCCCTCGCAAGGAAGGTATTCTCCAAAGAAAGATACGAAGCAAAGCCTGTCTGTAAATTGACTTCTTCTAACCGTTACCAACCAACACTCCCTTGCCAACCATGACAGTGAGTGATAACACTTCATCAAAACCCTGTAGCCTGATGATAGGAAGTTACGCGCCATAATCATATGCATGCCATGTGCCCGCTAACTCAAACACAAGGTAATGAAACAATATAGTTTCAGCAATTTAAGTGGAAAAATAAAAATATGACTCTTTTAACACATTTCTGTCGTGTTGGTTTGGCTGCATGTCAGCTTGTGTTTTGCTGCGGATTTCAAATTTTATAGGAGAAAAATGTAAGTTACATAAGGGAAGACAATTATATTTTACTGACAAATTCATTGAATGTGTTATCGATCAGTACATTTTGTAGACCTAGAGGCCTGATATATATATATATATATATATATATATATATATATATATATATATATATATATATATATATATATATATATATATGTATATATATATATATATATATATACAGTAATTGAAAATTGAGGTAATTGGGGTAATTAAAATTTCCCCATCGCCAGCTCTGTACCTAAGAAATCTGTGTGAATGCTGTAATTTTTAATTATGCCACTGGGGTTAGTAAAGTGCTAAGTTTAAGGTAAGAATTTAAGTCTGTGTGAGGAAGCAGTGACATTCAATAAGTTCACAAATGCCGTGAAACGAAAAAAAGCTTGTTTGTGGTCAATCATGTCTCTAGCGCGATTGCATCTCTTGGCTTGGGAATATCAGGAAGTTCCTTTTTGACAAATAGCAACTCGCTGGGAATATGGTCGGCCACTCTCTATTATATATGTTATTGCACACTTTGTATGAAACAGCAGTAAAATTATACACTGCAAAATGTCAAAGGAGACTGTCACAGCTATTTCTCAATGGGGCTAGATTAAGGCAATAGTTTTTTTTTTTTTTTTTTTTTTTTTTTTTTTTATTTCAAGAGTTATTTCCTTTTACTTTGCTCAAATATTGCGCCAAATGGCATTTAAGACCCCTAAAATATTCAAAGATTTTCCAAAGAGGAGTTGGTGCTCTCTCACCTCTCCCCGTGTGTCCCCTTCCCCAGGACGGCGGTCCAAAACAGTCTTCAGCCCCACCCCCAGAACATCTTCCTACGCCTATGACCTTGTCTGTTGTTTGGTGTTAAGGGATGTGCCCATACCGGCGTGTGAAGTAGTTACACTTAATGTTAGGGTTAGGCACATTGTAATTGAGTTTGGCAACTATAAATTATAAAGTGTAAGTCAGTGGTAAGTTGTAACGTTAGCTACCTACCA
The DNA here is from genome assembly GCA_029531755.1 of Holothuria leucospilota. Lineage (NCBI taxonomy): Eukaryota > Metazoa > Echinodermata > Holothuroidea > Aspidochirotida > Holothuriidae > Holothuria > Holothuria leucospilota. Next base: position 34,909,301 of record CM055971.1, read on the forward strand.
ATACGGCAGTTTGAATTTTTGAAGAAAAAAGTATACGCTATCAGAAAGGCATGGTATTATAGGGGCTAAGCGTAGTTTAGCCCGAGGCCTCGGAATTGTACAGTTTGTGCCCTGACTTGTACGTAGCCTAGTGTGTGCAGCCAAACGCAGAACGAAAACGCATATTTGACCCCCTCCAAAGTACTTCTTGGCATTACAAACAATAGCAAGACGTTAGACTATAGGGCCTACTACAAGTTATTCTTCACCTTCAGTGAGGCTATTTGTGAAGACTACTCTTTCTTGTTGAACTAAAACTATTCATTACGATAACGCATAGAGAAAAGCAAAGAAATCAATGATGAACTGCATAAGTTCATAACACAGACCTTCACATCCCTCTAAGGGTGACCAGACAATCTTAAGCTTTTATTTCCTGAAGCAGTTAGAAGGCCGTATTCACACCACATGGTCCTTTACGTAGTATCATTAGGGAGTGTTTGGGTTCCTCCTTACATTGTCTTGTAGGAACACATCTACAAATTGTTGAAATATTTGTGTATCCATTGAGATGATCTGTATTCTGAAAAGTGCAGTCTGCCAAGGTACAACAAGACCCTTGTAATATAATGGAGTTTCATCAGTATTTTATTCCAGCTGTCCTTTCTTTGTACTTGGTTATACTGGGTGCATGTCGTGGAGAGGTAGGTTCATTTCTTTCTTTTAATTTTGGGTAAGAATGCACAGCATTTGGAGGCCATGGCAGTAAGTAACTGAAAGAACTTTTTAGCGTTATTCGATGTACTTCAAATCTACACAGCATTTTTATGTTAGTATTAAATTATCATTTTGCAAGAATTTGCCAAGCTCTGTAAAACAGAGCCCTTTGTCATGAACAGCAAACTAAAAATTTCTTTGCTTTTCTCTATACGTTATCGTAATGAATAACTATTAAAAACTGTAGAAACTTTATCCAGACTTTATGATCCAAGCAGTGGAGCCAGCACGGAGGGACATGGGGCTCGTTTCCCCCAATCGATTTGAAAAAATTCTGAAAATTTTAAAATGATCCCAAAAGGCGTTTATGCTATGGATTTCTGTAGGGGATAGTGTGTAGAGCCTGAATGCAGGTTATGTCATGGAAGCTTATTTAATGAACAATTTCTGCCCGCTTTGCGCGTATTTGTCACGGTTTGCACTCCATCTCATGATCATTATTAAGTATAATAATACATGGAACGACTCTGATCACAACACTTTCCCGAAAACAGAGACATCTCCAACTTCTGTAGGGGCCTTGCATTGCTATGGTATCTTTAAATATTACTTGTAGCATGAAGGCGGGGGAGGGGGGTTAAAATACGTATTTGCTGTCATACATTTTTCAAAAACTTAACCGAGCGCCTCGTACGCAGCCATTATAGGTTTAGATGGTGATTTTTAATACACATACGACGAAAACGCATTCTGAAACGCCCTTGTTAATTCTTCCCTCCTTTTGCTATATATATCAGGTCTAATGTTACTTTCCTGCACCTATACTCTCCCTCCCATTTCCCATTGCTGGAAGCTGCTCCTCTGGATTTTCCTTCAAAATGAGTAAAACTCAATAGTTGTAATAGGCTCGGCGTCATACTCTATAGTATCAATTGGATGCCAGGAAATAGCATGTCAGTTTCCTATTTTATATAATAAATCCCGAGCTTCCAGGAGGTCTATACCGGTGTCTGCCAGCCTTAGATACCCTTTTATAATGCACAATGAAGCAAAGGAAAAATTTAGTAATAGTCCAAGAATGTTTCTGTCAACTCCACGCACGTATTTTTGCGTAAAACTTTCCCTGAAAAGAAGGCAGTAAAATAGCCAAAGGGAGGGCTTCAGGGGGTTCGTTGACAACATACCCTTTTCTTTGACAACATACTAGTCCTCTTTCCCCTAACCAAAACTTAGAATTTACTTTACTATGGCCATTTTCTAGCCATATGTGACCAGTTCCAAAAAATACAAAAAGATAGCACCATTTTGCATTTATTAAGCAACGTTTAATTAACAAAAAATCCTCAAAGGGAAGAAGTACACTCCCTCCCCTTAGAACCCTCCCCCAGGACGGCATCTATATGTAGTGACAAATGAAGGATCCCCCACTGCTGTTAACAATCGTAGGGACGCATAAAAAAGGCACAAATTTACGCAGACTTTGGGTTTTTACTGAGGTTCCATTTCGACGTGCCCACCCAATCACCAAATCCTGGCGGCGCCAGTAGATCCACAAATGAAATCTTTTACGTTAACATACTGCTGGGGAAATGGCAATAACCTTATTCCTTTTTCTTAAGAATTTGGGGACTATCCCTGGTACTCTATTTTGTCTTAGTACTACCTTTCGTAACGCTTTTAAGTCTCATTAATTGTTTATATCTCTTTTTTGCCTCTTATATTTCATTGTCTTTCATCGTTGTATTTACGTCCTGGGTATGGAATGAGAAGTCTTAAGTTACTTCTGCGTACAATACATGGGCGCGAGCAGTAGATTTGCGAGACATGCACACAATTCATAAGAATACTTTCTTCATTGATTGACTTTACGCAAGAGTTAATACGTACCAACCAGGAAGTTCGTAACTATGTGAATTTTGTTGTTTTCGGTTGAAAGGTGTTAATTTAAATCTTCTTTACATGGCATCAGCAGATTTTAAAGTAGGGATTGAATCCTGTAATTTTGTGCATTAAATGCCTGCATAACTCAGTGGATTTTTACGGAGGCGATAAGGTGTTTTTCAATTTTAAGGGGCGAAAAGTGCTTCGGAAGAAGCAAGGGCGCATCTTGAAAAATGGGTTACTTAATTTAAATTGAGCCTGAAATGTCATCAAACTGTTCCATGTAACTGAGCTTTCAGCATTCCCTCCTCGGGTGTACTATAAGCGTGTTCATTATGTTAATTGCTAGATTCTAGGAAAATGCATCTAACAGTGTTTAATTTCAAAATTGTTATGGCAAGAACATATCATACTACCACCACTGGCAGTGAAAGCGGCGAGCAAAAATATGGCTCAAAATAATCCGCCAGTTATACCCCGGACGTTCCTTTTCCTTTGCTGTCCATAGGCAGGATATAAAGACAGAATGTTTTTAGTTAAAGACAAATTGTCTAAGGTGATTTTTGTCATGTGTTTAGTGCGCATTTAAGGTAATCGAAAGATAGTCAAAATCGGACTTAGAGTGTTTCATTCTTGTGCCGACAATTTCATAAATAGTAGAGCTTCCGGGGCTTTGCACCTGGTCCTCCACTAGCAGGTTGCTACTAACAGGATCACACTAGGAATCCTTAGGGGAAGCGCTTCAAACTCCAGTGGAACTGCTGACATCTGCCTATTTCACAAAGAGGTTTTCCTGACCTAGACCCCTTTTCGCTTTCGTTAACCGCTGGTTTAGGATTCGCCATTATAAAAAAGTCCCGCTCAGCCGCTGTACTCCGTTGCATGGGCGTCCGGAGGGGGGGCAAGGGGGGCACTTGCCCCCCTGGAAAATCAAAAACTTGAAAAAACGAAGAAAAAATAAAGAAAAAAACGAAGAAAATATAACATTAACATGTCTTAACAGTTCAATCAGTGTGAATTTCTACTCTCAAAACAGGAATTGAATAAAAATATCAACACTCAGGCCCCAGCAGCCCCCCGAGCATATTTTTGGTATTTTTAAAGTTTATATTTACGATATTGCTTATGTTTCCCCTTTTTTATATGCTGTAAATAGGCCTTGGAAGTGCCATTTCCAGCGATCTGGGAAGCATTTTGGGCCAAAATTTTCTTGCGCTCCGCGCCAACCCATGGTGGCGCGGAGCGCCGAGAGTCTGTATATGGGCTTCGCCCCCCCCCCTTGACAAATTCCTGGCTACGCCTTTGTCAACACTGTGTGAAAATAGCATCCAAACTCTTCCGTGGGAGTAAAATATTTCCTATGAAAAAAGTTGGGCCGCCTAAAAAATTTTGCCCCCCTTGAATTTTTTTCTGCGGACGCCCATGCTCCGTTGGATCCAGCCTACACCTGATAACGATGTATGAGTAAGGCTACCTACCCTACACTTTACCCCCCCCCCCCATCCTTATTTCAACCTTTTATTATTTTCGTTTTATTCAAAGCAATACGAAGATGTAGACGAGGGGCGTGGACTTTGCCTACCCCCACTCGGTGAAAGGGGGCAATCAGCTAGCTGAAATTGGTTGGGAGCCACTGCCTCCGAGTAACAATCATAAGAATTACAATACATGTGCAATGTCAATATAATCTGGGGGTTGAAACTTGAAAAGTGCATTCTTTTGAACCACTCTAATACTCATTGCTAAACCCTGTGACGGAATTTTTCAGCATGAGAGCGGAACACTGGAAAGACACGAAGCTTACTTGGTGCAGATTACTTTGATTGCATGTCTTCCTTATAAATTGAAGTGGTAGCAATGACAATAATGGGAAGAAGGAGATTTTAGGGATGGGTGACGAAGGTGGGGAATCGTGGATTTGCACATTAGGCAGTTTGTCCGTTTGTATGGAAGGAGACAGGATCAAGTATAATATATACTTTAGGGTTAAAGGAATTAGAAGTTAGGGTTTAAGGAATTAGAAGTCAGTAGTGACCCCTGTTCCAAAATGGCAATGCACATGATAAGCTGGAAGCATATCACATAACCTCCAAAAGTTTTATTTAAACAATACCTCCTTCAAAAATAAAATAAATGAATACAACTCTATAGGCGTGCAGAGATGGAGGGTATGGATTTTCGAAAGTAGAGTTAACGGATATGTTCACAGGGCTCCAAACACTATGTAGGCTATCGCCGGATAAAAGTTAGTCCGTCGAGTCAAGTCGCAGGTAAAAGTCAACTACGATAACCTTTGAATGATAAAGAATAATGGTAATTGCAAAACGAGAGTAGCCCGCTGTTAGGGGACATCCAGATGGCCTTTGAAACCCCTGAGCCTCTTTATGACTCCCTGGAATCTTAAAGTGCCCCATAGTTTTGTACTTTTAATTGTAAGCATTTTATTTTATCACCTGCCTGTATCATTTTGACTCGTTAGGTGTGTCAAATATTTACAAATTATCAAGCAACTACAGAAATGAGTAAAATGTTGCCCCCAAAGTTTACACGTGAAATGCAAACATCAAGATCACAAGATCAGCAAAAACTCAGGCTGCGGAGACACCATAATCTACAACCTGTGATGGGGGGGGGGGGGTTACTGGTGGTCAACCCGAGATCACAAGGGCACGAGACTTCTTTCAAATGGGGTGGGGCGGAATTGCAGCACCTGCACCCCAAATATTATACATGCTTGTCCGTCCAAAAGTTGCATATTTTCTCTAGGGGGGGGGGGGGAGCTGCAGCCCCTTGTCTCATGGTTTCATGTGGCTATGCCCAAGAGCCAAAAATGCACGATAGTACATACCAGTATAATTTGATTCAAACTTAAAAATTACTTTGGTATCTTAGCATAATGGATTGAAACAGTATTTGATATTTACAATAAATTTATGTTCTGTAATGTAATAAGTCGACTGTTAGTGGTACATAAACCTGGTCCCTGGACCCACGCCTGATTTGTATGTCCTACTATAATTAGTGTATTGTGCGGAACTGAGGTGGTTTCTCCTCCCGTATTAAAAATCTCCCGTTTTCTCAAAGTTCAGGCCCCAGGATTCATTTAAAATCTTGGGTAATGTCCATGAGGCCATTAGAACTTAGCAGCCAACTAGGCATTAGTATGGTGTTAAAATACTCAGAATGCAAGTATGGAATTGACGAGTAAATTGGAATTCAGGGAGCGTTATCGAAAACTTACTAGAAGAACCTCTCTAGTTGCATACTGGGAAAATTGAGTTACCCACCTGTTTGAAATGCATTGCATTGAATGTAAGGACAATAGGCACTAGCGAACATCTAAAATCCTCACTAAGCACGACGAAGTGCATGATTCTTTTGGTCATGTTATCATGCCCTCAGTCCGTGATACAATAGTTTAATTAGCTTCCAAATAGTTTTTTGAGTTACCCATTGCTAGCCCTAAACTTAATAAGACATTATTAGCATGAAAGTACCTCAAAGCAATCCCTGAACTATTACTTTTTCCGGATACCTCGACAAATCGTGCACGAGTAAATATCCTCGCCATGACCCTTCTGATTATGTTCGTCTACAAGGAATCCAAACATAAGTTCAGTTCTTCTCTGGGAATTTCCCTCTTCCTGGACACAGCGTACAGCCGAACTTATCAGGACAGTATTTTGTTTAAACCCCCCCTCCCCCAAGCATCTCATCATGAAGGTTGCTCACGTGCCCCCTCGTTTCCTGGGAAGCACGCTTCCACAGACTGACTTACTATTTGTACTTCCTTTGTTAGTTGTTGTAACATGCCATAAAGGCGCTGGGTTGTCGTCATCAAGGAGGAAAATTTTTGAGAATGTTCATCCAGCGCCCTTGCGATATAATGCCCCGGTAGTTTCTCAGAGGGGGAATTTGGTCCAACAGCTTTATCAGTCCTAACCCTCTTCAGCGAAGAGGGTCCTTCCCCAAAGTCAGCAGGAGTTGGTCGTTTCTGTTGCATCCCTGTCCCTGGCACTGCACCGGAGTTTCGTCCCTCACTGGAGTGGATTTTCCGGCGAGAGGGTAGGGTGGGGTGGCCAGAGCTGTGCAGTTCCACGTATGGTTTTTGGTGGTGCCGGAGGTGTTCCGCCCGTCGTTCCTGCCACCGCTTTGGAGCTCGTCTTCGTTCTTTCATGTACTTAACTGTCTCAAGGTGGCTCTCCTTGCACGCGTGGTCCCTGAATTGCTCTTCAGTGTCAAAACCCTTCTCACGAAACTCACACTAAAATTTTCTTCCAAACCAGGGGAGTGAACATCCCTGATGTGCCTCTCCAAAGAGCGATAGTCACTCAAGATTTTGCCGCAGTGTGAACAAGTAAAATGCTTAGCCATGATGTGTTTGATTCCGGTTGCTGTTACAAAGTCGAAGGAGCTTCGGTTTAGAGTGACATTTCTTCCGATTGCAGACCTTTTTAAGCACTTTTGCTGAAGTAGTGAAGGACGACCTCCAAAGGTGCTACCACTCCTGCGTCAGGCAGTGTCCATTAATCAAACTCTGCAAATCACTTCTTCGAAGGGATGCCAATGCTATTCTGCGGCTTATAACCCAAGTCTCCGAGGAAGCCGCTTCTCCCTTTTACTTCCTTCGCGTATGGTGTTTCTAGAATGTGGACTTGTGGTTCCCGTTTGTTCGGCTACCGAGTGAGAGTCAGTCTTAACTCTAGCGCTTTCTTGCAATTTCAATAATTCTTCAGGAATGTCGTCACTCAAACAGGGCTTCAGTCGATCGTGATGCAAAATTTTCCCTTTCGCCCTAGGGTGAGACTTAATTTCAAATAAAATATCACTAAACTTTTTGGTCACAACGAACGCTCCCTTTTACATTTCACCCTTTAATTTCGGCGACAGTCCCTTTATTTTTGTATGTCCTTGTGATGTACGAGATCTCCACAGGAAAAATTGTTTTGGGCTAACCTTGTAGCGTAGTCTCTTTTCTGATTTACTCAGTCTTTAAATTTTCTCTTAGAATAGAGTGAACGTCACACAAAGTTTATTTCAGATTCCAAGCAAATTCACCATAACTATCTGAGGATTCATCTGCTGTTACACCATCCACTAATAGATTTAACGGCGTATTTGTTTCACGCCCTAGCATGAAAAATTAGGTGTGAACCCTGTCCCTGCATGTTCACATGTTCTATAGGCAGAAGTTAACAACGGCAACTGGGCATCCCAGTCTTTTTGCTTCCTGTCTACATACATGGAAATCATGTTAACTAGAGTCTGATTAAAACGTTCAATCATTCCGTTAGAAGAAGGGTGATACGGTGTAGTTCTAGTTTTCCTAATCTCTAACAATTAACAAACTTCTTGGAACAACCTTGCTTCATAGGTTCTACCCAGATCTGAATGTAAACTCAGTGGGTTCTCGACTCTAGAAAAGAACTCGTAAACTAGCTTACGTGCTACCGTTTCTGCCAACATATCTGGTATGGCGTAAGCCTCAATCCATTTTGTCCCCAACGACCAGAATATACCTATTACCCCGCTCACCTACAGAAAATGGGCCTAAAATATCTGCGGCGACCCTGTCCATTAAAGCCCCGGCATTGAAACTTACAAGAGTCGCTCGAGGAGTCTTATTAGGTCGTTTTCTAGCGCCACATTTCGCACACTTCTTTATAAAATTCCGCACATCAACCTTTATTCCATACCAATATTAATTTCTCTGAATTTTGCGTAAGGTTTTGTTTACCCGTAATTGAGCTGACTACACATTGTCATGAGCTGCTCTTAAAACATTTTCCGGGAGATCTTGGGAATAACAACTTGTACGTAAGCGCTTTTGCTCTTTGTCCTTTCCCATCGCTTACACAAAACATCATCCTTAAGGAAAAGTTGGTCCCACAATACCCACAAATTGCGCACAGTTGGGCTCAAGCTATTAGCCTTTATATTTTTCTCTTTCCGGTCTAACACTGGTGGCGTAAACACGTTATCACTCTACACAAGTCTGCGGCCAATAATGGAGCTTTAATTAAATCACGTTTTGATAACTTACTAAAAACTGATTCACTGAAATCGAATTGTGAACGTCTTGCTTTTAATTCTAATTTGGTGGTGGTAAAGGTTCCTAGTGTACTCTCAGTTGACCTCCCGTGTTAACAACCGCACTCAGTTTTCCAACATGCACGCCCAAAATTTTTGAAACAGGGAGGAAGAACCCCCTTTCTAGCGTTTTCACTGTCCGTAGACACCAAAATGTTACATAGGGGAATTCAGAAAAACAGTAAATCCCCTTCGCTGAACGAATATTTTCAACCACATTGAAAATAAACACACGAAAAATATCCTGGTAAGTCCATCACAACTCAAATCCAAATTTACAAAATTTGCGTCGTTCTCACCTGAGTTTAGTTCTTCAGCGATACTTTTTGCGGCGTCACCGTTACGTTCACTTCTAATCACAATTTGAGCCGAAATGTTTAGAACGTCGTCAAGTTTGCTTGAATCTGACCACTCTTTGTGTTTCTGAAGACAAGTGTCACAACCTCCGCAAGGCAAATCGCTCGAAATAGTTACATTATCGTAGCAGTCACGTGGAATTCGTGACAGCGCGTCTGCGTTGGTATGTTTCTTCCCCGTCCTTTGCTCAATTTGAAAATTAAATTACGAAAGGATTCCAATCCAACGAGCAGTCTTATTTTCCGGCTTTTTAAATGACATAATCCATCGCAAGACACTGTGGTCATTTCTAATGATAAATTTACGTCCGAGCAAATAATGACGAAAATAGTTCGCAATTACCACAACTGCTAATAATTCACGACGCCTCGTACAATAACCCCTCATTGATCTACTAGCAAAAGAAATTGGTCTTTCTTCCTCGTCTAACTGCATCTGGGAAAGAAATACCCTTATCGGAGGCTTCCGTATCTAAAATAAAAAATACCTGCATCATTTGGGTAAGACATAACCTTACTCCCGGTTAGAAACGATTTCGAAGTCTCAAATGCGTGCTGACATTTTGAATCCCATGGCACAAAACATTGTCCGGCCTCTAACAATTGATGTAAGAGACTAGCAATATCGGCAAAGTTTGGTACTGAACAAATCTTTTATAATACGAACAAAATCCTAAGAACGACCGAATATCTGTGACATTCCTAGGAACCGGCCAATTTTGGACGGTTTCTATTTTCTTTGGGTCAGTCTTAATTCCTTCCGGAGTAAAAATGTGTCCCAAAAATGAAACTTCAGTTTTGAATAACTCACATTTGCTAGGTTTCAGCTTTAACCCTGCATTTCGAAACCGCATTTACTTAAAACTTCGTCGAGCTTTTCAATGTGTTCACCGGTAGTTTTATTAAAAATTATGACATCGTCCAAATAAATCAGTATAGTTTTCCATTGCAATCCGCGTAAAACACGTTCCATGCAACGTAGAAATGTACTTGGTACGCTACACAATCCGAAGGGAAGGGTTTGATACTCATACAACCCACCTCTTGTAATAAAATTAATGCTGTCTTATGTCGGTCCGATTCTTTTACCTCAATCTGCCAGAAGCCAGACTGCAGATCTAGTGTAGAAAATGAATTCGCTCCCGACATACTATCTAGGCAATCGTCCATTCTAGGCAAAGGGTACGCGTCCTTACGAGTAATTTCATTTAAATTTCAATAATCTACGCATAGTCTCACATTGCCGTCCTTTTTACACACAAAAACTACAGGCGATGCTCATGGCGAACACGATTCCTTAATTACCCCTGCCTCTGACTCTGAATAACAGTGTTGTAACAAGTCAAGTCACTGACTCGGACTCGAGTCGACTGGAGTCGCATATTTGACTTGACTTGACTTGGTCATCAGCCAAAATGACTTGACTTGACTCGTGTCTGGACCCTAAATGACTTGACTTGACTCGAGTCACCACCTAAAATGACTTGACTTGACTCGGACTCGAGCCTAGTATGACTCGAGTCCAATTGAAGACTCGAGTCAGGGAAAATGACTCGAGTCTCCTTCTGCGACTCGAGGCCGTTGTCGCGACTCTGATGTTTGTAAATGTACCCAATTCTGGGCTGTGCTACGTGCATATCGCGAGGTAGACGTGGCCCCAACACACAGTGCACGTGGGAAATTAATACCAGCACCGCATACCTATAGTATAGTTGTCACTTGACAACAAACGGGCCGTGGTAGTTCGACAAATCCGCACTCACTGCTGCGGAAGCATGTCATACCCTACTATGTACACAGCATTACAGGCATGGACCATTACGAACACCAACCTCAGTGGTTTCTATCGGAAAACAACATGTTGCACAGACAGGGTTGCCATCTGCATGATTCTTGGTCTGATTGCAGGCACTTTCGTTGTACTAGATTTTTATCCATGGGTGAATAATTCAAAATGAAATAATTAAAATGTGAGTCTGTTCATTTTTGCTCTCTGTAATAATTTTGTTGCCTCTAAAAAAGAAGTATTTAAATAATATTGTTTGTGCAACTCTGATGGGAGTGGTTTAGTCCTCAGTAAAGGCATGTGTGTAGGGGGGCATTCTATGAGACTGAAAATCAAGAGGGGCCACGAGACCGAAGGTCCGCGACTGACCGAAAATGAGAAAAAGTTCGCGAGGCCGAAAATAAAGAAAGGTCCGCGAGACTGAAAATGAGAAAAGGTTTGCATAGTAATAATTATCACGTACGGATCTTACGAATGCGTTTTTTTTAAATAATGCGTACGTACGTGATAGTGGCCGCGTACAGTGACGTAGCGAGGGGTTAATTGGGTCATGGCCCAACCCCTGGCAAGAATAAATAAGGCCAAATTTTACTTAAAGTTTTCACCTGCACACAAAATTATTTAAAAGTCATCACAAAGGGGAGGGGAGAATCCTCCCGTTAGACGCCTTCCTCTCCTGGAGCATGGTTCACAAAGTCACGATCCCCTCAGCTGAATTCTGGTTACACAAGTGTGCACGTACGTATATCCTTAAAAGTTCCGGTCTCGCGAGCGGTTTTAAATTTCGGCCTCGTGGCCCTTCGGTCTCGCGAACCCTATTTCATTTTCGGTCTCGCGGACCCTATTTCATTTTCGGCTTCGCCGACCTTTGGTCTCGTGGGCTGTAACCGTGTCTAGCCGGTCGCCGATAGCTCCCTATATATATATATATATATATATATATATATATATATATATATATATATATATATATTATATATATATATATATATATATATATATATATATATATATATATATATATATATATATATATATATATATATATATATATATATATGGTCCTTACAACGACCCATTAGAAATCCGGGGTCTTCGACCAGCACAATGATGGTTAAGATTGATTTTTTTCTTATAGCAAAGATAGGAGCTTAAGTCCTATTTACTGGAATAACATTTCCTTTTCAACTTTGAAACTAATACTGTAGTTGTTTTTGATCACTTTAAACCTCTGAAAAGTTCCGAAAATTTGAAATAAAATCAATAACTTTGCCACTTCGTAAAATTTACTGTAGGCTGTTGCGTTCCAAATATTTGTTGATATCAGAATGCCGTGTGCGTAGGCTAACAGTGTGGCATCACATAGAACATTTTACTACTGAAGTTCCTCGACATACACATGACAACTGCCTCTACAAACATTCCATACTGACGTAATAATGTAACTTATTAGCATACTGATGTGAACAACGTTCCTTAGTCACAAAGTAAATATTAAGGCACGAAAAAGTTGCTAATTTCATTTCAAGCTTTTGGCCCTTTCATAAAGATCTCAGTGATCAAAAACAAAACTGTAATACTCCTGTGACATCTGGAGAAGAAAAGTCATGGTAGTAAATTAATATTTTACTGCCAAAATTTCCTAAGAGAAGGAAGTCAATTTCAACATCATACATAAAAAGACGGCCGATCCCCCGCCCCCCCCCCCCCGATCTATTTTCAGAGGTCGTTGTAAGGACTGCGTATAGTGAGCTCCCAGCGAACGACCATAAAGTCCTTTACTGAGGACTAGGACTGGTTATAATTTCGCAACCCCGTGTAAAGCACTGTTCATCAGGTGGAGTTGTCAGGGTGATATTCACAGTACACAGTACCGACGATAGCAGTCCGGGCCATTTATGTTATGTACGTGCACATGCATCCATCAAACAAAGCCATCTGTCGCCGTCATAGGCGGGATAACGGTGGACAATGAGAAACTTGCACCCCCACTTTTTTCCAGAGCTTAAAAAATAATAAAAATAATGAATAAAAAAAAACGAAAGGAATCGAGACAAGAAAAACTGTAAGAGAATTTTCAATAGCCTATTATTTGATTAAATTTTGCAATGTTTAATGAAGGAAACATTAAAGTGAAGTACCATAAAAATGCTAGGAAGACTTTTCTACGCGCGCTCCGCGCGCACCCCCAGAGAAAACTGACTAATACAATTGAAAATTTTGTCTGGCACCGTAAAATTTCTTTCAAAGCGTGGGCGTCTCCTACGCGCCACACTACTGTGACTTGAAGTCACTGAAAGTACTGCACATCATTAAATGCACCTGGTCCTTGCAAACAAAATGCCAAACACTACCCATGTATAGGGAATCACAATTCTCGATAAATTTTTCGACGTGCTTCTCATGAGCCCGATATAAATTGGTCTCATTAGTACTGCTGTACGGCTGTGCGTAGGAAAACTTTGGTGGAATTACCTCGTTATTATTTCCTGTAGGACAGCTTGAGTAAATTACTATTTCCAAAACCCTCGCTACAGCTTTCCCTGACCACTTTCTCCACCAACTGCCATCATGCATCCTCAGCAAATTGACTAACGTTTACTATCTTAAATTTGCGACTTTCATTAGAAACCTATTTTATTAGCATTTCAAATTACAGATCGGGAAGCAGAATTTGTTCAAGGAATTGTCCAGAATTGCCGCAAAAGCCGTCAAATTTAAAAAATTACTCAGTCATCAGCCTCCGGCTTCGCACCTTCGGCGCACGCGGTTAAAGGTTTCGCCGGTTTCGCCGGTTAAAGGTTTCGACACTACCTTATTTTTCACACTAATAAAAAGACGGTTGAAGGGGATCGTCCCAGACCATCGACAGAATCGCACAATTTGAGTGTCCGTAATTTTTTGCTCATTCTCATTTGAGAGTCGAAATTCTTTCTGTGTACTAACAAGGCACTAGACTGCCCATATCAGGAAGATGCGAGCATCTTGCATGATACCTTTAGAGATATCACGGCCCAAAAGTGCCCCTAAACCCATATTTTGCAAGGAAAAGTGAATAAATTGCAGAATTTGGGTTTCCGTTATTTTATGCCCATTCTTATTTGAGAGTCGAAATTCTTTCTGTGAACTAACAAGGCACTAGACTGCCCATTTCATGAAGATGGGAGCATCTTATGGCACAGTATCAGAGATATTACTGCTCAAAAATGCCCTTTTACCCATATTTTTTACTAAAAATGAATAAATTTCAATATTTGGGTTTCCTTTATTCAATATTCAGTTCTCACCTACCAGTGTATTTTTTTCTGTGTACTACTGAGGAACTTGAGTACCAATTGACGGAGGCGCTCCGCTTACAGAATGCCACTGACTATACCCCAACACACTTTCAAAAAACGGATGGCCGCCTATGGTGGCCATTATTTATACGGCATTTGTGCAGGTAAGCTACTAGCATTGTTATGAAGCGAGGAAGTTAATACGAGGACGGTATGAACAGTTATTAGTAATTTAAAACTGATAACATGAATTATTAATACAATTCCCTCTATATCCTAACACAAACAACCTCTGTGCCCGTAATGCTTGTTTTGACCTTCTCAGAAAACGGCGGGTATAACCAGACAATAGACCCTTTTCCAAATAGCAATTACAAAGGATTATGGGATAGAATTTTGGTATGCGTCATTTTTGGCCACAGTAAAATGCCATGGACAAAAAAGATGTAATCCCAAACACTACCCCATAATCCTTTGTAATTGCTATTTGGAAAAGGGTCTGTAGGGAGATTTAGATTGCACTAAGCGGACGTCTCAACGACAAAATGACGTCAACTCCCTCATTCTGCGCATGCGTCTACTTCAACTTTACGTTATCCCTGCGATTTCACAACTAGAGTGGCAGTATTTGGCGTTGTGGGGAAAACTGCAACGGCAAAAAAGCGTGTGACGTCAAATTCCATAACAATGCTGTGACGAGGAATAATATCAGCTACAATTCTGTAAGATGTTCGTATGATTTTCCGTTGAAGTTTGATGTTATATTGTACAATAATTATTCGTAGTATATGGGAAATGGCATTTTCTTTCTTCGAAATGAGGAAATGTACGGCCAGTATGATTAGATAACTCAATTCTGCCCAAGGGCGTAGGAAGCAGGAGGCTGGGGGCTTAAGTGTAGAATGTGATGGGGCGGAAGTATGTTTCTCCCCCTACATTCAAAGACTAATCCCCTTGTGTGTTCCCTCTGGAAAAATGTCAAAAATTAACAGTCATTTTCTCTATCATTTGATCAAATATTGCACCAAATTGCACTTAAGAACCCTCAAATATTCAAAAATTTTCCAAAGGGAGGGGAACCCTCCCACTACCCCTACCCCGCTTAGAGCCCTTTCGCAAGACGTTGATCGTAAACAGCGTTCAGCCCCCCCCCCCCCTCGTTCGAGAACAGCTCCCCACGCCTATGATTTTGCCTGTTGGTGGTAAGAGATGTCCCATACCGGCGTGTGCATTAGTTACACTCAACGTTAGGTAAGGCACATGATTAGTAGCCTAACTTGGATTAGTAATTAGCTTGGCAACTATGAATAATAAAGTGTAAGTCACTGGTAAGTTGTAACATTAGCTACCTGCCAATACGGCCATTTAAATTTTTAAAGAAAAACTATACTCTATCAGAAAGGCATGATATTATATAGGCCTAAGCCTAATTTAGCCCGCTGTCCTCTGACCTTGTTCGTAAAACCGTTCAATCTGTTCCCTGACTTGTATGTAGCCAAGTGTGTGCAGCCAGGGTCTTCCAACTACTCAGGCTAAAAAGTTAGGGCCTAATGCAGGGCCTAACATAAGGATGCCCACGGCGTGTAACCTTCAAACCCCATAAGAAATTGACCAAGCCTTAATTAAAATTTTGTCTCCTCCCACAGTAGCCGTGTGATCATGTAATGGTTCAGTGACTTCTTATCAGGGAGTTCCTAACAACTCACTGGTTGAACAAGGTCCTTCCATACACAAGAGTGTATAACACTGTTTTGCATGAGCGCCCCCTTATGAACCAAAAAAAAATTGCAAATAGGAGAACTGTTCCTCTCCCACGAAATCCCTCGCAAGGAAGGTATTCTCCAAAGAAAGATACGAAGCAAAGCCTGTCTGTAAATTGACTTCTTCTAACCGTTACCATCCGACACTGGATCTCAAATAAAACAAATGATAGGGGTAACTGCTATCTTTTCTTAACTGTGGTAATGCGTTAGGGACATGAAACAAAAGACCTGAAAGTTTTAACAGATGATGAAAAATAGGAGAGTATTTTTGGGAAATCGTAGAAAATAACGCGACAGATGTCTAGGCATTATCAGTGAAAAGGAACCAACTTAATATTAAATATTTTAAACCATAAGGGCATCATTCCTTCCGTGTCCCATTTTTTCTCCCATTTTATTCTTTTGCGTTGTCGATGTTGCTTGTATGGTTAAATACATATCCACCTGACAACGCTGTCCAAGGCCAAAAGTAATTGTGAGATATAATGTTACCTTAAGTACAAGAATAGGAGGAAATAGGACCAATAATATTAACATAAAATATACCATAAAATCTGCATTCATTTTTACACAAACATTGTCCGTAACTGACATTCGGTTAAAAATGTGGACTGAATTACCTTACCTTTATAATGCACCTATTAGAAGTCACCAGAAGTTAAAATGACGTTAAATCATTTACATGTAAGCAAGCATTTTGGAAGGAACCAGCGTATTAATTAATACTGAGACAATAAAGAATTATTATGCAGCAGAGTCTTTTGTACACTTAACAGAGTAACATCATACTCAAACTAATAGAAAAACTGATCATGAAAATTAGAATGGTGTTTTGAAATTTGTATTTATAGCAAAAATTTGCTTATCATATGAAAAACACATCTTGATTAACATTCATGACAGGTCATTGTGTTTGTCTTTCCAAGGTTATGATGCGATGAACTTTCACAGGAATAGACCATTCAGTACATTTGACAGAGACAACGACGGATGGAACGACTACAACTGTGCAGAGAGAGAAGTCGGTGCTTGGTGGTACGGGGAAACATCATGGTCAATTTCTACTGGTTCACATTGCAAGACGAGTTCTGTTTGGTGTCATCACTGGCCAGTCGGCAGCGACTCTTGCGGAGCCTGCTCTCATTCTAACCTCAACGGCGACTACGATGGGTCAACCCGCGGGACAAATATACACTGGGCTGGAGATGGTCTCTCTGGATACGAATGTAGCATCAGATTCACGGAAATGAAAATAAAGCCTGTTTAAATAAAGGTCACGCAGGCCAACAATTGCTGCATATTTAGAATATTTATTTTCTACAATTCAGAACTATATGATTACAATTATTTAGGCACTGACACTTGACAGGTTGCAGTTTGACTAGAATAAAGAGAGTTAAGTAAAGAATGTGTGTTTGTACCCCATATTTTATTAAAGGCAGTCTTCCAACTTTTCTTTCCCTTCAAATAGAATTAAGTGTCGATAGAAAACTGCCCTGGGTACAGTTAAATGATGTGTTCTTTTACTTATTTGGTCTTGCAGTGGTGGGAGGTTGGATGAATAATTACATATTAAATTAAATGGAGTAGCTGAGGGGCGCCCCTAACACGTAGAATTCCCATGATCAAACATCTGTCGAGACCTGGGTGTCAGGAGTTTGAATAGATACCTGATAAAAAGGTAATTATTAATAAGTATTAACAGGTTTGAACGATTATCTGCAGGTTACAACAATAAACCAAGTCATTTCGACAATTTTCAACTACTTCGGAATCCAACAGTTTTTAAAAGAACTGTATTAACAGAATCGCCTCCAGTGACGTAGCCATGGGGAGCAGGGGTCACCTCGGCCTTTGAAGACGACTCCACCATCAGTTAATGTCATGCAAGGGTTAATCCGGGAGCTCTGTGGTTACTTATTCATAAACAAATAAACATCTGTGTCTGTGTACGTATACGTAATATATGTATATGCAAATGGTAGATGGGGACCAGAATTCACCATATAAATATATACATATATAGGAACACTACATGAAGGTTGGTTACCTAGAATGGATCAAGAATGTGGAATGGGCGATTAATACATTTTGTTCTGAATATTAATTCAACCTACAACTTTCTTGTAAATCGTAACTAATAAACCAAGTCATTTCGACAATTTTCAACTACTTCGGAATCCAACAGTTTTTAAAAGACTTTGTATGTATTAACAGAATCGCCTCCAGTGACGTAGCCATGGGGAGCAGGGGGCACGTCGGCCTTTGAAGACGACTCCACCATCAGTTAATGTCATGCAAGGGTTCATCCGGGAGCTCTGTGGTTACTTAATCATAAACAAATAAACATCTGTGTCTGTGTACGTATACGTATATGTATATGCAAATGGTAGATGTGGACCAGAATTTACCATATAAATATACACATATATAGGAGCACTACAAGAAGGTTGGTTCGCTAGAATGGATCAAGAATGTGGAATGGGCGATTAATATATTTTGTTCTGAATATTAATTCAACCTACAACTTTCTTGTAAATCGTAACTAATTTTAAAAAAAGGGGTATAGGCATTTTGTCAAAATTTTGTAGAAAACAAAACGTGTTTGTGTTACTCCAGCTCGTCATTCAACTATAATTCAGGAGCGTGGAAGGAAAATGATAAACCTCTCGGTTGCCAGATTTGTATTGTGAGACTCTTACAAAGTCCTGGGTGTGAATATAGGGATACAAAATCCTGATTATGAGCACAAGTACTTGATTTTTAAACTCTGGAAGGACGGGTATGAGTGCATCATTTTCAAAATGTATGAGAACTAGCACGAGCACAAAGTCATGAGTAATATGAGCACGATTACGCACTCGAGTACTTCAACTCTGTTAGTTACATATTCTTCAACTCACTCTTCCTGATGAACGCCACCACTGATGGCCACAACACAGCGCTTCGGGGTTGGGTGCTTAGTAGGCAACTGTCAAGCGAACAAGTCAAACTGGCCATTGTAACTTAGTACGTATGCGTAGAGTTGATATTTACCAACCTTTAGAACAAATCATAGCCCAAGTCTGGCAAGAATGTTGTCAGGCTTATGGCACCTCTAGGGTCAAAAACTTTCCCCGGTACATTTGTGGTTCTCTTGGTTAATTTGCACTGCCTAGCCACTACCTTAACATACACCATTTCACCCTTGAGAACGGATCCAGGGATCGGAGATTCAGGAAATCATGGCCCGGAAAAGGAGAGGACTGAATGTAACCTTGGGAAAATTTGGAAAAGGAAGCACTAATATATGATTCCTTGTGTTCTAGGGTCTTTTAAATATGATCATAACAGAAAAAGTTTCATCATTTTCATCAGAGTAAATCCAAACAAATAACGTATTCCGGAAAACCTGGGAATGTACGAAGCGCCCAAAAATGGTCTTTGGAACGACTTGTAACAGAAAATAATTGAAAAATTTCCATCAGTTATTTAATACAAATATACACATTTACACCGACCCTGGTGGGTTTATGTGCGGTGGGATTACTTCATCTTCTGTGGTGTCTCCCGAATCACCAGTCCTGGCGACGTCACTGATCGTGCAAACTACTGTGCCTATCCCCAGATAACAAATCTCTTGCAAAACGTATACCAGAGAAAAACAATGGAGCCAACACCTATTGCATGGGAGCGAGTGCATACCAAACGTTTTGCAGTCGAAATTAAGAATGATCCAAAACATGTTTAAGCAAAAAGATTTCTTCAAGTATTGGGGTGAAATATCTTTGAAGGTAAATGATTATGAATGATGTATTTTAATTTTCATACGTTACACATCTTTCACAGACTACATAAATTTTCCTACCTTTTCCGTTTCCCATAGAATAGCATAAGAGAATGTCGTATATGGCAGTAATTTTGTCAAAGGTTTGGCACGAAGTTATGCAAAAAGGGCTGTCCATATAAAGGTAGAAATCTATTTTTAAAATGGAACCTGTTTGATGGAGAAATGTTGCTTGCCTACAAAACATGATAAGGAACCCCAGTCCACCCAATCAATTTTTATAGATCTTTAATCAGGCGCGTAGTCGCGGGAAGGCCTGGCGAGCCTGGACCCCCAGATGTTCGCTAGCCCCCCCCCCCCCAAATTGTTTGTGTCCAAATAACATGTGTCAGAATTAAGGACGGTGATCAATGCCGTCAACCCCCCCCCCATTTGATACCTAGGCCCCCCTAAGAATTTCATCCTAGCTACGCCCCTGTCTTTAATATCAATTCTGCCTGCTGCATAACAGTTTTACTGTATAATGTTACTGAAACATTTGATATTTATTACATTGTCAGTTTTTTTTCAGTTGTATCCATAGCGATCAGGAAAATGTTACCAACACCAAAACTAGGAATATTCTTTGACTAAGAAACCCAAGGTTAGATGACAGATTCTCCATCCATGGCAGTTCACGTTTAGTCCATATTTCCATGGTCTCGATAAACCAGTAGCTTTTCATTGTGTGTATATTCTTGCACAATTTTTTTTCACTTAATTCCTTTTAGGGCTTGCCTGCTTAAGGCGTGCGCAGAACTAGTCGAAATACCGTATCTCAGCCCAAAGGGCCATAAGGCCATATCCAAATGTAACAGAAGAGCCCATTTGACATGCAGCAAAAGCATTAAAATGTACAGAAGTTATCACGTAATGTAGGGTACGGACGCTGTTTTTTATCAAGACCAATACGCGAACATATGGAAGCCTATATACGTGCATTTTTATAGTGATATGTATCAATGTCACAAGAGTTGTCGCGTTCGTGTTAAAATATGTTTTGTGTATTCTTTGTTCCACAATTAGGCCTACACACTATGCACTCAGTCAATGTGACATGTTGTGCAAACAAACAGTTTTAGCCAATGATATTTTTTCTAGGAAAACCACAGATTGAAAGTATTCTTTGCATGACATTAGACGAACCCTTCATATTCAAAATTGTCGCCGAGGATGTAGAATTGGTAACTTAGGATCTCCTACCTTCGCTTTGCTACTCTACAAGTATTTCTTCAAAAAAACGCAAGGGGAAAATATATTTCACTTTAACTGATGAAAGTCACCAAAAAGCTGTGGCCAATTTTGTTGCAATTCATACGTACAGTTCAAGAGTTGAGCGTCCGAGACTAAACCATTTTGTACCTTACGCTTGCTTTCAAATAGACCTTGTGCATATTACGGCACAGAACAGAAAGTGCGCCAGATGCAACTAAACGGAATGGTCATGTTTTGAATCTTCTTATGTTTTCTTAGTTTTAGCAAGCGTAGGCTACAATCTTTGCCATACCAACTTAAGAAAATATGAGACTGTGGTTTCGATTTGGCACTTGTAGGTATTAGACATAGGCATTGCCAGTAAAAATGCGGGACGATTCGTTCGATAAAATTAAGGAAAGTTAATCCATTAATTCAATGCCGCTCTAAGGTTTAGTTGCCCGCTAACTTGTAGTGGTAACGGCATAGGCGTAAGAAGCCTCAGATGGGTGCTGAGTGTACAGCAATCGTCCCAAGGAAGGGCTAAAAGATAAGGGTGCCCCCCCCCCCGCATGGGTTTTTTAATATGTATGCAATATAGATGCAATTTGATGCAACAGGTTGTGCAAATTTTGGAAGAGTGTACTGAAAAAATGAAGTTTTATTGAAAAAGTTTGATAAATTAGACACAAGTAAGGGTTTTTTCGTTCTGCAAAAATAGAGGAGGTGCAAAAACATGCTTTAGGCCTTTACATTTTTTAACGGGAGCAATTTTAGCCCTTACCTCTGCGTCTGCATACATACAGTTTTTGGTTTTCATAAATTTGTAGCAAAAGCTGGGGTTTGGTAGGCGCCCCAAGGTGTCTGTATCGAAAGAGAGAGGAATACCTTTTATGGTATTTTTCAATTTAGAAGAGTCCTTACGTTCCACGGTGTGGATTCGACAAACCAGAGAGTACATTTCTGTTCAACAGCCTTACCCATTGTACCACCCTTTGAAAATGTGGTATCAGCAATTAGCTGTTTCAAAAGAAATGCATCATTTAGAACAATTGCATCGGTTTCTTTCAACAGCCATCATTTGTACATCACTCAAACCGTATTAGGAAACCAGGTACTTTACACAATTAATATTAAGCACCATTACCACACAACTAGCTTATGTTCACAGTATGGGGGGGGGGGGGGTAGGCGAACAAAAGAGGAAATGAAACAATTTTTGTGTACATGAGAAAAGACCGTTTCACAGGAAATTAACAGACAACAAACCTTTTTGAAACTAAACCCAACCAGTGACGCAAACGTCTCAAACGGCGCGTTTTCATGTGCGCTGAAAGCGTACCAAAATAAACTACAATTCTTCACATCGATTCGAACATAACCACAGCAAAAATTGGCATCTGAAATGAATGTCTTTATGAAAACATATTTACTGGATTTATTTTTAAAGTTAATAACTGTAGGGACACTTAACTCACCAGCACCGAGACCATGGGCACCATCGCCTGCCGAAAGTAGTCATTGACGTGCGAGTGATGTCGGCTGTAACTGTGAGCCTCACCTCCCCTTAAACATATGCCAGGAAGTGTGTCTTGAAATAACAAATGTTCTGAAGGGTGATCCCATGGCTCGTTGCAATACCTTACCAGAGACAATACAAAGAGGAAGTATGTTCTGTATAGGATATTGCAGGACAGGTGTAAGATAAAAGATCATGCAAAATGAATTCCTTGCTGATAGTCCCGTATAAGCGCCCGAAGAGAATTTATAATAGAATTAAGTAGCGCTAGCGTAAGTCCTCCAACTCCAATCTGTCCCTCAGACCACGGATACTTAGAGTTAGTAAGGTCAGGGAAGTAGAAAAATCTGTGCTTGTTTGTGGATTATACATGTAGGGTGTTTTCTGGTTTTCGCTTGGCACTTTGTCGGGGATTGGGTTAGGGTCATGCTATGGTCCTAAACCTTTCGACATGGGTTCGATTACAGAAGCCGCTATAATGAAGAAAAAATGAAAACCGTACTATTAAATGAACATTTCTTGATATATTGTAGTTTTCCTGAAAAAATATCTGGTTTTCTCGTCATATGTGCATAATTTGCGCTGGACAATTTACTCATTACTTTCACCAAGCTACATTTTTAGATGAAGTGTTATTCCGGTCGCATTGGCCAATTGATTGGACATTAACGCTCAAAGACTGTAACAGGTATTTACGCACGGGCAATGAATCGTTCTCGCCAATGGGGAAGGGGGTACCTTACACCTTCATCTTGTAATTTCACATCGTCGACTCGGATATACAGTAGAGAACTGAGACATAAATTACGCTTAGGCCTAAAAAAAAAAAAATTTTGTTTGTCCTCGACCGCCCGCACGTAATTTTCCGTCCGCTCGTATTATTTTTTTAGTTTCATTTTTTTTTTGCCTTTTGTGTTGTACACAAACCTGTATATTTTGCGACGAAACTATTTTTGTTCCTGACTGGAATACCTTGCACTAAATGGCTCATATATGTTGAATATCCAGTCGAAAGCAGAACAAATAAAACGCTTCCTTCACACACACACACACATACATGTTTTTGGCGTCAATCGGGGACACACGTTTTTAACAGTGAAAATGTGGATATCCCCACTTGGGGTGAATCCACATTTGACTAGGGAAAAAAACGCTCATATCCCTAATTTACATGCACTACACGCATACACACACACTCATGCACCAACCCATGATGTGTGTACTACTGATAGGTTCACAACATGTAAAATGGGGAAAACGCCAAAAATGCTCAAACTTACTGAGACACATCTTTGAAAGGTGCAAAATCCAATTTCATGGCAAATTTTGCATTCGGGAATTGGGGATATCCCCACTTGCAGGTGTATCCCCACTTGCCCGGGGAAAAAAACGCTCATGTCCCCGATTTACATCTTTTACATACGCACACACACACACACACACACACACATACTCACCCTCGCTTCCTTAGCGGTACGCGGGAAATGTACCGGTAAGGAATTCGCGGGATTTTCCCGTTAGCCTGGCTGTAGACTGACTTCCAACTAACCCAGCAGACGTGCGTGTCTGGAGGGCGGGCTGCTTGCTAAGTTATAGTACTGTACAGTAACACCATTTCACTTTTGTTCTTAGCACTCTTACGTGCATACAAATGTCTCAAGGGGGAAGAGAACACCCTTTAACCACTCCCTCTCATCAAACCCCCCCCCCACAAAAAAAAAAAAATTTCCAATGAAAAGGTATTTCCACTGAAGGTTAAAAAAATTTTCCCCAATAAACCACCACAACTAAACCTCCAAGGTTAATTAAAAAAGTCGACAATCTCGCACCATTTTGCATCTAGGCTCTTTAAAGAAGCAAAAAAAAAAAAAAAAATTTAAAGGGGAGGGGGACACACCCTCCCCTTACACCGTTCCCCCAGGCCGGCGATCACACAACATACTGCATCCGATAGTTGTGCCCCCTCGTCGCACTGTTGTGCCACCTTGTGCTCCCTCAGAATAAAAAATGTCTGGTGACGCCACTGATCGGAGGGGGGGGGGGCATTATTTTGATCCTTTACCCGATCCCAAACGGATCTCGTTAGGCCAGGCTGTATGTATTCTTCAGGCAAAAATTTCCTGCACACCTCTAGCTCTCAGTCTGATAAGCCTTCTATCTGTACATGACTTTGTACAAGCTTCAATAAAATCCTCAAATGCACTGCGATAAAAAAAACATCCACTCTTCCAGCAGCTTAAGTACAAGTGCCATGAAACATTGAGCATGTAGCTGTCTTCCCGCTCCATGAACATTGAGCATGGAGCTGTCTTCCAGCTCCCTGCGTAGGCTGCATTGACTTAGCCTACTACCAATCGTGTTGTTGCTCCCATTTACATCGTCGTTAATTGCGTTGACTGAAACAGCGCCATTGACTGCTTTCACGTTGTTAACTCATATTACATAGTTACTTACAATCAGCCATTGAACGCAGAAAGGTCGTTAAAGACATTTAGCTCGCTATTGATAAGGATTACGCCTCTTGCTGTACGAGGCCACTTCGTAACACGCCCCTGTTAACTACTTTTACCGCCTTGTTACTTAAAGTTGCACCATTGTTGCCGATATTAACCACGTTGTTTCTTAAAATCAGGCCGTTGTTAACAACATTTACCACGCTGTTGTTGATAATCACGCCGTTATTAACTCAATGTACGCCGCTGTTACTAACGATTACGCCGTTATTGACGAACTTTGCGTAATTCGCGTTCCATACTATATATGCTAACCTTGCTTATCGTCCTAACCCTTTCAGAGTTCATGAACAAGTCTCCTTTTCTCTCTATTTATATAATTTTATCTATTTAAAACGGCAGTTGTGAAAAAAAATGATTGATAATTATTACGTAGCCTGTGTTAGATTTTTTCTCCACCAAATCATACCTGGTAATAACTGTAATTACTGCTTCTCCCCAAGTATTCAGTGCATGAGTTAGAAAAGCAGAGCTAATGGTGTAAATATTTAACGGTGTTAATATCTGTTTTTCGTGTGTAATCAGTGAATGTAATATTAATAACTTGTACAGTTGTGTCTGTCTTTTTTCTTTGTAGGAACTCCTCCATCTTGTTAACCCGATTGTTATTTTCTGAAGGACTTCACCTTAACATTGTATATTTTTGTCCGATAAAACAAATAAATAAAATCAGATCTGTGAGTTAAAAAAGATTCATATTGAGAGTCTCCACTGTAATGTTCATTCTCTCACACCTAGCTTGGTTACAGCTTGGTACCAGCTGCATTATATTTAAGCTTTTGCCAATATTTATATAGCTTGGCTACATACTCTCCATCAGGGCCCTTAGAAAGTCCCACGTTGGTACGCAAAGATAGTTAACAACTAAATGGTTTGCACTTGCAGGAAAGATCGAAATCTCTGAAGATACGAAATAAATATAAAACGCCCAGATAATTGCCCCACTTGATTTCTTGATCTAATAAATATTGAGTGAGGTACAAAAAGGGGGGCATACGTCCTGTCTGCTCACTTCTGAGAGCGAAAAGAAAAAAATATTTTGCTGCCAAATCTACACATACGACTTTAATCAAAGTTTTAGAAATGTAGCTTCCAAGCAGACAACAAACTGCCGTAAGATGTTTCAACCCCAGATTCGGGCATTTGCGCATATGCAGTCAAAAAAGATGATGGAACGAATTTATGTGACGGATCTGCGTGTAAAACAAACGGAGATTCTCAGATGTGTTGTCATTGCTTTCAAGACAGAATGATTTAGTCTACGTAGCGGCGTTCAAGTCTAGGCCTTTTTGAGACGGATTATACTAAGTATTCACAACTAAAGAGTAAAACTGAACTTTTTCAAACGTTTGAACAGAATATGCCATCACTTAATACTAAATGAATGGTGAAATCATTTGGTAAAAGAATGTTCAAAACGTTTTTGAAGTCCTGCAGATACAACAGTAAGAACTGACCCTTAACCAAAGTACAGAAGGGAGTGAGATAGCTTCCAGGTGTCGAAATAGTCTTCCGAGGGAAGGGGGGTAGGGGAGCTTACGAGATACACAAAAATAATTTAGAGTAATAGTATCTTTTAACTTTCTAAGAAAAGTGTGTTGAGGGCGTTTAAGAGGCTACCGTGCCCTGCCCACTCTGGCTACAGCGGTCTTGGTATTAATTTTTATTTAAAGAAAAACTTATTAAAATCTTAGTCGCATTTAACTCACGCATATTTTACATCCTTACTCGAAATCCAGATATGGGCCAGATATGAAATTCCATATATGGGCCAGATATGGAATTCATATCTGGCCCATATCTGCTGCAGATATGGGATTTATATCTGGGCCAGACAAAAATTGGACAGGTATAACCCAGATCTACGCTAGAACCAGATCTAAGCCATATATGGCCAGATAAAGTTTTATCTGGATCAAGTCTTTACATGAAACAGATAAAATTTTATCTGGACAAGACATGGTGCTTATATGAGCAGAATATATTTCCATATATGGCCCATATCTGCACCAGATATATATAGTATATATTTTACTTTCAACTTCCTAAATCATGAAAAATGTAGGTTTAGATACAAGCTCCGCCCAAATATGCAAATCATTTGCATAAGTTCACTTAGTATACTGCGGTATTAACAAATGTGTAGTCACTAAATAACTGCAATGTCTAGGGAGGTGATGCTGTATCCAAAAAAATGTCTTAATTTATAACAAGCATAATCCAAGAATCAAATCAAATAAAAATAAAACAAACTAACAAAATGCTCATTTGCATATCTAGCATATCAAGTTATATCTGGCTTGATATAGCCATATAAAACTTTATTTGCA
Source organism: Holothuria leucospilota (assembly GCA_029531755.1). Lineage (NCBI taxonomy): Eukaryota > Metazoa > Echinodermata > Holothuroidea > Aspidochirotida > Holothuriidae > Holothuria > Holothuria leucospilota. Next base: position 34,936,512 of record CM055971.1, read on the forward strand.
TATCTGGTATGGATTTTTATCAATTTATATCTGGCTTGATATGGCCAAATAAAACTTTATTTACATATCTGGAAAGGCATTTCATCAAATTATATCTGGCTTGATATGGCCATATAAAACTTTGTTTACATATCTGGACAGACATTTTATCAATTTATATCTGGCTTGATATGGCTATATAAAACTTTATTTGTATATCTGGAATTGCATTGTATCAATTTATATCTGGCTTGATATGGCCATATAAAACTTTATTTACATATCTGGACAGGCATTTTATCAAGTTATATCCGGCTTGATATGGCTATATAAAACTTGATATAATGTATCAAGGCATGTAAATCTGGCTGTACATCTGACTTGATATGGCCATATAAAGGCCTTACTTAACCAGATACATCCAGATATCAGTCCATATCTGGATTTGGATTAAGGAAAGGATTAGCTAATAACAGACTTCTCGACCGAAAAATATAGAAGGACCATAAGCAAGGTATAGTCGTTGTATTGTAACATCTTGCCCTTTTTGCGTTTGGTGTAGTTGCTGTTATTCTGTTTTTAAAATGCTTTAGACTGCTCTAAATCTGATCAACATATAAAGACAATCTTGCAACAAACCTGCATCTCCTTCCGTGTAACGTCCAACGGTCAGTCAATAGTTGTTGGTTTCATTATTTATACAGAAGAAATCAAATTTGGCATAGTACCCTTACAAAAAAAGTGTGGCATGCCACAAATGAACACACGTAATCACGTGTGGCAGAGCATAAGAAAATACATAAGGAACAAAGTATGGGTGTGCGTGGTGACACATGTGGTATTGGAACCAATCTGACACACAGGACCACGCTTTTCCCTGCATGAATGTCACACCTTGAAATCTGGGTCAAAGTGGGGAAAGCTGTCTCAAGTTGACACATGTGGCAAAGCAGGGCAAAGTGTGACAAACAAGGTCAGTGAACGAAATCGAACTATTGAATTTACTTTACTCAGCACCACACTTCTCCACTCATCGGCCACACTTTGCCTACTTTACCCCAGTTTTCCTCCTGTTACATGTGTCAAAGCGTGATTTTCGGTTTTCCACACATTGCCTCATGTCCAAACTGTGAAAATGCTGGTCAATGCATGGCACTTTGGAAAAGTGTGTCAACCGTTTATTAATGACACACATTGTCACGCAAAAATTTACAGAAATTTCACGCCTCTCCACACCCCACCATAGTTTTGCACAGTTCGACACAGTATTTCACGTGTGGTATTGGAACTTTTGCCACACAATTTTTTGTAAGCGTAGGGAGCACTTTATCGGTTTACCAAATCAACTCTGAGTTGATACCGTTTTTGATTGGTTAGACTGAATATTTTCTCGTTTCTGAACCAAAGTTCATGATCTAGTGATCCAAATCCTTGCTTGTAATCATCCCAGTCAACATCAAAGTCAACAGATCCATTTACACGACGCTGAAAGAGCTGCATAATGTCCAGTTAACGATACTTTAATTGATGACGCAAATTTCTCTTAAATAAAAATATTTCAATGAACTTCTCATTGAGAAGAAAACATTAGTTAATATAATGATCAGAGCAGGTTTCCCGTGTATTTTTGCAACTCATCAAGGCCTATTTGTAGCTCAGCATAGTCAAGGAAGATGACTGGAGGTAGAGGGTCTGTGGCTGATACGGAATTAGGTGTATACAGCGTAGGAGGACGAGTCATCAGAATAGGTGAAATCAATTTGAAGCTCATAAATGGTTCGATTTGTCAGAAATGAGAGCTTCTCGTTACCAAGCCAGAATTCTTGTGACAAGAAACCAAACCCGTCATTGTATTCCAAAAAATCACGTTGGAAGATAACGGTGCTGAATTATCTACAAGGACAGAAATGTATGAAATAACAATATATAAACCTTTTAGGTATTCATTGCATGTTTAAAGCATCGCCATTCTTCCATTTTCCAAAAATGAGTTCTCCCTGTCAATTGATTGAAGCAACAAACGTGTTATCTTTTTGACCAACCTCTTTCAACACAAATAAATTAGCTTGCTCATCGTACCTTTCAAATCCAGTGTTTGGTGACTTGTGTTATAATATATATATATATATATATATATATATATATATATATATATATAAATCTAATATATATATATATATATATATATATATATATATATATATGTGTGTGTGTGTGTGTGTGTGTGTGTGTGTGTGGACTTTGAGGGCACCCTAAAATACGTGTAACAAAAACATAAATGCAACGTTATCTTCCCTTGATTAAATTGATTAAAGTCAATCTATTATGAATAGAATCTTTACTCCATGCACTGCTAAATGTTTTACTATTAGATAAATAGGCTGCCTGTCATTTGCGGTCAAAATCACACAATAAGTGCGATTTTACAGTAGGTAATTCAATCTGATCAACAGAATGGTTAGCAAATTATCAATATGTATATGAAGAAAGTGAATGTTGATTCAAAACCAATTTGAAAAAAAATCATTCTATTTTACAGTGTGTGAATAACTCCTGAATAGATAGTATCACTTGGTGAGGTACTTACCGTCCAGCCGCCAGAGTCAGCGTCATTGTCACAATATACTTCAAAGGGTTTATGATAGCCGTCTGGTTTGATTATATATACAGTGCTAGGAATTTTTGGACTGTAAGAAACTCGCGTACTTCCTGGCAGTCTCTGGGATAGTCTGGTCGTTGATAAAAGAAATATGGAGGAACCTGAAAGAAGTTGTAGAGTAATGATGGTATTAGTACAATACAAAGGAACATTAGACTAGAGATGTGTCTTACTTGTTATTCAAGTCTCGATTCTTTGAGGAGAACGGGAGAAACCGTGAAACCAAAGTATTAATCACTGTATGTGCGATCAAGAGAGTACCTTGAAATAGTCCCTTCCATTTAAAGATTATTCAAAAGATCACAAAGTTAGGGTTAGGGTAAGATGAGGTTGTATGGTTCAGTTTCTAAATTAAGTCAGGCCGGCCACCGCTTTTTTCCAGTTGTGGCTCTTTGTCTTGTTTTCCCACCAAGCACAATGGCAGTAGGTCCCGTTTTTAAAGTCTTCGGTATGACTCAGCCAGGAGTCGAACCCCAGACGTCCCGGCTGTGAAAATGGAATTTCGCAACAAGTAAAAGCTGCAATGAATCAATTCTAAGGCTACAAAATTACGAACACATTGTTAAGGCTTGTCTCTTAGTTACATGCAAACACTAATTGAAGAAAGGCTTTCATTTTCTCTTTTTCTTGACAACAGTAAGGTTGTCATAGAAAGTCTGGCAAACTATAACCTTAGAATTCTCATATACAAAACATGCAAAACAAATTTGCGATGAAGGTATCTATCAATCAATTATGAAACTAAATACCTCCTTAACATTTCAACTGTTATTTCCTACGTTTTAAGTTGGCTGTTTTTGTTATGTTTGAACATTTGAATCAAGGCGCCACTCTGGATTTAGACCCAATAAGCACGGGCAAGACTCTCTACGTAAAGTATGCAAATGAGTACAGCAAGATAACACCAAGGATTTATTATCATCGAAACTAATGTTTAAGCTAGAATTAGGTGTACGGCTAGCAGAAAAGGTGCAAACAGAGACTCTTTTGCCTCAAGTTGCCATTTTGAAAAGTAAATGTTTAGTCTTTGATGATAGTGAAAAGACGCACTATTAATATTATGTAAATGGTTGAGAAATTTCTTTCATTTGTTATTTTGTGTTGATGTTACTGTTACTTTCTATGTTTCTACACGAGAAAAGGACTGTTTCATAAAATATGCACGTGGCAACAATGTGATTAAAATACAGAACTCATTTTGACCTAAACTTTTGTCTCAGCTGGTACTTGCCCTAAGGCTCCTCAAGGAGGAATTGCAAGAGAAAGCGCTTTCTCTGACCGAAAACATTTTCGAAAAACTTTTATTTGTATCAAAGTTGCCAATTAATCACACGGTTGGGGTCTTTATGCAAGACAATAAAATATCATCTCTGGTATACTTACCCACAGCCTGTGAGATGACAAAAGATAAAAATACAATTTAAAAGATGAAGCGAAGTCTCACATCTAAATATTCTCTTTATAAATTTAAATGTCTTTTCTCTCATACTTATAGACACAACCCGTGTCTTGAAAAACGATAAGAATACTATGTAAAAGCTGTAGCGAAGTACTGGGTCTTAGCATTCTATTCAGACCTTGAATTCCTACTCAATGGTTTCTTCTAAACTTTAAACAATGCGCTTCAACTTTCCTAGAGGAAAATTGAACTTTAAAGTACAATCTTATCGCAGTGGCAGTGGATATGGGCTAGATCGTCTAGGATACCAAATAAGAATGGAATTCATAAACAATACGAAAACAGGTTGTAGTAACCGAAGAGGGTAACACCTGTCATTATTTTAATTGTTCCCTAACTCTGTAAATCTACCTCTATTAATCCCTCAAATTAACTGAGAGCAGCAGCCTATTACTGTTATAGAAGTCGTATATACTTTACAGTCTGTGTACCTTATATCTTATCAAGAAGGGATAATATTAATTACACCCTCGTAAGGTTTTTTTTTTGCCTTTCAAGTCCACTTGTTAAAAAGAATGGGAATGAGAAAATCATACATTGTTTCATCGTAGATTGTTTTCCTCTAAACGTTTTACCGTTTTGTAATTGGTAGTTGAAAACATTTTAATTAATCTGACTTTATAGGCTTATATTGCAATCACCTAGCATACCTCAACGTTCTTACAACATGTATTTTAATGTCAGCACTCAGTGTAATATCTCTGTGTAATCAGTCTGTTATGACAGAAGGGGTAGAGGTAAAGACATTTACTTTTCAGAATGTAGAAAGTTTAAAACAACAATCCACCCTACGATTGTCCTAATAATCGACCCAATGAAAAATTCCAGTCTTTATACTGCAAAAATGATTGGGGAAATCAACTTTGACTTACTATACTTGATCATGGTGTCCTATTGGCTGAAGTGCTGGACTTGTGATCTAAGGATTGCGCCGGTTTAAATCCCACCTAGGTTATTGTGTTGTGTCCTTGGGCAAGATGCTTTATCTCAATTGCCTCTCTCCACCCAGGGGTCAAATGGGTACCTGTGAGGTGAATTGTCATCAGGCGCGCCGTTAGAGCTGCTGCCGCACTGGAGGGATTGTCTCCGGGACGATTTATCGTTGAGCAGGGGTAATATTGTGCTGCGTCTTTGATTAGGATTGAAGATATTGGGGGAATCGAAAATGCAAATATTATTATTTATTACTTAACTCCATACCAGCAAAGAGACACATTTTTTATCTCCTTAAAAAAATCAGAGTCATTTCCCCTAAAGTACCTTCTAACAGGTTTCTGTTTAAAAACTAAATAAAAAGATTTGTTGAATACAAATCTGTAAGAAGAGACAAGGAGGGAACAGGTTAAGCTGAATGTCATCTAATTTCAACAGTGGTCGGGACGTATTCGACCAAAAATGCTCTCAAAAGTGCGTTCTTAAATTATGCATATTTCTACCAAATTTGTGCCTTCTAAGTAATATTACCATTTAAATTTATTGTTTTGATATTACTATCTTGCCTTTTTGTAAGGTAATAAAATTGATAGAGTGTAAAGTAGGTGTAGCTAAAGCTTCTCTCACTCCGTTTTTGCTATGTTAGAGTTTTTACCACCGCAAATACATTTTAAGCATTACAATTTTGCTTGGATAATGCAGGAATCTTTGAGGGTTGCTGAGAGTTGGGAACAAATCCATAAGTCAATCCGAAAGTATTCGCAAGTTAGGGGTAGTCTTCAATTGTCTCATTTCTGTGTAAGAACAAAGGACTGAGAGCCGATATCAGGTTTTTTTCGTTAAAGAACATGCCGTGGTAAAAAGCCCTGGCAGTTCTCTTCTGTACAACCAGGGAGTTGTAACAACTCCCTGGTACAACCTTTGCGTTTCCAAGGCGTTTCTAGGGCAGATCAGTCGTCCTCATGTTAAAATTTCTCAGCAAAATGAATAAAAACTTGCCCTTAAAAATGTTAAGTAGCCCCCTACGTTTCAGAGCTATTTATGCGTATGATCTATTGTTTCATGATTCATTATTTTAATTATTTTTATCTTTTAATAGCTTATGGTTCAATAAAAGAAGCCTACAAAAATGTGTAGTTAGATGTAAGCAACATGTAAATATCAAAGTACTATTCTCTCTTGCCTGTCTTGCGAGCTACGTCACATAGAATTTAAATTTTCTTCACAAAATCGGCTTTCATTAGACACTGTTTTTTAGCAAGATTGCTCTTCATTCCTCTTGCACTTTGAAAGAAAAACGAGCTGCGTGACTAAAAGCAATGGGATGGGGTGATATTTGTTATTTATGCCCTGCTGGTCGATGTTGTTATCGGATAAGTACTTTCATTAGTTTAAAGATTTTCAAACAATAGTAGGAACAAATGTACGTAATACCATAACGCCTTCTTATTGACGGTAAATCGATTGCTTTAAATGCTTTATGGCAGATGAAGCGGTTGTTCTACTTTTCTCGAGTACCACGCAACATTACTGACAGATTAGAAGTTTGCTGTACAGTCATCGTTTTTCAGTTTATTTTCTTAATAAATTATAGTTTAACTTATGGTATCTTACTTTCAATAACTATTTGTTAAACAAAAGCATTATCAAATGGATATTAACTTAAAATCATAAATTTTATGTCTGATTCGATAGAAGAAGACCTTTTTCTTATATCTTTTACACCTAACTATGCAAAGAAACGTTTATTGACCAATAAATTTAAAACAAAAGTTATATATCTCGTCTCGGAATATTCCGTTGGTAGATTATTATGCCTGAAACAGCGTCTTGAAAAATAAAAAAATAGCACGTGCCAGTTGAAAATACTTTTGTCATTATGGCCGCACTTTACAACTAAAATGCTGCAACAAAATTGTGCAGCGTGAAAATTACTCAAAAAATCACGATCAGAAGAATTATTCCAATGAAAAGGTAATCGGCAGAAAATCTACCAATTGAAAACTTGTTGCACCGTCTTTTCTGTGTTAGAGATCAAAGGAGAGTAATAAGATTGCTTACCGATTCTTGTGAAAAGACGCTGTTTGATGACCAAATGACAATAATAACTGAAGCAACACTGAGATGAAATAAGACAGACATGACGAGGTTCTTTAGTCTGCAATTAGACTCAAGGTAAGGACGGAGAGATATTAAGCACTCACCTGAAGCTCTTATGATAACTTCTAAACTACGTATAAACCTTAAGAGGAGTTATGTAAACGAGCTGAGTGATACGTTTGTATGGTAAACCATGAGAGTCACAATTTATTTGGCATATATTTTTGTAAATAGAATTAAAATTTCTTCCTGTATCTAAAAGTTATCTTTGGATCAATTATTGCAGGGCATTATGTAGTTTAAGTGGGATCTCACAACGTTATCCGTAACAGGATCTAAATTTTTCGTGAAGATTCTTGTTCACAAACAATGGATAATAAAACTGAACAGGTCAAGACTAGCATAAGGTGTATTCTTATGAACGTGTTGTTTGGCAAAACAAACGTAACCAAATTCTATACACTCGTTATCACGAACAACTTAAGTTTGCCTAAGGTAAAAGTGTCCCATACCAAATTTTCAAAAACTGACCATTACAAGCAAAAGTAGGGACATTGCAAATAGGTTTTGATTTACGAAGACTCCGTTATGGCAACTGATTCATAGGAACATTCCCATTTAGTTACAGCTGTAGAAAATGAACAAATATCTGGATAACAGATAGACTTAATTAATGATACTTAAGAGTTATGGGGTGGGGTGGGGGGCTGTGAAAGCGTCATTCTTGATGCAGTGATGCGGCCAGCTCTTAAACGAAACATACTTTACTTGCATTTTGTGCTCGCGTTTTCTTTTCAATATTTTACACTTGTTGCTTAGAAATTTTAAACTTTCAAATATTTCATCACATTTCTCCTTTTGGTCATTATAAGAAAGACAAAACCATGCAGGAGGATCGTTCCTAGAAAAATGTTGACATTGTAATAGTGTTAAGTCTCAAATCAAGGTAAATGAGTCAGAATTGCGTCAAGTCATGGTAGGTGCTATTTTTGTCAGAGGGGAGGTCTAGTTTGCCCTTACTCTAAGGCGGAAGGGGGGGGGGGATTTTCAAACGATATTCTTTACAAAGCAATAGTCAAAGACGCAATCACTTGTAGTGACGCCATTAATGTACATTCTTATTTTGTTCTATTGAGACATGTCTGAAATTCACGACATATAGGCCCACAGTTACCCGCAATGGATCCATCTCATGCGTAGCCTGTGACTTTTACATGAACATTAAGTATGAATACCCATTAAGCTCAATTAAACCTTTATCGAAACAGGCAAATTGCGAGAAATAATTTGAATTTTAAGTATAATCGTCTTTTCAAACGTACTTTGAAAGTTACCTGTAACATTAAAAAGAAGTCAACTTAGAAGGATGAATTCATGCAAGAATATCTTATATGGGGTGACTCGGAAACAAGCAGTCATATAGGACCTACTGGATCAGCAACATCTTCCCCATAGTTGGGGTTGAGATAATAAAGGGGTAGGTACTGCAAACATTGCAGTAAGAATAAAACAGTACTCTTAAATCAGATGGCGGCAGGATGCTCCAAATGAAGGAGAAGAGGGGAGGCTCCATTCACGGCAAGCAACTCGGAGCCTCGAGACGGTCGAAGAAGTGTCTTAAGTTTTGAGACCGCGGTACAAGAAGTATGATGGAAAGGGAGGGAAGAGTACGGTCAATGGGGTACAAAACGACGGAAATAGAAGGAAGAAGAAGAATATTGTCCAAATCTAGACCTCTTTGTATCACATCATATCTTGCAAAATGTTTCAATCGAAACAATTGAGGTGTTTGTCAAAATATTTGGCCAAAATCTCTCACGTGTGGCTAACCTTCAACGTATTCATCATTCCCTTCTGTACTGAAAGCACCGTTTCGACAAAGTAGGCTAAAAGAGAAAAATCGTTTCCTATTGTATCATAATCGTTCTATGTAGCCCTGCTCGATGTAAAGTGTATGAACCAACAATTTGCCTACTTCTCATAAGCTGTAACGGCAAGCATGATAACCAGAAGGGCGCTGAGATTACGGTATGTGAAACACCTGCTAAATGAAGGCAATGAATAGTAACTAAGCGTTGTTAAAATTACTTAAGCCGCGCAGAACAGAATCAGAGATTCAAATTCCTCGAAACAAGTAATAGAAAGGCAACTCTGCAGCCCTCTAATTTGAGTAAACTATTTGTAATTGCAGTACCCATGGGAAGCATGCGGTTTGTTTTGCACAACTTGGGTAGTCCAGTAAAGTGCCTGCAATCAAGCATTCACCCAACTGCGCAAAAAGAGCTCGAAAAAGTTGATCTCTGACGTGACAACGTCCTTAATTGTTGGAAACTATCTATAGGGACGTGGAAATCCGCTGGAGTGAAAGCACTTACTTTGCTGCATTAGGCTGCATTAGCAGCAAGCACTAGAAATTTTTATTCCAATGTATCGATACGTATGGGGAGTTAAAGATGTTTAGTGACTGCATGCTATGGATTAATAAATGCCCAATGCAAATTTTGTACAGTTCTTGAACTGTACGTATGAGTAGCAACAAAATTGGCTACAGTTTTTGGTGACTTTATCAGTTAAATTGAAATATATTTTCCCCTTGCGTTTTTTTGAAGAAATACTTTTAGCAAGTACTAGTAGGAAAGCGAAGATAAGGGATCTTAAGTTACTAATTCTGCATCCTCGGCGACGATTTTGAATATGAAGGGTTCGTCTAATGTCATGTATGAAACACTTTCAATGTGGTTTTCCGAGAAAAAATTTCATTGATTAAAACTGTTTGAGTGCACAACAAAATTTTACCTTGACTGCGTGCATAGTGTGTAATTGTGGAGCAAAAAATAAGCAAGACATCTGGGTCTCCCCGTGGCTACGCGCCTGATTAAATATCTATCAAAATTGATTGGGTGAAAGGGGGGTCCCTTATCATGTTTTTTAGGCAAGCGACATTTCTCCATCAAACAGGTTCCATTTTGAAAATAGATTTTCTAGCTCTTTATGGACAGCCCTTTTTGCATAACTTCGTGAAAACCTTTGACAAATTGCGGCCATGTACGGCATTCTCGTATGCTATTCTATGGGAAACAGACTGACTCCTTGTCGCACGTGCAACAAGAAGTCGAAGATTATTGGCAAAAATGGCATTTTCTCAGAGAAGGACAGACTCTCTGTCGCACGTGCGACAAGTAGTCAGGATGCACGGACTGGCTAAAAGTAGTCGGGGGTTACTGGCAAAAGTGCCACTTTTTCGGTAATTCTCGGCATGAATCCCAAAGTAAATAGACATATTTCATAAAAATAACGAATAAATATAAACCAAAATTTTTTGCTTGCTTCACACGCTTTAAAAAGCCTCACCTTTTCGATGTGCTTTTCAGTTTCAGGTTCTTCTCGAACTTTTTTGCATTATTTATTTGTGTGGGTTTTACAACCAGGCCGATTGTTCTTGTGTATAGGAGTTACTACGGAGGAGGAGCAGAAATGCAAAAAGGGGGATTTCAGGAAAAGTGGTCTGCAAGGAAATGTCAGAATGCCTCTCAGATTGCCAAAAAGTACATTTCCAAGGCCTTGTCAGGTGCATCGAAATATTTTTCTTTAATTTTAAAACCTCACAAGTTAGAAATCTACACACATTTTAATTAATTCAAATTAAATGCGGCTAACCATTTATTGTCAGTGAGGATAAGACCTGTAACAACACTTTACCTTCAACTTGATGGTAACTGTGAAAACATAAACATAAAACATAAAACATAAACATATTATCTACCTAATTTGCACATCAAACGTAAAGACGTACACTTGTAACTGTAATATATATGATTAGTTTAGCGATACTCTAGGAAAACTCCTGAGCAGTTAGTTGAGACTTGTTCCGTATTATGTGTGTTATAATTAATTTATGAGTTATTTGCACACATTTGCAGCCTTACCGACTTACTAGTGCATTTCTAAAAATTAAATAGGCTTTATTTTCATTTCTGTATATATGATATCGCAGTCGTTTTCAAAACTTGATTCCCACTCCATAGTGGTTCCACGTGTTACGCCATTGTAGTCCCCATTGAGGTTAGTCAGAGTACAACCTCCACAAGTGTCGCTGCCCGAAGGCCACCAGTCGCAATAATGCTCACGGATCGCACAAGAACTAGAATTATGAAGACTATACTGCGCATACCACAAGCCACCACGGTGTCTCTCTACACAGTTGTAGCTGCTCCATCCGTCGTTCTCCTCGTCATGTGTACTAAACGCCTTATTCTCATTCCACCTCAGGTGTTCATTATCTGTGTATCAGTGAAAGATGAATGGATAAAAAATCATAAGTGAAGAAAAGTTTCTCTGTTTCATTTCCTAGTGGAGTTTGCCAAAGTAATCTAACCAGTCAGTAGTACTAACAGAGTAGTACTAACAAGCTGTTACTTAAAATGTCCTCAAAAAGATCGCTAGAAGCCTCGGAGATAATTAGAATTTAATACAAGTATGACACCGAGACTTTTTTCGGCTGGTAATTACATGTAAGTTAGGTAGGTTGGTGGTTAATACTCCATTATTGAGCTGATTGGTTTTTTTTTATTGTTGTTTACCATACCTAGACGAAGGGAAAACCATATATGTCATTTGAACCAGTGTCGAAAATCTAGAAGGTGCTGAAGTAAGAGGGTAAGAAGCACAAATATTGGATTTCACCATTCCCAGTGCTGGTGGAGGACCCTTAGGGATTCTGAAACGTCTCGTAATAAATATATGTTTAAATTCAAAGCATTGTGAAGTGGAATAAGATATAAGGAAGGGGAGAACAGTTCCTGTTCCTGTTACCCGAACCCCTCGTGTGCATACACCATCGCTCTCGTACTCACGTATACACTGCATTAGGCAGTTTATACTTTCATTGTCCTTTGTCGACATTTTAAAAGGGTGATGCTGCAGTCGCTATCTGATCCCTCAATTTTTGGTTCAAATCATTAGATGATGAGCACGCCTTAGTGTACGTTTTCCAAAGATTATGTAACTTCGGCCTATGAAGAGGCAGTATGAAACATATGTACCAACATACGTAAGATATTTATTCTTGATATCAATTCCCATGTATAAACTCCTCCCAAACAAAACTTGCACCAAACGAAAGTTTCATGATAAACAAAAAGTAATGCTTAACTGTTGCCTGGAATGTTAACAGTATACAACCTTACACACTATCTGACAGACATAATCGCCAATTGAGGCTAAAAACCATACTGCATTTACCATGTGTGAACTACTTGTAACTACAAATGAATGTATTGTAATTGCTATTTTATGCAGAGGATAGTTCTTACAGGTTTATAACCCTTACAATTTCGACATGTGGAACAATTAAGATGACTACTTTTCTTTCCTCCCTTATCCTTTTTACCTAGAACTCGTACTGTCACCGATTTTCCTCTCTGCACTGATTTCAGTGCTTGATTTAATAAGTGCTACTAATCTTAGATTTTTTGCAGTTTTCTCAGACAAAAGTTGTGCATTTTGGACTGGTTAGTAACTTGCATATTAACAACAGGTAGCAGGATGCCTTAACACAAAATAAACGAAAGTTAAAGTTTCGATGAGATTACATCTCTTTGTTAGCTTCAAAATTTTATGTTATGTGTAATCATGTTTCTCGTGCTGCCATTATGAAGTAACTTGATTTTATTTTGGTCATTAAATTTGGCAGGTTTTATAATTGTCCCTTCTACAAGGTAATACCCCTTTTTATTTAACGTAACTGAAGAAAGAGTGCATTAAATGACTCTCTTGTTTAACGTAGTACTTTGTAAAATGCAATGGCACTTACGAATGCGTAATATAAAACAATGTTGTCGGCTTCATTGCAGGTGCATGTTGTCCGTGCTGCACCATTCAATACGTTAGGCGTAGGTAACAAATGCCACAAACTGACAAAGTGAATGTAAAACAGGGATAACTTTTCAAATTTTTGACCCAAATATCTTACATCCTTCAAAATTAAGTATATATATATATGTATATGTAAAAATTTTGAAAACAGAATTAATGTCCTATGCTTTTGAATGAGTAATGGGTTTTTTAACCACCTTTCCTTTTGTTGTATTTTGTTTGTCAGGTCCAATGACTTTACCTTAAAATTAACCAAGGGTTTTTAGATCTAAAATGTACTATGAAATGTACTAAGAAAGGAATCCTGAAAGGTGTTTTACTTGATGTTCCTGAATGTGATCCTGCATCAGCCAGTCTGTACTTTTCGTTTTCAGCATTGATTCGAAAGACGTCATACTTGGCGAAGTAAGGGCTACCAGTTCCATAAGCTAGATCAATCCGTAGTTGATAACTTCGCTGATTTGTCAAGTAATATATCTTCTCATTTCCTAGCCATAGTTTATGATTTGGTGAGCAAAATCCATATTTGTACCGGTTTCATTCTTGATAAAAGTCTTGAGACCCGTTCACACAACGCTGGAACACCTGCAAAACGAGTCCCGTAACCATTACCCACCCTATTAATGTACAAATTTCAACTAGTCTTCCCTTTACTACATTAAAGGTGATCGGTCGTCTCGAAATCTTCTTTGTGACGTCAGCCTTTTCTTGACATGTTTCTGCAGTCGTCACTGTTCAACGGATACACCGTACAAGTAGCTATGATAGCATCGGTATAGCTAGTAGGTATACAGCTACATGCCGTTTCTTCTTGCTTACCGATTAGCTATACCACTTTTACGGTGTATCCGTTGAACAGTAACGACTACAGAAACATGTCAAGAAAGGGCTGACGTCACAAAGAATATTATAAGAGAACCGATCACCTTTAAAGATGTGTCGAGATTTCCATAAGAAGCATCGTTAGTGTTGCTTTCTCTACTGTTACTGTAATCGCTGTATATTTCACATGCCGGGGAGAAGTAATACAGTTAACTGAAAAGGGGCTGAGAGTTTAGTCTTATAAAAACCTCTCACCTTGTGGTGAAAACCGAAAGGGACCCTACACTTGATTGTGACAATAACTGGATAAGATTCAAAGCACTCTTTGAATAGGTGCAATGTTTCTAACAAAATGTTAACACTCAAGGAATGGGATTCTTATCGTAACTAGAGCAATGGAATTTAGAGGTGCTAAAGCTTATCAAATATGTACTTTTGAAGGAAGAAAGTAGAAGGTACATGATGCAAAATTTGTAACAACACAGATTCCTCATAGACGTTTATGATGACGATCAGTTTTTCTTTGCTTGTAAGACTATGTCGGGTCCATTTCATGTACAAAAATCTCATACATACCGTCCATCCTCCTCCATCAGTCATACTGCAGTAGACTTCAAAGGCAGACCCATTCCAGTTTGTTGGCTTAATTGTGTAGACGCCACTGTCCGTGATGTTAGAATTATATATGTTAGCACAGTCAGTAGCTACTACTTCACACTTCTGACCATTCCCTGTATATCCATCATTACAGTAACATTGACGTACACCGTCTCTTTCTTCACAAGGTGCATCAGGGCTGAATCTATAGTTATCGTCACAGACGAGTTCATTCCCTTGGCACTGACAACGACGTGTACAGTCTGTGTTAACAAATACCTTGTCAGTCTATTAAGAAATAAATCATCAAGCGTTGCAGGGACTGATTCATTCCTTCATAACAATTGCATTGAATTATTTTCAATGATTTTAATCACTGACTTTCAACACAGTTCACAATAAGATCGTGAATATCAGAGTTCTCTGCCCTAGCCTTAACCGACCTGAACCAATTTAAGTGTCCGATATGTTACTTGGTTAAATTTCCATTACAGCTGCAGAATGCCTGAATTTTGAAATGATTTAACTATAGAATTAGGTAGTGCTTATACCTCCCTGTATCTAGAGCCATAATTTTACTTACTGGAATGACCCGTTCTCCGACAAAACAGCTACATTCCTGTAATGGTGCACAGTCATCTCCCTTTCTCAAGAATCCTTCTTCACACAGGCAAGTTTGTTCTTCAAAACATGTTACATAACAATTTTTTCCATCAGGGTCTTCGCAAGGTGCTTGACAGGTACAGTTACCGTACTCCATGTTCGGTGGTCAGATGGTGGTGAAAGTATCTACCACGTTGAAATAATTGCATGGGCATGTGAGTTATTCTTTTTACTGCTTCAAATTTTATCTAATGTTGTTTCACATAATATATTTGTATAATTGCAACTAACTTTTAGTTAGCATAGAGGTACACGATACAAACTAATAAAAATTGCAGAAAACATTTACTACGAAAGTAAAGGATCTATTGAAGGAATTTAAATGTAAGCACTTTATGGTACACAAAATTGTACTCCTTCAGAGTCCTTAACGTGCTTCTTCTGTAGTGCAAATACCACACCACCATGTACTACGTAGGTTACAACTGCTCATCTGCGCATGGCATTTTATGCATGCACCCACCTTCCAATGCAAAGAATGAAGAAGTTTAATCGCAAACAATATTGCAACACCATGCATGTCTGAGAAGAACGGAACGTACGTATCTCATAATAAGGGATTACAGAAATTAACAAGAACAAACACCATCTCATCATTTGATATGTTTTTTTATATTTTTGATATGTTCTTTAAAGTGATGAAGCCTGGGGAGCTTTGGGTTTCGATCCCCGGCCGAGTCAAGGTATATTGGGGTTTCATCCAGGAGCAATGTACGGTTTTCACATCTGAATTGGCTTTTCAAAAGAAACTAAATTTGATCAAATTTGTTTAAAAACCAGTTTAACAATTGGACAGCCATCCGATGTGAAGTTGTCCTTCATAAGGTATACAGGCTTCTCCCACATTTTTGGTCCATTAACGTCGTAAAACAACTGCTTATCGAAGCCTGATTTATACGTATCACCGTTGACAGAAAGGAGGAAGCACAAAATAGACGGGCGTCCAGTGAAAAATGGAATAATCTTGCAAGATTTTGGACGACGTTTTGACGTCTTCCAATTTCTTCCTATGCCATTTTGACGATTTTGGTAGGAACAATTGCTGCTTTTAGACAAATTTTCAAGATTTGGAAGCAATAATTCAATACGCAATCGACCGACTTATTCACCGTGGAAGAGGGATTTTCTTACTCAATTATTCCGTTGAGGGACAAATTCATTTGTTAGTGTGTGATTCCACAAGTAACCTTGCAGGCTATGAATGACCATGTTCCACATTGGAAAGGTCCAGGCAGCAGAACTAGAATGTGTAACTGTTCCTGAAGATTCTTAATGGCAGGACGATTTGGAAGAGTTTGGAAAAAATTGTCCAAAAGCAGTATGTTTTCGTCCCATTTTTTACTGGGTGTGTAACTGAAAGGAAATGAGAAGTTAATTCCACAGAAGATACGGTTGTACAAACCAATAAAATACCCGTCAGCCTAAAATGTATCTAGTCATAAAGCAGAACTCATAAACGAGGTGTCCTCTAGCTGCACCTACTCCCTCACTTGAGTTTTATTGACCTAGCAGATCGTTCTTCAATAGTTCATTATATTTACCAAGTCGTATTTCTGTGGTGCCAACTCTCTTGACGGCAGGGAGTAAGTTTAATAGCTGTCGAACAGGTGTTAAGTTACTCTGATTTATTGCGCACTTTTCTTCTATCATTTATAATGTTCTGGGGGCTTTAATTTGACAAAATTTAGATCGAGGAAGGTGTAAATTGTCCATAAAATTTGTTTTTTTGCTTTATTTTTACTAATAATATTGGCAAAGGTGTTCTTCTGAAGAAAAGCCCGTGTCATAATATATCTAGTTCCAGTCAAGCTTCAGAAGTCCATCAAATAAATTGGCAGTAGGGGAGACATATCTCCCAATCCAGACTTTTCCAATTCATTGCCAACTCTTACGACTGTCGGTTCTGTATAAACGTCCCAATGATTTCACAAGACGGGGGAGGGGCTGACTCAATGATGGCAAAGTTCGGACCTACGAGCGTCAAATGTACAAAACCTCAATGGACGAGAGGGGAGTGTCTAGGGAAAACTTAAGATTTTGATACTTAAATGGTATTTGCGGCATATGGTCATCAAAAGAAGTATAGATATTGTACAGACCGTCTAGAAAAAAGGAAGTGGTGCCGAAAAGGGGGAGTGTAGACTAGAGCAGCAGAGCCGGCTCTGGATCCGCGCCTACGTCCAGTTATCATTTGTTTTACAACCTAAACAAGACCGTTGGTATGGGATCAAACTTATCTTGCTCTTTAGGTCTAGTTTACAACGAAACTATAAGTATGAACTCAAAGGTGATTCGCAAAGAGCAAAGCCCTAAACGAATTATATATATATATATATATATATATATATATATATATATATATATATATATATATATATATATATATATATATATATATATATATATATACTTATACATATATCTTACGTATGTTTGTAGAATGAAATAAACAACTAAAACTAAAAGAGGAAAAATGAAAATGAAAAAAAAAATGAAAGTGGTATTCAATTTGTCTAATAAATTTGTCACATTTTAATCGCCAGTTAACTTAGTAGATATATTGGTGGACCTCGACCATTAAAGGGAACTGCATGGGAACAACGGTTTTTCAGTTTAAACATTGTATTTTGCAACTCTTCGGTAAAAAGTTTAAGGAAGTCTTACATTTTGGATACAATATCGTCAAACGATATTTCGATGACCTGCACATGGTGACATTGAATCAATCAAATAATGTTTAGGTAGGTTTAAATAGATGTCAATTTCGAAGGGGATGATTTAAAAACTCTTCTTGCCTTGGTCTAAGATATTAGTGTGACAAGAGCCAAGCTGGATCCAGACATTTTGCAGGGGTTTGTCAAAATGGGAAATCTCAAGGGAGTTTTCACTCGCGGGTTCCAGGGATCGGCGTTAGGGCTGGGCCCTGGCGAGGTACAAGCCCCGTGGAAGCTCTCCAAGAATTGTATAGGCCTACTAGGAGTACAGAAATCGATATATGAAATTTGAACTTAATAGCTCAGAACAGGTAACTGTAAGGTGCTCATCCAAGGCGAATCTGAGGTTACCTTAAAGTTTGGATGGTGGCATTAGCACGGATCAGAAATAATGTTTGCCATAATGTGTGTTTTAATATTCGTTGTAAGGTAGGGCTGGTATAAATGGGAACGGCAACAATGGTGTAACTTCGAAGCGCTCCGACTTTCTTCCTTATAACAGATATTTTTCAGAATGGTAAAATCTGCATTCAGACAGTACCTTAAGACACTTAAATTCATGTGATTTGAAATCTGCTGGCAAACACTTTTTCTTCCATGTTTATCTTTTCAAGATTAATGCAAAGTGGGAAGAATTCGTCTTCTTTACAAGTCAGTTTCAAACCTTGTTCCTGCTTAATTACACCCATGTAGAAGAACATTTCGTAACACCTTATCTGTTGATTGCACCGAAAACATTTAAGATGGTATTGAAAAATAAAATAAAAAACCTGAGGTGAAGGTGGGAAAATTTATGTAGTCTGTGAAAGATGTGTAACGTATGACAATTAAAATACATCATTCATAATCATTTACCTTCAAAGATATTTCACCCCAATACTTGCAGAAATCTTTTTGCTTAAACATGTTTTGGATCATTCTTAATTTCGATTGCAAAACGTTTGGTATGCACTCGTTCCCATGCAATAGGTGATGGCTCCATTTCTTTTCACTGGTATACGTTTTGCAAGAGATTTTTTATCTGGGGATGGGCACAGTAGTTTGCACGATCAGTGACTCGGCCAGGACTGGTGATTCGGGAGACACCACAGGAGATGTCGTAATCCCACTGCACATAAACCCCCCAGGGTCGGTGTAAACGTGTACATTTGTATTAAAAAACTGATGCAAATTTTTCAATTATTTTCTGTTACAAGTCGTTCCAAAGACCATTTTTTGGGCGCTTCGTACATTTCCAGGCTTTTCCGGAATACGTTATTTGTTTGGATTAACTTTGATGAAAATGATGAATTTTTTTCTGTTATGATCATATTTAAAAGGCCCTAAAACATAAGAAATCATATATTAGTGCTTCCTTTTCCAAATTTTCCAACATGCCAAGTCGATCCCACAGAACCTGTGGACATCCGGAGAGGCCCAACTCGGATAACACCTTTTGTTTACACAGGACAGATAAGCATGGTTGGGTAGAGCTGGAAGAAAATTTAACCCTGCATATCTCCCCCAGCTTTAAGTTTTGTATTTTTCTTGTTTCAGTACGATACGTTACTTGCTCAGTAGTCCCAAAACGATGTTTCAAACGTTAAAGTTGAAACAGTATCGACTAAAATAGTAAAAATGGGGTGCTTTCAACAGCCAGAGACTTCCTCCCCGTTTCAACCGAAGGTTACATTCAGTCCTCTCCTTTTCTGTGCCATGATTTCCCTAATCTCCGAACCCTGGATTTGTTCTCAAGGGTGAAATGGTGTATGTGAAGGTAGTGGTCGGGCAGTGCAAATTAACCAAGATAACTACAAATGTATGTGGGAAAGTTTTTGACCCTTGAGGTGCCATGTGTCTGATGACATTCTTGCCAAACTTGGGCTATGATTTGTTTTAAAGGTTGATAAATATCCACTCTACGTACTACGTTACAATGGCCAGTTGGTTTTGTTCGCTTACAGTTTCCTACCTAGTACCCACCCTCACAAAGAAAGTGTGGCATGCCACATGTGAACACACGTAATCACGTGTGGCAGAGCATATGAAAATACAAAAGAAAAAAAGTGTGGTTATGCGTGGTGACACATGTGGTATTGGAACCAATCTGACACACAGGACTACGCTTTTCCCTGCATGATTGTCACACCTTGAAATCTGGGTCAAAGTGGGGAAAGCTGTCTCAAGTTGACACATGTGGCAAACCAGGGAAAAGTGTGGCAAACAAGGCGAGTGAACGAAATCGAACTATTGAATTTACTTTACTCAGCACCACACTTCTCCACACCTCTCTACACTTTGCCTACTTTACCCCAGTTTGCCTCCTGTGTCAAAGCGTGATTTTCGGTTTTCCACACATTGCCCCATGTCCAAACTGTGAAAACGCTGGTCAATGCATGGCACTTTGGAAAAGTGTGTCAACTGTTTATTAATGACACACATTGTCACGCAAAAATTCAGAGAATTTTCACGCCTCTCCTCACCCCACCATGGTTTAGCACAGTTCGACACAGCATTTCACGTGTGGTATTGGAACTTTTGCCACACAATTTTTTTTGTTAGGGCAACCCCAAAGCGCTGTGTTGTGGCCATCAGTGGTGGCGGTCATCAGGGAGAGTGAGTTAAAGAACATGAACCCAACAGAGTTAAAGTACTCGAGTGCGTAATCGTGCTCATATTGCTCCTGTACATTTTTATGTACTCAGACTTGTACTCATGACTTTGTTCTCGTGCTTGTTCTCATACATTTTGGAAATGATGCACTCATACCAGCGTTCCCAGAGTTTAACAATTAAGTACTTGTGCTCATAATCAAGGCTTTGCCCCCTATATAGCCACCCAGGACTTTTTAAAAGTCTCACAATACAAATCTGGCAACCGAGAGGTTTATCGTTTTCCTTCCACGCTCCTGAATTATAGTTGGAAGACGAGCTGGAATAACACAAACACGTTTTGGTTACTACAAAAATTGTGAAAAAATCCCTATGTCCTGGCTTTCTAAATTTAGTTACGATTTACAAGAAAATTGTAGGTTGAATTAATATTCAGAACAAAATATATTAATCGCCCATTCCACATTCTTTATCTATGATGGCAAACCAACCTTCTTATAGTGTTCCTATATATATATATATATATATATATATATATATATATATATTGAAAGGTTGTAACAGGGTTACTACAAGACAGCTTTACAGAACTGTTTCGTAAGGGACTTGTGAACTAGTAGGACTATACCTGCTATCACAACTTCAGCACATTAACATGAATGTTGGTCTGTACAGAGACGACGGTTTGGCAGTTTGCAAAGCAACACCCAGGCAAACAGAGAACATAAAGAAAGAAATATGCAAGATATTCGCAAACAACAACCTGAAGATAGAAATTGACGCAAACAAGAAAATAGTAAACTTTTTAGACGTAACTCTCGATCTCCGCACAGGCACATACAAGCCATACATGAAACCCAACAACATCCCTCTCTATGTGCACAAACAGAGCAACCACCCTCCACTCATCATAAAGAACATCCCAGAAAGCATCAACAGGAGATTATCTAACATCTCATCCGACGAAAACACTTTCAACACCTCAGCACCCATATACCAGGAAGCACTGCACAAAAGTGGCTATGGGTATAATCTAAAGTACAGAACCCAACCGCTTAACACCAGTCAACAAAACAAGGCCATAAAACGAAGACGTGCCAGAAACATAACCTGGTTCAACCCCCCATTCAGTGACAATGTCACCACCAACATTGGCAAGAAATTCTTCAACCTTTTAGACAGCTGCTTCCCGCCTGGACATAAACTACATACTCTACTCAACAGAAACACGGTGAAACTGAGTTACAGCTGCATGGCAAACATGGACCAAATAATATCAGCGCACAACAAATACATACTGACCAAACAGAATCTGCAACCAGCAACACAAAACAACTGCAATTGCAGAACACAAAGCCAGTGTCCACTGCAAGGCAACTACCTCACCAACAACATAGTGTACCAAGCCACTGTAACACGCCATGACAATCACAAGGAAGAAACTTACATTGGTCTAACAGAAAACACCTTCAAAACTAGATACAACGCCCACAAGTCTAGCTTCAAACACAAAGACAAGAGAAACGCAACTGCACTCAGTGAACATATCTGGAAGTTAAAGGATTCAAATGTAGAACACTCTGTGAAATGGAAGCTTATAAGCAAAGCTCGGGCATACTCCACATCATCAAAAGCCTGCAACCTCTGTCTAGAAGAAAAGTTCTTCATCATACTCAAACCTTCCTTAGCCACTTTAAACAAAAGAAACGAACTCATCAGCTCTTGCAGACACAGAAATAAACATCTGCTGTGTAATTATTCCAATAGGTAAGGTATCTTGACTCGACCCAATCACCCGTGCCTGTTTTCAAAAACGAACACGTTTTCAAAAACGAACACGTTTTCAAAAACGAACACGTTTTCAAAAACGAACACGTTTTCAAAAACGAACACGTCCACAGTACGATTCAACGGGCACGGCGTATTCAACGTTGTTGACACCATTCTACATCAGGCTTCTGAAGAGTGAGGACCTGCTCAAATTGGCCCTTACGAAACAGTTCTGTAAAGCTGTCTTGTAGTAACCCTGTTACAACCTTTCAATATTTTAGCTCCCTTTACAGGTTGAGCACTTTGCCATTGACTGGTTAACACCTT
This sequence comes from Holothuria leucospilota, assembly GCA_029531755.1. NCBI lineage: Eukaryota > Metazoa > Echinodermata > Holothuroidea > Aspidochirotida > Holothuriidae > Holothuria > Holothuria leucospilota. The sequence goes on from CM055971.1 coordinate 34,959,000, forward strand.
TTACGATTATATATATATATATATATATATATATATATATATATATATTTATAGGGTAAAATTTGGTCCCCATATAACATTTGCACATACGTATACGTATATGTACACAGACACAGATATTTACTTGTTTATGAAAAAAGTAACCGCAGAGCGCAGACTAAACCCTTGTCTGATATTAAGTGATGGTGGAGTCCTGTGTGATATTTTGTTTCTGGATTGTTGGGTCATTTCTGCGCCAGAAATACACGTTTCCTTCACAATTGCAGTTTTTCAAAGATCTGATCAAGCAATAGATTATCCCCACATCACGGGGAATGAGTCCCATCCCTGGATCAGCTCCGGCCCCAGTCCTAGACTCGTACGGTACTGATCGTTTCATAAGTATCAGCAAAAGTGTAACGTCAGTTGACCAGGGGCAGGGGTGAAGAAGTCTCCATTCCCTCAACCATTTGGGGGCATACAATATTATGTTTTATTTCTCTTCTAGGTTGTTTTGTGCAATGTCCAATTGTTCTGCCTCCATTTATCTCTTAATATGTACATCGTGTAATTGGAAGCATATATACTGCAACTGAGATTTTCTTAGTGTGTTTGTGCTTGACGGTCTCTCCTTCCATCACACAGTTTACACTTTCTAGTTGCAACAGTATATGACCCGTTTTCCTTGCTTTCCTTCAACATTTTCTCCATCGCCTTGTACTGTATGTAAACATAGTTACTTAAGTATAACTTTGTGTCCATTTTTCTCATTTTGGGTTTGTCTTGAAAGGATGTTTCCATTATATTTCACCAGACATTTTGCTTTATGTAAGAAACTTGTGTTTTTTTCACAGGTAACTTGATCAAGTATCAATATTCTCTCTCGGATTTAGAATTTACAACGGGGCCAGTCCAGATGCTTGGGTTTCTTCACTATAATGATGGAAATGACCTATTCCGACTTAATTATCAACCAAAACTTTCTAGACTTAAGAATACAGTTAGGCTTTGGTCTTCCAGAGATTTGACCCCGATTGGTCGGAACACTGTTGTTAAAAGTTGTGCCCTCTCGCAACTTGTCTTCCTCTTTTTGGTTTTGCCAAACCCACCGGAAAGCTTTCTGAAGGAATTGCAAAATATTATTTTTGATTTTATTTGGTCAGGTAATCCTGAGGCGTTTGGTCATGATTAACACTGTAAAAAGAGACGTCTTCATTTTTCTAACACTTTATGGCGTTTAAGAATTAGAAAACGAACAAAAAATTGATAAGCACAGTAGATGACTGTACGAATGTAAACACATTATAAAGATAATGATGTCAATTACAAGGCACTCCGCAAACACGTTTATATGTTTTATTTATATGTTAAATTTTATTTATTAAAACCAACTTGACGTTTACAGTAATCGTGAAATAAACGTGTTTACGAGATGGCGTTAAATTGGCGTCAATGTGTTTAAGTTAGCGTTTTAGACGTTTAATTTGCTTATGTATTTTATAGTTTTTTCGGTTACATAAACGCCAAGACGCGTTTATTATCTGTTACAAAAATGTTAATTATTTTTACAGTGAATACAATCCCTAATGGTCGTTTGAAGGTAACGCATATTTCGTCTTTTGTAAATAGCTTGAAATGTACGTGGGTAAAGCGTTACACAAGTGATACGCAAGGCATTTGGAAATATTTTTTGATTTGCATTTAAAACCGTTTGGAAAAAAATTTATCTTTCAATGCAACTGTTCAAAGGCAGACATAAGTAACATCCATAACGATTTTATTCGACAAGTAATGCAGGCTTAGCGCGATATTTCTTTCCATCATCCAGAAGGTAATTTGGTAACCAAGTTGTGTGGAAAAACCCACATATTCGAATAGATGATAAGATTATTATGATGCTTCTTTACTCGAAAATAATGTTATTTATGTCAGTGATTTCTTTGATGAGGGGAACAGTCCGTTAACCCTTCAAAGTTTTAAGCAGGCATTTAATATTGACTCCTTATCATTCACACTGTACTGGGGGATTATTAGTGCGATTCCTCGTGACTGGAGAACGTTGGGTTGCCAAAGTAGCGACGTCACAAACAATTTGAATATTTTTAGTGATGCAACTCATTCTAGCTCCATATCTCAGTAAACTTACAAGTTATATTTATCCCGTCTATCAAGTGTGCCAATCGCACTGGGCAAGTGGAGTAAGTTATTCACAGATTTAACAGAGAATGATTGGCGTAGATTTTTTACCATTCCTCGTTGTACTGTCTCCGTCGGACTCACTGAGTGAGTCCGACGCCAAGCTTCATTACTTTCAGTTTAAATTTATACACCGGATTATTCCAACAAACAAATTGTTAAAGCATATGGGGAAATGCAATTCAGCCAACTGTTCCTTTTGTAACATTACGATTGAAACAATTGAACATATTTTCTGGGAATGCAGTTTTACAGCAACGTTTATTTTAGATGATGAGAATTTCATCCTTAGATAGCAGTTCTTTTCAAAGCAAAATATATCTTTTGGTTACGATCACGGATTAATTCACCCCTATAATTTTCTCATTCTACATATGAAATATTATATCTATTGTAAAATAAAGAACCATCCACCTATTTTAAAACAACTTTCTACAAGTTTAAGTTTGCGATTGCTGTGGAACGTTACATTTACTTAAGAACACAAACGCCAAGGAAAACAGGGTGACTTTTGTCCATTTACAAAATATTTTTGCAGATTGTTCAGAGCTTTTCCACAACTGATACTTTGTAATGATGTAAGGATTACTTTCTTTTATTTGTTCTCATATAAGATACGCAATATCTGTTAATATGTATAAAGTAAACTACTTGTATGTATTTTGTAATGCCTATTAGAAAAAACACAAAATAAATGGAGGAAAAAAAAAAGAACTTACCACCGGGAAACCAAGTGTTATCGCCCTCCCCCACCTAGTAGCACCCATGGTTTGTGGTTTCAGTGAGTTATTACACTCTCGTTAGCAACTTCCAACAACCTGGTATGATGACACTTTCTATTGTGGATGACGCAATCAGTGGCGTAGCCAGAATTTCTTTGTTAGGGGGCAAGACTTTTCTCAAGGGGGCAACCAAAATAAGCTTTTTATGCACTTACTGTACCTAGGCCTAGTGCAGCGTGCAGCAGCATGTACAATGTAGATTGTACATGTGGTACGGTATACGTTGATACTGCAAGCATGTGGTTAAGATAGGTTTTGACAAATTAGAACGGGGAGCCATTATTTTTTGTTATTGTCTTCAATTAAGATCTCACTTGCCAACTGCTCGAATTGATTAATTGCGAAGCTGGTCATATTTATCAAAGTTTGTATATAATGTAAATGCTGTTTTTCCGTCTGTCAAAGAAAATTCTTCCCGTTTTTTCTTTTAAACAAATCGCTTGAAATTATTTTTGGGGGCAAAAACGTGGTACAAAAAATGTTAGGGGGCAGTTCCCCCGTCCCCCTATGGCTACGCCACTGGAGGCGATTCTGTAAATACATGTCAAATTCTTTTAAAAACTGTTGGAAGTAGTTGAAAATTGTCGAAATGACTTTATTTATTGTTGCACCTGCAGATAATCGTTCAAACCTGTTAATATTTATTAATAATTACCTCTTTATCAGGTATCTATTCAAACCCCTGACACCCAGGTCTCGACAGATGTTTGATCATGGGAATTCTACGTGTTAGGGGCGCCCCTCAGCTACTCCATTAATTTTAATATATAATTATTCATTCAACCTCCCACCACTGCAAGACCAAATAAGGAAAAAAACACATCATTTAACCGTACCCAGCGCAGTTTTCTATCGACACTTAATTCTATTTGAAGGGAAAGAAAAGTTGGAAGACTGACTTTAATAAAATATGGGGTATAAACACACATTCTTTACTTAACTGTCTTTATTCTAGTCAAACTGCAACCTGTCAAGTGTCAGTGCCTAAATAAGTGTAATCATACAGTTCTCAATTGTAGAAAATAAATATCCTAAATATGCAACAATTGTTGGCCTGCGTGACCATCATTTAAACAGGCTTTATTTTCATTTCCGTGAATCTGATGTTGCATTCGTATCCAGAGAGACCATCTCCAGCCCAGTGTATATTTGTCCCGCGGGTTGACCCATCGTAGTCGCCGTTGAGGTTAGAATGGGAACAAATTCCACACGAGTTGCTGCCAACTGGCCAGTGATGACACCAAACAGTACTCGTCTTGCAATTTGAATCAGTATAAATGTAATCCTCACCGTGCCACCAGGCACCAACCTCTCTCTCTGCACAGTTGTAGTCACCCCATCCGTCGTTGTCTCTGTCAAATGTACTGAATGGTCTATTCCTGTGCCAGTTCATCGCATCATAACCTTGGAAAGACACAAACAATGACGTGTCATGAATGTTAATCAAGATGTGTTTTTCATATGACAAGGAGATTTTTGCTATAAATACAAACTTCAAAAAGAAAAAAAATCAATGCTTGAAGGACTTATCTATGCTTTCAACTCATGGACTAAATTTTAATGATCAGTTTGTCTATTCATTTGAGTATTATGTTACTCTGTTAAGTTTTCAAAAGACTTTGTTGCATAATAATTCATTATTGTCTCAGTATTAATTAATACGCCAGTTCCTTCCAAAATGCTTGCTTACATGTAAATGATTTAACGTCATGCCAACTTTTGGAGACTTCTGATAGGTGCATGATGAAGCGTAGATAATGGAGTCTACATTTCTAACCGAATGTAAGCTACGGACAATATTTGTGTAAAAATGAATGCAGATTTATAGTAATTTTATGTTAATATTATGGATCCCGTTTCCTCCTGTCCTTGCACTTACGGTAGCGTTATCTCACAATTACTTTTAGCTTTGAACAAAATTGTTAGGTGGAAATACATTTAACCGTACAAGCAACATTTACAACGTAAGGGGATAAAATGGGAGAAAAAATGGCACACGGAAGGAATGTTATTGGATGTATTTACAAAACAGGCTAAAACTTCATGAAGGGTGTAAATATAAACACAGAAATTAACTTTGTTAGGTGTGAATTCAAAATGAATTGTTCATTTGGGTGGTGAGTTTTTAACGTTGTGTATTTCTTATCTTTCGTTGGATTTAAACAAATACATATTTAAGGGGAGCAAAATTCCTGAATGTTTAAGTGCAACTTTTTAATTTTTTCCAGCGAGCTCAAAGATAAGTTTTTTTTTTGGTTGCTCAGGATGTGTCACGTGGTTTTATATCCCTTTGATACCGTGCGTATCTTACGTTATTTATAGTTGACGCAGTGATGGAGGATAACGTGTCTTAGATATTGAGCAAAAAAAAAAAAAAAAATGAAATTTACAAGTATTCACCTAGTTGTTTGCTAATATTGATATCTGTACATTAAGGTTTCTTCCAGTAGTTTCTAGCACAGAGCGGTCAATATTCACATTCAACATTCATTTCTTTAAACCCTAGCCAATAAACGATATTTCTTATTGCCGTAAAAAATTGATCCTTCCAATAGTATAAGATTAGTGGCATATTGGTAATTATTCCTAAATGCTAACATACCTGTATTTCCTGTGTAACTTCCCAGGCCAACCAGCCTATAATTATCATTTTCATCAGCGATGCGAAAGAGGTCATACTTGGCGTAGTAAGGTGTACCACTCCTTTCTACCAGGTCAATACGAAGCTGATAATTTTCACCATTCGTCAAGTAGTAAATTTTGTCATTTCCAAGCCATAGCTCGTGATTAGGTGTTCCGAAACCGTCTTTGTAGCTATTCCAACCGAGGTAAAAATTTTCGGAACCATCCATGCGACGTTGGAAAACCTTTTGTCAGATTGAAATAATGCTAAAGTGTAAAGTTGGACATGTTCGTAGAGCAATTTTCAAGATTACCATTGCATGTAACACTATTCAATTTATTGGTCCTAATATCGCAGGCATCAGGTTAAGTATTTAAGGTAACGAACGATAGTGAAAGGGATATTTTTCATTATGCTTTGCAAGGAAATATGATAAGATAATTCAGTCACAGGTATGTATTACTGGTAAGTAAAAGTGTCTACAGAATACTTAATGCTAGGATGAAAATAACATGAAGAGTGTAAACTGGACAAGAAGTTCTATTACAGATCCGAAAAATTCAAACTGACATTACTACGCAATACAAAATCTTTAAGATGCACCGTAATCTGGTTGTTACACTATACTCTGGAATTGCATAATCAATAAGATGGTTTAATGATGGTATATGCATATTTTGAAGTAAAATTTTGTCTAGAAACATCCTTGAGATGGGTTTAATTACGTAAATTAAGTCATACCGTCCATCCTCCTCCGTCAGTCATATTGCAATAGACTTGAAAAGGGGGTCCGGGCCAGTTTGTTGGTTTAATAGTGTACACACTGCTGTCTGTTACGCCACCGTTGTATATGTCAGCACAGTCAGTTGGTGTTGTAGATACACAGGTCTCACCGTCTCCGGTATATCCATCATTACAGTAACATTGACGCACACCGCCTCTTTCTTCACAGGTTGCATGAAAGTTGCACCTATAATTGTCCTCACAAGTCAGTACATTCGATTGACATTCACAACGACGTGTACAAAACGTGTTCATCTGTGTTTGACCATTCTGTGTACAGAGAAACGTATACGCATATCACGTAGTCCAAGTGATATTGAAATGCCAACACTCACTTTGCTTTGGAATGGCCTTGCATTGAAAAAGGTTAAAAATGTCCACAGTATACCCTACTCGGCAACCATATTCTGAAAAAGCGAGAAAGGAGGTCATGTCAAGGCAAAGTTTATAAAGGAAAAAAAAACTTGCATAGTGATAGAACTAACTTCACATTTGACTTAAACTATATTATGTTAATCAATTAAGTAATATTATTGGCAATTACCGAAATAATGCCCTCTCCTTCCATAAAACATGAACACTCCCCAGGTAACACACAGTCGTCTCCCTTTTTCACAAACCCATCTTGGCAAATGCAAGTTTTCTCTTCGGTGCAAATAGTTTGGCAACGCATCAAATTTTCAGGATCCTCGCAAGTTGCTTGACAGGTGCAGTTACCATACTCCATGTTTGGAGGACAAAACTCAGTGAAATTTTCTGCAAGGATTCAAATCATTTTAATAATGACAGCAAAACTGTTAACAGAAAAATGTGATTAGAAGCTTTAATCTAACTTAAAAATGAAAACAAAAATAAGCTAACTCTCTATACGTGTGTACCTTAGCTGCAATCTTTTAAAAACTAAATTTTGAATAAAAACAATATTAAAGGAAAGCTTTCATTTTTATACAAACAAATGGCACATATACCTGCTGTTCCATTGTAATCGCCAAGGCCAGTTAGTCTAAAGTCACTCCATTCATCGCTAATACGGAAAAGATTATACTGAATATAGAAATATAGCCCGTCACGATTCTTCAAGTCTATACGGATTTCATACTTCTTTTGGTTAGTTAAGAAGGATAGCTTTTGGAGTCCTAGCCAAAATTCGTTGCTTAAAAAACCAAAGCCGTTCTTGTAGTCTTTCCATGCTCGATCAAAAACAATAGCCCCCTCTGTACGACGATGGAAAGTCTTCAGAATAAGAAAGATTCATGAAGGACAGTGTGGCAATAATATAAGTGAAAGATATTTATTAGTTACGGAAACGCCGTTCAAATGTCAATGACATCGAATTAAAAATTATGATCTTTGTTCAGTTCATGCTTGTTTTCTTTACACATTCAAATGCTTTAAACAAAGTTCCCCATTTGCAGAGAAAAACCTGTGTTAATTGAGCAAATTGCCTAAGGTATTTTCGTCTCAGAAATATTCCTAAGAAATATCTTTTGCGTGAACTCGGGGAGGGGCGAGAATTGTAGACTTCTACTCTGCATCCCTCTGGCTCGTAAGCCTGAAATTAAGATGTATAGCCAATTTACGCTTTGAAGCATTTAACATTGTATCAAGTGTGGTGAACTCACTTTTATGCTTCCGAAGCAAGACACAATGCTAAGACATCTATATTACTTTGGTTAACATGCAACTGTGCTTAGCAGAAAGTTTATCATAGTAAACATGAAGTCACTTACCGTCCAGCCACCGCCGTCATTTTCGTTATCACAGTAGACTTCGAAGGCATTAGAATATCCATCCGGCTTAATTAAGTAAACGCCACTTGAACTTTCTTCAGAGCATTGGTTGAATGTTTCGTAGCAGTCCCTTGGATACTGGGGTTGTTGGTAGAAGAAATATGAGGAACCTAAAATAAAGCAGTTTTATAATAAAAGTTTCAATGATGTAAAGTGTTACTTAAAGTAATGTAAACCCATTGACACTCCCTAAAAATTATCTAAGATCATCACTGTTTGAACGTACTAAATAGGATGTTCAAACACACGTTAAAAGTTTCTAACAATTGTTAACCAAATGGACCAAATGCACAGAGTTCTGCCTGTGAATGAAAATAAAAAGTCCCAGCTCACCTACGGCGTCACTTGCAGAAACGCTGATGTGATTAGTCTGTCAAAGGAGCATGGAAAACATTCCGTTATTGCTATTGATGATGATGGTGTCATTTTTACTGTACATTATTTTAAAGCTAACGGTGAAACTTCATGTGTAAGTGTAAGGTTGTTATCATATCTGAGACCAATTTACACATTTCATTGGCCTTAATAAACGTTTGAGCGACCGAGAAAATAACTACCTTTGAATATACAGAATTTAGTGAACTGCAATACTTCACTTCCAACTATAGCAAAAATTGTGCTGGCAATTACCTTGCAATTAGAGAAATCACAGGATGTAAAAAATATATTGATATTTACACTCTTATTAAAGGCATTAGAATCTTTATTATATGTAGGGCTACATCCAACAATTTGCTCAGGTACAAGCTCACGAAGTTTAATTATTCTTAAGGATATAACTTAACGGTATTTTGTATTTAAAAACGCATCAAACATCATGTCCAACTACACTCTTTCAAAATACGGAGAAGTGATTCAGAATTGTATTGACTTACTGCCTCGTGAAACCCTAAAATTCCATCATTTGGACGGTAACAACAAGTGATCATTGTTATATACCTTATGATGAAACACATCTGCATAACTTTCACATTTTTCCTATCGATAGAAAACAAGAAACCATGTTTTAATTGCAATAATATCTGAGCCACTATGCCTAACGATCCTAAATGCCAAAAAGGTGAAAATGAGTGTAGAGGAAATGCAGCTCATATTTGTTTTGCTATCAATTTCGTTTTGAATGCAAAAATGCCCATTCAGAGGCGTTGAGCCCATTGAGGGCCCATATCCCCTGGAATTTTGTAAAGGGTGTCATATGATTTTGTCTGACGATGCCTTTGAAAACCTTTTACATGCCAAGTTAATATAAGAAGCTATAGCTGCAGTTCGGGCAGTTTGAAATTTTGTGTCATACAGCCTCGCATAGTGTTCACCTTTTCATTGTACTACTGATGATGAGCGTTTGGGACTAGGGACTACATTGAGATAAAAATATAGGGGTCGAAATTACTATCAGCCTTTTACACTCCTGGTTGGGCAACATATGCGAGGGTGGTCACGAAGAATGTACTATTCTGTCCATATCATTTTACCAGGATGTTTTAGACTCACGGCTGAGGTATATTTGTTAAAATGCTTATTTTTTTCACCTAGGAGCGAAAATAATTTTACATCCTCACTTACAATTGAGTAATTTAAATCTAGTCAAAGCAATATGACTGAATGCGACAAACAATCTGTTCAAAAGCATCTCTTACAACATTTGTCTTTAATGGTTAAAAACAGTTGGCATGTTACAGTTTAAAACATTTTTCGCACTTGCAGTGAATACGTAAATCAAGAATATTCGATGACGGTTTGACAGACAGCAGCAGGAATACGCGATATCAGTGTGTATCAAATACTGTTTGACGTATTTATGTGAACAATTTAGTAATTCACGAACATTCGTTATTTAGAATACCTTGCCGATTGAAATTCTGACTTTCTCTGACTTAAGCAAGATTCAGTAAAAATGTCGCCCAAATCATCACTACAGTCCGTACAACATTGCCCGTTTGAATCATCCTCATAACCAAATAACTGTCAAAGTTTCATCTCTTCACAACCTTGCCTTCATATCTATTGCTAAAAGATGAAAGGCACCCTTATTTGTGAGAGTTAGTTTAGAGTGTTTTATGCTCTTGCTATTTGGTTAGTATCGTCAAAGTATCTAAGGCTTAGCACATAACTAGGAATCTGGTAAGGTAGTTGTATATTTCACACATGGTATCAGTGATCTCTATTCAAAAGGAATTATGCCATAAGATACTTTAATCGTGTAGCTCTGTTGCAAATTTTCTCAAGCAAATGAATGCCAGTTACTGTGTTTACAAATAGATGGAGACCACAGAATCAGCCACAATGGGCATTGGTGGTATTTGTGGTCTTCAGTCTCTAATACTTTGAATTGTAATTAGCCCAGTGATTGATACTGAACTAACTTTCTGAGGATCTTTTTATTCTCTAGACCCTTTCTACGTTCTAGTCTGCAGTGAATATTGTAAATGATGGTTCCAAGTCCGATAATTTTAGGGAAATTGTTTCTTTCTTGCGGAAATAACTTTTGTTATTTGCCATAGTTGCAGCTATCGTATGAACAACTATTTTAATGTAGATCGACAGAACCTTGCCCACATATAACGTTGCCAACCTCTCCCAAACCTAACTTTCGTTAACTGTGATATTGTAACAAAGTTTGAAATTACTCAAGTGGTATAATTACACAAACCATTGGATACATGTGAGTTGTAACTAACAAAACTTATGTAACTTTTTATAGATGCACTTCTTAATACAGATATGACCATTGAAGTAACTTTCAAATTACAAGTATAAATTGATACTTACTAAATCTCTGTTAAACACTTATAACCCTGCACTACAACAAAATATGGTACATGAGTACCTGACCATATCAATCTTGACAACATGGATCACTACTAATATACCTCACCCCTTTACTCACCGAGCATTTCATACTACATGCAGAATTACATTTCCAGCATAAGTCCCAAATTTGTCGTAAAAAGTATAAAAAAAACTTCATTTTTCATACCCTTTGTGTACTTTACGTGCTTTCACACTAGATTCAGATCTAATCTTGTGCTCAGGTCAAAGGTCAAAAGGTCAAAGGTCAAAGGTCAAAGCTTTATTATGCAAATCTGATCCAAATTTGATCCCCCCAAGTTTGATCTTGGCACTTGGGGGGGAGGAGGGTCAGGTCACCCTGAGCAGAAGGTAAAGCTTGTGCTGCACACATGCTTAGGATATGGTGGCCTCAACAGTACCTCTGTCTTTACATATTGTGCTAAATCTGAAAAAGTTGTAATATGATCCCCTGATGAAACTAGGATATGATTTTGGTTAAGTATGAATAAAATGAGTAATTCTTCCTCTCACCTCTTCCACCTTCACAACCCCCCAACCCCCCCTCCCCAGCGCACCGAAAACAAAATACAAGATGAGGTTTGTTACCATCAAGTGAGAGCAGGCTAAAGCAGCTGCCATTTTTTCAGAATCAGCCTTCCTTCTTCCAACACCGATGACAGAGAATTCCTGAGGCCACTTAAGATGAAGCATTGTCTGACTTGAATCTTTGACTCGTCTTGTTTCATAACGGAGAAACTGACGTAAACTTGAATTTGTAGCACTGGTGATGACATCATTAAGAACTTGCTTGGGAGTTGGGAACTGACTCAGTGGCCTCTAACAACATCTGGCACTGCTCTTGTATGAAGGATCTGGACAATTCTGAGAATGCAAGAACCGCACAAGAGAAAATGTTCATATTGAAGGTTACAATAAAAAATTTTTTTTTTAAAAAAAAAAAAAAAACAAGGTTAAAAGAATGACTTTAACTAAAATAGTAACACCATACATGTAAATGACCTTGGACAATTTCCAAATTTCCATGGTGCAGAACTTTGTGATTTGGGATATACAAAATCAAGTAATTAAGCAACTGTGTCTCTGCAAAACTAATCAGTTGCAGCATGCAAAGGGATCCCCCACTATTCGGTCTGGTTGAAATGCTGCACCGCAGGCCTTGTGACAAATTCGCTTGGTTTTTCATTACTTGTGCATCGGGAAATGGGAAAAAAAAAAAGGGCGGCTAGGCATGATTCTCAGTTGGTAGTCAGAGCTATAAGTATGAACTGCAGGGAATATGGAATCTAGCATTGTGCACACTTAGTTGAATGAACCACAGGTCTGAGGACAGAGAAGGAGAGGGAGCCAAGCAGCGGTACTTGCATGGCGGGCTATGATATTGAAGAATGCACTTGTCCGAGTAAGTTTTTACTTGTCCTGGACTGTCGGGCGGGGAATTTGTCAAAGCCTGGTTGCACCATCATATAGGGAAACATCTTGGAATGTAGATACATACAGCAATTAATGTAGAGTGATCATTCCATGTGACATAACAACATGGTTATTACCTTTAAAGTCAAGTTGAGTCACAAGTCATTTTTGCTCAATTCAAGCCACAATTTTCAAAATAAGAATGTAACAATCCTATAAACCAGACTGCAGTTCCTAGATACAGTCTTAATGTGGAGGTCAGTTGGAGGACCTTGGAAAACTTTAATCAAAAGAAGTCACAGGTTGACATTTCTTTTATGGAAAATTTATGAAATATATTATGTCCATACTAGAGAAAATCCAAGCAACTTCTCATTACAATCCATAGATCATGTAAGCTATATAAAGCACTTATTCTAGGTAGCTAACAATATGGTAAATGAGAAAAGCTACCGCAAGTTCTTAAATGGATATGGCATCATTTTAAAAGTAAGGAGGATATTCTCCAAAGATAACTCCACTCAACATTTTGCAAATTTATGGGACCCTTTATTATGTGTCAATTTTTTTTTTTTCATGAGGTAATTAGTATTCTCTAAACCTGTGTAAAAAGTAACCAACAAATGAATGTATGCTTAATATGGAAATAAAAAAATAGAAATATGCATAATATTTCTTTAAAAGATTCATGTCGGGTGAAACTGTTTTCTGGAATTATACTAAATGGGAAAGATTTCAATTAATTTCTGAAAAAGTAGCAGTGAGGATGTCATGATTTCTTCTCAGCTCAAGGTGTCCGTGTGAGTATGTGTACAGTATATGTATAATGGATTGTTTGAATGTTTTTCAATTGTTTTTTTCTTTGTTTAATAAAACTCTGAAACTAACTGACTTGGAGCTAGGCCTAGTACAAACTTCCTTCTGCTTACTTTCAAACAGATCTGGAAATAACTAGAACTTAGAAAAACTTGGGTTCCAGCCAGATAGTTACAGCTGGAACCCAATTCCGTTGCACTCTTAGTCTAAGAGAAGGCCTATGGCATACAAGTTACAACTTGACATCCATTGGCTAACCAGCTCAACAGTTTTAGATCAACTTTGGTTTCTTTTGAAAGATCAGTTTAGATGAGAAAACTAACTGTAAATTGCTCTTGGATAAAAACCCACCTTCCTTGACCCAGTCAGGGACCAAACCCTAAAAGTCCCAGTTGCTAAAGCTTTGTCACTTCAATGGGACTGTCCTTATCCACTTGGCCAAGATGGACATGGCAACAGTCCAAGTGATCAAGAGTAAACTAAACCAAAGGTTCATTAGACCTGAAGTGCCCTTACACAGATCCTTATTCTGAATCTACGGTAACCCTAGTCCGCAGTCTGCTGACTTAGTATATGGGTCGCTTTGGGGCTTCCCGTACTAGGTCAGCAATATATCCATTGTCAAAATTGGGCTACCGAAACTTCAAAAATTTTGAATGGTCTCGATTCTTCTCAAATTCTCATATACTCCTTAGTAATTTCCCTTTATGGGTCATTTACATGTTTAAGACCCTTTATTCTAAGAATACTTTCACTTAGTGTCCAAAAAGGGACCAAAAATTTTGATTAAGAGAAACTATCCTGTTTTGTTTTTTAAACATTCTATAAAGCTGCTAAATCTTGTTACCAGGACGTTCACACTATTGTATTCCTATAGCACGCATTGCTGCTCAATTGTGACATAGTCCACAGCTATGGTTACGTTCATACATATGCGCATACGCGTATATAGCAACAATCACTGCAGCAAAGCACGCAGACAATGTTACTCTCACAGTAACCACACGGGAAAAACTTTGTACAGCAATAGCCTAGGCCTAGTTCAGGGAGCAAAGTGTACGTGAGAAGTAGGCCTAGGTACCCTAGGCTACGGTAACCCTAATTTAATCCTAATTTAATTCCCAGGAGCATCTATAGAATACAGTGAATACCCTGATGCAGTGGAAAACTTATTTTTGGAATTCCAAAATGTGCTGCGGGCCTCCGTCTTAAACTGGAGAATGACACTGTGTGATACATCTCCACCTTACTTACTGTTTTGTTCGACATATATAGAAAGGCTGTCACACTCAAGTCACTTTTGTGACAATGATTCATCTGTGATTCAATAATAACTTAACCAGGGATGTACAGAAACTTATCTGGCATTGCCTCAAATTGATTTTCATGGTGAGATCTGGCATTTTCACCATGATACGACACCAAAACTGTGAGGTCACGCGTGAGTTTGGCAGTCTGTCAAAGTTCACTTCTTGCTTCCTTTTTGGTTGGATTCATAGTTTAGTCAAGTCCACTGTTCAACTAGTATCCCGCTGGGCTGGATCCAGAATGTTCTTCATGGTTTGCGTCACTGGGCCCTACGACTAGGCTAGGAATATGGATCAGAAGTGAATATTGTTTGGGCAGTGTATTCTAGACTATGCCTCGCCCTAGTTGTATACTTGCTGTGACCATCGAATGTGCGCTTAAGAAATCTATCATTCCAAGATTGTGACATGTAAGGATAGACGTGCACTCACTGGGCACCCTATTATACTTGCAAGTTGTTATACAAGCCAATATAGCCAATAATCCATAGGCCAACCTTATTCCTACTAACCTTCACCTCCCTTATGATACTCCTCGGGCCAGAGCTCTAACATATACGTGATGTTTTGGTCTGGTGAATGAACAGACAAGTGGATTCCTCCACTATTTCAAGCACCTATACTAGTAAGGCCTTTTTATTGTTATCAGCATAGTCCGAGCATACATAGACCAGCAAGTTGGTTCGCCTAGCTCAATGTCCAGTATGCTGTAGGTTTCTCCTCATGTCCATATGTACACTACACAGCTACAAGTTAGCTAAACGTACTTTAAGCTTTCACCCTCTTTTGACATAAATACACGCTTGAGTTGTAATTTTCGACAGACGGCCCCCATTGACTAAGAATTCGAACTCCATTGTTACAACATCGATGAGTGTAATCGAGACAACATAGGGCAATCTTTCTGACTGAAACTTTGAAGCATGTTCCATGGGCGCCGCCATGTTTGTATATGACTGTATGTACGGACCTTTACAACTGTATGATCAGTAGCTTGAAACTGTACATGATGATATAGTTAGCAAGCGCAACGAGATTAGGCTGGAATTCAAAGAGTTTGAAAGTTTCCCTAGGATTTTGAGAAAGTTTTGTTGGCAAACTATTTGTGAAGAAAATTATAAAAAATAGATTCGCTCCCCTATAACCCCTGTCGACCCACTGAATTTTGTACAGAGTCATAACGCATGCTGGGGAAGTGTGGGGTGGCATGCAGTCATGGCCGTCGCACAGGGGGCAATGGGGGCGCGTGCCCCTATGAAAACAATTTGAAAATTTTTAAATGATCTCAAAAAGGGATTTTAAGCTATGGATTCTGTAGCGGGTAGGTGAGGTGTTTTTTTAACCGAGTGATAGATCTATTGTAATCATTTTCTATCACAAGTTTCTCAACTATCAGAATTTTCGCAAATCCTTCGCAAACTATCAAATTTCGCGCGCTCTTGGTGTTCTTGTTATTATATCTTCTGATAGCAACTCCCGGAGAGAACAGCAGCAAAGTTGAACGCTGTTTACGAATTACCAGTTTAAAAGATGGCTTTTTGAGTGGCATGTAGGTTTGTTGGCAATTGAAAGTGTCTCGATGCAGATAGCTGAATGCGGTTTGGTCATGGAGAACTTGGCGCGCATTAGCGTTACGCTTTGCACTCCATCTCATGACCATATAAAGGTATAATAATGGAACTATAATCACAACATCTGTAGGGGGCTCGTAGCTCAATATGGGGACTTTTCAATCTAATTTGTTGTAGCATGATTTGGGGTTGAAATTACGTATTTTGCCGGTCACACATTTTTTTAAAAAAAATTTACCGAGCGCTTTGCGCCAGCCCTTATCGCATAGATGTTTGTTGTTAATACACTTGCGACAAAAAAGCACATGATTAAATGCGCTGTTTAGTCCTTCACCCCTTTGCGCGAAATACCTATCAGGAGCCTCATATCACCTTGCCTGCCCCTATGACTCTCCCTCCTGCCATTCCCCCATTGCTGGAAGCTGTTTCACGCTGGATTTCGTTCAAGAATTGTAAAATACGATAGATGTAAAGTGTTCTGCGTCATACGCTATATGGATGTCAGGTAATCCGGTAGCGTTATGTCATTGCGTCCCATTTTATATACTTGGTCCGAGCTGCCAGGAGGCCCTATACAGGTGCCCAGCCTTAATGCCCTTTTTTAGAATACACAATGAGGGGAGGAAAAATTTCTAATAGTCAACATGTGTCTGTGGACTTCCACCCACGTAATTTTTTGGGTAAAAACTTTTCCCGAATAGAAGGCGGTAAAGTAGCCAAAAGGGAGTCTTCAGGAGGTTGTTGACAACGTATTCGTCTCTTAGACAACATAGCCTACTCTCCTCTTTCACCTAATCCAGCGCTTCTCAACCTTTTTAAACTCGAAGACCACTTTGACTCTCAGAATTTTTCTGAGGCCCACCTTACAAAAAGTTTATTCTTTTTTCTTTATTTTTTATTTTTATGGACTGATCTCGCGGCCTACCTGGGAGAGCTTCACGGTCCACCAGTGGGCCGCGGCCCACCGGTTGAGAAGCGCTGAAATAAAAAAATTAGAACTCACTAAATTATGGACATTCTTCAGCCAAATATGATCAGCTCCAAAAATATTCCAAAGCACCATTTCGCATCTAAGAAACCTTAAAGGGAAAATGCAGTCACTCCAATAAAGAATTGTATAGTAGACTATCCTATTTCCTGAATGGATCTTGAGAATCATGTGACAGTATTTTTCTCACTCAGTTGTAAAATTTACAAGGAGCAACTGCTTGGTTTACCTTGAATATGTAATATTTATGTTCTAAAATATATGAGTAGCTTGGAAAGAATTAAGAGAATTTTGTGACATTTAGCTATTGGTTCAAAATAAGTTTGGTGCAACTGCTTTTATGACCTTTTAAATTTAGCAAAATTTCTCAAAGGAGGGGGGACACCACCCTTCCTTTAGACCCTCCCCAGGCTGACACCTATATTTAGTGACAAAGGAAAGATCCCCACTACTGTGTACAAACACAGTGCGCATAGAAAGGAATATTTCACGTCGCCACCCAGTGGAAAACACATCCAGCCAGTAGAAAAAATTAGAATTCACTAAATTATGACCTTTCGCAGCCCCATACAGTATGTGATCAGCCAGGGGGCGTAGCTAGGCGAAATTTTTAGGGGGCCTCGGTATCAAATGGGAGTCACGGCATTGATCACCGTCCCGTAATTCTTACAAAGTTTTACTAGGAAGCACAATTTCTGGGGGCTTAGCAAACATCTGGGGGCCAGGCACCAAGCTACGCGCCTGTCATCATCTCCACAAATATCAACAAGATAGCACCATTTTTGCATCTAAGCAGCCTTAAATTAACAAAAATTTATCAAAGGACCTCCCCCAGGACGGCACCTTATGAAGTGACACCTAACAAAGGAAGGGATCCCCACTGTGTATGGAGGGGACAAACAAGGGAGCACTGACAAACGCATTGTACGCAGACTTGGCGTTAACTGAAGTGGCATTACAAAATCATCTGTGTTCTCCTCCCCATCACCCAAAGCCTGGCGCGCACTGATGCATGACTGGGTGGTGCCGCTGATGCCTGCTGACATTTCCCCTCGTCATTTGCCCCACAATGACATTTGATTTGTCCCTAAACGTCACACAGGTGAGAGGATTGGTCCCTACTTTATCATTTTAAGACCAAATTATTAATTGTAATAACAAATTGATTAATTTGTAATAACATCTTATATAATTTGTAATAACAATATTAATTTGTAATTCAAATTATTAATTTGCTATAGTCAAATTATTTATTTGTTATAACAAATTTTTTTTATTTTTGTATACTTACCGTAAGTCATTTGCAGAATTTTAAAGTGCTGGGGATACTAGTCAGTATACATACTTTTAAACTTTAGTAAAACTAATTAATTGTTTTGAAAAGTTTGCAATCCATGTATCTATCTTTTTAAAGAGACTACTATAGTCTCCAAAAGCCAAGACCCATATTGTATATACACTAGATTAGATCTGTAGTCAGAGCTTTTTTTTCTCATGAGGTTTCTAAAACAACTCAAGTTTCTGTACAAAAATATCATCCGTGTATTCATCTTTTTTTCAAATATCATCCACTTTTTTTTCCCGTCAAAGCAAGCATCGGGCTCGCGGCCCAAGATGGCTAAAGAGTCGAACTCTTTATCTGAATTAAAGGATCAGCATTCCAAACTATACTAGGTCTACCAAACAAAACGGTGAGAGTCTATCCAGTTTTATGATAGTTTGTTATCTCTACACCAAGATCCACAGAGAATGTACTAATGTTATTCTTCTAGCCCCCCCACCGAAATTTTCAATGGTTTTAGGTTAGAATTCCTCCCATAGACCCAAAACAACACGACACTGGTGTCATCGCATAAAGAAAATACTCTACTGACACAAGGGTGTAAATATCATACATAGTCGAAGCAATAACGATCAAGAATCACACCGCGATGGACACCATTATCGTTCTTGAAAGACTGGGCATGTATCAATTTATACAACAGCTCTTGTCTACCCAATAGAAGTGGACCATTATATCGGGATTTGAACCAATATCACAAGAGGATCTTATGGTTTACGGTATCAAAAGCTTTTTGAAGATCGAGTACCCATCTCCAACGAGATTACTTTATTATCTCACATGTCAGATCTTACCAAATCTGTACTTAAAGGAAAACCAGATAGTACCCGCATTGAATGTCCTGTCCTGAAGTAGGATGAAAATCATACAAAAATATGAAAGTTTTAAATACTAACATCATTAAACACAACCTTTCCTAGGATCTTGGACCACATTGCCTCAACATACAATATGGCGGTAATTTTCCTTTTTAGTCATGTCCTCGCTTTTTTTGTGCAAAAGAGGACCTCTGGCATTTTGAGATCCTGGTAACCATACCATTGAAACAAAGACAGATTAATAACCGGGCTAAGGGGAGAAAATATGAGTAACACCATAAATCATAAGGTTGGAAGAATCCGTAAGATTCCGTGGATTTTTAAAGGACGCAAACTTTTCCTAACTTCTTCTCACTACAGATGAATTTAAAAGGACTGAACGAAATGTAAAAATTGTTGCATACAGCCTAGTGAGCGTTGTCGTCCTACTGCCAGAGGATTGGGCAATTTATTTACCAAAACGAAACACTGTATAAAGATACTTGTTAGACTTTTCACTTCAGCGACTATTCGCTCGTCAAATAGTACACTATATCAATACATCAGTTAGCAAACGGACGCACTGGACGGACCTTGCTGGAATGAACACCCTGTCTTTTAGGACCCTCCAAGAGGTCTTTAGAACTCTCTGAACTCTCATTAATTTCACTCCGAAAATAGGTATTTTGGCCTTTTTGAACCATTTTTGAACTTTAAAACGACACTTTGTAATTTGTGGAAGCTCTCATCTGTTTTCAGTCGTTTAAAATTTTGCGAAGGCGGTATATCCAAATAGCCTCAATTATGTCAACAACATCAAATCGCAGGAAGGCGCAGACATTATTTGGTTCTAACTTCCTTGAAAGCGCAACGGAATCATCACCTGAGTGAAAGGTGGATTTAAAAAAGAACCAGGCTTGCTCAGCACTGTGACGGAACAACCCATCCAATTAACTGAGCTAAATTTTCTCCTGTAATACACATTATCAAATTTTTCAAGCCGGAATTTTTCCCAGTTATACTTGTAATTACCAAATTATGTTTTTGGAATCTTCTTGTGTAAAAAGTTTTAATCCAATGGGTAGCCTAGCTTTGACAAATATTATGTCGACACAAGAATAAGATCAATCAAAGCCTTTGAAGTGGTGTGACACGGGAAGGGAAAGATGTGATTTGAGGTGAGAGTGAAAACAGTGACAAAATCTATGATTCTCCACATAACCCACCGTGAAGATCGGTGTCCAGAATTACAGTTATATCCCCAACAATGTAATCGACTCGAGATTGCTAAAAGGATTCTGCTTGAAACACAGTTCCTCCAATCTGGATGCAATAGGCTAGCCAAACTGGGTGGACCAGTATAGTAATACCCAACTCACAAAGGTTTTGATTTCGGTACGAAGATTTCAACCCATCAACATACTTCTGCTGTCGTGTCCAACAAAACTTTAAAATGATCCTAAGGCATTCGTACAGCCGAAAGTGTGAGGGGGATTCCCCCCTTATTTTTAAGTCCCATGATAGAAACTAGGGCTGATCTAGATATCAAGACGGTTCAAAGAGAATTTTTCTCTGGGAGCACAAGTTCTTTTAGAAGTTAATCGTCCTTGAACTTGGACCGAAAAGGTTAGGATTATCACAGTATATTGTGGAAGACAAAACACAATCCCTCTAGAGCCTTCGTATCCTGAGAAAATGTCCTTAGACTTGATCTGTGTACTACATGGTACAGCTAAATCCAATTTCCCAATCTGCGTCCATTAAGTCTGTTAGTTCTATCTTCCTGGCATGTAGCAAACAAGTGCACGAAGAATTTTTTTTTTTGAAATCTTGTAGTTTACATAGGACCTACCTAGTGGGATACATATTTGCCGTCATGCGGGGGGGGGGGGGAGAGACATTTCCAAAAACACCAACATTTTATTACAATGATTAATATAAGTCAAAATATTCCATTTTGCCTTTTTTATGGTGAGAGAACGGGCTCCTCTCTGACCCCCTTTGAATCCCGACGGCCACCAGTCGACATGAAGTTGCAATTGGTAGGAAGAGATGGCATTTAAAAGCGAAAACGTGTGAGCTCGGTGCATACTGATAAGAAAAACCCCCTTCCCATTTGATTCATGAGGTCACAGATTCATCGATCAGTAGTTCAATAGCTGTTTCACTGTGCCAGTTTTCTGAAGATCAATTGTGGAGGCTCTCCAACTGATTGAGGAATTACAGCTAGTATAGGATTTCTCTTATGATCCTCGGAAATTACCATTTATAATAATACACGCGGTACCGTAATAAATAGCAAAAGGGGTAACGGCTGGGTTGAGTTAATACACTATTAATTAAGCTCTACGTTTGCTTTTCATGATGATATTCTAATGCAATTAAAGGCTCGATATGAGCATTATTTTTCCATGTTCAGTAGACTACAAACACAGTAATAATGAAAATGTATAAATTTTATGTTCAGTGGATACTGATGCATCACCACGTCATACTGAAGAATTCTGGTTTGGTCAGAAAACCAAGACGGGACCGCCTGCCTTGATCGCCTCCCTTGTGGCTCCCCTCCGCTTTCCGGTACAGTAACAAACTTTACTTCATACAGAGCAGTTCCAAGGGATGGTTGGGATATATCCTGCTACCAAACTATGGGGAGGACTTTGAAATAAAATATATTAACACCTCAAAAGTCTTTTCAAACATTAATAAAACTAAATAAGTAAAGAAAGGAGAGGAAAACTAGTACTGGTGATTGTATACGATAGATAAGCTTTGTAATGTGCATGAAATGAAGTAAAACTTTATTAACGTGTCTTCCAAATACTTTTCGGCATTTGGACCCACGTATCATTCATTGATTTGGTTGACGAGCTGTTCTTCGTATAGTGGGGCAGCTTCAGTATAATAACAAAGCCACATGCTACCTCATTCATTCTTTTCATCTGAGAGCGCACGCATTACGGTCATGACAGAACAATCATCTGCGAATTAAAGGTGTACTAAAAGTACGGTAACGTACTAAAATTGTGATTGTTGTAGTCTGTTCAGTACTAATCTCAGGCAATTTCAGTATGGCTAGGCCTACACCGTATTAAATTAAACAAAATAAAGTTAATTAGTCACGTGAGATATCATGTGACTAGTTATATTTGTCAAAATGGATCCTATCACTAGTTAACGTTGTTTTAAATTTCTTCATTCTGAAGCAGCCTAGAGCTTGTATTTGCCTGACAGTGGGGCTTCCAGCCCGATGAGGGCCAGTAACCCGAAGCCGCAACAATAACGACGGGTTGCAGGCGCGGATCCAGACATTTCGAAAAGGGGGGTGGGGGGCTGAAAGTCCCCTTGAATATTCTCCTAGATTAAGATAATGCTAATTTTCGCGTATTTGTTATTGATGTGGCGAAAAGGGGGCTGAGGCCGGGAAAGCCCCCCCCCCCCCTTGGATCCGCGCCTGGGTTGATGAAAGATGGCGAAAGCCAAATTTTCAGGCTCTTCGTACCTTCGTCGACATTTTTCAAAATTTGCCATCCCAGGCAGTCCCTCTGGCATCATTGGGTTAGTGTGGTCTGAATAAACCCCCAGCCCCTGTCCCCACCCCCACCCAGACGAAATTTCTGACTACGCTTTACTGCAGTCATATTTTCTAGTGTAAACGTGATTACAAAAGTAACATACTGAAAGGGTGATATAACGTGAATTCCTTCTCTTCATCGACTTTTGGGAATACATATTGTATGAAAGTTACAGCTTAATCAGATCAAACATTTCTTTTCTTGATTCGCAGACGCCGTCGTGATAGATGTATATAATTTGTTACTAAGAAATTAAGGTTTTCAGTCAGAGCCAAAGGTTTAAATTTTTTTTTAAATTGAACGCCGCTTAGGCTACAGCAATTCTGCGTTGGTGTACAAAGAAACTAAAAAAAAGGGGGATTGTTAGAAAACTTGAAATTTTTTTTTTGGGAAACCCTTAAAAAATAAACAAAATTAATAATTATCAGGGGGGGAAAACATTTTTTTTTAAAAATCCATACTAAACTTTTTAAAAATTTTCTTTTGAATCCAGATTTTTTTTCCTAAGGGGGGCCCACCCCCGGGGGGCCCCCAAACCCGCAAACAAAACCTTGGGGCCGGGGAAAATTAAAAAGGGGGGGGGGGGGGGGGGGTTTTTTTTTCCCCAATAATTTTAAAAAAATTTCCTTTTTTAGGAGGGCAAAAGGGGGCTGGGGAAAGGGATGGTGGGGATTAAAATGGGAAAGAAATTTTACCCTACCTTTGTCGAAAAAAAAGAAGGGATTTTGGATAGGGAGGGGTTAAAAAAGGTAAAGAGAAAAAACGAAAAGACTAATTAAAAGTGAACAAAAGAAAAAAAGGGGAAAAGGTTTTTTTAGACTTTAAAAAATTTGAAAAGTTAAGAAAGAAAACAAGAGACCCTTAAAGGGGAGAAAAAGAAAAAGAAAAAGGATCGGGGGTTTTTTTTTAAGAAAAAAATTGAAAGAAAAAAGAAAAAAAAAAAGAGAAGCAGGGCCAAAACGGTCGAACCCAGGAGGGAGGAAGAGAGGGGGAGAGGGAAAAGGAAAAAAAAAGGGGGGGGAAGGAAAAGGGAAGAAGACCTAAGGAGTTAAAAAAAACATAAAAATTTCTCGGCCCCCACCTAAGGGTTTTATTTGGTAAATGGGAAGGAGGAGGATTGTTTTTTAGGAAAAAAAAAAAAATTTAAAAGAAAGGGATAAAAGGAGAAAAGTTTAACATAAAAAAGGGGGGAAAAGGGAAACTTATCTTTTTCCCCCTCTCGGTTGCTAACCCCCTCTCCCTTTAAATTTCCTTTTCAAAAATAAAGCTTTTTTTTTTTTTTTTTTTTTCAAATGGCCCAAACCCCCAAAAAAATTTTTCCCGGGGTTTAGGTTTTTTGGGGGGGTAACAATAAATTTTTTTGGGGTGGGCTGTTTTTTAAAACTCCCTGATGGGCAAAGGGGTGGAAAAGGGTTTCCCACGGGGTAGTTTTGGTAAAATTTTCTGAAAAAAGCTTTTGGGGGAATAGGTTAGTCCTTCCTAAACCTAGCCCCCGTTTTGTTTGAAGGGAAAAGATGTTTTTTTAAATTTTTTTTAAAAAAACAAAAGGCCCAAATTTAGTTTAAAATTCCCAAAAAATTTTTGAATTTCAAAAACCCTTTTCGACTTTTTGATTTTTCCCAGCAGTCGGACACATAGAATTTTTTCGGAGGGGTTTGGGGGGCCCCAACCCGACTTAACAAAGGGGTCGGACCAAATATGATCAGTATTTTAACGTGGGGGGGGGGTTTTAAATGGGCAAGCCGGGTTTTGTTTTGGATCAATTTTTTAAATTTTTTTTCCAGATTAGAAGGGTTCAACCCTGGTGGGGGGTTTTAATTAAATTGTTCCCAAAAAAAAAAAATTTTTTTAGGGGATTTCATAAAAAAAATTGTTTTCCCCATCGCCAGGCCGGGGGTTTGCCCTTTGAAAATTTTTTTTTTATTTTTTTTATTTCCAAAGGATAAGTATGGAAAATCCGGGGGTTGGAAATTTTTCCGGAAGTCTTTAATAAACAAAAAGAAAAAAAAAAAACCCCCCTTACACCAAAAAATTTAAATTTTGAACTTAAAATTTGCCCCTTGGTCGGTTTTAAATTTAAAAATTTTTAAAAAATTTTAAAGGGGGTTAAAAAATTGGGTTTTAAAAGTGCTTGGGGAATGAAAAAGTTGCTAAAATTTTTAGTATTTTGGTTTTTTAAAATTCCCCAAATCGTAACGGGAAAAAACTTTTCCATGACCCCTTTAAAAAAACCCGGGGAACAAAACAAACATTAAAGGGGAAAAAGGCCAAATATGGGGGTAAAATTGTTAAAAATTGAAGGGGAAAGGGGCCGAGCAAAAAAAATTTCCGACTTTCCCCCTTATGATGGGGGTTATTGAAACCACTTGGAAAACCATTGAAGCTTTTGGAAAATTTAAAAAGGGGGAAAATACTTGGGCCAAAATTTTTCCTCATCCCTTTCCCCCAAACCCTTGTGCCCAAAAATTTAAAAAACTTAAAAACCCCCCCTTTTTTAAAAAAGTTTCTTTTTAAAAGGGAAAAGGGGGGCCCCCCCAAAAAAAGGGGGGGAAAAACTAAAAAAAAATTTTTTTCCCAAATTTTTAAATTCCCGGGGGGTTACGGAGAAGGGGGTTTTTTTCCCTTAATTTTCCCTTTTCATTTTAAATCCCTTTTCCCCCCTTTTTAAAAAAATTTTTTTAAATTAAAATTTTTTTTTAGGGTTTTCAAACCCCCAATTAACCCGAAATTTTTCTTGCAACCTCACTATTTTTTGGACATTCTTTTTTTTATGCCAAAATTGTTAAAAAGCTTACATTTCCTAACATTTCCAAATTAGAGGAGATTTAGGACATACTTCACTCTTAAATTGAAAGTTTAAAGTATGCGTATAATTGTGGGTTCTTAATTAACCATAAGTTCCAACCATTGAAAGGGAAAAGACAACGACTTGGTTTAACTTTTGCAGGAATATCTTGATGTTCTTTTAATAAGGGAATTAAGAGAAATTGTACTTTCATTGAATAAGGGTCAAGTTAAATATTTCCGAAAGTCCCCTCCCATGGAGGCCTAGAAAAGAAAACATACGTTAAATTCAGTGGGGATAGATTAAAGGGTTCTATTAGTCCCCTGAAATCATCCAGTTAAAAAATTTGAAAATTAAAAATTTTAGGTGACCCAAACTTTGTTGGAAAATGGCAGAGCAATTTTTACTTTAATTCCGCTTTGATTCAACAAATTTGAGCCCCGGGGAAGCCCCTGCTCTGTTTGTTAAAAACAGAGGTCCCCAAGCAGACGATTCACGGTAGTTCCAGTCAATTTTAAATGAATCAAAAGCGAGGGATTCAAATTAATCGAAGAGGTTAAAGACTTTCCACCACTTTTAATGACATATATCAATCCACACTGGATAAAAGATAAAAACATTCCAGATTGCGAACCCCCAGTGGTAATTTAATTTTGACTAAAATAATTTCAGCGCCCCAAGGAATACCGTCCAAGCTTCTGTTGAACATATTCCCCACGGTTTCCCATAGACATGAAAAGCCCCTAAAATAAGGGAGGGTGGGATTAGTCCCCTTTACTTAAACAAATAATTATTTCAAATTTGTTAATGAGTATTTGGTATAAATTTAAACTACAAATTTAATTTTGGGTTTCGTATATAAATTTTTTTACTCCTCACGTCAATTTGCGAGGCCCCGTACACCGCCATAAATTGTTTAAATTAACAGTTAAACCTCAATTACCCATTGTAAGTGAATAGATTCATTAAGCTCCAAGGTTCGGTTTAAACCCCCCGTTTGAAAATCTTCGGGTCGCCTCTTCTTTTTCAAAGATCATCACCAACCAAGGCATCTGGGTAAAACCAAGGAAAATTTATAAAATGGAAAACTTTATCGAATTAAGGTGATTCCTAAACGTATGTGGCACATGCAGACAAAGGCCGGGGTATTTTTGGAAATTGATTCTAACAAATTTTAAATGGAAGTATGAGTTCAGATTTCGTGCGAGGAGCCTGATTACAAAAGTCACAGCGGATGATCCTTCTGACTGAATTTACCCTTTATCAAGGATCCTAAATCTCGGTGCTCGGGGGATTTAACTTACCAGTTGGAATTGGGATACATGTTTTAAAAAATGGTGGAAGCTCTGCCATAGAACCTTATGTCGATCGCTAATGACAATTACAAAATTCAAGGAGCCTACTCGTGAGTCAAACATCCTGATCTGTTTTACAAACAGTCCGAGGTGTTCCCTCCAACGTTGATAGTGGTTTAAATATGGACTTAGTTATCGTACATCAGTTTAAACAAAGGGTTTTCAGATCCCCTAAAGAAAGCATTAATTTTCTCAAAATAGATTGTGATATGGAAGACTCAATAGCAAAACCACAAAATTAACGTTCTTCTCCAGGTGAACATATGACATATTCAAGAACTTTTTAATCTTTTGACGTATTCCTGAAATTTAAAAGCTCAAGTCGTTTCTCCTACCTTGGTTAACATTAATTTAAGAAGGGACATTAGACGAAAAACAGAGTTAAAAGGTCAAAAAGTAGGGGGCAGTCCTCCAAAATTTGAATTTAGGACAATTAAGGAGAAGTATTGTTAGGAAAATCAATTTCAATAGCTCTTAGAACATTATCGGGGTAGCTTGAAACAGATAATACTAAGCCTTTTCGGGAAAATTTTATTAATCAAGGGACCTGAATTTCTTATTTCGCCGTGCGGATGAAGTTTGCTGTCCACTTAAAGATAAAGCCGAAAGCTGAATAATCAAATTTTGTCGTATTCCAAAAAGAAGATCTAAAGTTGCCGGGTTACGATTTCAGTCCATCCCTTTATAGGGGAATTAAAGTTTCCAACCAGGTGCCTTTAAAACCCCCCTAACGACTTGGACAACGGGGGGAAAATTTCCTGCCAGGCTTAAGCTTCCCCACAGTATTGCCCCTTTTTTTAAAAAGTTTTCAAAAGTGGGTGTAAAAGGGATGTTACCAGCAGCCGGGCTTGATGTAATAAAAACCCCCATCTTAAGAGGGTGAAAGACGGACCCGGGAAATTAAGGCCTGTCTCGTTGACATCCATCCCTTGCAAGCTTTTGAGCATTTTTTCACCGTAAATTTTATGGATCATTTTGACAAATTTTAAATGTATTTGCTGATGTTCAACAGGGTTTTCTAAAGGGGATATGCAAAACTCAGCTTTTGCCCTTTTTGGACAATTAATGAAGATTTAGATAACAAAAGCAAGCGGCCCTAATCATAAGGATTCAGCAAGGTTTTTGTACATTTCCCCCACCAGCGACTTCTTAAAAATCAAGATGTTGGAATCCGAAATAAATCTTAAATTGGTTTGAGAAATTCCTAACAAACCGTTACCAGAGGTGCTAATTGATGGAACGCCCAGCAAATCTAAGTCTTTGGTGTCCCAAGGTAGGGGTTTTGGGCCCCTTACTCTTTTAGTCTATATTAACGACTTCCCGGGCAAAATAATCAAGCGTAGGTTTTTTCCCGAGACGTACCCGTATCGTGAAATAAAAAACAAGGGGGACACAAAAATCTTAAACTGATTTTGAAAATTTTGTGTCAGGGGAATAATCGGCAGAGGGGGTTTAATAAATCTAAGTTTTTTACATGGAGTCCCCCATAAAGCAAATCCAAACCTTATTTTTACCAAATGGGAATCTATTTAGAGCGGGTTAATCACCACCCTTCCCTAGGATTGAACTCTCTTCTAGTATGAACGGGAAAAAGAATATTAACCAAATTGTATCCAAAAAAAACCGGACATTAGGCCTATGAGGCAAAAACCTCTCGCACTTGATAAAGATACTAAGACTGCAGCGTATTTTGCTCTTTCCGACCCATTCTCGTTTATTTAGCGGTGGGGGCCCCCTATCCCCCAATCGAAAAGAATTCTATAGAAAATTGCCCAGAGGCGTGTCCCAGATTCATTTTTAACAACTACAGTCGCCAATCAAGTGTTTTGAGATGATTAAAGATCTTAAATGGGACACCCTTTTGAAACCAAAAGATTTGGGGCTCTCTTGGGTTAGTAAAAAGAAAGCATGGTTTATTTTCCAAGAAAGTAAGGAATCTTTATTGACCCTTAAATTTTAACGACGGATACCGTCGTACTAGGGAAAAGGATCTATACCATTATCCCTCCACTAACAAGCTTTGCTATCAGAAATTCCTTACGTTTAGAGCCCGTTTCGGAGTTTCTGCGACCTTCCTACATGATGCTGTAATTTCCACAAAATGTGTCTTCGCGGAGTGCAATTGCACTTCTAGAGTCACTTAAATGATCGTTTTGCGCCGATACGAAGCTCTACGAATTTGGTCTCAAAAATGCCATAGGCGTCTTCAGCGGGTCCCATTCTACCGTTTAGAGCCCGTTTCGGAGTTTCTGCGACCTTCCTACATGATGCTGTAATTTCCACAAAATGTGTCTTCGCGGAGTGCAATTGCACTTCTAGAGTCACTTAAATGATCGTTTTGCGCCGATACGAAGCTCTACGAATTTGGTCTCAAAAATGCCATAGGCGTCTTCAGCGGGTCCCATTCTACCGTTTAGAGCCCGTTTCGGAGTTTCTGCGACCTTCCTACATGATGCTGTAATTTCCACAAAATGTGTCTTCGCGGAGTGCAATTGCACTTCTAGAGTCACTTAAATGATCGTTTTGCGCCGATACCAAGCTCTACGAATTTGGTCTCAAAAATGCCATTGGCGTCTTCAGCGGGTCCCATTCTACCGTTTAGAGCCCGTTTCGGAGTTTCTGCGACCTTCCTACATGATGCTGTAATTTCCACAAAATGTGTCTTCGCGGAGTGCAATTGAACTTCTAGAGTCACTTAAATGATCGTTTTGTGCCGATACCAAGCTCTACGAATTTGGTCTCAAAAATGCCATAGGCGTCTTCAGCGGGTCCCATTCTACCGTTTAGAGCCCGTTTCGGAGTTTCTGCGACCTTCCTACATGATGCTGTAATTTCCACAAAATGTGTCTTCGCGGAGTGCAATTGCACTTCTAGAGTCACTTAAATGATCGTTTTGCGCCGATACCAAGCTCTACGAATTTGGTCTCAAAAATGCCATAGGCGTCTTCAGCGGGTCCCATTCTACCGTTTAGAGCCCGTTTCGGAGTTTCTGCGACCTTCCTACATGATGCTGTAATTTCCACAAAATGTGTCTTCGCGGAGTGCAATTGCACTTCTAGAGTCACTTAAATGATCGTTTTGCGCCGATACGAAGCTCTACGAATTTGGTCTCAAAAATGCCATAGGCGTCTTCAGCGGGTCCCATTCTACCGTTTAGAGCCCGTTTCGGAGTTTCTGCGATGATGAGAGGAATGAAAGGATGAAACTTGAGAGGATGTCTCGACGCAACAATTTCCGCATTGTTGGGATTCCTTTTACACGCGATGAACAATGTGAGGATATTGTCCACGAAAAGATGTTTCCCCTGTTCAAAGATGCCCCAGAGCTCTTAATAGAACGTTGTCATAGAGATGGAAGGCCACAAGGGGATAGATCACCGCATGTATTAGTTCGCTGTTTGTCTTTCAAAGATGTTCATTATGAAGCACAGACGGATAGCTTTGGCGGATCAAGAGTTTTTTATTGTTGACGATCTTACTAAAACTGACCTTCAAGAAAAGAAAAAATGGGCTTCAAAAGTCAAAGAACTTGATGACAACGGCGTGAAACTTAGATTTACAAGTGGAAGATGGCTTGATTCAGCTGGCTAGCCGTATTGCTTTTAAAATTTTGCACTCATCTCTTTTGCTCTTGGACTGCCTGGCAAGTTACCGTAAAGAAAACATCTTTGCCGTTACTACTTTTAATTCCCTTTCTCACCTTATTTGGAGCTAATTTGTTCTCCTTGATGTTTTTTCGCGCTGCCCTATTTGCTTTCTGTCCGGTTATTAGGAATCCTGTTTTTTGGCTTTGTTCATCGGCCACGCTTCTCTCTGCCCCGTAATACTGGTTGAGGGTAGGGATGCAACTCCTGAAGGATTTGACTCTTTTTTTCCTTTTGCTTTTTTCGGATTTCCATCTTTTTCATACTCATGCTTCAAGTTTGCGGATGACATTCAGTCTCATTAATTTTCTTCTCTTTCTTCATCCATGGATTGAAAGTTACAGGATTACTCACTTATCCATTAATACTATTTTTGCAATGAAAATTTATTCTTTTAGATATATTACATCTGGTTGTCGCCAAAAAAGCAAATTTTGCAATGAATGATTTAACGCTAATTTCTTACAATGCGAGGGGTTTACGTCAATCCAAGAAGAGACGTACCTTATCTTCTTTCTTACATAGAAACAAGACGGATGTTATTTTACTTCAAGAAACGCATAGTTGCTTGGACGATGAAAAGATTTGGCAAAATGAATGAGGAGGGAAGATTCTTTTTGCCCATGGATCTAAGAATAGTTGTGGTGTTTGCTTTAAGATTAGTTTTTACAGTGATCAATGTTTATTTACATCAGAATGGAAGATTTATTGTGATTGATCTCCTAATTGCTGATGCTACTTTTACAATTGTTGTATGTAAGCTCCTAATAGAGATGATCCTTATTTCTTCTCTACCCTCAAAGACATTTGAAATGATTTTTGTTGTGATAAGATTATTTGGGCTGGTGATTTTAATTTTGTTTGTAACCTTGATCTTGATAAAGTAGGTGGTACTTTAAGAACTAATTTTGAAGCACGAGATTATTGTATTTCTATCATGCAGTCATACGATATGACTGATATTTGGAGAGAAAGAAATCCAATTTCAAAATTATTTTCCTGATCTTCAAACATTACCCCCGGTATTCACTGCCGGCTTGATTTTTTCTTGATTTCCAGGTCGGTGATTATGAATGTAACTGAGAGTGGATTTAAACCTGGTATTCAGTCAGATCACAGTTAAGTTACTTTGTCTATTCAACTTTTTTCTGTTAAGAGGGGCCCATGTTTTTGGAGGTTTAATAATTCTCTACTTTTAGATAACCTCTTCGTTGATGGGATTATTGATCTTATAAACAGGGAAAAGTGTAAAACTGATTTTGATCCTAAGCAACACTGGGAGCTCATTTAGTACCAAATTCGTAAATTTTGTATCCGGTATTCAAAACAGAAGGCATCTGAACGATGTAAGCAAGAATTTTTACTTTTGAATGACATTTCCGGGCTTGAACATTCTTTGTTTAACTCCGAATCTTCGGAAGTACGCAGTAGATTGAAGGAACGTAGAAACGAATTACTCCTTCTTTATAATTGTACAAGGAACAATTCTTAGGTCACGTGCTCGATGGGTCGAGCACGGTGAGAAAAATACCAAGTATAGACGAGTTGGGAAATGTTTCCACGCAATGCAATATGGGAATAGGTCAAAGGTGAAGTGTACCACGCTTACAGTGTCCCAGCGTGGGGGGTTGCATGCTGAGCACGCAGAGCTACAAACATTGCCCGTTGTCATGGTACACTTGACCTTGTGACCCGACCGGAAGTACCGAATTTCCCAATCCGTCTATTTTCTTAACCTTGAAAAGCGGAATAAATCACAACATATTATTCATAAGATGACCAATGATCAAGGGCACCTGCTTGTTGATAATAAGGATATCTTGAAGGAAATTTTTAAGTTTTACAGTTCACTTTATACTTCGAAAAACTCTGATCTTTCCTTCTTTTTTAGGGGAATTCCCCATAAGAGATTGAAGAATGAAGAGCTGAATTTATGTGAAGAGGATTTAACACTCGATGAATGTTTAAAGTCACTTCTTTCAATGGCTAATGATAAGGCCCCAGGAACTGATGGGCTTACTACTAATTTTTACAAAAAATTCTGGCCCTACATTGGTCAAATGTTCGTTGATTCTTTAAACTGTGGTTTCCAGAAAGGCTTCTAGCTTTGAAACAAACCCGCGGTGTTATTTCTCTGCTTCTTAAACCTGATAAAGTTCCCTCAATTTGTCAAATTATCCCCCTATTACACTTTTGAACATCGATTATAAAATCGCCGCCAAGTCAATTTCAAATAGACTAAAAACCGTTTTAAATAAAATTATTAGCCCAAGTCAGACGGGGTTTCGTAAGGGCAAATTTATAGGCGAAAACATTCGTTTTGTTTTAGATTTAACTAAGTACTCAAAAGTTCATAAAATACCGGGATTTCTTTTTCTATTAGATTTCGAAAAAGCATTTGATACTATTGAGTGGAGCTTTTTGCAAGCAACGTTAAGTTTTTTTTTTAATTTTGGCAATGGTTTTAAAAGCTGGGTTAATTTGTTTTTTAAAGAAAGCACAGCTTGCGTCTGCAACAATGGTTACTCTTCGGGTTTTTTCAGAGGTGTTAAACAGGGCTGTCCATTGAGTCCCTATTTGTTCATAATGTGCGTTGAAATTTTGTATTTGAATCTTATGTCGATTAATGTTATCAAGGGGATCACGATTGAACAAAACCATGTGAAGATCTTGCAATACGCTGATGACACTAATATTTTCCTTGATAATAGTGAAACTTCTTTAAAGGAAACCCTTAATCTACTTAAAACTTTTGGGGCTGTATCAGGTCTTACTATCAACTGGTCTAAGTCAGATCTTTCTCCTCTTGGGCCTTGCGTAGAAAATCTACCTTTATTCGTTAAAAATGCTAAGGTAAATGTTACTTTTGGACCTGTGTGTTTTCTTGGATTTTTTTTTAAACCACAATGGCGATGATCTTTTCAGATTGAATTACATTCAGAAGTTATCTAGATTAAAAAATTGTCTTCGCATGTGGTCTAGTAGAGACCTTACTCCTGTGGGTCGTATTACACTTGTAAAATCTTTTGCTCTCTCAAGGTTAGTCTTCCTATTTTTGGTTTTATCTAATCCTCCGAAGTCGTTCATTTAAGAGGTTGAAACAGTCATTTTTGATTTCATATGGTAGGGTAACCCTGATAAAGTTAAGCATACTGTTTTGATAAATGACTTTTGTAAAGGCGGCTTACGAGCAATTCACATTGAGAGTTTTATTAATAGTCTGAAATGTACGTGGATCCGCCGCTATTCTGATGAAACAAAAGGGTTCTGGAAGACTTTCTTTGGTATTGATTTAGCCAAATACGGGAAAGATCTTTTGTTCCATTGTAATTGTACTTTTCGTTAATCAAGTTGTTCGTGCTTGGTGTGATGCTACATATAGCGTGATTGCAACTTCTGATTATATCGAGTGTCAATTGATTTAGAATAACTCTTGTATTAAGGTTAACGAGGAAATAGTTTTTGGCAAATTCCTTTTTGATAAAGGTATTTTATATGTACGTGACTTATTTGATCGTGACGGTGAACCACTTACTTATTCTAGGTTTAAAACTAAATATAAAATTGTAAGCTATCCCTTTACTCGTTACTGGGGACTAATCAACGCCATCCCGAGAAGGTGGTGCCTCTACGGTGTCTAATGGGGGAAAAAGAATGCCCTCTTTGCTCTTTTTGTAATATTGATGAAGAGACTTTTCAGCACCTTTTTTGGAACTGTACATACACTTTCACTTTTATTTTGGATGTTGAATTGAAAATACTAAATAAGCAGTTCTTTTTTACAAAGAGAGATATATTTTTCGTTACCAAAATGCTTTGCAGCATCCTTATAATTTTCTTATTTTTTACATGAAGTACTTTATATTTTCATCTTATCAACAAAACGAAAAGCCAATCTTTAGTTCTTACTTTCATAAGCTAAAATTTGCTCTTCAAGTTGAAATGTATGTGTTTGAAAGAAAGATGAATAAGAATTTAGGAAAATTCGCCGCTCTTCAGGAACTTTATAACTCTCTGTTGAATGTTGTTTTGTAATAGTCAAGGCTACAACAAAATTGCTAGTTTGCATGCTATACATATCAGTGGCAAAAAAGGGTTTTAGTAATTGAAATTAGAAAACTACGGAATTCTTATTTACTTTCCATTTATCTACACAGTTTCGCAAAGGAATGATTGTTTTAACTTTCTGTTAATTTCGTGTGTAACTTTAGTTCTATAAGAGAAGATTTTACTTTTCTATGTTTGAATAAAGTTGGAAATAATAATAATTATAATAATAATAATAATAATAATAATAATAATAATAATAATAATAATAATAATGTAATGATAATGATAATGATAATGATAATGATAATGATAATGATAATGATAATGATAATGATAATGATAATGATAATGATAATGATAATGATAATGATAATGATAATGATAATGATAATGATAATGATAATGATAATGATAATGATAATGATAATGATAATGATAATGATAATGATAATGATAATGATAATGATAAATATAATGATAATGATAATGATAATGATAATGATAATGATAATGATAATAATAATAATAATAATAATAATAATAATAATAATAATAATAATAATAATAATAATAATAATAATAATAATAATAATAATAATAATAATAATAATAATAATAATAATAATAATAATAATAATAATAATAATAATAATAATAATAATAATAATAATAATAATAATAATAATAATAATAATAATAATAATAATAATAATTAATATTATTATTATTATTATTATTATTATTATTATTATTATTATCTCCTCTTTTTCCTCACAACCTTTCTTGTTTGGTATTCATTCTTTGTCCCTCAGACCTCGGGGTCCTACCCGGACCCTGGGAGGTCGAGCACTCGTCTTAGTATGTGGGCGCTGCCGAGAATCCCTTGCTTTATGAGTTTCCTCATATCATGACCTCCTGGAATTCTTCGGAGGTAGTCGTCTAGTTGTGTGCTGACCGCTCCGAGTGCCCCCACCACTACCGGTATTACCTCCGCTTTGACGTTCCATAGTCTTTGTATTTCTAACTTCAGGTCTTGGTATTTCTGCACTTTCTCGCCTTCCTTAACCCTGACATTCTTGTCCAATGGGACCGCAACATCTATTATTTTGGCCGTCTTTTCCTGTTTGTCTATAACTATTAGGTCAGGTCTCCTTGCCGTTACGATCCTGTCAGTCCTGACCTCGAAGTCCCAGAGGACTTTAACTTGCTCTGTTTCCGTAACCGCCTCTGGTTTGTGTAACCATGGTTGTCGTTCTGAAGTGGGGATTCGGTAGTGCTGACAGATTCCTAGGTGTAGAGCTGCTGCCACGCTGTTATGCCTCTTCAGGTATTCAGTTCCAGCCAACTTCTGGCAGCCTGCTATGATGTGGCTTACTGTCTCATCTGCTTCCCTGCACATTCGGCACTTGCTGTCGTCGGACTGTTTCAATATCTTGGCCTGGTGATATTTTGTGCACAATGCTTGGTCTTGTGCGGCCGTGATAAGTGCCTCTGTTTCTATTTTTAGCCCTGTGCAGGATAGCCACTTGTACGCCATTTCTGTGCTGGTAGCCTGCTCCACCTGCTGGGGTATTGTCCATGTAGTGGCTTTTCTTTCCATTTACTTTGGTACCTTTGTGACCATCCTGCCTTCCATTGGTCTCTTGTCTCCACTTCTTGTTGTTGGGGCCTGGCCTGCCAGACGGCCTGCAGTAGGGGCTCAGTTGCTCTCCTTCTTTCGATATATTTATCGAGCCCCACCTTCTCGCCAGTTATCGTAGCTTCCACCTCTTTCAGCCCTCTACCCCCTTGATGTCGTGGGAGGTACTGTAGAGCCTGTGCACGTCCGCTCTTGGGTGGAGCCCTCCGTAGATGTTCAGGAGCTTCCTTGTCCTGCGGTCAAGTTCTGCCATCTCTGTTCTGGTCCACTCGATGATTCCTGCAGTGTAGCTGATGACTGGCATGGCATATGTGTTCAAGGCCTGGATCTTGTTTTGCCCGGTCAGTTTTGTCTTCAGGACTTGTCTGATCCTCTTTCTGTAGGTCTTTATTGTGTTGGCCTTCACTTTCTCTTGGAGATTCTCCATGCCCTGCAGGATTCCGAGGTACTTGTATCCCTTGTCTACTTCAACGTCCTGTATTCTCCCGATGTCTAGGAGAAGTCCCTGTGTAGCCTCTACCTTCCCTCTTTTGATGACTAATCTGCCACACTTCTCAAGGCCGAACTTCATCCCGATGTCATTGCTGAAGATTCGGACTGTGTTTATCATCGAGTCGATTTCTCTTTCATTCTTCCCGTACAGTTTCAGATCGTCCATGTACAGGAGATGGTGTATTGTGAGACCCGATTTCAGTTTGTAACCGCACCTTGAGTTCTTGAGTATGTGGCTGAGGGGGTTAAGGGCTACACAGAACAGTAGCGGTGACAATGCATCTCCCTGGAAGATTCCACAACGGATCGGGATTTTCGCAAGGTGCTGTCCGTTTGCGGTCAAATCTGTGGTCCAGTGTGGCATGGTCTCTTCTATCAGAGTGCAGATCTTCGGGTCGAGTTTGTGTATTCGCATGGCCTCTATTATCCACGAGTGGGGTACTGAGTCATAGGCCTTCTGATAGTCGATCCATGCTACTGCCAGATTGGTTCGGCGGGTTCTGGAGTCCTTGCACACTGTCTTGTCAATGATCAGCTGATCCTTGGTGCCTCGGCTACCGGGCCTGGCCCCTTTCTGTTCTTCTGCCAGGATGTTGTGTTCATCAAGGTGGGCCATCAAGGTTATTATTATTATTATTATTATTATTATTATTATTATTATTATTATTATTATTATTATTATTATTATTATTATTATTATTATTATTATTATTATTATTATTATTATTATTATTATTATTATTATTATTATTATTATTATTATTATTATTATTATTATTATTATTATTATTATTATTATTATTATTATTATTATTATTATTATTATTATTATTATTATTATTATTATTATTATTATTATTATTATTATTATTATTATTATTATTATTATTATTATAATTATTATTATTATTATTATTATTATTATTATTATTATTATTATTATTATTATTATTATTATTATTATTATTATTATTATTATTATTATTATTATTATTATTATTATTATTATTATTATTATTATTATTATTATTATTATTATTATTATTATTATTATTATTATTATTATTATTATTATTATGACTATTACTATTACTATTACTATTATTATTATTATTATTATTATTATTATTATTATTATTATTATTATTATTATTATTTCATTCACAGCTCTTTCTCTCAGCTGGATTCACATGTGCTGACCGGGATCCTACCCGGATCCTGGGAGGTCAAGCACCCTTCTGAGAATGTGGGCGCTGCCGAGGATTGCTTGCTTCATGAGTTTCCTCATGTCATGTTCTCCGGGTGCCCTTTGGAGGTGGCCTTCCAGACTGGTACTGACTGCACCGAGTGCCCCAATCACTATTGGTATCACCTCTGCTTTGACATCCCACAGTTTCTGGATCTCTAACTTCAAGTCTTGGTATTTTTGTGTCTTTTCTGCTTCTTTCCCTCGTATGTTCTTATCAAGGGGGATCGCAACATCTATTATCTTGGCGGTCTTTTCCTGCTTGTCAACTACAATTATGTCAGGTCTCCTTGCTGTTATGACCTTGTCAGTTCTGACTTCGAAGTCCCACAGTATTTTCACTCGGTCTGTTTCATTGACTGTCTCTGGTCTATGCAGCCATGGATGTTGCTCAGCTGTGGGGATACCGTAGTGTCGACATATTTCAAGGTGCAGGGCAGCTGCTACTTTGTTATGTCTCTCCAGATATTCAGTGGCTGCAAGTTTCTGTCAGCCAGCTACGAGGTGGTTCACCGTTTCATCTGTTTCTGTGCACATTCGGCATTTACTGTCCGTTGTCACTTTCATTATGTTGGCTTGATGGCTTTTGGTGTTAAGTGCCTGGTCTTGGGCAGCTGTGATGAGTGCTTCTGTCTCTATTTTGAAGCCTGTGCAGGATAGCCACTTGTACGCCATCTCCGTGGTTGTAACCTCTTCTACTTGCTGGGGGTATTGACCATGTAGTGGCTTTTCTCTCCATTTACTCTTGTACCTCCGTGCCCATCCTGCCTTCCACTCATCCTTCTTGACCACCTCTGGTTGCTGTTGTTGTTTGGTTTGCCAGGCAGCTTGGAGTAGGGAGGCAGCTTAAAGTAGGGGCTCTTTGTCTTTCATTCTTTGGATGTATTCATCGAGACCCACACTTTCTGCGGTGACCGTAGCTATTATTATCATCATTATCATCATCATCATCATCATCATCATCATCATCATCATCATCATCATCATCATCATCATCATCATCATCATCATCATCATCATCATCATCATCATCATCATCATCATCATCATCATCATCATCATCATCATCATCATCATCATCATCATCATCATCATCATCATCATCATCATCATCATCATCATCATCATCATCATCATCATCATCATCATCATCATCATCATCATCATCATCATCATCATCATCATCATCATCATCATCATCATCATCATCATCATCATCATCATCATCATCATCATCATCATCATCATCATCATCATCATCATCATCATCATCATCATCATCATCATCATCATCATCATCATCATCATCATCATCATCATCATCATCATCATCATTATTATTATTATTATTATTATTATTATTATTATTATTATTATTATTATTATTATTATTATTATTCTGTAAAGCCGTTTTCTCGAGAACATTCAAAAACATGATTCTGAGCATGATTTAAAGTGTTTCTAACATTTTCACATTTTGGTCAATTTCGATCCGAAAGTGCTGAAAACGGCGTATTAGATCTCTCTAAGGCCGTTTTCTCGCTTTTTGCGGCTCATTTTACACCCATTTGCACAAGTGCGTATATCGGCCTCAAAACACTGCAAAATGGTCAGAAAGGTTTGACTCTCACTGATCCCTGATGACCTTGACCTCCACCAAAAATATTAGGGTTCTTCTTCCTCACCATGGACTTGCACATACTTAGTGTGAAATCATTCCAAGCTTCCTTTCCTGAGACATCGTATTTGACAGGTTTTCAGTTTTACTCCCGATGACCCCAGATGACTTTTGACGTCTTCCTAAACAATAGGGATTTTCCTCTCACCATGGGCCTATACACAAAGAATGAAATTTACCAATGCTTCCTACCTTGAGATATCGTGTCAACATGTTAACAAGGTTTTCAGAGTTTGACCCCAGGTGACACCAGATGACCCTTGACCCCCATCAAAAACAACAGAATTCTTTTCCTACCAACAGGATTCTTCTACCTACCACGGGGCATCCACGTACTAAGTATGACATTTATCCAAGCTTCCTATCCTGAGATATCCTGCTAACAACATGGAGCTAATACTCGGTCCAGGTAGTCCATGCTAACAAGCAGTGTCACAAACATTCACACACATACACACACATCACCATCGCATAGATTTCTTTTACCGTCTGCAAGGAATCAATAACAAATCATCATCTTCTTGTGTTTAAGCTTTGATACCCGTCAACGAATTTCCTCTGTCCTTGTTAACCTGAAAATTACTTACTGTGTGTGAGGTCACCCTATTTATCTTACAGCTCTTCTTGGCGTATGCGGATCTTTCCGATCTGGGAACAAAAAAAATCCTGAACTGCAAAACCTTGCGTCGAGCTTACTTCCACTAAATGTGTTGTTAACAAGTATGAGCGGAGATTATTATTTTTGACCAGCCAGGGTAGCCTAAGTGATTTTGCCCAAGCCCGTTTCCTGTAACTGATTCCTTGCCAACCTTTTCCTACCGTGGCGACCGTACATCATTACCACCGAATCCTTGAAATATCCCTGTATTCCAAAATATATTCACCAAAATTTTTAATTCATTTTAATTTATTTGTCATATGTACATAACTCATCAACAAAATTACGTTCAAACGAATAAGTTTACATACATATGATGGGCACTAGAAAAAAGCGTTACTGTTCATCAAAGCTAGCTACCATGAAACAAAAGAAAGAAAAAGAAGAAAAGAAAGAGACAGTCAGAAAAGTAGAAAGAATACTTCTCTGGATACTAGGACATTCAGTTCACGGGCTGGGATCTGTTAAAATTATTGAGGGACATTTACTTGGGTGAACACTTTGGGCCTCCGGTAGAGCGGCAGTGGCGTAGCGAGGATTTCTCTCACGGGAGGGGCATGCAGTATGTTGTGTGGTCGCCGGCCTGGGGGAGGGGTCTAAGGGGAGGGTTTCCCGTCCCCTTTGAAAATATCTGAAAAATAAGATGTCCTTACATGCAACCTGGTGCCACATATGCCACATTTTGAAGTAAAATTTGTGTTAAAAGCTTTACGTATTTTTAGGAACTATAAAAAATAGGCATCAGTGAGGCCATGACCCAATGTGGTCTCCCCTTCGATTGAAAATATTTGAAAATTAGCGGTCCTTACATGCAATCTGGTGCCACATATGCTACCTTTTGAAGTAAACTTTGAGTTTAAAACTTTACGTATTATTAGAAACTATAACAAAAAAAATCTGCATAAGTGATGAGGGTCCCATGGCCCAATGGGGTCCCCCTCCCCCTTTGAAATATTTTTTTTTAAATTAGGTGTCTTTACAAGCAATCTGGTGTTACATATGCTGCCTTTTTGAAGTAAAATTTGTGTTAAAAAAAACTGTACGTATTTATAGGTGCTAAAATTTGGCATCAGGGAGGGGGATCATAGCCCAAGGCCCCCTAAATACGCCACTGGTACAGGGGACAACCATAGGTCCCCTGCTGGGGTCCAGGTTCGAAGCCCCTTGGAGCCAAGCGATTGGGTGCATTCTATAGGATACATATCACATATTTCTGATCTCAATTTCTCCCTAGCTGCCATGAAAAGGCTAATATCACAATTATTTACATCGAAAATGTGTGTAACAACATTAATTTTTCTGTATGGAGGGCATTTGATATTATGTCCCGCCACTAAAAATATTGACGGGGACATGTCCCCCCGTCCCCCGCCGCCCATGATTCACTTCAATGTTCAGACCTAGATGAAGTTTTACGGTTCAGTTTCTAACCGATTGGTTTAAGTCGGGCCTGCCACGGCCTTCTGTCCGATTGTGGCTCACTGGCTTGTTTTCTCTACTCCATTACTTATGCTGAGCACCATGCACAACGGCAGTAGATTCCATTTCTAAAGTCTTTGGTATGACCCGGCCAGGAGTCGAACCCCAGACCATCCGGCTGCAAGTCGGATGTTTTAACCACTTGACCATGCAGTAGGCTGCTTAGAAGTAATAATAGCTTTTGAGTGAATGTTTAGTTAAGATTCTTTTGAAAAAAAAAATGAAGTGAAGTTCTAGATCTCCCATCAAGAGGAAGGTTGTGCCAAATACTGTAACAATATGTTTGAAATATGTTTGAAAGAGTTTTTTACCATCCGCAGATTTATGATGTGATACAAAAAAGAGATTATTATTACGAGTATAAATCGTTATTTCATTTGAAGGTGGGGCT
The DNA here is from genome assembly GCA_029531755.1 of Holothuria leucospilota. NCBI lineage: Eukaryota > Metazoa > Echinodermata > Holothuroidea > Aspidochirotida > Holothuriidae > Holothuria > Holothuria leucospilota. Next base: position 35,001,186 of record CM055971.1, read on the forward strand.
TTTGTGACATTTGCCAATGCATGTGGTGGTGAGTTATTTACATATAAATACTACCATACAATACATATGAATATCTATGATTTTTAAGAGGTCACAGTCCAAGTACAACTGATCGGTTGAATAACCTTTGGTGTTTGATAAACAGCTTGAGTAATCTATTTTGTATAGTCTGGAGAGGTTTAGGCCTACGTACAGTGGCACATGGTGTGACATCAATTTCAATAGCATAAGAGAGTCTACAATAAACAAAGGAATATTAGATCTGTCTTGCCGTTTCAACTGGAAGGATGCCACTTATTTGGTAGAAAATACCAATGTACTTAGGGACAGTCACGTTATTCATTCACATGCTGCTTTTAGGTTGAATTCTCGTCAATGGTCAATCCTAAGTGCTTTGTATAAGATGACTTGGTAATTTGGGTATCATTAAAGCAAAACCTCTCAAAACGTTCATGATCATTTCGTTTACCTGAATAAAAATGTGTAAGTGGTTTTGCCAATATGCAACCTAAGTTTATTTGATTCAAACCAGATATTTAATAGGCTTATAGTTTTAGTAGCATTTCAATTAACTTAGTACAATTTTTGGTAGATCTGGAAGATACTGGTATCGTCAGCAAAAAGGCGAATTGATGTATTGGAGGCAGTATCTTGAATATCAAAGAGAAAGGAGCGGTCCCAGAACGGAAGCGTGTGATACTCCAGTGGTGACATTTGTATAATGGGAATACGTATTATCATTGCTGTAGTCGAGTCCGAGTCCTCACCTGCCGAGTCCGAGACCGAGCCACTGGCATTCCAGTCTGAGACCGAGTCACAAGCTCCGAGTCCGAGTCCCCTTGTGGAAATGTGTACATAAGAACAGGAATTAACATACAAATGATCAGTTTTTACGCTGCCTTTTATAGTGTTGTTGTGTTATGATGTAGTCCCTCTGTCTGAATAGCGCAGTGCACGATTGTTCTTCTTCTATTGGTCATGTGGTGTTACTGTATGTATGCCGAACATGGTATTGCTTGCTTCTGATTTCTTACTTCGTATTGGCGGAAACGCAGGAATTGACGAATAGTCTGTTGGGAAGATCAGTGTATATAGGCGGGAAAGCTGTAACTGGTGGTAGGATGAGCGTCATTTTTAAACGATCGATCTTTTCATATTTTATATTTAAAAAGCTGGAAACTAACAAAATTTTCTTGCGGTCATTTCTCTGCTTATTAAATTTGATTCGCATTTTTGTAATGTTCCGAACCCAACTGGCCCAGTGCACCTGCAGATGTACCTTTGCTACTTTTACGTGTTAGCGTCTTCATTTCGAATGTGCCTCATTTCTGCAACCGTTCCCGCTCCTTAAGGTGACTGTGAAAAGGGCTCATTTGGGATACAGATTTGACAACAAAACAATTGTGCCGACAAACACGTCAGTTTGGGAAGCAAAAGGGATGAGCTAGAAGTGAGGTGTCTGGCTACATTTTGATTAAATTGAAGCTTATAGATTGACCTGTATGGAATACGTCAGCTGGACTTTTCTGCATGGCTTCAAACCAACGTTGAATTTCAGCTCCTACGTATTATCACTAGTCCCTCTGCTTTATCCCTGTGTGAAAACCGAACCATAATCCAGTAACCAACCCCCCCCCCCATCCACCCACCCACTCACATGCTCACTGCAGTCAAATCGACGGGTCATATAATTTGACATATGTAATCCAGTGGTGGTGAGGGAGAGCTGGCAGGCCACTTAAAATGAACTTTCGAAATCTTTGGAGACCATATGCCCTTTAACAGAAACATATACAGGCCGAATATTATTTTCTTCCTCTTAATTGCCACAGCTTATTTGAGCTGTGCATTTCTAAATAATGTTATTTCAGATTATAGAATACGCTATCGACCAGGGATGTAGTACTCGAGACCCGTCTCGGTCTCGAGACCGGTTTTTCCTGGTCTCGGTCTCGACACCATGTGGTCTTGGACCCTTGCGGTCTCGGAATTTTTTCCGGCCTCGCTTCGAGACCGATAAAAAAAACTTATCGTCTTTTTTTTTACTTTTTGTTTCGATGATAAGAGAAACCTACGCATTCGTGATGGCGTATGTGTGTATGTATGTGTGTGCATGTGTAGGTGTGTATGTGTGTGTTTGTGACACTTTGCTCGTTAACACGATATCTCAAGAAGAGAAACTGACAGTTCTCAAACTTAATACATAGATGACCCATATTAAGAGAAAGAAACCTATTGTTTTTGGTGGAGGTCAAAGGTCATATGGGGTCACCAGAGGTCAAAATCTGAAAACCTTGTTAACACTATATCTCAAGTTAGGAAGCTTGGATAAATTTCATACTTGGTTTGTAGATGCATTATGGTAAGAGGATGAACCCTATCATTTTTGGTGGAGGTCAAAGGTCATCTCAGGTCACGGGGTCAACCCTGAAAACCTTGTTAACATGATATCTCAAGGAAGGAAGCTTGGATAAATTTCATACTTAGTATATAGATGCGTTATCGTAAGAGAAAGAACCCTATTGTTTTTATGGAGGTCAAAGGTCATCTGGGTCACCAGGGGTCAATGCTGAAAACGGTGTTAACACGATATCTCAAGATATGAAGCTTGGATAAATTTCATACTTAGAGTGTAGATGCGTTATGGTACGAGGAAGAATCCAATTGTTTTTGGTGGAAGTCAAAGGTCATCTGGGGTCACTGGGGTCAAACCCTGAAAACCTTATTAACATGATATCTCAAGATAGGAAGCTTGGATAGATTTCATACGTAGAACGTACATGCGTTATGGTAAGGAAAAAAACCATATTATTTTTGGTGGAGGTCAAAGGTCATATGGGGTCACCAGGGGTCAAACACTGAATACGGTGTTAACACGATATCTCAAGGTTGGAGGCTTGAATAGGTTTCATATTTGGTATGTGGATGCGTTTTGACAAGAAAATGAACCCTACCATTTTTGGTGGAGGTCAAAGGTCATCTGAGGTCACTGGGGGTCAAACACTGAAAACCTTGTTAACACGATATCTCCAGGTAGGAAGCTTGGATAGATTTCATACTCAGTATGTGGATGTGTTGTAGAAAGATGAATGCTTTCATTTTTGGTGGAGGTCAAAGGTCATCTGGGGTCACAGGGGTCAAAAAACAAAATTTACAGAATTCCCAAGATCGTCATTGAAAAATAATTCATTGAGAAAAAAATCATTCATCCAGCGAGTCCATACACTGTATCTAATATGGGTTAAACTTTCGTCTGTGAGCTAGTGAGTGGGTCTTTAACTTAACTTGGCCAATGGCGATAATAGTGCATTGGACTAGCACACAGGTAAGGTTACTCAGTATAATCAGAACAGTGGCAGTCTAATGCTGCACTGAATTGGGTGTTCACTGTTTGTGGGTGGGTGTATCTAAGCTGTGTAAGCCATGATGTGGGCATGGGTACACTCACAGACACCTCCCTAGCGGGCACATGGGCAGCCGGCGAGACCTCCGCTCTCGCACGTCTTTCCTAGCTCACGCGCGGCTCGTAACTGGCGTAGCTGCCCGAAAATTCGGCCACTGCAATGAGAAGTCTCGCGCGGCTGCACGTGCCTGCCTTGGCAAGCAGCCCGCCCTCCAGACACGTACGTCTGCTGGGTTAGTTGGAGGTCAGCCAGGCGAAAATTCCCGTGAATTCCTTACCGGGTCCTGTCCTAGTACCCCGTAAGGCAATTAATGTGCGTATGGGTGTGTGTGTGTGTGTGTGTGTGTGTGTTGAAAACCCCTTCTCAGTGTTTGTTCATTGCTATCCATTTCTAGCTCTTCGGGTTGACCTATTGGCCTTTCCATGACTATATTTACCCAAATCTGGCTACTAATGATCATTTGGCTATTGAAAAAATAGAATGAACTAATATACCAGTTCCATATATAAAGTTATCGACCAGAATTCTTTCTTACATGGGAAAAAGTGCAACTGGAAAACATTTGGTCATCATGATTAGACATGATCCTACAGCTATCTGGCAACTCTGAAGGCTATGAGTCTAGGCCTAAATATTACACTGTTAACTGTATATTATATTATATTCTAGGCCAGGGGTGGAGAAGCTTTTTCCCTTGACGGGCTGTTTTGATAGTCATAATCCACTCGCGGGCCGCAGATAGTGACGGCGTAAAAAAAGCTTCCCCCCAAAGGGCGCAGGCAAAGGAGCCCCAAACAGGCCCTGGTGGGTAAGTTACTTAGATAAGGTTTTACGCCTCAACTTATAACCTCTTGGTTTAATCTTGCGGTGCCCAGGGTCTTTTTTCCAGTTGCTGGACATTGAATTTATTTCCCTTACTCCATTGCTTATGCGGAGCATCACGCACAACTGCAGTAGGTTCCATTTTTAATGTCTTTGGTATGACTCGACCTGGGAATCGAACCCGGGCCTCCCGCGTGGGAGGTGGATGCTCTACCACTAGACAAAACACGCGGTCTGGCCCTGTTGGAGTTAGGGGAAAAGCCCAGGTGAGGAACTAGTGCGATGCTACTGTACTATTGAGCTGGTGCAAATTTGTTGGCAGTAGAATGCTCATGCAGTAACTTTTAATGGCATTGACTGTGCAAGCTACTCAGACCAGGAGTATCACAGTACGACCATTTGTCTTCTTATTTATGCATGAAGCAACAGTGAACAAAAAGGGCGCGTGAAGCGCTCCGAAAAAAATCCCGCATATTGGAATCAACTTTATTTTTCTTCACTTTAAATTGCAAAATTATCTACTTTTAACGTTTAACTCACTCTTCGGAGGAACACTTCTAGCATCTCCCCCCCCCCCCCTCCGAATCTACTGGAATAAATACAGTGCCCTCTGAGTTACGTACTGGAATAGATAGACCTATATATGTGATACTGCAATTCTGTTCAATACTATGTAGCCTACCACTAGAAGCATTAGGATTCTGCACCTGGTTTGTCTAACGAAACAGTGTTCCTGTTATGTTGTGCATACCAAGGTTTTAGTAGCAGTATTACGTGAAATATCCAGAAAGTGGTACGTGCTGGATAAATGATGGACACCTTGCAGAATACTTTGCAGGATAAACGATGGGAACCATAGGCTAAAATGTTATTGCCAATTACTTTTTAAATGATTCTGAATTTGCATTTATGAATTGCCTTGCTGGCCGGGCAAAATTGTCGGAGGTTCTCCACCCCTGTGCTAGGCCTATATAGTTATCTGTCTGCAATCTATCCTAGGCTCGAAAGCAAAACGTCTGGTCCGAAGGAAAGGTTGGCACTAACTAGAGTTCTGTGACTCATTTTTCTGTGGGTTGGACAAACTCACAATGATGCATAGTTGGCACCAAGTTCATCAACACTGAACACTTAGCACTGACTGACTTCGATTTAAAGAGAAGGGACGCATTAGAAAAATACGTGATTATGTTAAATTATTAATTACGTTAACTATGTTTGGCATATGATAATAGAAAACAGGTGTATATATCAATGAGCGATGCACTCTTGCTACTATGTAGGTCGTTTGTGGAGCATAAGGTAATAAAGTCAGGTCAAAAAGTATTCAGAAAGTTGGACAGTTTGTTTCATTTTCATATTTTGTTTCATTACAATATGTACTGTCCGTCTCGGTGTTGGTCTCGGACCTTGTTGGTCTCGGTCTCGGTCTCGACACCCCCTGGTCTCGGTCTTGGTCTCGGATATGCTGGTCTTGACTACAACACTGCTATCGACATACAACTTTTGTAGTCTGGTAATTTACCACACAAAGCAATCTATAGAGGTTTTTTTTTTTTTTTTTTTGCAGAAAAGTATTCTTGTTACGCTATACGAGCCAACAGATACTAACGCTTATTTACAGATGGCATAGATAAATTTTCAGGTTTATGTCCACTTCTTTGTAAATACCCTCAGAGCTTCCAGGGCTACGCCCTTTTAATTTCTTTCGGTACTGCTCTGTCAGGCACCGTACTGGGAGTTTTACGCGGCTGCAGCAAATTACAGTGAGCGGCCCTTGACACTTTCTTAGCGGACCGCCACCATCAGTTGAGGCGTAGCGTGCCAGAAATTTTGGGCAAATGTACTTGGCAGATCGCAGGACATATCACTTCCCAAACCCATTTTCATTATAAAAGATTTTCTTCAAGAAGATTTTAAAATGGGGCAAAACTTGCTTGGTTATTTAGGATTTTAAAGTCAAGGTCAACTAGGGGCTATTTTGGCACAAAAGGGTCGTTTTGGGATCAAACGGTGAAAATGTTTCTTCTAACACAGATTGATGATCGTAACATGTGGTCAGATATCATCATTGATAAATGGTACAAATGGGAATTTCAGCAATTTAAGGGCAAAGGTCATGTAACAGGTCCGTAGCCTGTCGTAATTATAATTTTCAGGCCCAAAGAACCTGAGAAATTGCATGTAAGGGCTCCTTTTCCCTAAATTTTCTCGGGGAGGCCCCCAACCTCCACCATGGACGCGTTCTTATGTGTGTTTCTCTTCCTGACGAACGAACCCTGTTTCTTCTACAAGATGCACAGCTTGGATACACCTGCATACACGCAAGCTAAAGATGGAATAGCCTATTATTACCTATAATTATAAGCTAAACTCAATGGGCTTTTGGACTTTTAATTTACGTTTAATTTAAATCTAAGCTAAACTTGTTTCTACAGCATGAAATCTAAAAATAATGTTCAGATGGAACTTTTATAGGTCTACAATTTGTCATTTTCCTCCATCCGGGAGCACATATGCTTCGGCTACGCGCCAACCAATGGTGGTTCCTGCAGTGACGTAACTAAGAGGGAGCAGCTCGCATTGGCCACCAGCCTTATTGGGGTGCCATGTCACAATCGAATAATTCAGTAAATAAGTACAATTTCAAATCATGTAATCATATCAAAGATTTATTAAAGACAACACCGTTTTGGATCTACGAAACCTTAAAACAAGAAAAATTCTCATACAGTAGAGGTGTCATTCCTCCCAAGGCAACGTCCACTTCAATTACACCTTACCAAAATAGAAAAAAAAATCGCTAGGTAATGAGGATTCCTTAATATATTCAACGCCCTAAGAAACTTTGCCATAAAGGTAGCACTGTTTTGCATCCAAGCCTCCTCTCATAGACAAAAATTCTCAAAGAGTAAGGGTGTAGTCCCCTTCTCTTAGACAATTGGCCTGGTCAAAAACTAGGAAGAATATCACTAAGTAATGACAATTTGTAAAGATATAATCAGTTAAAAGCTTTATCAACGATAAGCCTTTTGCACCTAAGCCAGGCATTGCATATACCCCTTAGCACCCGCTAGGATAACACCATTCACAGGTGAAAAAGGATGGAACCGCTAGGGTGTCACTAATCTTCTATAGAAACGTCATTTGGTGTACGCTTAGACAGTGTCATGAACTCCCCAAGGGGATGTGGTTCTTTTAGCTAGAATTGGTCAGCTCAATTTTAGGGGTCAGCTCACTTGTCTTCGTCGATACTGAACCCTGTAGAATATTGATTGTAATAAATGAAATAGTGTACATATTGACCAACTAGTCACACAAGAAGTCTCAGCTCACTTGTTTTCTTCGCTATTTGGTCTATATGACCACTGTAGGTCGACCCGAGCAAGCACTTTTTTCACAGGACATTGTCATATTAAATGTTTCCGTATGTTCTTCTACGTGTTAAGTTGTTTTTCAAGAACTTTAGTTTGGAGAATTTTGTTTCACATGACACTTGTGTTACCGATCGCGAAACCGTCTCAAGAGCACCTTGCAGGATGCGTGCAGTTTGGCATATGCTTTCGTATGTAGGTTGTATTGCGAAACACGTTGAAGACATGACCTAACGCACGATGTTGTTAAGTTACGGTACTACTCAGATATTTGTCTCTATCCCGTCTCAATGAACAGCGGTCAATGAGAATAAGGCAGTGGTCCTTTGAGATATAGAACCTGATGGGGTACCTGTAGATGCTCCAAGCAGCTATAGTGTTGAGGTTATCCACCAATTCTAACCCCAATTCTGACTCTCAAACCGGAACGTTGTTTTTCAATCTCGAGGTTTCAATGATCATTTCCGAACTTTGGCCCAAACGTCTCATAGGGACCATCGATGAGGCAGGGGATTATCATAGGTAGCTATGGGCCCCAGAGCACAAACAAGCAGCTCCAGCGCACACTGCATTGCAATCCTGTTTTCCTCCCTTTCTCCATCTGTCACAATCCCTCTTTCTTTTCACTTCCTTTCCTTAATTTTTCTCTCTTTCGTTCTCTCCCTTCTCTAGTTTTTCCTCTGTTTCTTTTTTTTTTCTTACCATCTGTCCCATGGCAGCCACGAACCAAGGGGCCCATGAAGCGGCCCACAACGGCCAGCTCGCCTATTTCTGAACCTACAGCCTTTCGATAAACCCCTAGACACCACACATTTATACGGAAGCGTAGAAGGGACATTGCATTGACGAGTTGCCGACTTGACGAAATGACCAAAATCTGCAAATTGACGAGTTGACGACATGGCAACCTGACAAAAATTCAGAAAATCGACAATTTGGCGAGATGCTGGATCTCGTCAATGTGTCAATCCTCTGCAAATTGACGTTTTGCACAGTTGTTAGTATCTTGGCAACATGACAAAATTCAGAAAGTGACATTTTGACGAAAAGCTGGATCTCGTCAATGCGGCAATTTGATGCAAATTGACGACTTGCACAGTTGTTCCCATCTCGGAAAATGACAAATTCAGAAAAATGACGTTTTGACGAGATGCTGGATCTCGTCAATCAACAATTCTCTGCAAACTGACGACTTTTGCAGTTGTTAGTATCTCGGTAAAATGACAAAATTTTAAAAAAATGACGTTTTTGACGAGATGCTGGATCTCGTCAATCAACAATTCTCTACAAATTGACGACTTTTGCAGTTGTTAGTATCTCGGTAACATGACAAAATTTACAAAAATGATGTTTGGACGTGATGCTGTATCTCGTCAATTATGTCAATTTGATGTAGACTGACGACTTGCGCAGTTGACACTATCTCGACAAAATGACAAAATTCAGAAAACTGAAGTTTTGACGAGATGCTGTATCTCATCAGTGCAACATTTTTCTGCAAATTGACGAGTTGCACAGTTGTAACCATCTCGTCAAAATGACAAAATTCATAAACATCAGGTTTCACGAGATATCAGATCTCGTCAATGCAACAATTTTCTGCAAATTGATGAGTTGCACAGTTGCTACCATCTCGTCAAAATGACAAAATTGATAAAAATGACGTTTTGACGAGATACGGAATCAATACGATGGCCCCATGTGTACTTGATGCACAGTCGATAGCATCCAACCAGGCAGTGTACTGCGTGGCCAACCAATCCAACTGCGACTCGAACCAACCGGGCTCGACTACACACAACTCATGGCCGAGGCGACGAGTAGTCAGGTTGAGAGGTGTGGCTGCCAGGTTTGGTGATTGGGGGACAGAACAGATGACGTCGTAATGCCACCTCAGTCCTCCCCCCCGCCAGCCTGCGTAAATTGTACCTTTTTTGCGTCCCTGCGATTGTATACAGCAGTGTGGAATCCTTTTTGTCACTACATACAGGTGCCGTTCTGGGGGAGGGGGTGTCCTCCTCCCCTTTGAGAAATTTTTCTTAATTAAAGGTTGCCTAGATGCAAAATGGTGCTATCTTTGGGGTATTTTTGAACTAATATGCATGGCTGGAAAATATCCTTATTTAGTGAATTCTAATTTTTGGATGGGTGAAAGAGGAGAGTGCGCGTCCCCACAATTGTATACAACAGTTTTGGATCCTTTCTTTGTCACTACATGAAGGTGCCGTCCTTGGGGGAGGGATCTAAGTGAGGGATGGGCCCCACTCTTTTGAGAAAAGTTTGGTAATTTAAGGTTGCTTAGATGCAAAATGGTGCTATCTGTGGAATATTTTTGGAACTGAACATAATGGCTGGAAAATATCCATAATTTAGTGAATTCTAAGTTTTGGTTAGGTAAAAGAGGAGAGTATGTTGTCGTAGAGAAGGGTATGTTGTCAACAAACCTCCTGAAGCCCTCCTTTTGGCTACTTTAAAGCCTTCTATTCGGGAAAGTCTTTACGTAAAAATACATGTGTGGAGTCCACAGAAACATTCTTGGACTATTACAAAAATTTTCCTTTGCTTTATTGCGCATTTTCAAAAAGGGTATCTATGACTGGCAGACACCGGTTTAGCGCCTCTCGGAAGCTCTGGATTAATTATATAATGGGGCACTGATATGATGATTATTATCTGACATCCAAATGATACTATAGAATATGATGCCGAGCACTTTACAGTTATCGTACTTTTAATACGTTTGAACGAAAATCCAGACGAACAGCTTCCATCAATGGGGAATGGGAGGGAGAATACATGTGCAGGGAAGTAATGTTAGACGTCCTGATATTTAAAGCAAAAGGGGCTAAGGACTAAAAAGCGCGTTTTAAAATGCTTTTCCGTCGAAAGTGTATTAACAATTACCATCTATACCGGTAATGGTTGCGGGCGAAGCGCTCGGTAAAAATTTTTGAAAAATGTATAGTGACAAAAACGTGTTTTCAACCTTTCACACCATGCTACAAATTAGATTGAAAGATCCCACAGGCCCCTTCAGAGGTTGGAGGTGTACTTCTGTTTTTCGGAAACTGCTGTGATCAGAATAGTTGTATGTATTAAAGCCTTATTAATGGTCATTAGAAGGAGTGAAAACCTTGACGAATGCGCGCGAAGCGCACCGAAATTTTTCATTAAGTAAGATAACCATGACAGAACCTGCATTTATGCTCTGCATCCAGACTGCATCGAGACACTTCCAATTCCCCAACAAACCTTTTTGCCAATCATAAGACATAAAGCCAGTCTTTTACGCGAGAATTCGTAACCAGCTTTCAACTTTTGTTGCTGTGCTTCTGCGGGAGTTGCTACCGGAACATGTTGATAATAAGGACAATACTGAGGTAAGGAGTGCGCGGAGCGCGCAAAAATTCTTACAGTTTGCGAAGGATTTGCGATAATTCTGATAGTTTGAGAGCCATTTGTGATAGAAAATGGTTACAATAGATCCATTACTGGGTTGAAAACACACCTCACCCTACCCCCTACAGAAGCTTAAATGCCTTTTGGATCATTTTAAAAATTTTCAAAAAATTGAAATCGATGGGGAGCACGCCCCCCCCCCGTGCCGGCGCCCCTGAGGTTGATTAACACATTCCAAAAGGCTTTAATTTAGTTTAACCGTGGGACGGGCTCTCTAGTCCATGATTAACATTTCAGACGGTGCCTTCGTTTTTCTGACAGCCTGGATTTCTTAAAAAAAAACACACAAAGGAAAAATTCAGAAAATTTCCAAAATCTTTTAATATTAACTCAAAAGACTTCTGCAAAGGCCGAATGGGAAGAGGTGTGATTTCGACTGAGTGATGGACTTATTTATTCATTTTGCATCACAAATCGTTAAAAGCTATCAAAATTTTAGGGAAATCCTTTGCATTCTATTAGAATATTAACGCTCTCAGCGCGCTTTCAGCCACGTTGCTGCACATATTAGGGATATGGTCAAACTTATTCGCATTGTTCATCGATGAGGGTTCTTTAATTAATAACGTGTTCGATTACTCACCCTAGTCAACTCGGGTTTGGCCCGACGACGTTCGAGTATCTTGTGACGTCAGCATTCGTGCTTTGTCGCGCCAGGCCCAACTCCGCCCAAGTGGGCCACCCCTCGAGCCGGTTACTTGGGGAAGTATCCCATCGTCCTTTGCGAAAATATTGCAGCCAAACAAACAAAGCACGCTGGTAAGCAGTTTCTGAACATGTAATTGGGCAATGTAAGACTTTTGAAAGTGGTTATTACAGTCCACGGTTAAGTCACGGAGAAGTTCGTCACTCGAAAATTTTGAAAGGGATGGTTGTTTCCAAGCAATGAACGTACACAGCAGTGGGTCTTTGTGCTACACACGGGTCTGTGACCTACGAGCTCTGCCGTTGGCTATTGTAGACCAACTTCTCTGATACTTGTGGTAAAGCGTTCTTTATTTCACACAACTGCCTGCGCATGTCTATCATGACCCACGGCAGAAGCTCGATGATGCCAAGGGAAGCAAATCGAACACGCTATATGTCAATTGTCCATGTAAATAGACGTGATTACAGAAGAGCAAAGCATTTTAAGAATGTGAAGCAAAGGAATTCTTTTCACCTTCTATTCCTGAAAAAAAAAAACATATTTTTGAGAATTTAAATCTTTAAAGCTGACCTTAAGTCTAGAATTACAAGAATATATATTGTAGAGGTTGGAAAATAAATTTTATTCACCCAACTCCTATCTTCATAGCTTATTCAATTGCTAAGATATACTGTTGAAAGATATTTACTAAAGGCGGGGCTACACATGCAACTGATTCGTCGTGAGTCGGCAAAACAGCCGACTCACGACTGATTAGTTGCATGTGTGACATATCCCAAAACTTGTTACTGACTTGTCGCAGACGAGGTTTTGTCCGTCGCCGACGAGTTGTAGCAGCTTCAAAAATCGAATCTCTGCACCAATCGGTTGGATATGTAGCCGCATTCGAGTTGCCGACTCGCAATATGTAGCCGTCATCCAAAACTCCACTAAATCGTCGGCAACACAGTAGCAACAAACTGGCACCTAGTAGAAGCACTTCTGTCCTTTTTGTGTAGGCCTAGAATCAGGGACGTCAACAGCAGGGAAGAAGGGGCCCTTCCCCAAACTAAAGCATCGAACAAAAACATCATTGCCTAAAGTTATACTAGTAAAAATTGCAATGGTAGGGTGATTCGAATATACTGGATTACTTTTGCAATATAATGTGAGCTGTACTTGTTCATCGCATTCCGCACTTATACCATCCTATTAGTAATTTATCACTTAACCAGTGCTTCTTGTAGATAGCTCAATGTTTAAGCTCTAATATTCAAATGTTTAGGTACCGGAGCTTCCCGTGGTTTCTCCGTTAACTTTACCGCCAGGCCGTTGCCCTGGACCCATCAAGCGCCTGCATGCGGGACCTTGTATATTACGCCGAAGAAGGGAGCGCTTAGCGGTCCTTTCCGTGCAGTTGAATAATTAAAACTTGTTCCTTCCAATGTCAGTAGAGATTAGCAGCCCTACCCAACATGTGTAGACTTAGACTGTCAAATTACCGCCTCCGTGTTTGTTACAAGACGACCCGTCAGGAACACCGGATTGAATCCATCGACGAGCGAATGGAAAGTTCCAGAGAATTCAACTTCAACGCAGCCTTTCTAGAACTATCTAGAAGTGAGAACTGTTTACGTTATGTCCCAATTATAGCAGCGACCTGGCAACACTCCTAGCCAGCTGCAATTGTTTACAACTACTGTGTGTTCTAGAAGTTTCTATTAAGGAACGTTCTCGTAATTGCTGGACTGTGTACACTAGAAGTTTCTGTTAAATTCTGGAGAGTTCTCGAATAAAAGCCTAGCATATAAAAGGCAGTTCAACAACTGTTGTGGTCGAGAGACATCGAGAGACATCATCGAGACCAGACGCTATTGAGAAGTTATTCTCTAAACGAAGCCAGCCACTGACACTGTACTCTTGTGATAAATTGCCTTACGCCGTTTCTACACTGTGTATAAAGATTGTTATCATCCATCATTCATCGCCTAGCCTTGTCGTTATTCGCTCGTGGAACCAGTTCCTACGCTACAGCACGCTGCAGGTCTACTACCGTACCATCGTCGACGTGCATGCACTACCAGCCCTTGGACCAGACCAGGCAAATATTAATTAAAGGATTGTGAGTAAGTCTAATTAATTATTGTAAATTTAAGTAAGATAAGGAGATTGTAAATAATCATTAAGTTGTTGAATTTTAATCTCGTTCTTCTGTGATCTTTCTCTGTTATTGGTTTGACTTGCGACCACAAGCCGTAACAGAATTGGGGGGCCTAACATCCGGGAACGAAAATACTAGAAAATTCGAGAAATTCTGTTGTGAATTGTAAGCAACTGTGTTTGCTCAGACTACTTATTTGTTTGTTGAAGGCTTGATACAATTTCAAAATGCCATTCAACTTAGATAAATTCGTGGCTAGTCCCTCAGTCGAGGAACTAGATTCATTAAAGAAGTCTGAGATTGTAAAGGTCGCAAAACATTATGGCGTTGAATTTCAGCCTTTGATGCGGAAGGACGAGATTAAAAGATATGTTCTAGAATATCTTGTGGATGAAAGTATCCTACCTAGTACAGTATTGGAAACAGCTATCACTGTGCCAACTGACAACACATTTGAACTGAAAAGGCTTGAAATGGAAATGAATAAGGAGATTAGATTGAAAGAATTGGAAAAAGAGGAAAGAGAAATGCTAATGCAAAAGGAAAAAGAGGAAAGAGAAGAAAGAGAAAGAAGGGAGGAAAAGGCAAGAGAACATGAATTTAGGTTGAAGCAACTAGAGTTAGGGGTCATAAAAGGCTCAGACCCTAAAATAGGCTTGGATACGGGGGTATTTGATGTTTCTAAGCACGTAAAATTTGTCCCCAAATTTCAGGAGGATAATGTGGAGAAATTCTTTAACCATTTCGAAAAGCTGGGTGAGCAACTAAAGTGGCCAAGAGATAAATGGTCCATACTCATCCAGAGTAATTTCACAGGCAAGGCTCAAGAAGTGTATTCCGCTCTGTCAATAGAGGACAGAATGGATTATGATAAGGTTAAGAAGGCCATATTACAAGCCTATGAATTGGTGCCTGAAGCTTATCGCCAAAAGTTTAGAAAGTATCGTAAGGCGGATACACAAACATATGTAGAGTTTGCTTATCAAAAAGAAAGGCATTTCGATAGATGGTGTGCTTCCAAAAAGGTCTCCACGTTTGACACTTTAAGACAACTGATGCTGGTCGAGGAATTCAAACGGTGTGTGAATGATGACATTAAGACTCACCTTGAGGAAAATAAGGCTGACAACTTGAAGGAAGTTGCAAATTTGGCTGATCAGTATGCACTTACCCATAAATTCAGTAAAGTGGGTCAGACTCAAAACAAGGGTCAGTTTAATAGGCCAAATAAGAAATATGGCAATAATAGTGGCACAACAGGTAACAGTGGATCTCAGTCTGGTTCTATCTCTCCAACAAATTCTGGTAAAAAACAACCAGATTCAAGTCGTCAAAAGAACGACCAGGTCAGCTCAAACAAAGCTGCCTTTAAAGACATAAGCTGTGGTTTCTGTCACAAAAAGGGCCACACAATGGCAAATTGCTGCACATTGGCAAAATTAAAGGAGACTGAAACAGCCTCCAATGCCTTAGCCAATGCAGAGAATTCTTCGGAGGTAGTCGTGACTTTATGGCCTAATTCTAACGACAAAATTAAGGAAGAATACCTTCCATTCGTGTCTGAGGGGTTTATTTCCCTAGATGGGAATTCAGCTCATCCACCCGTCAAAATTAAAATTTTGCGTGACACAGGCGCAACTCAGTCGTTGCTTCTTGATGGAGTTTTGCCATTATCGGACTCTACTTCCACAGGGGCAAATGTACTAATTCAGGGGGTTGAGTGTGGATTTATTTCTGTCCCTCTGCACAAAATTAATTTGAAGTCAGATTTAGTTTCTGGGTCGGTCATAGTAGGGGTCAGACTTACTCTACCTGTAAAAGGAGTATCTCTGTTGCTAGGCAATGACCTAGCTGGTGGAAAGGTAGTAGCCAATGCAATTTTGACAGATAAACCATGTGATAATAACAACACAGAGCAATTAGAAAAGGAATTTCCAAATTTATTCCCTGCCTGTGCTGTCACTAGAGCTATGTCACAAAAGCTCGCCATGGATGATAATCTTAAACATCCACCCTCCAAAAGTGAGGATACAGTTCCCAAAAGTGGAACAAGTAGGAAATCATGTAAGGATGATAATCTTAAACATCCACTCTCTAAAAATGAGGGTATGATTTCTGAAAATAAGGATGATAAACTTAATCATCCGCCCTCTAAAATTGAGGAATTAGTTCCTAAAAATGGAACAACACTCCCAAAAGAGGAGTCAGAGTCTGGAAAAGATTCTAGTAAAAATATTCATGAAAGTGAAGATTCTTGGTATGATCTCAGCCAATCTTTTATGACTAATCTTAATGATAGTCAGGATTGTGAGTCTCCTGGCCCCACACATAGTGAGGGGGTAAAACAGGAAAGATCAAAAATGTCTGACCCCCCACCCCCCCCCCCCCCCACCCCCCCCCCCCCCCACCCCCCCCCCCCCCCACCCCCCCCCCCCCCCACCCCCCCCCCCCCCCACCCCCCCCCCCCCCCACCCCCCCCCCCCCCCACCCCCCCCCCCCCCCACCCCCCCCCCCCCCCACCCCCCCCCCCCCCCACCCCCCCCCCCCCCCACCCCCCCCCCCCCCCACCCCCCCCCCCCCCCACCCCCCCCCCCCCCCACCCCCCCCCCCCCCCACCCCCCCCCCCCCCCACCCCCCCCCCCCCCCACCCCCCCCCCCCCCCACCCCCCCCCCCCCCCACCCCCCCCCCCCCCCACCCCCCCCCCCCCCCACCCCCCCCCCCCCCCACCCCCCCCCCCCCCCACCCCCCCCCCCCCCCACCCCCCCCCCCCCCCACCCCCCCCCCCCCCCACCCCCCCCCCCCCCCACCCCCCCCCCCCCCCACCCCCCCCCCCCCCCACCCCCCCCCCCCCCCACCCCCCCCCCCCCCAAAAGGGGCCCAAAAAGTTTTGTAAAATATTGGATTTTTTTTTTTAAATTTTTTATGAGGGGTTTGTGTAAAAAAAATTATTTAAAAATTTTTGAAAAAGGGAAAAATATATCCCAAAATTAATTGGGAAAAAAATTTTTTGAAATGAATTTTTTTTTTTTTTTTTTGCCCAAAAAAACTAAAAAAGGGGGACCCCCAAAAACCCCCTTTTTAAAAAAAAAAACCCCCAAAATTAAAGCAGGGGAAAAAAATTTGGGGGAAAAAAAAATTTTTAAAAAAAAAATAATTTTCTGGAATTTTAGATTTGTTTAAAAAATAAACCCCGGGAAGTTTTTTAATACTTTTTTGGGAACAAAAGGTTTGGGGAAAAAATGAAAAAATTTCCCTTTTTAAAAAGAAATCCCTTTTTTAAAAAAAAAAAACCCCCAAACTAAAAATTTTTTTTTAAAAACAAACCCCCCTTTTTTCCGCTTTTTACCCCAAAGGGTTTTAAAAAAAAAATTTTTTTCACCCTTTTTTTAAAAAAAACAAAACCAAAAATTTTAACCCCAAAAAATGAAAATTTTAAAAGAGATTAAATTGTTTTTCCCAAAGGGGAAAAAGTTTTTTAAAAAAAACAAACAAAAAGGGCCCCCTTTTTTTTTAAAAAATTTTTTAAAAAAAGCATTAAAATTAATTTAAAAAGGGGGAAAAAAAAGGGGGGGTTTTTTTTTTAAAAATTTTGGGCCCCCAAAAAAAAAAAAAGGTTTTTTCCAAAAAGGGGCCCTCTTTGTAAATTTACCCCAAAAGGGGTTTAAAAACCCCAATTTATTAAAAACTTGGGGGGGGGGGGGGGGGGGGGGGGGGAAAAAAAAAATTTTTAACCCCGGGCAAATTTTTTCCAGAAAACTTTTAGGAAAAAAAGGGGGGGGAAAAAAAATTTTTGGAACCCAATTTGGGGAAATAAAAGGGTTTTTGGGAAAATGGGGGGGAGGATAATGAAAAATTTCAGGTTTACACCCAAAAACCAAAAGGGGGTTTTTTCCCCAAAGGGGGCCCCCAAAAAACCCTTTTTTAATGGATGTTTTGGGGGGAAAAAATTTTTTTGGGGGGTAAAAAAGGTGGGTGGTCTTTTTCCATTTTGGGTTGGGGGGAAATTTTTTTTGAAATCGGATTTTTAATGAAAAAGCCAATTTTTTTTAAAAAAACTGTTTAAAAAACCCCCCAATTTTCCCTATGTGTTTTAATAAAACTTTAATTAAATTTAAAATTTTTTTGAAAAAATTGGGGGTTCTTTTAAATTAAAATTTAAAGGGGGGCGAAAGGGAAAGGGTTTTTAAAAACAATGAATAAACAAGGAAATTTTTTTTTGGGGCCCCCCCCCCCTTTTTTGGGAAAAAAAAGGGGGAAAAATTCCCCGTTCCCCAATTTCCAAAAATTAAAAAATTTGGTAAAATTTAACCCCCTTTGGAAAATTTTCCGGGTAGAAATAAAATGGGCTGGTGCAATTTTTCCACTTTTTCCCTTTTAATTTTTTTTCCCCGGGGGTTTTTTGAAAAACAAAAAAAAAACCCTTTGTTTTAAAAAAATTTAAAAAATTTTTTTTGTTTTATTTTTTTGTTTTTAAAGGTTGGAAAGGGGAAAAAAAACAATTAAAATCTTGGGGAATTTTTGGCCTTTTTAACCCAAAAAACGAAATAAAAACCTAAATTTTTAAAATTTTTTGGAACAAAAAAAATTTAACCCCTTTTTTTACCCGGGGGCCCCCAAAAAAGGGAAAAATTTTTTATCTTGAAAAACCACAAAAGGGGTTAAAATTTAAATTTTTTTTTTACAAAAAAAAATTTTTATTTGAAATTTTTTTAAAAAATTTTTTTTTATATTTTAGGGAAAATTTTTCCTTTCCCCCCTTTTTTTTTTTTTAAACGAATTTTTAAAAAAAGTGAAAAATTTAAAAGGGAAAAAAAAAATTTTGGGAAAAAATTTTAAAAAAAAAAAAAAATTTGGGGGTAATCCCCAAAAAGTAAAAAAATTTTAAAAAGGGTTTTCCAAAACCCCAAAATTTGAAAAAAACCCTTTTATTTAAAATGATTGAAATTTTTATTTTAGCAAAAAAAAGGGGGAAAAAAAAAATTTGATTAAAAAAATAAAATTTTGAACTAAAACCCCCAAACCCGGTTAAAACCCGCAACCAAAAAAACCCCCCCTTTTTTTTAAAAAAGGGAAAAAACATTTAAAAAATTTTTCCCCGGGAAATGGTTTATTCAGGGGTTTAAAATTTTTAAAAAGGGAAAAAAAATTTTTAAATTAAAAAAAAAAAATGGGAAAAAAAATTTTAAAAAATTTTTGGCCCTTTCGAACAAAAAAAAAGAAAAATTTTTTTGGGTTGAATAAAAGGGGGTTTAAAAAAAAATTTTTGGGGGGTTCCCCCAATAAATTCTTGGGGTTGGTTTTAAATTAAACCCAAAAAGGAATTTTTTTTAAAAAAACAGGGGTTTTTTGGGCAAAAAAAAATTTAAAATAATTTTTAACTTTAAAAAAGGGGTTTTCCAACCCCCCAAAAGGTTTTTTTCAACCCCTTTTTGGGAATTTAAAAGAAAAAAATTAAAAAGGGATAAAAAAGGAAAAAGGGTTTTTTATTTTGGGTTTTTTTTTTTTATTTGAAGCTAAATAAATTCGGTCCAATTTTTCAAATGAATTTAAAGGGGAGTTAATACAAAATTAAAACATTGGAAACAAAAACATTTAAACTTTTAATATGCTAGGATTTGAGGCTAACATCAGGATTATCGAGAGGGTTACAAGGCCGTATAATATTATCTTGGGATATTTTGGAAAAAAAAACCCCTTCACCAGGTACCCGAACATTAGGTATGATTCATTTTTAATTGCAAGGAAACTGAATCAGTGTCAAAATTTGTCCACTACGGTGAAGTAAAACAGTATTAAGGATGAAAAATAGTGAGGATGGAACTGCCGCAAAGTGAATTAATGAATTGGAATTGCGGGAATGGATAAGATGAAATAACCATCCCCAAATTTTGGGGCCTCTAGCAGCAGAAAGGAAATTTAAGAAGGGTTAGGAATTTAATTAGGGGGTAGTCCAATGAAATTGTTACCATCGAAATATACCAGCCTCTTGTTGAGCAGTGCCTCTGATCTGTCATTATTGGCTGTGAACATCGAAGCTTCGTGTGTTTTTGTCCCAGTGGAAGGAAGGAAATTAAAATTTAAGGAAAGGGTGTGTGGTCAACTTTACTAGAGTATAGCGGTAGTATAGCACACCGCTGTATGTATCAATCAGGATTGAAAAGTTGAGCCAGTATCCTGAGGGAAAGGTGGGAGGGCAGTCATTTAATAAAGGATTATTTATGGGGGCTTTTAAAGGGCTGTCTTTTTTAAGGTAATGGAGGAAAATGAAGGTTAAGGCATACTTAAAGAAGTCATTCCTTAAGATACAAAATTTTTAAATTTTAATATCGATACGATTATCGGTAAATGAGAAAAAGGACTGGCAAAGATTAAGGTACAGGGTTTTCAGGAAATGTATAGTCCATGTACTAAATGGTATTCTTGTTTCATTCGTCATGAAAAGTAAATATTACAATTATGAACAGTTGTGAACTAGTGTTAATGTTTTGAATACCGAATGGCTTTGAGACCAATGCTACAAGTTACTAAATTCCTTCAGCTGAGCTATGTTTGTGATTAAAAGTGATAAAAATATAGATGAACCTTTTACAAGTTTTTGTTGGAAATTGACTAAAAGGGGTTTCTCAGCAAATTCAATTTCAATTAATCTCTGAATCTCAATCCCCCTCCCCACCAAACGTACTTACTGCCAAACCAATGTACATGCCATTCCAAAAGGTAAGTAAAAAAAAAAAAAGTCCTTGAAAAATCAAAGATTCTGTCAAAGGTTTTGATGAAAATGTTGAAAGAGAAAAGAGTACAGACTCAATTTCATTATGATCCATCTTTAAAACTTTGGGAACTCCTTTTACATTAGAAAAAGATAAGTTAATGCCTGTCCTCAATAGATAACTTGAATACACTCAATATATGTTCTTTGTTGCGGAAGGTAATGTAAGCTTTAAAACCATTTGGGTAAATTCCCTTCAAAAAATTTAGAATATTTCCATTTTGTATTCCAATGTAATCATCTCAAAATAATAAAATGTCTCATTAACATTTATTTTTAACATTCTACATTTTTAATCCTTGGTGATCTAGTCTGTAAAATTTTTAAACCAATAAATTCTGTTGGGGTTTAGACTCAAAGGCAACGGAAAAATTAGCTAGTGAATGCATTTAAATTTGTAAAAGAATCAAACCTCCGAGAAAATCATTTATCACCCATCACCCCAACCACCTCTCGTACTTTTTACTGTACATCATTTCAATTAAAGTTATTTGTTCATCAAAATTTTCATGATGATATGAAATATCTCATATGGAAAAACTTTTGAATAACCCTACAAACCTCCTTTATGTAAGGTCATGTGTATCAACAGAGGTACTTACCCCATTAAACCTGAATGGTGCTCTTTGTGTAAGGCTTTTGTCATGAAAGTTTAATGGGTTGTTGGCTGGAACCAGGTGGGGGGGACTAAAAGGAGGGAAAGGGAGTTGTCCAATTTTAATGAATTTAGTTTGGAAAGACATTGCAGATTATGCACAAGCCGTGTACCTTGGAGGGAGGCAGCATGTAACTAATGCTGTGTTAAAACTAAATGTAAAATTAGCCATTTTAGATCAGTCGGTATGCAGTGAAATTCAAAAAATTTCCCTGTTGTTGGATATAACTTAAAGAATTTTTTGTAAATTTGGGTTTGAAAATTTGAAATACTTAATACACACCAGGTTTTCATCTCAGTGATCAACATTGGTATTGCTTTTCTTGTAACCCATTGGGGAAAAATGATGATAAGAGTCCCTTTTTTAACCAATAGGTGATAACAGGAATCACGGGACGATTTGGTGAAGAACCCTAAACAGGATTTCGTGCTTAGTTTATGGGGAAATGGTGCCCTAGTGAAAGGGAAATGGCCAGAAAAATACATTACAATTCAAAAGGTTTTTGGGACCCTATTTCTCCATGGTAAACCCCAAATGTAAAGTAACGCATCATAAATGCAAATACCCAGAAACTGGTCTAGTCGGGAAAATGCAGAATATGAATTTTAGACCTGTAACAAACTTTGTTTTTTTTCATTACCATACCAAGTTTATTTGGGTTTGGGAACATAATGCATACGCAGGAATAATTTTAGATGGCATCTTCTTAGGGGGCAGAAATTAACACCCACAGGTTAAGTTAAAGGAAATACTTAGTTGTATAATCTGTTTTTGGGGAAACCGCTGTGTACCTTTGTAAGATTATTGCTTTGGCTCTATATTTGGTTGATTGGAAAAACACCAAAACTTACCCTAACTGTTGAAAACTCCCCCCGCCTTAAATGTACAACCTTTAAACCTCACCTAAACTACTATCTATCCCTTTCCCGCTGCATTTGCTTCTGTATTTGACCGTTCCCTACAACTCTACTTTTGGTTACTTCGTATTTAGATTTAATATTTTTTTCCGTTTTAAAAAAATTTATAAAAGTACGGACTGTGGAAGTTTTCATCCTAACAAAAAAAGGGGAAAAAAAATTTTAAATGGCTTTCTTGGGTTTCCCCTTAAAAAGGGGGACTTTTTTGTCTGCTGTTTAGCAAACTTTTTGTGCAAGTTTCCTTTTTTGATACAAGGATATTCTTTTATTTTTAACAATCATAAGGTTGTAAAGGTTCAAATTCATTTTGCACTAATTAAATAAGTCAAATTTTGAAAATCATTTTTAAATATGCGAGTTTAGAAAGGTTAAGATCTCCATTTCTATGGTCCCCCATTTTCAGCCAAAAGATTGATCAATTTTATTTAAATTATTGTTTTTAATTTTAAAAATCATTTTTTCCTATCATTTCAAATTTTTGTAGACTGAGATTGTGAAAAAAAATTAAAGAACTGGTACTGTGGAAAATGGAATCAACTGTTCCATGTGAGTGTAATTACAAAAATTATGAATTAATGATATAAAACCCATAATCAATAATGTTGTTTTTAAATACCCAAATAGGGGAGGTTAGACATTAGTGGTTGGTTTTTTCCCACAGGAAATCAACATTTTATCTTGGCTACAATTTTATGTAAGGGCCCCTCGCTTATTTTGCTTTGAAACACTGAAAAAGGGGCATCCCTTGTTTTTGCTTATACTGTGCCCCAATTTAGCAAATTTACCCAGAAAATTATGTTTTCCCTTTAAATTTGGGGTGCTTGTGGTCCCTTTGGCCCAAAGGGAAATCCGGCTCCTACAACATTATTACTTAGATTGCATGAAGTAAAAGGAAATGACTTGCCCCACTTAGTTTTAACCTTCGAAACCAATAAAAACTATTTTAAAACATATCAGATTTTAATATGTGTGGGCAAATTGTCTCCCCCTTTTTTCCCAAACTTGCATTCGGTCCAACAGACCTTTTTTCATAAGAGTTCCCTTTAATCGAAAGTTTAAAATTCCCTTTTTAATCAAAAAAGTCCCTATTGAAAATAAAAGGGCCTAAAAAAGGGGGAGTTTTAAGGCACCCTCTAGGAGGGAAAATTTTTCATTCTGCTAGTTACTGAAACTTTGCCAGGAATTAGTTGCAGGTGTGGTTTGCTATAAATGTAAATAGGAGGTATGCTCAGGGCTGTTAGGATTTAAAATTAAGGCATTTTTTAGGGGAATTTTTGGGGAACCATTTTACTTTGCCCGACTGAATTATGTGACTACCAAAATGCGGGTTGAAGGCTTTTGGGATAAGTTTATTGCTGTCATGCTGTTGCTAATCTCATTGAATGGTGATGGGAGCTTTCCCCCAGAAATTTACAGTAAACGGGTTTCCCTCTACACAATTCAAAAGATATTTCAAAGATTTAAAAATTTTTTTTATCTTTCAACAAAAGTTGCTATTAAGTCCCCTTTGGGACTTAAATATTGGGGGTATTTAATTTTTTACCTACCATAAAAAACCCTTTATCATTTTAAAACAATTTTTAAATTTTAAATTTCCCCCTACCCACCATGGGACTGATGTTCAGCTTTGTTAAAATTGAAGGGCCTTTTTGAACATGTGATGGGGTTGACTGAACATTGGGTTTTTACAATAGACTTTGGGGCACCTTTATGTCACAGAACAAAAATTTTTCCCTCGAGCAGGGGTTAGGGACGTATTTTTAAATTTTTTCACCAAAAAATCAGAAGCTGATTTGTGTCCCCCAGATTTCCTTCCAAAATTCCCACAAAACAGGCGTGCCAATTCTCATGGTGGGTACAGTGGGGCCTCATTTTTCGCTCTAAAATGACATCTTGTGAAAATCGTGGGAGAAGGTCCCTTGGGGGGTTTGCTGATTTGGCCTGCAGTATTAATTAAATATTTTCCCCTTTTTTATATAGCCCAACACTACGGGAAATTTTAAAAATTTGCCTATACCTACATATTTAACACCTAACAGATTTATTTTGGGAGTTTTTCCATTACTGCATATCCCAACAAAAATTTTTTGGGCTATGGGAAAATTATGCTGTTAAATGAGGGTGTGAAAAAAATTTTATACAAAATTCGCTTTTTTTAAACCAAAAATAACCTGGCTTTTAATCTGGGGGGATATATTTTTGATGGCTTTACTAACCCCAAAAGGGGCATTATTTAGACTATAAGTTTTGGCTTTGGGTTTTTTTTTCTCTGTAAAAGACTAGTATTTTTCCGTTGATAATATCTGGTGCAAACCGAGGGTTTACCCCCCCCCTTAACTTTTTCCCCACCCCTTGCTCTTCCCCCTGCTTTTCCTTTTCAATAAATTTTTTTGGGGGGGGTTTACTCAGAGCTTTAAGAGTGACAAAGTTTTCTGGGGAAAACCCTACCTGACCAAACTGTGGGAAAAATTCTTAAACCCCCCCCAAAAATTTCCCTTTAAAACCCCACCCCGCAGAAACCCAAAAAATTTTCCCAAATTTCCCTAAACCCCTTTTTCAAAAAGCGTTACAAAGGATTGTGGGATAAGGTTTTTTGGGATGATCGTTTTTGTCCACCAAAGAAATGGTGTTTTACAAAAAAACATGTACCAAACTTTTTTTCCCTTTAACCCCCTGTAATCCCCCTAAGGGAAAAGGGGCCCATTCCCTGAATTCAAATTTTAGGGTTTTTTGGGAAACTAATATTAAAAATTAAACTATTTTATTATTGGGGTTTCCCAAAAGGTTTTTAGTATTTTGGGGCCCCCTTGCGGACCCTCATACCAAATTTAATTCAGACAACTAGAGGGAAAACCCTTTTATTTTCCCCCGATTTCCTGTATGGTGTGTAAATGTTTGGAAAGGGTTTTAACTTGGGAAAACCACTCTTTGGCATGGGGTAATTTTTTTTTTGGGCCCGAAATTTCCCGCATACATTAATTTGGGCCTCATGAATTTTCCTGGTTTACTTGTTTGGTGTTTTTTATAGTGGGATTAGGGTCTACAGTTAAAAAACCCCTTTTTGGGGTTAGTAGGGCCATTTTTGAAATTATTCCCGACATTAAAAGTGGTTTTTAAAGAGGACTTTTAAGGAATGTACTTGTTTGGTTGGGAAATTTTGTGGACTACCCCGTTTATTTAGACATTTGATAAGTTTTGTTGACTGATTTTTGGCAAACATAATTAAGTTTAACAAAAAATCTTTTTAGGGGATTTAATGGAATAATAAAGGTAATTTTAAAGAACCCCTAATTTAATGAAACAGATTTGCCTAATGATAAAGGGATTATTGTTTAACCCCCAAAATTTTCTGTTCTAGTATTTTTCAAGAATGCTTCTCCTTTAAGTGATTTTGGGGATTTAACAAACTTTTTAAAATCAACATTCTCAAAGGTTTCCCATCTTAATAACAGAATTGCCCTTTTAATTTTTAGAAAAAAAGGGATTTTAGCATTTTTGGGGGGACAAACCCCTTTCTTGACCTTTTACCCCCTATCTAATGCTAGGAGCTTCGGCAATTAAACCATATCAAACTTTTCTTAACTGTAAACCTTCGTTCAAGTCTCTCTTCAACTCTTGAATTACGAGTACTTTTAAACTATTACTAATTCCATGAAGCCTTGAGACTTTGTTTGTCAGAATCATCAATTTATCAATGTCTAATAATTGTGTATCCACATAATCACATAAACCCTTAAAACATGAATCTCTTATCCACTTTATGGAATAGTCACATGTCTTAACCTCAATGGATATGTAGACCCATAACTGATAAAAACAAAAAAATGAACTATTGAGACCATTTATGGAAGTGGAAAGAACATCTCCCCAAAGAGATGGTTCATTTAATTCTACCAGATACATGCTACAGGATCATGTATACACTTCTAAAATATGTCTGACTACAATCTTGATGTCGGGCTATTACTGAACCTTTGATCTATATCTTTTAAATAATTTGATCATACACATTTTAAATAGACCTTTCCTAGGGATACAGAGGGTTATGGTTAAATTTGGAATGTCTTTTTTCCAACAATCATTTGAACTGCATACCAAACTTATAAGACTTTGTACGACTTTTATAAGGTTATGTTGATACTATTTTGCGTAGTGTAAAATTGTGGGGTAATTTTTCAGTTTCAAAGGGTAGAGGTTCCCAAAATTTTACATTTAAACTTTCAATTTACCAAATTTTTAAAGAAAAGATTGGGGGTTAGTAGTTAAGAGGGAACCTGTGACAATTATCAACTCAATTACTACGTTTTATCAAAACAAAGAGCATATATTGTTAATATGCCTTTTGGTATGTAAAGCTCAATTTCCAGTTTAACATTCATGTATTTATGTTTTTAAAAAGGGGAATTTGTAATTTCCACCTGAATTTTTTAAACAAAAATTTTTATTTGTTGGTAATGAAAATTATGTAGGTTAAACAGTTTGTTTATTTGGAATTTTTGAAATTTAAAGGGTTTTTTTTTAAAATTTTAGAACCCAAAAACCCATACTCACTAGATATATGCAACGTATTACTATTGGGTTTTAATATTGATTCCAAGAGGTCACTGCTAGTCTTTTGGTCTTACAAAATAATGATCTGTTCACACTCCATCTACAAAACCTTCCCTCCACCCTCTAGTATCCATCCTCTCGTGAACAAGAGAGAGTAGGTAGGCTAAATACGTTTCGCTATGATATTTATAGTCTGGAATTACTCTCTTCTTTTATAGTGTTGCCCTAGTGATGGGAATAAAAAGCCAGTCTTAGGTAAAGTCCACAGCCAAGAGTTGACCAGAAGTCACAATAGACAAATCGGTGTTTGTTTCATTTTAAAATTACTATATAAAATCACCACCAGGTCAAATAACGCAATGTCAGTCGGTTCAATTTTTTGACGTCTTTGGACCGATGCATGGGCGTCAATCCTGGGGGGGGGGGGGGGGACAGGGGGACACGTCCCCCCACATTTTGGAAAAACGCCCATTGACTTAAGATTTTTACACAGTAAATTTTTGACAGAAGTGGCCATGTCCCCCCCCCCACATTCGAGTAAAGATTGACGCCCATGGACCGATGACAGGTCTGCTGTCGCAAATGAAAAGCAAACATTCGACTTCAGTCATCTATTCTGACAGAGTGTTTTTGATAGTCGCCTCCAACTATATAGGGAACACAACATACAGTTTTTAACCTCCTCCCCCAGTCGAGATAGCGGTAGCGCCAGGTGGGGGAAGGGTTCATGCCCCCCGTCGGGGAAAGGCTGGCCCCCTATCGGAGAAGTTTTACAGTTTCGCAGGGGAGTCTTAGTCGAAAGTACCCAGTCCCTGACGACAACTAATCGACGGTTTACCTGTTTTTTTGCTCTCAAGAGGATAATTTCTGTAATAAGAACCCAAAATTTTCGGCGCGCTACGCGCGCTGTAGGGTCACTTTATTTTTTCAATAGTTCCATTCCACATAGCAGGATAGCACAAGTCCTGCCCACCTTTACCAAGTAACATATGGGCAGAATACATAGTTTATGTAAAGGTCGTAACTTTCATTCCATATCGCAAAGCCTAGTTGGTGTTCTCTTGTGTGTGTCATGCGGTACAGTCAGTTGGTGAGCGAGTTATGGAGCAAAGTTTGGCTATTCATCGTGTAGTCCAGGTGGTTTCGATACAATGTATGTTACACCCGATACGGTCTACAAACCCTACAGTTCTTTTTTTCGTTTCGTCATATGTTTTATGTGTAAGCCTATCAAAAAATTTCGCCCGCTTCTCGCGCTTTTCAATTTCACGATCCAGATTCAAAGAACACTAACAGTGCGCAACTCGGATCATGAAGTATTAAGTGATATAATGCAAAATATGCCTGCAATTGCATGGGATAATGAGGCTCCCACATTTGCCCTTCTCATCATACCCTCGAACAGGGAATGTCGGAACTTGGGGTAGCTGACATGGCCCGGCCCCCTGTTGGAAAAATTCTGCCGCCACCCATGGTCAGTTTACTTCTTTTGACTTTCATAAGGGTAATTTCTGGGATAAAACCCAAAATTTTCGGTACGCTTTGTCCACTCTTCCTCAGTTCAGTTATACTTATAGCTAAATATAGTACAAACCCTTTCCACCTTTTCAAGTTAATAAGTAGAATACATGGATTTATGTAAATGTCGGGAATTGAATCGCATTTCACGAAACCTGGTTAACGTTCACTTGCGTCTGTCGTACGGTACGACTAGTGACTCGAGGAGGGAAGTACAATAAAGTTATGCCAGATAGAGCCCAACTGTCCGCTCAATTGTTCTATATAAGCTCTAAATTAGTACAAATTCTTATAAGTGTAGGCTTACCCAAAAAATTTTCGCGCGCTTCGCGCGCTTTGTAATTTCACCGTTTAGATTCCAGGTTTTGATTCCAGTTTTTGCATGTCTCTTGGTTGATCCTTTCTTTGTCAATATGCGGTAAGTTGTGTAATCGCTGACGTTTATGGGAACCAAAATTTAAAAAAAATGAATGTGCCCTTTTTATGTTGGACCCCCTCTCAGAAAAGACCCTAGATCCGCCCCTGGGTTTACACATAATACTACAGTTCTTTGTTTTATATACAAGCAGGTCACACTCAATAGTTAGCAGCAAAGAAAACTTCAATTCTCATTTACATGTTGCCATGGGAACGAAACTTAAAAACGCGACGGGACGGAATGATAAAATGATGACGCATTCACACTTTAGACAAAGTACTGATTTTTATCAAATCTAATTGGAGTTAAATACAACTTTCAATATTAACACAAAGTACAACTAACCTACTAACTACAACGTTGAGTCATCTCAATTTGGTATTTGTTTTAATTATAAAATACTAAATTAAAAAAATATTAACACGCGACGGGACGGAAACGCGACGGGACGGAAACGCGACGGGACGGAAATTCGTCAATATATTACTGTGTAGCGTTCAAACTTCTTTGTCTGAAATTAAGTTTTTTTTCTAGATACCTTAAAAGGAGAGTAGCATCACCATTATTCTGATTTTGGAATCCTTTCCATGAGGTCAAGGAATCTATGCATTCATGCAGGCATGTTCGTGTATATAAATACTGTATGCACTGTATGTTTGCGTGTGTGCATGATAGTTTGGGGGATTTTGTGACACTTAGCTCGTTATAACATGGTATCTCAAGAAGGGAAACTCCGATAGTTCTCAAACTTGGTACATAGATGACCCATATTGAGAGAAAGAACCCTATTGTTTCTGGTGGAGGTCAAAGGCCATCTGGGGTCACCAGAGGTCAAACTCTGAAAACCTTGTAAACATGATACCGCAAGGTGGGAAGCTTGGATAAATTTCATACTTAGTATGTACAGTAGATGCATTATGGTGATTGGAAGAACCCCATTCTATTGTTAATGGTGGAAGTCAAAGGTCATGTGGGGTCACAAGAGGTCAAAAAGCAAAATTTATCAAGAATTTTCGAGGTCAAATGTGAACACAAAACTACATTTTTGCATTCTGGGTTTGTGGTGGAGAAAAACTTGAAAAGGACTAAACACAGTATCTCAACAGGGCTTACAGTGAAGTATCTTATACTTAGCACGAGAATGATCCATGTTGTGTGGATGATCTGTAATGTTTATAATGGAGGTCAAAGGTCATCTGAGTCACCAGAGGTCAATATGTTATTATGCTGTAAAGATAAGTCACTTGAGAACTTGGTAACCTTGGTGAATCTGACACTTAATTGCTTTTATGATATCAAACTCTCCATGGATCTTTCATTCTGCCCATAATGTCAACAGTAATCAACTCCATAATGACTCTACCAATTAAAACTGTATTCCAGAGGCAAGGAAACCAAAGCCTATTGGCTCTCTGGTTGTTTTTGATGTTTGTTGTTTTGCTTTAAAATTATATCTTTCCTATAGCAAGTGAATAGGTTGGGGTTAGTTGTGTGTCTCACCACACCACACCACAAAATTTAGTGCATCTATGGTGTTACCTGAGTTTTGTTTCCTGTCGTGTTTGTGATTCAAATATCTCGATAAAAAACTGTAGAAAGAAGGGCTGTAGAGGGGTTTGGCTGATGTCAGTTGATTGCACATCTCTTTGTTTTTGAAGGGCAGGATCCCGTATTTCTTTGGTTTTGAAGGGCAAGCTTCCATTGTGTCACAAAAATATCTATGGTTATGCTGTGCGCCTGTGCTGTAAATACGCTTTCTGCGTTTTTGTTTTGCCCTTCAGTGCCTGGAAATCCCACACACGTGACATCACATGAAGTCCCTCTGTAGGGCCTAGTAATTAAATGCAAGAACTGCTTTTAACCACATATACCCACATATAATTACATATAATTACTGAATAATGCTATGTTGACTGATGATGACACTATGTTGAGTTGTAATGTAGTTGAACATGGCCTAAATGCCTTTACAAAAGGTGTGACTACCTGTAGATGCTACAATAAATGTGTTCAATTTTGCAAAGCATCATAGTTGATAAAATTGACTTATGATTTCAACTGAGAATGATTTGGAAACAATTTTGGTGCATGTTAGTGTTAGCTAACTGTTATGTGTATTTTAATGTGCAATTACTGTATTATCATTATATAGTAAGTAGAAAACTGTAAATTCTATTATGCAGTTCAATATTTAAGCAACTTCAAGTTAAAATGGTCAATTTACATTCATATAACTTTCATGGTACATCACAGAGAACATTTATGCTAGGTTTAATTAAACAGAAGGCAATTTAGGCAGTGATAAGAAACACCCCTAGATGCAAATTTTCCGTCCCGTCGCACCATTTTCCGTCCCGTCGCACAAAATTTCCGTCCCGTCATGAAAATTTCAAATAGACATACTAACATTATGAGATAATCTATATCAAAACATACTAGTTGGTGATCCTAAGGACCTGAATGATTGATAGTTCACAAAGTCCTGTGTGGATTCATTGACGGTATCATAGGTAAAATAGAAAAAATCATGTCAAAATGCGACGGGACGGAATTGGGCCAATTAAAAAGGGTCCACCACCAACTCATACGGGATTTGAAAAAAAACTTGATATTGATGGAAGTACCTTTCTACATGATAAATAGAATGCCCAAGAAAATCTCACTATAAAGTTTTTTATTTTTAATAAGATCAAACCTGAGCAAATTCCGTCCCGTCGCGCTCGATGAAGCCATTTTGAATTTTCGGAGCGTATATCTTGGAAACTTGGAACAATTTCGCTAAAAAAATATGGTCCCACAAACTTCAATCTGTATCCTACTCCACCACACAAAAACTTTTCCCACTATATATAAAGTAATTTTTGGAGTTTGGGGTGACAGGTTTTGGATCTGACCCAGCTAGAACCCCAATTTTTTCGCCGGTCGCCCAAAATTTCGCGTTAGGTATCCAATCTGTAACTCATTGCTTCTGACGGGGCTTCGGGTTGCTGGAACTCTTAGGGGAGCTTGGTCCCTTCGTCGGGCTTATCTTTCCACCACCCCTTGCTGAGTCTGTATGCAGGTTTTACAGTGGTAAATAATTTTCCTGCAAAATTTCGTCTCGCTTCGCGCGCAGTTCTCACAAGCGAAGTAATATCACCCATGAACATTATTAGTACAAAATTTCAAGTGAACTCTTCCAGCCAAAGCTAGGTGAAGTCTCAAAGTTAGATCCTGGACATCAAGGGGCTTTCATGTAGTAATCTAGTACCTTGAGTATCATTCGCTTCGCGACGACTATACGGTTTGAAGCTAAATTTACTCGTACCAAACATTTATTCCAAAATTTACTTTTTCTGTTTTTTTTTTTTCATGTAAAATTTCGTTCAAAGTAGAAATAGGATAATGACCATCCGAATTGTGAACTTTGAAGAGATTGGTGTGCTCTCACTGTCATTCAAAGTCCTGCTCAAAGCTCCATGCTAGTGTTCCCATATTGTTAAATCGCCACATATTCGGGGGAATTTCGCTCTGGGTCCTAACAAAACTAGAAATTTGAATTTGCATGGCAAATCCGACGTAGCCTCTCCGAGAAAGAGGTGTGGGAGTTGTTTTTCAATCGGGAGAAAGGAGATGGAACATAAGGCATATTAATTAACTGCGCACCAGAGACATTTTAATTTTTATAGGCAAGCTCATGACAGTAGAGTTCATGAACTTATGGAGTTATTTTACGTAAAATGTCCTGAAAGTGCAGTTAGCTAAGCATGATAAAACAGTGGGTACCGAGGACTTAAAGATTGTTATTAAAGATATTATTATTCAAGTGAATTGAATTTACTTTTATCAGTAGCTTCGCGGGCCAGATGAATTAGTAGTCTCGCGGGCCGAAGGCTAAACGAACCAACATGCCTGAGGTTCCTCACCCTTGCTGTATTGAGCCACCGTACATACCCTAATGATCTAAGTGCTAGTGCCCCAGTAGGCTACTTACACATACCGCTGTGTTGTTTTAACGATGGACGTGAATTCATTCATTTTACATTGACGGCGGCAGGAAGGTCCCCATTTTTCCCTCCAACTTCTCAAAGTCGTAACTTCTGGCAATTTAATAAACGTCGGCATGCCGGTTTATTATCTCAAAATTAAGCATATAGCCTAGTAAGTTTCAAGTTTCCCGACGAAAATCGCCCGCGTCTAAATACCTCGTTGCTAAATCAAACAGGCTTTCCGCTGCCAACTTCCCTGCCGGATCCAAGGCCTGCTCCTGCTGGAATTAGCGCTACTCGACTCGCCCTCTGCAACTCCAGCTGGCCCAGTGACACTAATAGCTGGTAATACCTTTCTCAAAGTACTGACACTAATAGCTGGTAATACCTTTCTCAAAGTGCTGAAAAAAAATTTTCGTCTGTATTCGGACGTGACA
Source organism: Holothuria leucospilota (assembly GCA_029531755.1). Lineage (NCBI taxonomy): Eukaryota > Metazoa > Echinodermata > Holothuroidea > Aspidochirotida > Holothuriidae > Holothuria > Holothuria leucospilota. The sequence goes on from CM055971.1 coordinate 35,034,266, forward strand.
GAGAATCACTTCTTAACGATTGGTCATCATTTAAAATTCCCACTTGAGATTGGGTCAATTTAAAAATATTCAGACTATCCCGCATGCGCGGAGCTGCAAATCGAATATTTTTTTTTCAATATATCAGACAGTCTCTTCGATGCATTATTTTGGTATCGTAATTTGTTTTTATAGATTCCCACCGTTCGTACGTTTCAAGAAGTCATTTGAGCATTTAAAATCCTTCAGTTTAAGTCGAGGGGCGACACTGAGAATACGAAAAACTTTGAGATTTGAAAATGAAGGATTATGGTCAACCAAAATTCAAAACGAACAACTCGTCTCGAAAGTAGATCCGTACATACTTTAGTCTATGCAGGTCATGAACAAGCGTGAGTTTGTCTGATGTATCTAGTTAATTATATATGTCAATGGTGCGTTACACAGTACGTGCTATAAGGGTAGACCTATAAAAATACAAGTAAGCCACTACATCCTAGGAAGCCATTTTCTAAGTCTCGTTGTCCGGCCCATAAGGGAGCCCAATCATGAATCTTTCGTCCAAACAAGCCACGTTCGACGTCTAATTGTGATTACTTTTGTAAAATATATGAGCAGTGCGAAAGTTTGCAAAGATTCTCATATTTCTTTGCTCCATTGCTGTAAATTCCTTAAATTTCTTCGAGTTATATTCTGTTCGCACCTGAACATTTGGAAGCTGAGTGATCCTGGTAAAACATCGTCAATGGCGACTTAACGGAATACAGGATTCTTCCGCCTTTAATTCATACGCTCAATGGAGTTCGCGTAGTGAAATGGATTACTTTCTTTTGCGCAATGTAAAAAAATGGTCTATTTGGGAGTAGTTTGCCTTCCTAAATGATTAAGATGTGCGGATCTGAAATACGATTCCGTACACGCAGCCTTAGAGGCTACATAATCATACCTGATCACACCAAGTCTGCCTAATGACAGCCCCTGGTCCCGCCTTGCCGTTCGCAAAGTACTTGACCGGCTTCACCTGCGCTTGCTGAGCTGAAGCTATGTCGTGATTATAGTGTTGTTTCCTTCACTTGTGGAGAATTTCCACGTCTCTGTATTGCAAGCGGAGGGAAAAATTTCCATCAGAAGAGTGAAATTTTCGCGCGCTTCGGCGCGCGTATGTGCACACGTAAAACCGATACCTTTAAGCTATGTGTGGTAAGCTTAAGATATAATCCCCTGTAGTTCCGTCAAACTGTAATGCTGTGGTGGTACTACTGACAACAAACATAATCTTCTACGGTGCCCCTCTATGAGGTGTCGGTGCCCCCTATATCAGAATTCCTGGCTACGGGCCTGGGGCAGGGGCGTAAATACGGGGGATGTGACACCCCCGTGAAAATCAAATGTCGGTCCGCTCTGAGCGCCAAAAAGTCGGTCTCAAATCCAGTTAGTTAAACCAATGACAGTCATTGTCATATTCGAATTCATATACCTATAGTTATTCTTACTACCGTTTTGTCAATTATATCTAGGAAATTCGGATCGTACAACTATGTCATTGAGAGTCGGTCTCCAAGAAATGTAGTCGGTCCCAAAATATATCACACCCCCCTCGAATTCATGTATATACGCCCCAGGGTGAGGGAGGGGAGAGAGAAGATAACAAACCGAAGCTGCCGGGACTACGGCTTATTGAAAAGCGAAGGAAAGCGGAGAAGCGGGATGAGGAGGAGATCGGAAGAAACGCCTTACAATACCACACTTAAGACAGAGCATATTTTTACGCAATTTTGTACCTAAATACTTGAGATACCGGATCAGGTGTTAAATTAAACACGACAAAATCGGAGTTGACGGAACTGCATCGCGGACGAATAGAGCCTAAGTTTTAAAGTATACAGATGAAAGAATCTGTAGTCTAGTCTGAGATCAAAAACTGGATTAACTGTTAGGGCCAGGGGCGTCGATTTGATTTTGGAAGTGGGGAAACATCTTGCCTAAAAACTTCTGCCCTATCCTGGTGAGGAGTCTAAGAGGAGGGGACCTAGATGCAAAATTGTGCCAAACGTTTCAATATTTGGGGTATACTATGAAAATTGGGGGTATATTTCATTGCCCAAAGGAATGCAGGGTCAGCCAGGGGTGCTTGGATTTGCCGACCTTGGCCGGGGCTAAGCGTCCTGACTAGGGGCCAGCTACCCTAAGCCCTGACAGATGCAATGGGTTGGATGCCGAACTCAAAATATAAGACGCGCGAAACACGCCGAGAAAATTGGGGTTATAGTGAAAAAGATTTCATATTTTTGTTTTCATTAAGAAAGTTGAAAAAATCTGCCCTACTTAAGAGCAAACCAAGAAATTTCATAAGGCAACTACATGGTCTTCGTCGGGGAGTACATTCTTTATCTTACTCATTTAAGGCTTCCACACGAAACTGAAAAATCCTTTTGCTTACAAAATATGTTTGCCACGCGTGGCGTGACATATCTGGATATATCTGGCTAAATACAGTCTTTATATGGCTATATCAAGCCAGATATACAGCCAGATTTAGATGCCTTGATACATTATATCAAGTTTTATATGGCCATATCAAGCCAGATATAACTTGATGCAATGCAATTCCAGATATGCAAATAAAGTTTTATATGGCCATATCAGGCCAGATATAACTTGATGAAATGCCAGCTCAGATATGCAAATACAGTTTTGTATGGCCATATCAAGCCAGATATAACTTGATGAAATGCCAGTCCAGATATGCAAATACAGTTTTATATGGCCATATCAAGCCAGATATAACTTGATACTTTGCAATTCCAGATATGCAAATACAGTTTTATATGGCCATATCAAGCCAGATATAACTTGATGCAATGCAATTCCAGATATGCAAATAAAGTTTTATATGGCCATATCAAGCCAGATATAACTTGATGCAATGCAATTCCAGATATGCAAATACAGTTTTGTATGGCCATATCAAGCCAGATATAACTTGATACAATGCAATTCCAGATATGCAAATAAAGTTTTATATGGCCATATCAAGCCAGATATAACTTGATGAAATGCCAGTCCAGATATGCAAATACAGTTTTATATGGCCATATCAAGCCAGATATAACTTGATACTTTGCAATTCCAGATATGCAAATAAAGTTTTATATGGCCATATTGTTACAAGACGACCCGTCAGGAACACCGGATTGAATCCATCGACGAGCGAATGGAAAGTTCCAGAGACGTCCAACTTCAACGCAGCCTTTCTAGAATTGTCTAGAAGAGAGAACTGTCTACGCGGCCTGACGACACATCTACACTGTTTACTACCGTGCATTAAGGAACGTTCTCGTAATTGCTGGACTGTGTACACTAGAAGTTTCTGTTAAATTCTGGAGAGTTCTCGAATAAAAGCCTAGCATATAAAAGGCAGTTCAACAGTTGTTGTGGCGGAGAGAGAGACATTGAGAGATACCCTAATACTAACTTCATCGAGAGACATCAACGAGACCAGACTATCATACTGCTGAGATATCATAAGCCAGCCACTGACAAATTGCCTTACTCCGTTTCTACGCTGTGTATTGAGATTGTTATCATCCATCATCGCTAGCCTTGTGGTTATTCGCTCGTGGAACCAGTTCCTACGCTACAGCACGCTGCAGGTCTACCATTGTGCCATCGTCAACGTGCATGCACTACCAGCCCTTGGACCAGACCAGGCAAATATTGAGTAAAGGATTGTGAGTAAGTCTAATTAATTATTGTAAATTTAAGTAAGATAAGGAGATTGTAAATAATCATTAAGTTGTTGAATTTTAATCTCGTTCTTCTGTGATCTTTCGCTGTTATTGGTTTGACTCGCGACCACAAGCCGTAACAGAATTGGTGGCCTAACATCCGGGAACGAAAAATACTAGAAAATTCGAGAAATTCTGTTGTGAATCGTAAGCAACTGTGTTTGCTCAGACTACTTATTTGTTTGTTGAAGGCTTGATACAATTTCAAAATGCCATTCAACTTAGATAAATTCGTGGCTAGTCCCTCAGTCGAGGAACTAGATTCATTAAAGAAGTCTGAGATTGTAAAGGTCGCAAAACATTATGGCGTTGAATTTCAGCCTTTAATGCGGAAAGACGAGATTAAAAGATATGTTCTAGAATATCTAGTGGATGAAAGTATCCTGCCTATTACAGTATTGGAAACAGCTATCACTGTGCCAACTGACAACACATTTGAATTGAAAAGGCTTGAAATAGAAATGAATAAGGAGATTAGATTAAAAGAAATGGAAAGAGAAAGGGAAAGAGAGGAAAGAGAAATGCAAAAGGTAAAAGAGGAAAGAGAAATGCAAATGCAAATGCAAAAGGAAAAAGAGGAAAGAGAAATGCAAATGCAAATGCAAAAGGAAAAAGAGGAAAGAGAAATGCAAATGCAAAGGGAAAAAGAGGCAAGAGAACATGAATTTAGGTTGAAGCAACTAGAGTTAGGGGTCATAAAAGGCTCAGACCCTAAAATAGGCTTGGATACTGGGGGATTATTCGATGTTTCTAAGCACGTAAAATTTGTCCCCAAATTTCAGGAGGATAATGTGGAGAAATTCTTTAACCATTTTGAAAAGCTGGGTGAGCAACTAAAGTGGCCAAGAGATAAATGGTCCATACTCATCCAGAGTAATTTCACAGGCAAGGCTCAAGAAGTGTATTCCGCTCTGTCAATAGAGGACAGCATGGATTATGATAAGGTTAAAAAGGCCATATTACAAGCCTATGAATTAGTGCCCGAAGCTTATCGCCAAAAATTTAGAAAGTATCGTAAGGCGGATACACAAACATACGTAGAGTTTGCTTATCAAAAAGAAAGGCATTTCGATAGATGGTGTGCTTCCAAGAAGGTCTCCACATTTGACACTTTGAGACAACTGATGCTGGTCGAGGAATTCAAACGGTGTGTGAATGATGACATTAAGACTCACCTTGAGGAAAATAAGGCTGACAACTTAAAGGAAGTGGCAAATTTGGCTGATCAGTATGCACTTACCCATAAATTCGGTAAAGTGGGTCAGACTCAAAACAAGGGTCAGTTTAGTAGGCCAAATAAGAAATATGGCAATAGTAGTGGCACAACAGGTAACAGTGGATCTCAGTCTGGTTCTATCTCTCCAACAAATTCTGGTAAAAAACAACCAGATTCAAGTCGTCAAAAGAACGACCAGGTCAGCTCACACAAAGCTGCCTTTAAAGACATAACTTGTGGTTTCTGTCACAAAAAGGGCCACACAATGGCAAATTGCTTCACATTGGCAAAATTAAAGGAGACTGAAACAGCCTCCAATGCCTTAGCCATTGCAGAGAATTCTTCTGAGGTAGTCGTGACTTTACGGCCTAATTCTAACGACAAAATTAAGGAAGAATACCTTCCATTTGTGTCTGAGGGGTTTATTTCCCTAGATGGGAATTCAGCTCATCCACCCGTAAAAATTAAAATTTTGCGTGATACAGGCGCAACTCAGTCGTTGCTTCTTGATGGAGTTTTGCCATTATCGGACTCTACTTCCACAGGGGCAAATGTACTAATTCAGGGGGTTGAGTGTGGATTTATTTCTGTCCCTCTACACAAAATTAATTTGAAGTCAGATTTAGTTTCTGGGTCGGTCATAGTAGGGGTCAGACCTACTCTACCTGTAAAGGGGGTATCTCTGTTGCTAGGCAATGACCTAGCTGGTGGAAAGGTAGTAGCCAATGCAATTTTGACAGATAAACCATGTGATTATAACAACACAGAGCAATTAGAAAAGGAATTTCCAAATTTATTCCCTGCCTGTGCTGTCACTAGAGCTATGTCACAAAAGCTCGCTATGGATGATAATCTTAAACATCCAACCTCCAAAAGTGAGGATACAGTTCCCAAAAGTGGAACAAGTAGGGAATCATGTAAGGATGATAATCTTGAACATCCACTCTCTAAAAATGAGGGTATGATTTCTGAAAATAAGGATGATAAACTTAATCATCCACCCTCTAAAATTGAGGAATTAGTTCCTAAAAATGGAATAACACTCCCAAAGGAGGAGTCAGAGTCTGGAAAAGATTCCAGTAAAAATATTCATGAAAGTGAAGATTCTTGGTATGATCTCAGCCAATCTTTTATGACTAATCTTAATGATAGTCAGGATTGTGAGTCTCCTGGCCCCACACATAGTGAGGGGGTGGAACAGGAAAAATCAAAAATGTCTGACACACTCCACAGAGACCAGTTGTCAGTCCAACAACAACGTGATGAAGAGCTTCAGCCATTAATAGCTGGTGCACTCACTGAGGATGAATCGAAAGACGTCCCAGTCTGCTTTTATTTGAAAAACAATATTTTGATGCGTAAATGGCGACCACCTGATGCACTATTAGATGAAGAGTGGAGAATTTACCATCAAATTGTGGTACCTAGGACCTATAGAAGGGAAATACTGAGTATTGCTCATGAAATGCCATTTGCAGGGCACCTAGGAGTCAATAAGACTTACCACAGAATTCTAAATCACTTTTATTGGCCAAAACTTAAAAGTGATGTGGCCAAATTTTGTATGACCTGTCACTCATGTCAAATGGTTGGGAAGCCGAATCAGAATATTCCGGCTGCACCCTTAAAGCCAGTTCCTGCTTTTGAAGAGCCGTTTGGTAGAGTCATCATTGATTGTGTAGGTCCCCTACCTAAGAGTAGGGCAGGGCATCAGTATATATTAACCATTATGTGTGCTTCTACAAGGTTTCCAGAGGCAATACCTCTGAGGAATATTAAGGCTCGGACAGTCTTACAAGCTTTACTTAAATTTTTCACATTGTTTGGGTTGCCGAAAGAGATCCAATCAGATCAAGGGTCTAATTTCATGTCAACTGTATTCCAGCAGATGTTGTATGAGTTAGGCATAGACCAAATTAAGTCTTCGGCTTATCATCCGGAAAGCCAAGGGGCTTTAGAAAGGTTTCACCAAACATTGAAGAATATGTTAAAGACATATTGTCATGATAATGAGAGAGATTGGGATGAAGGCATTCCATTTGTAATGTTTGCTGCCAGGGAATCTATACAAGAGTCACTTGGGTTCAGTCCATTTGAACTTGTCTTTGGACACACAGTTCGTGGACCATTGAAATTGTTAAAGGAGAAGTGGTTATCAGATCCAGGTGAGGACATACATCTACTTGATTATGTATCCCGCTTTAAAGATCGTCTTCATGGAGCATGTGAACTTGCTCAGGAAAATCTGAGACACTCTCAGAAGAAAATGAAAGCGTGGTATGACAAGACCACTGTGAAAAGAGATTTTAAACCTGGTGATAAGGTGCTAGTGTTTTTGCCTGTTTCTGGTCAGCCACTTCAAGCTCGCTTTCAAGGACCTTATGTCATTGAGAGAAAAGTTAGTGACACAGATTACGTCATTTTGACACCTGACAAGCGTAAATCTAAAAGAGTATGTCATATTAATATGATGAAGAGATATTATGAAAGAGAAGATTGTGACATTTCTAAGAATGAAAGTGTACATGATGTAAATAGTAACACTAATGATACAGGTGATCAAGTGTGTATTATCAATGCTGATCATGAACTCAGTAATGATGAGATCAAGGCTAATAATGTTCCTGACATGTGTATTAAGTTACAAAATTCTGATGTGTTGAAAAATCTTGACCAGAAATTAAGTCATCTGGATCACAAAGAAAAGTCAGAAATGAAATCATTAATCTATGAATATGCATGCTTGTTCTCAGATGATCCTACTAGGACAAATTTGATTGAACATGATGTTGATGTGGGAGATGCCACACCAATCAAGCAGCATCCTTACCGAGTTAACCCTAGAAAACGACAACATCTCAGGGATGAGGTTCGTTACATGTTGGACCAGGACATTATAGAACCTAGTAATAGTGAATGGTCTTCCCCTTGTATATTGGTCCCCAAGCCAGACGGTGGGTACAGATTTTGTACTGATTACCGAAAGGTGAATGCAGTCACAAGAACGGATTCCTATCCGATACCCCGTATCGATGATTGTATTGATAGGATTGGGAAAGCTGCGTATGTGTCAAAGTTTGACTTACTAAAGGGGTACTGGGAGATACCACTCACTGAGAGGGCTCGGAAAATCTCGGCATTCGTGACGCCAGATGGGTTATTTCAGTATAAGGTTATGCCGTTTGGTATGAAAAATTCACAGATGACCTTTAAACGCTTAGTAAATAACCTTACGTCAGACTTAGAACATTGTGAAGTATATATTGATGACCTTATTGTGTACAGCAACTCATGGGATGAACATGTACAACATGTTAAGGCATTACTTGACAAGCTTGCCAAAGCTAATTTGACTGTCAATTTGGCCAAAAGTGAGATTGCTTGTGCCCATGTGATATACTTAGGGCATGTGGTTGGTCAGGGTAAAGTTAGACCAATTAAGGCCAAAGTTGAGGGCATTGACAAATTCCCTGCCCCAGCTGATAAAAGGCAGCTCATGCGCTTCCTAGGCATGGCTGGTTACTACAGACGTTTTTGTCCGAATTTCTCTGACATTGCTGCACCATTGACAAAATTATTAAAGAAGAATGAAAAGTTTGATTGGACAGATAATTGCCAAGCAGCATTTGAATTATTGAAAAAGGCACTAATGAGTTCACCAGTGTTGATTGCTCCAGATTTTGAAAAACAATTTAAGTTGGCAGTAGATGCCAGTGACAATGGCATAGGAGCAGTTTTGCTTCAAGCTGATGAGCATGGTGTTGATCACCCTGTGTGTTATTATTCTAAGAAATTTGACAAACACCAGAAAAATTATTCAACAATTGAAAAAGAAACATTAGCTTTGATACTTGGTCTTCAACACTTTGATGTTTATTTGGGAACTACTAGTTTCCCTATCACTGTATACACTGATCATAACCCTTTGACATTTTTATCTAAGATGAAGAATAAGAATCAAAGATTGATGAGGTGGAGTTTATTTCTGCAATCATATAATGTAGATATTAAGCATATTAAAGGGAAAGACAATGTTGTACCAGACTCTTTGTCAAGAATTTGATTTGATGCAGTATGTTGAAGATATCACTGTAAGTTTTGAAATTTTGTGTTAACTATGGCACAATGTGTATTGATGATGTTGCTGTATTCATGTATTATCATCACCTTGCAAGACAAGTTGTATGTTATGATTATACCTTCCATTGAATATTGGACTACATAATATACATACTGTAGTTATTACTGTAACATTATACATTGTAAATATTGTAACTTAAGTTTTGTCCGAGACGTCCAAAACTTTTTCAAGGGGGGGAGTGTTACAAGACGACCCGTCAGGAACACCGGATTGAATCCATCGACGAGCGAATGGAAAGTTCCAGAGACGTCCAACTTCAACGCAGCCTTTCTAGAATTGTCTAGAAGAGAGAACTGTTTACGCGGCCTGACGACACATCTACACTGTTTACTACCGTGCATTAAGGAACGTTCTCGTAATTGCTGGACTGTGTACACTAGAAGTTTCTGTTAAATTCTGGAGAGTTCTCGAATAAAAGCCTAGCATATAAAAGGCAGTTCAACAGTTGTTGTGGCGGAGAGAGACATTGAGAGATACCCTAATACTAACTTCATCGAGAGACATCAACGAGACCAGACTATCATACTGCTGAGATATCATAAGCCAGCCACTGACAAATTGCCTTACTCCGTTTCTACGCTGTGTATTGAGATTGTTATCATCCATCATCGCTAGCCTTGTCGTTATTCGCTCGTGGAACCAGTTCCTACGCTACAGCACGCTGCAGGTCTACCACTGTGCCATCGTCAACGTGCATGCACTACCAGCCCTTGGACCAGACCAGGCAAATATTGAGTAAAGGATTGTGAGTAAGTCTAATTAATTATTGTAAATTTAAGTAAGATAAGGAGATTGTAAATAATCATTAAGTTGTTGAATTTTAATCTCGTTCTTCTGTGATCTTTCGCTGTTATTGGTTTGACTCGCGACCACAAGCCGTAACAATATCAAGCCAGATATACTTAACTTGATACAATGCAATTCCAGATATGCAAATAAAGTTTCATATGGCCATATCAAGCCAGATATAACTTGATATGCTAGATATGCAAATGAGCATTTTGTTAGTTTGTTTTATTATTTACTTGATTTGATTCTTGGTTTCTGCTTGTTACAAACTAAGACATGTTTTGGATACAGCATCACCTTCCCAGACATTGCAGTTATTTAGTGGCTACACTTTTGTTAATACCACAGTGTAGTGAGTGAACTTAGGCAAATGATTTGCATATTTGGGGGGAGCTTGTATCTAAACCTACATTTTTCATGATTTAGGAAGTTGAAAGTAAAATATGCACTATGCAGTAAACAAAATTTAGAGTCAAATACATAATAAAGTTTAAAATAAGAAGCCCATATCACAGTGATTACATAAAATGGAAATTTCAAGGCATTTTTCTGTTCACTGTTATGAAATAAGTTGAATTTATGTACTTAAGTCAATTCAACCCAATACTCACATTAAATTCTAATTCGTGGAGCACTTAAACATTGTTTGCTAGTGTTCAAAGTTGTTACTCCTTCGGGGAGCAGAACTCCTTTGGGAGTATTGTTTGGTTTTCGCCCCTGGCTCTTCGCCAGAGAGTCAGGGGACTTTTGGAAAAAAAGTGTTCAAAGTCTCCATGAGGAGTGTGGGCTACACAAAGTCCTAATTATGATTCATAACTGGAGCTGATATGGTCCGGATACAATTTTATCTGTGCCATATAAAGGCTTGATCCAGATAGAACTTTATCTGGCCATATATGGTTTAAATTTGTGATATATCTGCCTCACTTTTTATCTGATCTGATATAAATTCCATATCTGGTTCAGATATGGGCCATATATGGATATATATTCTGCTCATATAAGGACCATATCTGGTCCAGATAAAACTTTATCTGGCCATATATGGCTTAGATCTGGTTCTGGCGTAGATCTGGGTTATATCTGCCCAATTTTTTATCTGGCCCAGATATAAATCCCATATCTGCAGCAGATATGGGCCAGATATGAAATCCATACCTGGGCCATATATGGAATTTTATATCTGGCCCATATCTGGATTTCGGGTAAGGGCGATGCTGAGGTTGAAAAAGGAATCTTCCAAAAGATAGCAAAAAGAGGTTATAACTTTGCAACGTTGCATTTTCGTGTTTCTCTAAAATCACGACTACAATATTTGTGGAACCGTTAACATTAAATCCAGTACAAAATGGCGGGCGCTACATCTAGATAGAACCTTAAGCGTACGAGGCGGGGGCAGGAGGCATATGCCCTCCCAATTCGGGCAAAATAGTGGATCCATTCGGGCAAATGAGACAGCCAACAAAATAAATTATGCCCTTTTTGAGGGCCACGACAAAAGACAGCGGTATCAGAATTCGGGCAACTTGGTCCAAAATTCTCAATTCGGGCAAAAATTATCCTTGCCCCCAGAAATATTGACCCCCGCACGCCTATGGATAAAATGGAGATGAAAGCGTGCGCAGCCTGCGAAATTTTGTGAAGTTATAGAAAGAGATGTTACAGAACTTACTGCCTGCGGACCTGATAAATAGCCATGTGGAATACTTTCTGAGAACATCAATGTCTTCACCACTACTCGCCTGCATGTAGTTGTTGGTTACCCGGCTCACTTTTTATTTTCAGGTCACGAAAAGTGGGGGACAAATGTGTAAGCGTCCCCTCCTCTCAAAAAAGTAGGGGGCATGTCCCGTCCCCCCAGATCGAAGCATATGGTTGGGGCGAATGACGCGGCTATCGTGGATAATATGCATTGTATCGTCGGTTCTCAAGCCCTGTGCCCAATGAAATAACCAAATGATCTCTTGCTACGGGTCGTCGGTAAAAAGACATTTAGTCCAAGTACGCGATTAGTGATGATATTCACCTCAAAGGACAACTGTGTGGGCTAACTTAAGTTATTCTACTTGAAAAAAAATGGCGATTGTGACATTGCTTTTTTAAGAGCAGAGATATGGAACGAAATGAGACGAGACGCTCTTCGGCTGACGAATTTCGGGCCCTCTAAAAGAATATGCATTCCTTGACAGCAAACGTAGGTTATCCGTCTGAGCGACTGATCGCCGTCGGCACAAAGCCCCATCCACATTGTGCGACTCGATACGACGCAACAAATCAAGACGCGATTTTCCCGTAGCGTCGTCAAATGTGGACAACTTTGCAACTGGTTGCCAGGAGTTACAAGCTGTTGCACCACTCATATTCCGTCGACCGAACATGTCTGGTCGCCCGAGACTTTATCCCTAAATTAAATAGGGCCTATCTGCTGGGGCGGAAGTATACTTCCCCCTTAATTCACGGACAAAACCCTATTTGTTTCCTCTGTGAAAAATGTCAAACTTTGCCGAAATTCCGTAAAATTTGCCCAATATATTGCACCACATTGCATCTTAAGGAGCCTCAAACATTCAAAACTTTCCAAAGGGAAACATATTGAAAACTTTTGCCCTCATTCTTGCAGAAATTCCTCATCGCTATATACGGCACACACACAGCGCAGCGGATATCGACTAGATTGTTTACTTTAATAAGCATGAGTAAGCACCCGCAGCGTGTGTGTGCGAGCATAGCTTTCCTATTACGTAACAGGTATACGTCACTGGGATCGATATTCACGAGGGCAAAATTTTCAGAAGTCCCTTGATTGGAAGGCATTTTACAGATGTTCCCCTCTACCAATAGTAAGTTGTGTTACAACTGATAATGTAGTAATTGACCGATAATGTATCATTAACCGATAATGTAGACAAAATTGACCGATAATGTATCACTAACCTATAATGTAGTAAAAATTATCCGATAATGTAGTAACTTTTACTACATTATCGGTCAAATGGTAATACATTATCGGTTAAAATTTTGTTACTACATTATCGGTTTTGAGGTGATACATTATCGGTCAGTTTTACTACATTATCGGTATATAAGTGATACATTATCGGTCAATTACTACATTATCAGTTGTAACAACCTGCCTTATCATCGGGAAGAGAACAAAATAGTCTTTGTTTCACAGTGCGAGATGGCTTTGCAGCGCACACTGGCTGTTGCCAGTACTGGCAAAAGTGCGACAACCCCGTGTCTGACACTCTGCCTTTGAAAAAGGGTGATTATTGGCAAAAACAGGGCATATATTTGCTTGATTTACGAGTACTTCCCGAATAAAGGTAGAGTTGAAACCTACATCACTAAAAAGAAGACGAATTATTTTACCAAATGCATTGCGAGCTGGTTGAATACATCAAATGGTTTCTGAATAAGAGGCAAAACTTTGTCGACAGTACCGAATTTTCTGTAGGATTTTGTGTGCTTTAGGTAATCAATAGCGGCGAATTGAGCAGATATGCAATAAAGTTTTCCATATGGGGACCCCCCCTCTTCTAAGACCCCCTAGGACGGCGGCCCCAAACTACTTTCAGCCCCCAGTCGAGAAGAGCAGTCCTTTGCCTATGGATATAACTCCCTGGTTTGACAACCCTAATCAAGAGATTTCATTTGATGTATTGAACTCAGAAAAGTTAACTATATCATCTAGCACGTCTAGGGTACAGGTCCATTTCATATTCCGACATTTAAGTAGGCCTAGTAGATCGGACTACGTGACCGTCATAGTAAAACGGTTCGTGAAGTACCGCTCTTTAAATAGGCTTAATTTTCATTTCTGTGAATCTGATGTTACATTCGTATCCAACGAGATTCCTCCAATGTAAGCTGGTCCCGCGAGTAGAGCTGTTGTAGTCACCATTCAGATTGGCATGGGAGCACCGTGCACACGTAAGCGCGTCCACCAGCCAATGCTCGCAATATACAGGACTTGTCTCACAATCACTACTGCTGTAATGGTCAAATTTTGAGTACCACCATGCTCCGACTTGTGTTTCTGCGCAGTTGTAGGATTCCCACCCATCGTTGTCTCTGTCATACGTGGTGAAGAGTTTGTTCCTGTGAAAGTCCATAGCATCATAACCTGTAAAGTATCAAAAATACAAAGTTTAGTACTACGAAAATTAGCAAGGGCACCAGTGATAGAAACATATCGCTTTGATACTTAGGCTGACTTGAACCGGTTACATGGTTCGCAAGATATCTTCATAAATAATTTGGCTCACATCACATGGCCTCATAACTTATTCTGCAATCACTAGCTAAAATAAGCATGTATTGCTGAAAAACAGGTGCAAATAGTTAGATAAGCTCTCTGGTTTCAGCGTGGTTAGTTTGGCCACGGAATCGTTGGTTTGGCCAATTCGTTCTTTGATTGAGTGACTGTTTTATAATGAGCAAACTTTAACCCCAAAAGACATCATGAAAAACTTTCCCCCATTACATTTAGGTGGCAAATTTTAGCTCTCCTAGTCCTCACCCCACTGTAACTTTATCTCTCTTGCCTCCTGTGCGAACACACAGGGCTCAGTGGTTTGTATCTTCTGCAAATACACCAAGCCCATTGAACTGTGAGTTTATTTACTAGCACAAAGGAGGTTCTACCTTGCTGAGTCAACTGTACTATTAGTTACACAATAGGCAAACAGAACAACAGCTCAACAGCCTGACTGAGATGTGAGAGGATGTGAACTGTTTGCTGAGGTAGTCAACTGGAAACACCCGCCCAGGTAGGCAATCGGCGGGGTGTTTGGGAGCTACCTAATTCTAATTGGGAAGAAGCTAAGCATGATGGTAGTCAGACGGCCCTCGTTAGTCCCTGCTGGATATACACCAAGTTGTTTTGGATACGTTTACCAATTCAACCAACGCCAAACAACCTTATTTTGTATTATCCTGAACTTGCCTTGGCTTGCACCCCTGGCTGAAAGCGACAAATAAAGTTTTGCGCTTGGCAGAATTGATTGCTTCGGCGACGAAAACGAAGTAATTGTATTTCAAATTTTCACCAAGCTGTATTGATCAAATGATACAAAATCCTCAGAAAAGACCACTAATCAGTGTATAAAGCAAATTAAAGTTGTTTGCTCATTTCTTTGCTTTTTGTACTAGAGTCTTTCCAACCCAGAAGAGTCTATTTTAGATTCAAAATTGCCCCATAAACACATCGTTTTTCTTGGTATGGCTATAGATCGTCCCCAAATACCATTAGTGAACGAATAACCTGTTGACGACTGTGAAACTATCGAGAAGAAAGATCAAAATTCCCAAGAGGAGTAGGGAAGTTTGGCCTAAATATGGAAAATAATATCTATCGACTCCAAAATCCATCAGTCTTCATGAAGTTTCACACTTAAATACATTTTGGATGGCACATTCCACAAGCCCACTAAATTTCAAATTTCTATCATTTAAGACCTCTGAGAAAATGGAGAAGGAAAAAGCTTGAAACGCTTCGCCCACTGACCGCTGTAAATATTGCATGATTATTTGGACCATCCAATCGAACTTAGTACAGTCCATCTAGTCGAAGTAATAATCGATGGTTTGGTATGCCGTAACAGTCACGCAAGAACATCTGTGTCTTTTTCCAACTTTAGTGCTCTGTAGTCCTTCCTGTACAATGTAGCTGCATTTTTATGACCACAAATAATTAAGTCCATTTATTTTTACGGCTAAGCATCAGTATATATCTCCAGGAAGGAGCACTGCAAACCATGTACACCGATACTAAAGACATTGCGGTCTGTGTTTGGTGATCTACTGTTAATATGACAAGTCCAGAGTCTCCGCTCAACATGATTCCACATTGCTATTGCCTTAGAATAAACATTTGGTGCTCAGTTTCTTCCACGGTGCTGCCGGATTCCCTATGATACATTTTAGATAGGCTATACCGAGTACGAAAAATTTTTAGACTGGAAAAATGGAGAAACTTAAGGCAAAGAGGTGGAGTTATTAATAAATCAACATTTAACTGACTAACCACTTATGTGAAATTAAAATTAGTGTTATGGGGCATAAGTATGAATATGCACAATTTCTAAAAATTGTTTAAAAGATACATTGGCGACCATTTTGTTTAATTTCGTGGTCATTTTGAGTTTAACATCCTTGTTGATTTCGTGTCTATGATGGAATGATTTTCAGCGAGCATACTACTTATTCCAGAGGTTTGTCGTTTGTCCTGCCCAAAAGCATTGGCTGACAAATTGAGTCACTGCATATTTTGGAGGTGCAGTTAAAAGCATGTTCCCGAATAAACGTGCTTTTTCTGTGGAGTGGATGTTTTAGCAAGTGAATTACTCACCATGCTTAAAATAAAGGAAACCGAAGGTATTTTGGGCCTTTTTGCTTTATATTCTTCTGCTGTGTAAATTGAAGCATGTTGTGTGAAGTGTCAAACTGGAAACCCACCCAGTTATAGTAGCTCTCGTAGCAGTATTGGTACATATATTGGAAAACATTGTAAAAGGTGTATTCGAAGCGTTCTTGTGTAGAATAGTTTGTGTCTGTTGAGAACAAATGAAAGGGTCAAGAGTCCACGACACAGACCACATATAGTGTGTAAGTCAATGGAGGAATAATTAGTGATGCGTAACCGAAAAAGATTGATATAACAGGAAATAATGCGTAAAACATTTTTGAATCGATCCATTAACAAATAACACCCATGGATGTGCTTGTGAAATTTTTAAGATTATTTGGTTACCCTATGTCCTAGACTACCAGAATCTATTGAAAATTCTTTTGTTAGATAATGTGGAGGTTCGAATATTACATTGAGCCGTCTCGTAAAGACTACAGTCAAAACCTTCCATTATGCAACTAAGGATATCAATAGCCCCAAAATACCGAGTTTATAGTTTGACAAAAAAAAAAAAAGAAAAAGAAAAAGAAAAAAAGACCACACACACACACACACGCACACACACAAAACTTCTATTGGCTCACTAACAATTACAACCAATGATTGTAGAGAAGTTTTACAAGACTTGTGAAGTTAAAACGTTTTGAGAGCTACCCATAGAAACCCGGTGATTCATTTGGTATTTCCAAATCTGAATACATTGAGTAATCGGTGCGGTTTTAAATGATATGGAAAACACTCCATTGAAAGACTAGCCCACTGAAAACATAGAATACAGGTTTACACATGGCAATGAACACTTTTCCCTAAAACATGAAGGGGAATTTAATCAGGGAGTTGTTAGGGATAAACACCACTTGCTAATGTAAGCGCTAACCAGCGAGTTGTTAATCCGTGCGCTGACATAAAAACTCAGAGGGACTAATCGGGTACAGGGTAAAAAAATTGAAAATCTGAATGTAAGTTCTTTGTTATTGACGTAGCATCAGTAGAGAAGGCATATGAACGATTCAATTTGTTATTACTTTAGACCTTATGCACTGACGTCACGCGACATCATTTTTTCACTGAACACACGATAACGACGTCACACACGCGCTTGGTAGACTTATGCGTGTGCCCCCATACACCAATCAGCTGTCTCCATTGTTGATAAAAATTGCAATGATACGCGCAATTTCCTCTATTGGAGGGCGTACTTTCTGTTTTGTGACGTCATATGCATAAGGTCTATTGAAAATAAACTTAGGATGAATCAGATTAAAACGACCCTAACATAACCGCTTTTTGATGACTTTATCACGTCGTACAATACAGAGCTTGCGTTAATAATAATTGAAAAAGTCGAGTAAGCCTTTGCCAATCGTTTAAGTTGATTTAATATTAAATTCGGGCCACTAAATTGTACCTGGAAGGTTGCAAGAGCAGTAAATATTTGGTACTTACTCTTGGTCCCTTAATTAACTAACATTTAATTGCAATAAATAGTTGTCTCTCTGGACAGAAATAAAGTTAGTATAAAGGGGTAACTTTTCAGTTACTATCATGAACGAAAAGACATAAGTTGCAAGTGTTTCATACACTCTGTAGCGTTACTAAAATTGACTTTTCACATGACTAGGTAACGTAGTTTTGAACATAATTTACTTATTCAGAGAGATCGGGGCAACCTATCCCCAAATAATCGGAGAAAACAGAATATAAGAGAAAAGTAGCCAAAACGGGAAATGAAAATAAGGATATGAAAGTTTTCATATGTGTATAATTATATTTATCACTAATTATTCGAAACATCTTTTTGGCCCTAAAATCAACCTCTCTGTTTAATAGTTTGACTTCAGTTTATGTAGTCACCTGCTAAACAGAAGCCACCTTCTGCCTGTCAACTGAAGACTTATCGCCATCAGCAACCCCCCGTATAAATTAGACAGGCAGTAATTTCGTGTAATAAACGAACAAATCTGGACTAATACTGAAAACTTGGGCTCAAGGCATACTGACAATCAGGGAGTGCAACCTGTATGGATCGTGGGCTATATGACACAACCCACGTTTACCTGAGGCAATATGCCGACTCGTTCAGTTGTAGAAATCGTCTATAGCAGACTTATTAATCATTGCTGAAATGCTCCAAAGGGATCATGGGAACTGGGGAGCAGAAACAGTACATCGATAGTGGCGCGAGCGCTAAATGTTAGACTGCAAGCCAGTTCCTATTGATCCGTAGATGCATTTAGCAATGATTAAAAGTCTGCCTTGAGCTTTGATTGATAGTTTCGAAACCTAAACGATTAGGTACTAGCAGAAGTATCAAACATGAACAAGAGTATATTTCAACTTTTTAATTATTTTTTAAGGTTATGTTCCGAGCATGGTTGATATTTAATTTTAAATTTCCGAGATAATGTAAACAACAACAGGTACGGTACACTGTATCCTTAAAATATAACGGGGAAGACAAGTATAAAAGACGTTTATGGTTTACACCACAAAAAACCGCGTTGTGAATAAAATCATCTGTGACTGAATTTGAATGCTTCTATTATCAGGGAGACGTAATGGTTGCTTGAGTACGGTAGCTCAAGAGGTCATTAACACAAAACTGACCAGCGAGGCTAGGACTTAGCCCAGAAGTTTGGCCTTGTCATAAAATTTGTCGTTTTTAGTAACATACGCAGCAACCAAAATGTCTTCTGCTACAGGAGAAAAATTTTTCCATTGAAGTTTGGACAATACCGTGCTGACTGCATGGGCCAGAGTGCATCATCATAAAAAGGAAAATTTGCAACTCTTTTCGTCGACTACAAACCTGTATTTCCTGTGTAACTGCCAAGGTCAACCCAGCCTGTACTCATCGTCTTCCGTTATTATATTCTAAATGCGGTTTTTGTACTTAGCATAGAATGGTAAGTCCTGGAAAGCTCAGCTAAGTTCGTTCGTAGTTGATTATGTTGGTCTGTGTTTAGTCATAGTAGTAAAGGTTTTGTCCATTTCCAAGCCTACCTTTCCATGACGTGGTGAGCCAAACCCCGCTTTGTAGCTGTTCCAGTCAAGGAAAAAGGTTTTGGGAGGCCGTTCAGCACGACGTTTGGTGGAATCCTTCCCAAAATTATATAAATAATAGCATTTTCAAGTCAGATGTTATGTATTAGTGTTAGACAGGGGGAAAAAGTGCAATGCCATTCTATTTCTTTTCTTTTAAACAAACCATATAATAGAATTTTTTATATTCGCAGTATCGAGCCCATCCTAGATTAAACTATCATTATATAAGATTATGACAATGCAGGAGTGTAGAACAATAGGGCCACCAATATCTGTTTTACAAATAGGATTGATCTTATAATTTCACGCCAATTCTTATCAGATGCCCGAAAAAGGGGGGAAATAGTTTCGCAGTGGTGGCTTTAGATACAATTGAACAACAATCCATTAATTGTGATTGCATATAATCTAAAACGTCTGTTCCAATTTAAACCAAAATCCGTTTTCAAAGATGGGCACTGAACCAAAATATGGTCAAATGTTCGCACTAGATTTGGTTTCTTTTGAACAAAAAATAGTTGCTTTTGGAATCGAAAACTAGTCAAATATTTGAACCATTTGTGATTAAGTACCCATTTGAGCCGTTTATGGTTCAACTTTGGACGGGGACGTTTTAGAGTGAATCGTGAAAATGAGATTCATCGCATCTTCTGTCCATGTATTGATTCTAAGAAACTTATTTTATAATATGTGCCATTGAAGGATTGACTACGGGACATATTCATTTCCACCAAAATCAACTCTAAAAACTTTTAAGTCCGACGGGACGCGTTCCTGCACATATTAAATTTATGTTCCCCTAACTTCCTGTAAGACAAATAAACTTGCATATACGTTGACCGTTTCCACCCCCCGCCATCAGGTCATGTTACAATACACCTAAAATGGAAAATCCAGACCAGTTGTGGGTTTTATAGTGTAGGACACCACTGTCCGTAATGTTAGCATTGTATATGTCAGCACAGTCAGTAGGCTACCACCTCAACAGTTCTGACCGTTCTCCCGCATATCCACCATTACAGCTAAACCACTGACGTACACCGGCCTTCTTGCTTCACAAGTTGCATCAGGGCTGCATCTGTAGTTATTCGTCACAGGCGAGTTCATGCCCTTGGCCTTTCACTGACAACGGACCCGTGATACAGTCCTGTGTTAACACGTACCTGGTCATTCTTATAAAGAAATGAATCATTCATAGCGGGATGTGAGACTGATTTTAATTTCTTCATAACAAGTGCATTGCACTTATCTTCAAATGATTGACCAACACTGAGTTACATAACAATTAAAATAAGAAACACGACCCTCAGATTCTCTACCCTGACCTGAAACCAATTTAGTATCCTATATGTTACTCGATTCTAAATATAGCAGGGGAATGCCTGAATCGTTGCAATTACTTCAATTACATAATTAGGTAGTGTCTATAAAACAAAACAACCAACGGTAAAACAACAACACAACAACAAACAACAACAAAGACAACAACAACAACAACAACAGCCAACAACAAACTGGTTAACAACAACAACGTAACAACCAACAACGGTAACAACAACAACGGTAACAACAACAACAACAAACAACAACAACGTGTAACAACAACGGTAACACACGGTACAACAACGCTAACCAAACAAACGTAACAACAAAAACTGTTAACAAAACAACGGTAGAGGAAACAATGCCTTTGGACCCGAATGAGGATTGAGAAACAGAGCATAAAATGAGCAACAAATGAAAGGATTCAAATTAAAAATGTACTATGGCCCTTTTTTTTAGATTGCCTTCTGTTTATCTTCTTTGGCATTCTCCTTTGTCTTTTACCATCTGTTGTAAATGATAACACGACACACTATTTGACGGACAATTTTTAGTCTGTTGTCACCATATTTTTCCAAGTTTGAAGAACATGACCTTCTCATTAAGTACATCAGTTCAATATGTTTCATTATGTTCTTATTTAGCCATTGGTCTGCCAATACTTTCCGTGATCCTTCAGGTGAGTTCACCAAAAAGCACGCTTTTACAGGGCACTGGGCCCATGGTTATGGACCTGGCCAAACCACCCGATATTAACGTATACGTATAAGAAGAGTTTCAATGGTCCTCGTCTCCAGCACGTTCCTAAAATTTCATTCATTTGTGATTGAAGTCGTCCTACTTCATTTTCAGGATGGATCGAAGATGGCGTTGTCCGGATTGTCAAATTAAACTGCTTGATGTTATGACAGTATAAGAGTTAATGTCCAAAGACTCGCTTGCCGTATTTTAAAAAGGGGAATGATACACTGATTGTTACACCTTCAGCTAAATGACCTGTTGATAGATCAGTCAAACACCTTTTTTTTAAAAATTTAGTGATCCAAAAGTGCATTGATGCAGCATGCCTATAACCTCTCTATACTATCTACAGGACATAATTTTTACTTACGGTACTGACTCGTTCTTCGACAAAACACGCTACATTCTTGTGGTGGTACACAAGTCATCTACCTTTTTTCAAGAAGCCTTCCTACACACAGGCAAGTACGTTCTTCAAAAACATGTTGCATAACAGTTTTTTCCATCAGGGTTTCGCAAAAGTTGGCCTTGACAGGTTTTAAAGTTACCGTACTCCATGTTCGGGCGGGCAGATGGTCGTGAAAGTATCTAACGTGTTGAGATAAATCGCATGGGCCATGTGCATGTGAGTTCCTTTTTTCTCTTGCTTCAACTTTTATCAAAGGTTGGGTTTCAATATAGTAGGCCTATATTTGGTGCACGCATACTGATCAGCTTAATAAAAAAAACTGTCAGAAAGCAATTTGTTACGAAAGTAAGGGATCTATTGAAGGAATGTTAAATGTAAGCACATTATTGTACACAAAACCATACTTCTTTCAGAGTCGTTTTTAGGTTTTGAATCAACATTTACTTTCTCCAGGAATACACACATTGAAATTTTTTTTCATCATTCTGCCAAACGGATTGAATTACCTTTTGTAAAGTCACAACTATTGTGTGATTTTGACAACTAATGACACGCAATTTCTTATTTGTCTGATAGTAAAACATTTTGCAGTTGAGTGAATAATGTATTCATAATAGATTGACTTTAATCATGTAAAGCCTTAAACAAGGAAAGATTACGCGGCAATTTATGTTTGTGCTACACGTATTTGAGGGTGACCTAAAATTCGTCAGTTGTCTGAAGTTAAGGTAAGCCTATATACAACACACGTCGCCGACAGTTGGATCTGAAAGGTACGATGAATAAGGCACCTTTGTTGACAGAGATGCAGTCAAAACGATTACAGGTTTTTTACTTCAATCAATGGAAATCCTTGGAAAAAAGGAATTGTGGTGATACTCTAAACATGCAAATGAATACTTAAAACGTTTGAGTTTTATTATGTCATATAATTCTTTCTTTGTAGGTAATTCAGCGTCGGACGGACGGCTCCGTTATCTTTCAACGTGACTTTTTGGAATACAAAGATGGGTTTGGTTTCTTGTCACAAGAATTCTGGCTTGGTAACGAAAAGCTCTCATTTCTGACGAATCAAAATATTTATGAGCTTCGAATTGATTTTACCTTCTCTGATGATTCGTCCTTCTACGCTGTATACACCTTATTCCGCATCAGTGATGAGTTTAGAGGCTACACTCTAGCTCATCTTGGTTCCTTTTTTGGAACTGCAAGTAAGGAGCAAAGTTCAACTATCCTTTCGTCATATTTAAATATAGTTTTGGCTTTCATTTAAGAACCCAGTGAATATGAGTGCACCATAAATCAATATTAACGTCTTACATATTTTTCCAAGATTTCACCACCTGTTCGAACAACAAGGGATACATGACATGCACATGTGAAAAGTCTTGTGGCAACCCTGATCTCTGCCTTGTTACATGCACTGAAGGAGAAACGTGTGTTTGTCCTGACGGCTTCTACTTGAATGAAAAAGATGATTGCGTACCAAAGGAAGAATGTGGTTGTTTCTTGAATGGGAATATTATTCCGGTTAGTGAACTTTTGCAAAAACTCCTTCCTTTTTTCAGTCGCCATAAACATTTCGATAGCTTATCTATTAATAAATCTACCGTTTTTTGGTATAAACATTTAAATGTTTCAAAAATAAACACAAAATAATCCAATACGTTTCATTAGTTACGGATACCTTAAGTATAATAAATTGATATTTACTCTCCAGGAAGGTGGAATTTTTGTAGCAAGTGACTGTTCTAGGCGATGTAACTGCTCCGCTGGTCAACTTGTGTGTGATGAGGACATTGCGTGCAGTTCTAATGCAGTTTGTGAAGAACGAGACGGCTTACGACAATGTTACTGTAACTCAGGTTATACAGGAGACGGGGTTACATGTACACCCGATAGAAGTACACCAACTGATTGCCTTGATGTGTTCAACAACGGCAATACAGAAAGCGGAGTCTACAATATAAAACCCACAACCTGGAGTGGATCACCTTTCGAAGTATATTGCAATATGACAGATGGAGGGGGCTGGACTGTGAGTAAAGCTATTAGTCTGTTTGAATCAGCAGGTTAATTTTAGGTTTCAGTTAACATTCGTCTTTCTTTGAGCAGTAATACTTTCGTTCGTGAAATGACATGTTTGTCTTCTCTAAAAATTGAGGGAGGGTCCAGTTTTACCTGAATTCGTTCACTTCCAGATTAGCATACTGATTAATTTGTCAAAGCTGTCCCCTCGTAAGTATGAATATACGTGGAACCATCATCACTTTGTCCTCCTGTAGTCGGTATGGATTCTCTGATAACAACTAGTTCTACCGCTCACCTAAAGGGTATCAATTCTTGCCCCACATGGCAAAAGTTATCCTTACTCAATTTACTTTTAGCCCTTCCCCCAGTTCAAACATCATTCAATTGTCTGCGGTGAGTCACAACCTCTCAAGACCATAACAACACACTACTGTGTCTGGGTTGAAGTGGAAACACAACTGACTGCACAAAGCATGACCAACCAACCAGGGTGAAGCAACTGTTTATATTATTGCCAATAAAGTTCAGTCACCAATAGTATTTACAGCTGTAAGGTAATTCCTGAATATGCTTGAGGAAATGCCACAGAACCGCAACCTCCAGTCACTTTCCTTGACCATGGGTGGACTAGATTTGTTAGTTGGTTAGATAGGGTTTTACGCTTCAACTTACAACCTTCTGGTTTAATCTAGCGGCGTCTACTGCCTTTTCCCCAGTGATGGGGCACTGGATTGTTTTTCCTACTCCAGTGCCTGCGGAGCATCACGCACAACGGCAGTAGGTTCTATTTTTGAGTCCTTGGTATGAATCGACCTGGGAATCGAGCCCGGGCCTTCCTCGTGAAAAGTGGATGCTCTACCACTAGACCGAACACGCGGTGTAGAAACATGGGTGGACTAGAAACATGTTTTGATAGTTTAAATATCTTCCCAGGTAGCCCCAGGTAGCCTGCTATAAATTTTAAATTTTAGGACTTATCCTCAATGTGACGGATGTTGACATATTTTTCCTATGTTAGTGAAATCAGCATCATCAAATACAGGCGTTGTTTACGTTACATTATGCAGGTCTTTCAGCGACGTGCCGATGGATCTGTCGATTTCCATGTTACCTGGGATGGTTACAAAGCAGGATTTGGATCTCCAAGTCATGAGCATTGGCTCGGAAACGGGAAACTATTCAGTCTAACTAATCAAAAACGCTATCAACTGAGAGTTGATTTGGTAGACAAATACGGTGCTCCTTATTACGCCAAATTTGATTTCTTCCGTATAAATAATGAAGCCAACAACTATAGACTGACCGTTGAACGTTACACCGAAGGAGATGCAGGTTTGTTGCTACATTTTCTTTATTTGTTGGCCATAATCAGGGCTGTACCTTGTCTAGCCATAAGTTGTGTCTGGACTTCAAGTACGTTTTGCTTTTTCTTTTCACCACATACTACGCTCTTTTAATCCTTGCATGTATATCAATTTTAGACCAGTAATGAAAAGAGCTGCCATAATCCCGAGGGTTGGAGTGATCGTTTATGGGTAAAATCACTAAAGCTTGTAATATTCACATTTGCACAAATGCTGCTTTATGCAGACTTTTTAGTGGTGACTCTTACTATGATGTTGATTGTCTGTAGCCAGTCCCATCGTCTATCACACTTTCATAAAATTGAAGCAATTTATATACAGTAGTTTATTGTCGTCAAATAGTTACTGCCACGGGTTCAAAATTTGTTGCGCTATATTGGCTTGCTATGCTGATCAGTTTGCATTTAGTATAAGCATCCTATCCAAATGTTCGGATGAGCTCAGTATGACTTTAATCAGGTCCTTAAAGGATACCTGCGATCAAGGATACTAGGTTTAGTATGGGTGTTAGTACGACATAAAACTGATTCCCCCTTATTTTCATTTGAAATTTACCTGAAGTTTCCTTTGGCCAAAAATTTTCAATTTTGACAACAAAATACGTTCCCCCATTTTTCGAGTAGTAAGGCATGAATGTATTTTTAAGAAGAAAACGTCAAAATCAAACAACGAGATCGGTAGTCTGTGGAAAAAAGGCATCATTCACAGCAGGAGAAGTAACAATTGCATTATCACACATGACGTTTGTAAAAGATTCACCAAGCTTACTCACACATGACCAACTTCAGACTTTCAGATTGGAATAGGCGTGAAATGCATTATGAAGCTGAAGAATATATTCTATAATTTTAACTTGGTTTAATCTATTATTCTGTCATGGCAACGTTATTTATACGTGTATAATTTAAATTCTACATGAACATTCATTGGGCACATTATGAAAATAAAAGATTACTTTGGTATTACAGTCCGAAAGACTGTTAGCACATTAAAAGAAGGATTTAAGCAAACATTTACTTATGTGAAAAAGGAACTAACTCTATTCATTTTGGTGAAACTTTCATTCAAATCGGACTTGTATTACTCGAGATATCAGCAAAAGAAGTTACAACATTTGTGACCCAAAGTGACCTTTAGGCAAGTGGAAGTTATATCAGTAGGCAGCTCCCTGATATCACTGCCTCACATTGATAATGAATGCTTTGTTTCCTTTGTTTTTCAAATTGATTAATTTTAAAGAAAAACAAAACACTGCTCATTAATGTGACGGTAGGACATCATATGTGCTTGCTTCAGGTTCACTTTGTGTTGAAAATGTGACAACTTTATCTGCTGATATCTTGAGAACCACACATCGGATTTCAATGAAAATTTCACCAGATTGTTTAGAATAAGTACCCCTTTAATATATTAAAGATTGATTTGAGCTTAGACTCTTTTTCTAACAATGCAACACAAAGGGGCTTAGACAAACCCTTATTTTCTGTAACGAGCACATGCAATAAACAGAATATAATTGTACATCTTGATGCTTATTATTTATAAAGCCGCTTGTCATGTTCACTAAACATTCCGTAATAAACCTTTAGGACAATACAACGTAACGTGACAAGTATTTTAAAAGTAAAAGTAAACTTTTGTTGTTCTCAGACTGGTCGACCGACTATTAAATTATGTTGTTGAGAGTTACTTTCTCCTTATTTTCAGGTGACTCTTTGACAGGATATCACAACAACGAGGACTTCAGTACACGAGATGAAGACAATGACGACGGTAGTGTTAGAAACTTCGCTGCAAGTTACATCTATGATGGTGCTTACGTTTACTGGGGCGGCTGGTGGTACGGCGGTTATTGCGATTATAATAACTGTGGTTATTGCAACCTAAACGGTGACTACGGTGCCGGATTAATTTATTGGTCTACCCTTCCTGGTGACTATTATGATGATATACACATCAAATACACTGAAATGAAGGTCCGCCCAGTTTAATCCAAGCTTGGCCATTGCCATTCATCACAAATATACGGGACCCTACCATTTATGATAGAAATACCATTTCTCGTGCTAAAACCCCAACAATTAGTGGCCTAAACTGGCTCTTAAAGGCCATACTTTTCGGCGTTTAAGAATTTAAACATTTATATTTTTTCATTATTTATGAACGTCCATCAGTTAAATGGTTTTTTCAGACATATACTCAGACCAAAGCATCTTTTCTAAACAAGAGAATGTAAAAATACAAAAATTGGAATTAGCTGTTTCACTTTTACCTTGTTATACTAATGAAGTAAATTTCTTCTCGTAATATCTCTTCTTTCTCGATGATTACACTAACGTTTCTAAGCAACTTTCCTTTGGGTTACTTCATTCAATCATTGCCGATAGTAACGCGCTTCAGTTGGCATCGCCAACTTAAAAGTATATCTTATTTTCTCTGATTGGAGAATGTTTCTACTGCCAGAGCTAAATTTATAAGAGGATCGATACTGTTGTTAACGATTACCACATGGAAAGAAGTTCTACATCGTGTGTCCACCATTTTACAATAGATCGTTTGCGTCATCTTCTACGAAAAGGTTAAGTGCTAGAATGACATTGCAATTACTGTCCTTACTTGTAGAATATCAACTCCAAGGTGATGAGTGAATGCTATAAGACACATTTCATATGCAAGGAGAGTCTTATCAAAGGAAGGCAACAATGTGAACTTTAGCATGCTTAACGGCTTTCGGTCTGGTGAAAGTACTTTAATGGCATTTTCCAATGGCTTTGTACAAGGGACTCATGTGAAAGAAAACAAAAACATTCCAGTTGATGCCATTTAAACCCCGTATCAATACTTTTTACCTAACACGAGATATTTAACATTAAAGAGTGTTTATTTTTGTCAAAAATAACTCCAGTTCCCATCAAGATGATAGAATGTCATGTAAAATGGGCACATTGCCTCAAATTTCTTTTGCTTTTCTTTAAAATTGAATGTCCTGTTTGTCCTTGAAATTTGATACTCTTGGGATGTTTGAATATCATTCCATGTAGGTTTAGCATAAATCTACACCATATGTACAGCATAGCAAACAAAGTTCCTAAGTGTTGCCTACGGCGGCGTAAATATCATAAACAAATTCAATGCCAAGTCAAGTTAAAGTGCCGCGATGACATCACAGATTTCCCATAATGCACTTCATCTTGTGAAATAAATTGCGTTTCTTTGGAAATTAGTATCTTCCAAACGCTATAAGTAATTAGCATACGGTTTTCACCTACTAGGAGAGAAAAACTTTGCATTTTTTGAAGTCATTCATTTTTGTCACTGGCAAATCCCTTTAATTTCAGTTGAAGTGGTTCAATGCATTATTCAAACGCTGCATTCGTTAGAGATTCATTTCACTTGCTTGCCGAACAAATTCCTACAATGAAAACTGATGAGGTTTCGAACTTGTTCTTCTTCCTAGGTAGACTTACATTCTTTTTTGAATTGATCTCTACGCTGAACCTCAACGTCTTTGTTCTTCCTTTCATACAAGTATTCCAGGAAAAACACACTTTATTAAACAAAATCTATAGAAGATT
Organism: Holothuria leucospilota; assembly: GCA_029531755.1. Classification (NCBI taxonomy): domain Eukaryota; kingdom Metazoa; phylum Echinodermata; class Holothuroidea; order Aspidochirotida; family Holothuriidae; genus Holothuria; species Holothuria leucospilota. The sequence goes on from CM055971.1 coordinate 35,063,079, forward strand.
TCCTAGGGCAATATCTTGGTCATGTTAACGAATTAACCCTATACCTTACAATGATCATCGTGGTAAGCATCAGAGGTCTTTTAAAGTCACCAGAGGTCAACAGTAAAGTTTTCAAATACATAGTATCTCATGAATTTTGACCTTGATGGATCTTACAGTTTGAATTTGGATGTTTTACATTCGGTTCGAAAAGCTTCTTGTACAAAATGGAGGTTAAAGATCATTTAAGGAAACCGGAATTCGCATTGAGCAAACTCATAAAATCGATGTTTCAGAAAGGTAATATTGAGGGATCTCATACTTAGCCTGCACATGCCATATACTTAATGGAATATTCTCATCGAATATGGGTGGGTAAAACAATTGAGGTATTTGAGTTTCAAATATGACTAACTCGTAAACATGATATTTCGGGAAGTGAAATCTTTCAGGATCATCTACTGTCTTAACAATTCGACCCTCCATCAAAACGTACAGTGATGTAAGTAAAGTTCACAGGTCATGTGAGGTCACAACAGGCAAATTTAAAAACATCCTTGTCAACACGATAACTTATAGACAAGAAGTTTAACTTTGAGGTACCTTATTCTACGAACGTATGTGCTCTAACCAGGGAGATGCAACAGACACAGAAATCAAAAGGATTCTACAGTGTTTGTGGAGGTGAAAGGTCATTTGACGTTAAAGAAAGTCAAAATTAAAAATCTTGTAAGTATTATATAAGTCATGGACTTTTTATAGTACATAGTAAGGTCTTTCATGCTGCCAATGCCCAGCACCGTCTAGTACCGCCCGACAATGCCCGGCACCAGACTAAAAGAACGTGACATTTACTTTTTTCGGCATGCAAGAAAGTATGGAAAGGACAATCTGGTTTGACAAGTTTTTAGAAAGGGTAACCGCCCATTGAGACAGAAAGAAACCCCGAGGCTACTCTTGATTACAGGAACTTGAACACTTTTAAACGCAAATCAGATCAGTTAACATTAGGTTCCGATTCTGATCTGGCACTGAACAACATGGTGAATATCAATTTCATTGACCCACATTTTATTGTAAACAATACGAGGCGGCCACTTGAGAACGTAAGGAACCTAAGCCTAACGGACATCAATGCTTTACAGGTATATTAAGTCGATCACTGACTGAATGGAAATGAAGAGTATAAAAGATATATCGTTTTGAAATAAATCGTATGTAGAGAAATCACCCCTTCCTTGCACAAACTAGCATCGACTTACGATAAACCAGCTTATTATCAAATTAGCGTTTTGAGTTAGCCTAGTACGTTAAATGACGGTTGAAATTAAATGTGATTAAGTGCTTCTTGCGAAGCATAATTTTGTTGGAGATTTAATGTGCATAGCACCCGTTTTGAGTGTGGTTCGAAACAGGTCAGGCATTTACTCTGACTTGTTGTAAATGAGCGAAAACATGATTTGTGATATTTGATAGCTTCTGAAGCTATCAAATATCACAGAAAGTGAGGCTTCTCTCCTCTACTAATGTGCTTAAGATACTCTCATGTAAACATGCCTACTGTCATAGTCTTTCGCTGCAAATAGCACAATACAGTTCAATGTAAGTCACTGTCACACTAACTAAACATTATTGAATAAAATGGTGGAAAAATCCTAAGTACGTCAAGAGTACCGTCAGACCGTGCGTTCCAAATGTTTCTTTGAAAAAAAAAACACATAAGATCATAACGTCGAACGATATACATGAATAATGTTTATACTCATGTGCTCTTTATCGGTTCTGGGGCGTTTCAATCATAATGAGACCAAGAAAAGAGTCTGGCTTTTCCATATTTTTTCACTAAGAACAACATTTGTTTTGGGCCTGGAAATGTCAGGAAGGTAACCCAAGCCTCCCTCTACCGCAGTCTATGGTGCTAGAGTTGATTCGTCTCGCTTTCTATTTTCTATGATGTAATGTCTGTGTAATTTCTAGTTTTTTTTTTTTACTTCGAGTGTAGTTTAGTCCAACACTTATGAATAAGTCTGATGTGATAAAGTTTAGAGTTGATTCTTCTTGCTTTCTATGATGTATTGTCCGTGTAACTTCTATTTTTTTTTTTTTTACTGCAAGTGTAGCTTAGTCCAACACTTTTGAATAAAACCTTCCAAGTGCGAGTATCAAAACAAGCAAAAATAAAATTGGTTAGTTGGCTGGTATGCCTTATGAGGTTTTCAGTCCGGTGTGCAACCGAATTTGTCCTCTGGGCAACCAATTTTGAAGGGAAGCACAATCGGAAGGGAACCCGGAGTACGTGGAAGAAACTAAACGTAACTCCAGCAGCATTCGAACCCACGCACGTGTGGAACACATTGGTACACTGCAACTGGTATGAACCACTTTACCACTAGAAAACCCAAGAGTATCGACAGACACCGTTCTTAAACACAGATTATCAGTGGAAAACTGGTTACCCTAATAAGTTGAAAAAATTCTAGCAGAGACGTCGGCCTCATTAACTACCAGGGATACAGCTTAGAAAGTTAATCTGTCGATGTTGAAGTGCCATTCTGAATGTGTTCTGTTTACAATTAATCTCTAAACCAGAGTGTGTAAAACTGTACCAAAATACAGTAAGAAATCTCTGTTATCGAGTGATGTAACACATAGTGTGACGTTATCACCCAGTGAGAGTTAATTACCATTCTGAGAAGATGGGACAACTCAGTAAATTTTAACTCGATGAAGTGATCACTGCAGTCATTAACCGACAAGCAAAGTTCACTCTTTGTCATTTAGGGCGCGATGAAATACATCTTCGTGGCAAATAGGTAGGTTTTTTGTTACCTGATTTTAGGTTTCACCTCACAAAAAGTGGGAAGACAAATGTGCTTTTTCCCTTCACTCAAAACGTAGAGATAATGTCCTAGTACGATTCCACTCCTTCCTTTCCCAAACTGTTCCCATAAATGAGGTCTTTAAGTGCTATCGTTAAAATCCCTCTTGACAGAAGTTAATATAAAGGGGTTTCTGCTTGGACTTTCATTCATAATCTACAGCCTGTAAGAAATTGTACATTGTAACATTGCTCGTCAAGTTTTTTGTAATTAAGGAGAAACGATGATTTATACTAGATCTTCCTGAGTGCTCAAGATTTACCAACTGCTATAAGTCAGGTTAAACATTAAGTTTTCTATAGGAAATCCCTTACCACATTTAAAATTGCTTATTACATCTTAGTCCTTAGTTTCTAGAATTCTAACATAGGCCTAGTTACTTTTTCAGTTTTCCCTTGTCCATATGCTTGTTTTTATTTTTTTTTCAAACTTTCCCTTCCCTACTAATATGTTTCCTTTCAAAGCAAATTTTTCACCGATCCGTTGTCTACTGACGTCACTGAAAGCCCGTCTTCCGGGGTGGGGAGGGGGGGGGGGGAGTTTCAAATGAACCATCGCAGAAATGTTCTTGATCCACTACGAATGAAGATTGTGTAGTATAGACCAATTAAAGCACAACGGTTTTTACTTCTATTTTGATTTTTGATTTTTTCCTTAAAGTTTGCTTTATGATTCAAACTTGATTAAAGTCTCAATTTAAAACAAAGACAAAAAAAAATCTTTCCAATAACAAGCTCTTAGTTCAAATGGATTTCTAAGTCCATGTTTATTCATCATTTTCATAAAAAAAATGTCTGTTTCCTTCGGAATTTAAGAATACCTGAGAGAATGCTATTTTTTCTAATGACCCTCGAGTGTTTTTCCCACGTGCGACAAGACATCTCGCCATACTTGAAGCAATGTTATTTAGTTTGGCAATAATCCCCGACCTCTTGTGACACTTGCGACAAGGAGTGTGTCCTTTTTCCATGGAATAGCATGTGAGACTGCCATTTGTGGTTATATTTTGTGAAAGGGTTGACACGAAATTATGCAAAAAGAGCTGTTCCGATAGTTGTAGAAAATTCATTTTGAAAATAGTACTTCTCTTTGTTTTTTGTTTTGTTTTGTTTTTGTTTTTTTGTTTGTTTGTTTGTTTTTTTGGGGGGGGGGGTTAGAGGGTATCAACAGAGAAAAATTATGTACAAAAATGTAAAGAACCTTTCTTAACAATTAAATTTTGACAGATTTTGAAAAAATCCTAGACTGGATCAGAAAATTTTGTGGGAGCAAGCTATGCCCTTATTTTTAAACAATAACTTTTTCCTATGTCCAAATACGTTCTTAAGACATGGAAAACTAGTCTTGAAGTTTGGAGCTATACTTAGCTGATTTTCCAAGATATTGCAAGATTTTTCTTTAAAAATGTCAAAATATTTCAAATATTTCCCTTAAAAAAGACCATTTTCTATCCAAAATCATAGCATCAAACCCCAACATGCTTGGACAAAAGGAATGGCTCTTTTGCCTTTCTCACATAAACTTTATGCAGGCTATTTTCTTTTAAAAGATGCATACCGCCCTCAATTTAAAAGATTGCACTGCCCTTAATTTAAAAGATATATACTGCCATCAAAATAAATTTGAAATATGCATTCTGCCTTCATTTTCAAAAACGGATACTGCCGTCAATTTAAAAGATGTGTACTACCCACAATAACATCAAAGCCAACCAATCGTTCTTAACCTTTATTTCTATGGTTCCGCAAACACAGTGTGTACAAACAATGCGTGTTTAGCTGCATTCTATTTAAGATAATACAATTTTATATTATAATATATATATATATATATATATATATATATATATATATATATATATATATATAATAAAAAATACAGAGACAGGAATAGATCAAAATAGGGTGCAAATAAGTCTGATTGAGGCAAACAACTTTTACCATTGAAGTGAAAATTGTGTATTAAATGCGATTGAAAAGGAAAAAATGATACTACCTCCTTCATTCAAAAAAAAAAGAAAAAAGGCAAACTAATAATAAAAAAAAATAAAATACAGGAGAAATGACGTCATCTGCTTAATTTCCTAATTAATGAGCAAAATGACCAAAGTGGTAGTTGGGTCTACTTTTTGATTTTTAATTGAAAATTTTCTTTTAATTTTATTCGAAGCATGCCTTCACTTTCAGAGAATACTTTATATAATGTCGTAATTAATAAGCGTGCTTTACAGGGCTATTTAACGGGTCTTTTCAATCCATACCCATGATGTGCAACTTGTTATCCATGGGATCGGGTATTTCTGTAAATGCTCTCTGTTGATTTATAACTTTTACTTTTGTAAGCTCCTTGTCAGGAAATTGAATATGGGACGGCAAACCTTCACGGTCGATAAATATCGCCTCCCCAGTTCTCGCTTAAGGAACACTTTTTGAACATGGGACAGCTTTGGGGGCATAATTCCATACAAGTATGCCTAAAAGTGTGCCTAACATTATCACAGTGTTTAATTACAATAAAAAGAGTTTTCCGGGAATTGGGACCCTCACCATGCATTTCTTTGCCGTTTGGACATTGCTTACAATTAATCATTATTTTTCCTGCCTTTTTCGGTTCTGCTTGTTCACACTGAACTCAGTGTTTATCTCAACGAAACGTGCACACGGTATAGACGTTAACTAGCCACAGAGTGGAGTAGTCCCTTTCGAATAGCTGTTGAGTATAATTCTATTATACGTCACTCTTCATCACAATGATATGGGATAACACAGGATACGGTTACTCTCCAATACACAGAAAGATTCCGTGGGGGAAGGTTCTCTTTGAGATATCTCCCTTCTTGCCGTCTACGGTTCAGTGAGCATCAATACTTGCTTATCGTGTTGGCTGAAGTTTGAACTGTCCATTGTATAGCAGTTTGGGGTTGAATAACGTGTATTAAGAAGGTACCCCGAAGTTGTTTTGTTTCCCTCGGCTGTCCGCAGTGCCTTGGCAAGGTGTTCTCAGAGAATTTTTAGAACTGTTAGGTCTTAACGAATCGTGATTTAGGCATTAAAGCCTACTACTTTACACGCGTGTAGGCTTCTTTTCTGGTTATGTAACTTGTGAGTTCAGTAAGAACAATTTGTATGTCTAACTTATTGGTTAGAATTCTCAGTACTCTTGTATTGCTAGATAGAGTCGTATTGCCAATATAACCTAAAGGAGAAACTTTAATATGACATTTAATATTCTGACTTGTTAGTCGAATATTTGCAGACCTTGGTATTGTAATTGCTAACATGATAGTTGAGATTGACAGTCGAAAACTGGCTTGATGGTCAGTGCTTTTTCGAACTGTTCATTATGGGAGAATCCCTGGATTAAACCTTGTATTCTGTCCGCTATGTAGCCTGCCAAGGGGCTAGAATTAGCTTGTCCTAAAGGCCATCACTCGGTAGTGGTATTGAGGAACATACCCCTTACCTTCCCATAATTCTTGTTGTATTTCTCTTTTCTCTGCCTTGTGTTGGCGGTGTCCCAAATATAATTTTTGGTAGTCTGAGTAGTTCCGGTAGCTTCCTCTTCCGCCTCTAACTCGCTTTTGAGGAAATGGACCCGAAACGGCCTTGCCATTTGCGTAGCGCGGCCACTAATCTTATTGGCATCCGCAGTATTTCTTATTTTCTGAGGAATATTGTCACCAAACGGCCGAACGGAATCAGAACAAAGGTTTCGACAGTCTGGTGTGAGTTCGGGTTTGATTAGGTTACGACGAATTTTGTTGACCTGCAGGAGAGTCAATCCGTATTGAAATGTGGGTGGGTGGACATACATGACTAAGCACAAACCAAGCCCTTTGGTTTTGAAGAGGGGGTGTCTTCTCATAGGCCCCTCCCTGTTCCCCTCTTATGATGACTGACGTTGTCCTATTCTAATAAAAATTAGGATTCCAAAGTTAATATGACCATCTGAGATGATCTGTCACTTGAAATGCACAGAGATGACATGAATCCTCTTTTAGTCCAAAGTTATCAAGGAGCTGACCACAGCTTATCTCTTGTATTAACACAAGGTAAAGAATCTCAGCTCTATCAGCCCAATGTGCATCCAAGTGAGTAAATTATACCCCTTTCACACCAGCAAGATTTTCAACGAAATGTCTCAGTATGAAAGGGAACTCGGGTGAAATACAGGTGAAACACCGATTCAATTTTCAGAATTTTTTACCCCCGAAGCATCGAGGATAAACTACCGGGAAATACCGGGGTTCCACCGTTTGAAGCCTAGTGTGAAAGGTCGTCTCGGTGAAACGCCGTGCGAAATGCAGATTAAATGTTGAAGTCATGTTTTGTTTGCGGTCACACACACACGTTTTTCCATGGGCGTAGGAGTCCAATTTGATTGGGGGGGGGGGGGGGGCTCTAACGACTTGCCCGGAAAATGCAACAAAAAGTTTTCGCGCCCTCCGCGTGCGTCCAATATGTACATGTATGTCCATAATGTACATATCATATAGACATACAAAGGTTATTACATCGCAATGATCGTATGCCAGTTACATTCAATCACTTTTGCCTTATTGTTACCCTTCCATATTGTTTATAAATTTTGGGGAAGTCCTTTACAATAATTATGATAATAATCAGTGGCGTAGCCGGAATTTATCTTACTGGGCCATGCAGTATGTTGTGTGATCGCCGGCCTGGGGGAGGGTTTCAGGGGAGAGGGTTGAAAATTTTTGAAAAATTAGGTGTAGTTACATGCAATCTAGTGTCACATATGCTACCTGTGAAGTTGTGTTGACTTGATTTATGTATTTTACCGGTTACTGAAAAATATCAGCATTAGTGAGGCATGGCCCAATGGCATGCATGCCCTAAATACGCCTCTGATAGTAACAATACAATAATACAACTTAACCCACACTGGTGAATTACCGAATACATATAATAGGTAGTGGTGCAATTCAAATCAGAACTTAATTTTATTCACCAAGTAAGGTTTTTAAACTATTGATTTACTTTAGCGACATCATTGCAATTTGTTTTTCTTTCAGTAGGTGCCAGAAAAATTCTCAGCATATTGCCCGAATTTTCACAGAAATTTTTCGGTAGGGGCTGCTGTTCCCCAGTCCCCCACCCCGCCTCCCCTGGCTACGCTTATGCGTTTTTCGCTGGCCAAATTGATTCGCACGTAATACATAGAGTTCGCATGGGTCTTTTGTATTTCGACTCATTTGATTGTAATGCATTACTATTTCAGTAGACACGAGTAAATTGCAAATATCGCGAACTTTAAGACTAGAATCTGGTAAAATAGCGCAGGCCTATATGTGTTTAGTATATCTGGGCGTCCAGCATTTAGTATTCTGAAAGTACTTCCGCTACGGGACGCACGTGGCAAACTCATCGGTGTATTCTTGCTGCAGTATGAAAGGACGGTGTTGGAATTTTCAACGGAGGTTCACCGTTTAGTCCAACGGTGAATCCAACGGTGAACTACCGTTGGCAGCAGTGTGAAAGCAGGGAGGTGTTACCTTGACAGGAGACACATCTTCAATCCTTTCTTTCAACTTTGCTAGTTGCCGACTGTAATTCCTTCTTTTAGTAATCTTCCCTATATAATAGGCTTAAAGGTACTTAAGAAACTAAACACAAAGGTTCACGTCGTCTGCTAAATCTTGAAGACCATGAATATTTGCCCATTTATTTTACATTGCCAGTCGTTCAAGTTGCAAATTAATTTGCGCCTTTATGGCGCGTTGTGCCACTTTCAGATATACCCCATTGTCATCCCGTGTTACATTTTGAACACGAATACATCACCTTCAAGTTGCGAAATAATGTGCTAATTGATGAAAAATAAACAGTAACTTATAGCCTCATACCTCTGTTTTGCATTTGCAGATAGCATAAGCAGTGTTTTCACCACAAGGATCTTTAGGCTTAGTAGCGACAAACAGTCGTTTTGAATTTTAAACATCGGTGCTCACTAGGCTGTCGGTAACTTGCTAAACATCACACCATTGTTCCTAATAATCTTATTGTCAGCGTAGTAGAGTCGTTAACAAAGGTTTGACTGGGACAGGAAGTAGTACTAATTGTAAGTACTAGACAAAAGAACTGAAGGTTCTAAAGTCCTATGATCTGTCATCAAATGATTATCTCCTCTCTAGTAACTGGATCAGACAGGATTAAAATAAATTACTTTTTAGTTGGATCTCCTGTCAAGGTACCACCTCCCTGGTGAAAGGGGCATTAGTTGGTGCTTGCCATCTAGCAAGTGTAAACTGCATCTTTTTTCATCCCTAAACTAGACTATTGTTGAAATCACTCATGCATATCTTGCACTCTAAATGCTGCTTGCACATCTTGGAGGAGTTTGCTTATCTTGCCAGAACAAAAGCAGCAAGGAAACCACAAAACAAACATAGCAGTCAAGCAGACTGGTCCGCTTTTCCCGTGTTGTTCCTGCCAACCCGGGATTTTAGCTGTAAAAGAAGATGCACAGCATGGAGTGCACCGAACTTTTTCAAGATGTTATTGTCATCGTGTCCCAAAATAGCTGAAACCGCGCTCTGCAGCGTAGATCGTGAACCCCAACAGTGAAATAAGAGCCATCGACGTGCATTCCAGAAGGAGAGGGGCGGTAAAGCTATCGAGAGTCGTGAAAGTAGTCTATTCCCACCCAGGACAGTAGCTATAGGGTCATATGTTTTGGGGTGTAAAGGTCCCAAATTCTTACTGGCTGGATGTTTTTTCCAACTAAGTGACGTGCGTAAATTGCATCTTATTTACGCGCCTTGCTTTTGTTTATAGCACTGGAGATTCTTCCTTTGTCGGTACATAAAGGCGCCGTTCTGGGGGAGGGGTCTAAGGGGAGTTTCCCCTTCCCTTTGAGAAATTTTTGTTAATTTAAGGTTGCTTAGATGCAAAATGGTGTTATCTGTTTGAAATATTTTGAACTGATCATATATGCCAGAAAATGTCCATAATGTAGTAAATTAAGCAGTCGGGATCCTTCCTTTGTCACTACGTAAAGTGCCGTCCAAGGCCTTCCAAGCAACCCCCGAGATACGTAGTACGTAGAAAAATCCTCTCATCCCTCAAAAGGATAACAAAGGATGAAAATTCGCTACTTAATACTGCAAAGCTGAAAGGCTTAGCATAAATTCTCATCACACTCAGTGCTCAAATAAGAGTTAAACTCACAGGGAGGAAAACAACAGCGCCATCAATCATGGTTTATGCTAAATGACAAACCCTCCTCACCCGAGTAACTCAAAAAGCAGTTTGCTTATAACCAACGGCCTATCTTTGTCTACAATTTTTCTCCGAAATCTCACCCTGCCTACCAGAAGGCGAAAATCTAAAAGATTGCCCTGTAAATCAAGGTTTGAGAATGTCGGAAAATAGAGAGGTACGATTAGATACTTTTTTATTGCTCTACTGAAAGCAAGAATATTCAAACCCATGCCGCGAATGACGGCTCGCCAGTCTGATGAAGTTGCTGCCATATCAAATATGAGCGAGACAACAGAAACCGGTCTAGTTTGGTCATAAGAACCAACCTTCCAAAATATTCACCTACGGCAAGTTAAAAAGCCAGTAAATGTTTTGCATGAAATCACGAATGATGATTTCGGGCCTTTCCTAAAAAATGTGCTAGGTTCACCGACTGAGTGTAACGTCAGATAGTGGCACCGCCTACCCTTCCTACACTCACTACATAAAGGTTTTTTGTGTCCCCATCCCCTTTGAGATATTAGTTTATTTTAAGTTTTTTAGATGCAAAATGGTTTTATCTTTGGGAAATTTTGGAGTTGATTATATAAGTCCATAATTTGGTGGATTCAGCAGTGGTGATCCTACCTTTGTCACTACACAAAAGTGCCGTCCTGGGGGAGGGTCCCTCCTCTTTGAGAAAGTTTTATTAATTTTAGTTACTTAAATGCAAAATGGTGCTTTGTTTGGGACAATTTTTGAGCTGATCATATATGGCCGGAAAAAGTTCCATAACTTAGTGAATTCTAAATTTTGGTAAGGTGAAAAAAAGGGCAAGTTTTCATAGAGAAAAATACGTTGCAAACAAACTTCCTGAAGCCCCCCCCCCCCCCCCCCGCCTTTTGGCTACTTTACTGTCTTCTATTCAGGGAAATTGTTTACCCAAAAATACGTGCGTGGAGTTAACAGAAACATTTTTGGACTATTAAGAAAATTTTTCTTACCTTCATTGTCCATTATGAAAAGGGCATAAAAGGCTAACAGATACTTGAAAAGGCCTCCTGGAAGCTCTGGATCAAATTATTTAAATAGCGACAATGACATAAAGCTTTATATCTGACATCGAAATGATAATATATGGTATGACGCCAAACACTTTACATCTATCGTATTTTTACTGATTTTTACACAAAAATCTAGAGAAACAGCTTCCAGCAATGGGGAATGGAGTGGAGGTAGAGAATAGGTGCAAGAAGAAGATATTAGAACTCCTTGACTGGTATAGCAAAAGGGGTAACGGGCTAACATTGCAGAATGCCTTCTCGTCGTAAGTGTATTAACAATCACCATCTATATATACCGATAATGACTGCGCTCGGAGCGCTCGATATTTTTTTTTTTTTGAAACTGTAACGGCAAATACGTACTTTCAACCTTTCACATCCATGCTGCAAATTAGTTTAAATATATTGGTCAGAGGCCCCTAAAGATTTTTGGAGATTTATCTTTGTTTTTGTCGGAAAGTGTTGTGATCAGTGACATGTGTAGGTCCGTATCATCAAAACGACTGGGTAGAAAGTTATTACCGGTTGAAAGTTAGGGTTTAAGTGATTCTCATGTTTATTCATGACTTATCGAGTTCCGCACGTACACGCATTCCCTAAGCAGATGTAGGTGAAAGTAATAATAGCAAGGGAAGGTAGGAATGAAAGACCCGTTGATCAGGAGGGATGCTCAGGAGGTAAAATTTGCATAATAAAGGGATGCCGAGAGTGGTTTGCTCCCTATAGCTCGTAGGAGTCAAATTTGGGAGGTTTGGATGGGCACTGCTGTCCTGGGCGTCACCGTAAGCACGTCGGGCCGTATCCTGTCGTGGAAACACCGAGAAGGGCTCCCGTTGTTGGTTATGTCGGGAGGAATCGGTTATTATGAAAGACAGGTGCCTCGTATGTTGGCTGGCTTAGGCCACGTAAAAAGGGTTGATTTCTCTTATCGGTGGTGGCTGAGAGTGGGGCCGTCGACACTGGGACGTCGCTGGACGATGAGCGGACAGTAGTCCTCTATTCACGTAAGTTCTCGTAATTGTTATTGCAACCAGGTGGGCACTTTTAAGAATGGGTGTAAATTCTAGTTGTGCTGTGAAAACTAGGGTAGAAGGATACCTTGAGCTTACTCTGGTGGGAAAAATGTCATTTTAAGGTAATTTACATTTAATTGGATTTACCGATATAATCGGGTAACTTCTACTATAGAACTGCAAGTAATGGTATCTTGTCGATAGAACATGTGTGTGCGTTTTGTATGTTTACGGGGAGAGTGGGCAGTTCAGGGTAATTAATGATACTATTCCGTGTTTTTCGAATGAAACAAAATGTTGGAGTAGCAACTTGGAGAGTTCATGCTCAGATAGATACTGTGAGGGGACCGTAGCTTACCTTGAGGTTTTCAGGCAATGTCCGGGGTTACTGGTGAGGGTAGCAGGGTTTCACCCCATCCCGCCCATGCCTTTACTCAGTGTAGTCGTAAGGACACTTTTCTAGATAATCTCCGGTATTTTGTCTTACAGTCTTTCATTTTCGGGGAACAAAACTCTTCGTTGAACGGGGGACAAAACTTTTCGTTGAACGGGGGAACAGGAGTCACCGCTGGCAGCAACTCGTTACCAGAACTCAGGGGGGATTCAACGCTCCTCCTGGACACTGAGCCGCGGTAGTTTTGGTATCGTTCCACCCTTGGCGTATGTTCAACAGGGATTTGTTTTGATTGTGAACTTATATGTATTGATTTCAGAACAATCTCCGAGAGTATATATATGTATATTGTCGTTGTAAATGTGTGGCGAAGCCTACCTTGAAATGGCTAGTTAGTTGAACTTTTGCTTATTTAGTGACAAGAGGAGAGAGATTCTGACCAGAGGAGAGAGATTTCATTCAAGAGAAGAGGGGTTTATTTTCTGTTAAGAAGTTGTAAAAGAATAAGAATAATGAGAATAATTTTGAGTTAATAATATAGCGGAATGCGTTTTGAATAATTTTCGTTTAAGAAGTAAATAAAAGCCTTCATTTTTTTTTTGAGTAATTTAGAACCTTGTAATGTTCTCATTTGAACTCTACGCTTAATGCAAACGTTCATTTTAGAAATAAGAACCAGGGAATGATAACTCATCGAATGTCCGATCCAGGTTATCACAATCAGAATAGTTCATATATAATTACCTTCAAAATGGTAGTCAGGTGGAGAGCCAACCGTAACACATGGGCACGAAGCGAGCCGAAATCTTTCAATAATTAAGAGGAAAGTTTTGATTCGATTTTACGTGAGAAAAATAATGTTTGGCAGTATTCTCACTTAATCTAGTTGGAAATACATACAAAGCTGGAATAGGCTTAGTCGGAAAATGTGCTAGACTGAGATATTAGAAATTCCAAGTGGAATTTCAGATTTTCCGAATATCGTCGTTCTAACGAACTTGGGGGAGGGAGTGAGGCATCCCCCCATCCCCGGCCGCGACGGCCCTATTCCCATCCTTTGTCGCAGTAACAACGCTATTGTATGGACAGACATCCTGTCACAAAACACTTTTACTTTTGTTTCGCTTGACTTAACTTGGCAACCTTCCCCATGTGTTACATCGCTACACTATTCAACTTCTGTAAATTCAGGGGCGTAGCCCTTTTTTGGTGTTGGAAGGCAAAGGCGACTCATCGTTTGCATTCTTGACCGCCGTCATGGGTGAGGGGTTTAAGGGGAGGGGTGTCCTCCTACCCGTTTTGAATTTTTTGCTGTTGCAAAAGGCTTAGATGCAAAATGGTGCTATATTTGCTTGTTTTCATACTAGATCTCATTGTTCCCCACAGAGGGGTTTAGAAGGGCGACCCACCCTCCGAGTGAAAATGGCCGCCAATCAAAAATAGTTGCCGCCCTTCAAAAAATAAAGCTTCCATTATCAAGTCCATTGCTTCAGAACACATATACAAGTCATATAGTATGAAAGAAAACTTTCCCATCCCCCATGGGTGGCACCAGGATTTGCCCGACGGGGGGGGGGGTTTCCAAAGCCACGACAGCCAGGATTCCGTCGAGGGGCTGGTGAGGGGATTTGAAGAAACCTGTGTACTATACCATGCAATTGCAGGGCATATATTGAATAAAATTTGCATATGCTAGAGGAAAATCGCTCAGCGCTGGTTACATGTTTCTCCCGGAATGTAAACTGTGGAGAAGCTCGCGAAACACGCCAAAACTTTTTGGGTGATATGAGATGAAATTCCTGAAATTTACATAAATCCATATATTTAACCTATTAACTGTTACTTGAAAAGATGGTAAGGGTTACTTTGTACTTTATTAGCCATAAGTAACGGAAGTGAGGAAGAGTGCGCAAAGCGTACCGACAATTTTGGGCTTTTATAGCAGAAATGACACATTTGAAAGCCAAAGAAAGTAAGCCGACCATGGGTGGCGACAGAATTTTCCCGACAGGGGGACCGGGTCATGCCAGAGACCCCAAGTTCCGACAGCCCCTGTGTCGAGGGGGTGGTGAGAAAGAGATATGAAGGAACCTAAATATCCCTTGCTAAAATTTTGTTAGGCTTACACAAAAACGTATGTAATCATTAAAAACAATGCAGGGGATGAACACCGTATCGGGGATAACATACATTATTCTAAACCACCTGGACTACCCGAAATAAGTCAAACTTTGCTCCTTGAGTCGCTCACCAACTGACCTACCGCATGACACACACAAGATAACAACAATTAGGCTTTGTGATATGGGATGAGATTTACGACCTCTAGATAACCTGTGTACTGTGCCTACCTGTTACTTGGTAAGGTTGACAGGACTTACGCTATGTAACCATGTGGAATGAATTATTGAAGAAACTGGAGTGACTCTTTAGCCCGCGTAGCGAGCCAAAAATCTTGGGTTCTTATTAGAGAAATTGTTTTCTTTAGAGCAAAAACAGATGCCATCGGGCACTTTTCATGGGACTGAATTTCTCATGTACGATGATATAAGTGCAGAATGCTGAGACACGTTGGTCCTAATCAAATCGAGCCACGACACTTCTCTTTTTGCGAATGGGGGAGGGGGACGTTTGTATTGTGTCCCCCACCCATCGAAATGTAGGGGGACGTGTCCCCCCAGGATTGGCGACCATATTGCCCTGGTTATTTGACGATCCCATTATTGCTGTGATTACAGATTCCTTGCCCAACATACCTTTGGCATTAAGAATGGAGTCCAAGGTAACTGTGAGTGTTGCCGTAGCTTTCACAGCCAGATGCTGAGCTCTTTGAAACTTAAGATTTCAGTGTTTCACGTGTGTTTTCAGGTGTTCCCACAGCAGTACATTAACCTTTGTAATTTGCAGCAGCCTATTACTTGGGCGATTTTTTTTTTTTTTTGGCATCGCTCTCTTATCATTGTAAAGGATAGTTTATCCTGTGTGACACTGGCCATAAAATTCACAATTTTAGCACCAACTGGTGGCCTAGACTCTTTTCCGATACCCAAATCGGATGCCAAGGAATTATAAATGACTTGTTCCTCTGTTCCGTTACTTTCCAGAAACCAAAAATTTGCATCAACAGGTTGCTGTGAAGACTCTAGAATCCCTTGTAACTGTTCATCAAAGTCAAGTTTTCCCACCCGGTCATTTTTAGACGTTTGACTGTTGTTTTTGTCTAAACAAAACATGCACAGTACTGGTACAGACGCTGACTAGCTACACAGTGTTGCAATTATCCGGTGGCGCTAGACCCTTTTGAATAATAGATGTCGAGTGTAAATAACTTACTCATCTAAATCGACCAAAAACTAAAGAAAACATAATTGTTTGTTTCTTTGTTTGTTTTTTTTTTGCCCCTTTTTGTAGTAAAATCGGGCTATATTGGGCCCTTTTGTGCTTCGCTTTACCTTTGTTTGCAGACTATACAACCTTGAAGCACAGTCTTCTCCGAATGTGCTACTGACAGGCCCGAAAGCGTACGGGGCTTACTTGCTTACAACACGACATAAAAATATTTTTCAAACTCGCTCTGCGTAATGCACTGGACCCCGGCTCTCAAATAATGTGTGCTACATATTCCTCGGTTATTCATATTACTACCAAAACAAAAAAGAAAAGATGGCAAAAAATAGTTTGTGAGTATTTTTTGACCAATGATATGATAAACAATTTTGTAGACTTCTAAAATCAAGGATTTTTATTCCCGAAAGTCTAGTCTGGTTTCCCCTGAATACGTTATACCTTTATAACCTCTGAGTGTGCACATGTTCTAGCGGGGAAACCTCAGCGATGTTGCAAAGTATACCAAAATATGAATTTGGCATGCAGGTAAACAGCGTGACTTCCAAATGTAACCAAGGAAAGTGCAAAGGTTTTGTGTATATATTTATCCTAAAATTGTTGAGGTTTGCCTATAAAAACACTGAAATCGATTAGAATACTGCAGTAATGGTGTTGCATACTATGTAACGAGATGGGCAAAGGCCGGGAAGTCAGTTCCGTTTGGGGTAAACAAGGGTTTACAGTGCACGGTATACCTTATCCAGAGATGTTTAACCGGTGAGGGGGATAGTTTCCAGTACTGTTCAGTTGGAAGGATTTTTTGTCTCCAAAAGTCCAAAATTACCCCAAAAATGCCAAACGTCTTGAGTCTAATGGTCCCCCTTCACAAATCTTGGAGACCTCACGAAAGAATTTCTCTCCTTGCAGACCCACCACTTGAAGTGGGTGAACACGGCTTGAACTGGGCAATACTTTGACGTCACAAAACAACAGGAATTTGGGTTTGTTTTGCAACTGGCCATTCAGCCATTGATGCTTGGCATTTTTACAGGAAAATATTATCGATATTTTCACCAATCCTTAACAGTGTTCATCGATTCAGAGTTTACTTTATCCGTAGAGTTGATGTTTATTAGCGAGTGTAATGTTATAACTGTAAGGAATGATTCTTAAAACGCATTGGGTTGGATGTCCACTATAAGTGTGTTAAAAGCAAATATGTTTGTCAAAGTAATCACTCCTTGAAACCAAGAAAAAGCAGATTTATGCTGTATCCAAAGGACTACATTTTCCAGTGTTCAGAAGACACGGTATAACAGTTACTTCGACTGAGAGAAAACTTATCAACATCATCGACTACTATTTCATTAGCGTGGAATTCTATTGGCAAAATTGACAACATATGATGTTACATTTCATTAAGATCTCCCTTCCGAGGTATACCGCACCTTTACTTTGGTGATATAACATACAAAAGGGCAACCATGTTGAAAGATTCCCATTGTACGTTTGTGCAAATTTGCTCTTAGTATCTCCCGTTTGCTAACATTCTGTACTACCCCGAAAAAGCTTTATTACCCTCACAACGTCCCAAATCCCTCTAGGCTAGAGTAAGTCGACGTAAATAAAATGTTCCCTCGTACCTTCCAAGATATATGTCTTAGTTTATGTAATCTACTCCGAGACCCAAAAGCACACTGCTAGTATAACCTGCCCTACTTTATCCCCCGACGGATGCCCAGTAGGATCGCATTACTTTCTTTATGGTTATGAGTTGTCGTAATGTAATACAAACGCTTGTCTGATGGCCCACAATCGTTTTTATTACGGTATGATTTGTTTGCTCCAACATAAAAGCTTGTGTTTGAATATCCTTATTTTTGCATTAACGTCTTCATTTAACGTCTGACTTTGTATTCGATAGCTTCATCTGCAGCCACCATGTTTACATCTGGAGAGACTGTCATGGTCTATATATTGCTGATATCTTGTATTTACAGCTTAACGTTTACAACAATTCAAGGGGTAAGTGCAACCAAGTTTGTATATAACGAGTAGAATAGCCAGAGTGTAATATATAAATATATATTTATATATATATATATATATAAAATAAAGAAAGGAATGCAATAATGAGCATAACTGGTTGATTTTAGGAGTATAAAAGTTACAAAATGTACTTCGAAATTTTCGGTCCCCCTGGGACCTTCGTCAGCGAAATTTTAAGGCAAAATGAGTACTACAATAATTACACAAGAAGCTGCATGTAATAACAAACAAAAGAAGGGATTAAATTGTTTGCTGGAACGTGTACTGATTTAGAAGAACAAGGTCTTTGTTAAGTCCGGTGATGTGTGATTTAAGCTTCAGTATCCAAACAAGTTCGGTACGCTTTCGTTGTTCTGCGCAAATAAAGTTAGGTGGGGAAGGTTAAAGTGCTCTGCTACTGGGAATCCAAGAGTATTGTCACGGATTGACTGCTTGTGGTTATTGAATCTTAGACGGAAGGAGGTCCCAGTTTCACCCACGTAGAGCTTGTCTTTACATAGATTACAAAGGAAAATATAAACAACATTACAGGAATCACAATTAAGGTTAGGAAGAATGATCGGAAAATTTATGTTAACCATGCAATGGTCCCCGATGCTTAGTATGTAAACACATTGTAACGGAGAGTGTAGTGACAGTTCCCGGAACCGACATCAACTTACATCCAGGCCCCTTCAATTGCAATTCAGCTAATGTTATTTACCTTATCTTTTGTAGCATCTGCCCTTATGGTAACTACGTAGGAGAAACCAAAACACCTTTTAGACTCCGATTCAATAATCACAAACAGACAATACGTACAACTTCCCAGCTCCAAGCGGTCTCTCAACACTTTAACCTTCCTGGACATGGTATTGACAATGTTAGAGTTTGCTTAATAAAAGGAGGATTTCGATCCGATTCTGAACGTAAAGCCAGTGAACTAAGACTAATAAAGAAGCTTGACACCCTTAACAATGGGCTCAATAGAGAATTATCACACTTGGGTGCATTTACTTGCCTTCGTTAGAATCTATTCTGAGTTGGTATTGCCACAGTTTTGGTGTATGCTGATGAAGAAGCAGGGCTTCGAAAATTTCGTACGTCTAATAAGCATGGTGCAAATATGTTGGTATCTAAGGCATTAACTGTTCTTTTTGCAATTTTATATATATATATATATATATATATATATATATATATATATATATATATATATATATATATATATATATATATATATATATATATATATATATATATATATATATATATATATATATATATATATATATATATATATATATATATATAGTTCCAAAAAATGAATATCGAATCATGCAGTGTATTACTGTACTGCGCAGATTAAATATTTGCAAGGCATGATAGGACGTAATGGTTTGATTTTATGCAATGAATTATTGACAAAGATTCTTAAAAATATGACAACGGGATGGGGTCTACTGTTCAAAATGTTTCATCAAAATTACGATTTATACTTGATTAAAAAACGGAATATCCCTTGAAAAAGCAACAAGTGTTATAATCGTCGTATCTGTGGACGGAATAATCAAGAACACATTAAAAAATACCATAATCATCTCAATACGAGATTTTGATCATTGTACATAACATATGACAGAATATCTTTACACTTTACAAATATTTTTTCTTGAGATTCAGTTCTACCCTTTGCATTACAAAACTCACTTCATGGAGTTTAAAATATTTGCGAATTTTCCCTCAAATCTTCTAATGTCTTCTACGAAACAGCTTTTTATTACGGCTATATAATTTACCAAAATCTGGATTTTCGATATTACATCAATTCTTAATACAGCGTATATATTATACAAAAGGAAGAAAATTCGTAGGTACATTTAATGTTATTCTTGACGTCATGAATTTCTAAAATTTTGATTATGTTCTTCTCCAATAACGAGGACCTGTTAGTAGTTTTGTAAAGACTGTTGTATCACAAAATGGCAATTTTATGATTTTGGTCACATAAGCTTTCAGATTGTACAGGGATGTGCTTTTTAAAGAGGAGTAAAATTAATCTCATTTTTTTAATTAGGTAAATCCATTTATTTGTTACAGGAGCTGTCGTCTGTGTGCACTCTACCAATGACTTATAGAAAAATATTTTCATTACGTTGTAAAAAGCACCGGGTGTTAACATTGTATCATCAAGGCCTAAAAATAAATATTATATGACATTATTTAAGTCTGTGGTATAACCAAAAACCTTTTGCAATCCTAATTCGTCCCATAAAATAGCTCTCTACAAGATTTAGAAACGTGGCATAATTTTAGAATAATGCATGGGCTACAAAGCAGTGATTTTTTCTTTTCTATGTTTTCTTTTTTCTTCTTTTCTTCTAATGAACACTGGATATGGGGCTTTTGTCGTGTTGTCTGATAAAGGCAAACTGAAAAGTCTAAACCCCTTTTTTAAGTATCATGGACAAGCTCAAAATTCAGTTCGGTACAAGCAACTGTCAGAAGGTATGACTTTCTGCGTAACCCTGTACATAGATACCTGTCTGATATAGTAATATATTATACGGATGTCTCGCAAAAAAAAAAAAAAAAAAAAATACCGCCATACTTAGGTAGGATGCAACTACATTATTTTAATGTGCCCTGAGAAGACATGTTGATCGAAAAACAGTACAAAATCATTCAATCATTTCAATTTTGTAACTGTTTGAAAAGTGCTTTAGTTGTAGTTATCTACTAACAAAGCTTCCCGCTAACTACCTTACTTTTTTGACATGCAGGTATATGTCGATGTTTTAATACCGCGTTTGTTACGATTGTCTGCGATCACTAAGAACCTTAAGACCTCCAGCAATCACAACCCTAGGTTTATTTAGTGTTGGATGGCTTTGCATGATCGCTAAGATCAAATCCTCCTACCTTGCTATTTCTTCCTAGTCTCAATTTCTGTCAGCAAGTTTCAGGCACTCGCGTTGGTCAGATAGTAAGCAGGTGGAGAATTATAAAGCCATTGGGAAAACTTCACAAAAAGTTTAACCTAACTTATTATTCTTCCACCCTTAGCCAATACAATTACATTTCTTTCAGTTCCTTCTTTCGTTAAGTAAACATTTACTTACCGAACAATAAAAAAACAAAATAATACTTGAGACTATAACTTAATAACTGTAATGTTTCAAAATAATGTAGTGGTATAGCATTTAAAGAAATAACTGTGTAAAAACGCGATCAGTACGATTATAAAATGAAATAGCCAAATTTATGCACTAGTAAAGCTTTTAACTTAACTGCACCATTTATTTAACAGCTTCGAAGACAAGCGAACGGAACTTTAACTGACGAATATGGACGAAGTAAGAAATTTCATTTAAGACAATCGTGTAAGAGCTAATGTGTCATACACAATTTCTATCATAAAATTGTAACATTGGTCGTTAGAAGTTATAAAGTAGGTTTTTTATTTCCCCACAAATTTAAATCACTCTTTTTATCATTTAGTCCTTGTTTTTACTGTTTTTTAAAGGGATATAACAATCAAAGAACGAAGTTTTACCAGTTAAAGTTAGGTAAACATGTATGAGTATTGAAAGCTATGATGATTTTATCAGACTCCAAGTACATATGTACAAAATTATAAAACCATATTGACAGCTTAAAAGTATGACTGAACATACGATGTCATTTATGCAATGAAAACCTTGATGAAGCACAAAAGCAGCCAACTTCTAATATCCATTTGCTATATAAGTTACTTTATTTTGTATAGTAAAGTATTCGACTTACAAAGGTATTTTATGTATATGATAAAGTTAAAGTGATTTCCCATAGGTTTATCTTACCTGTTTTATAAACACCTCGATTACCCAAGAGATTGTAGGGTTGTTCTTGACCAGTGTCCTACTTCAGTACGAAAGTCCAGCGGTACCTATTTAGTAAAACCAGATGGTTACATTCAACCCTTTGAAGTTCACTGTAATAACGAAATAGATGGTGGCGGATGGACGGTAAGCATAGTTTTGTACTTGTTATGTTACAATTTTATCTTAATAAATTAGGAATTGCTTTACGTCTGCAACTTTATTGCTTATGTATAGTTAGTATGTTGCAACGTATGAAAACATCAAGACCTATAGGATTAATGCCGGATGCATTATGGAATAAAAAGTTTATTTTTTTCAGCTGGTAGATGCTAGTGAGAAAATTACGAATGTGAATAAAATCCCTCCTAAAATGAAACGTTAATGATAACGACTTGGTTAGCTATTTTGTTTTACCTCACATTCTTCAATCTTTCCATATATTTACTTGTCGAAGATGCAAGTCTACAATGAGCTTCATTTCAATTTCATTCTAGACTGTTCTTCGTCGTAGCGATGGGTCTTTGAATTTCAAACGAACTTGGGAGGATTACAAGTCTGGATTTGGGTTTCTTTCCAATGAATATTGGCTTGGAAACGAAAAACTGTCTTTTTTGACGAACCAAGCAGTGTGTGAGCTCCGCATCGACTTTGTGTTGTCTAATGGTTCATTTTTCTGTGTTAAGTACAAGTCATTCCGTATTAGTGACGAGTGGAGTCAGTACGCACTAGTTTCGTCTGGAATGCATAGTGGCAATGCCAGTGAGTATGACTAATACATTGCAGTATATTAATGTCATTTGTCAGTGTATTTGAGCAATAATTCTATAGTTAGTAATGTGGGAGAGACCTTTCAGGGGGATGAACTTGCATCTGAAGTTCACAATTGTCTAAGATTAGCCTCAAACTTCCCTAGTGTTCCCTAAATCAGCCATCGCAATGGTTTAACCACTTAAGTTTGGATGAAGGGTGCAGTTTCTTGTTAGTGTAAATCAAATTATAACCTCATAATTAGACGTGGGGGAGGAATTTATGATTAAGTTTAAAGCGTGCACATTTTCAGATGAACTTGTAAGTAAAGTATATAAGTTAAATCATCTAGAACAATGATTCAGTTACAGTCTGACTTGGATTAGCCAGCTCATCTCTACTTTTAATCTAAGTAATAGCTTGCTTTTCTGCGTTTTACTCAAATCAATATTTTGTTATCGTACAGGTTTGGTGGTGTTTGACTGTCCACCGAACATGGTTTACAGTAATAGCACCTGTCAGCTTACATGTGACGATCCCATAGAAAGTAGTACTTGTTCTGCATCTAACTTTACCGAAGCTCAAGGCTGTGTATGTGACGATGGCTTCTTGAAGAAAGGCGATTACTGTGTACTTCCAGCTGAGTGTGGATGCTTCATGGCAGAGGATAACGTAGTAATTCCGGTTAGTCATTACCCATGGACTTTTTAAACAATCATACTTAGAACAGTCATATTTAAATACAGTAGTCGCTATTTTGGAGTCTTTTTATTGGATGGAAACAATAGGGGCACACTTCATATTAGCTGTGCTGTAGCACAAAGTTAGGTAAACTTACAAACCTACAATTATTACTCTAAAAGGCTACAGAAAAATAATATGCCGTGAAACTGAAGTAATTAACAGAATATGCTAAATGATTCCCTGCCTTTGATAATGCAGTATGAGATTACACTCTGTTAGGATTTTAAATTAGTTAATTTTGAATGATAGATACCTGCCCATAATATCTGTTGGTGGAATGTTTCCCTGAATTAGTTGTAACAGCAATACTTTGCTTGCATTTGATTTTTTGCGATACAGGAAACTCCATGTTTTAATGTTACGTCAAAGGAATATTTCTGATATCGTACTATATTTTCTATTTGTATCAGAATAACGAAACTTACGTCAACTCAGCTTGTTCAGAAAAAATGCACCTGCCAAAATGACCAGCTAACCTGTGATTTGAACTACGAGTGCAGTCAAAATGCAGTGTGTAAAGTGCAAGACAATGTAAGACAATGCCATTGCAATGAAGGTTACCAAGGGGACGGTGAAACATGTATTCCATTGTACAAGGATTGCTATGATGCCTACGAAGCTGGTGAGAGACAGAATGGAGTTTACACAATTTTGCCACATGGATGGTTTGAGCCCCCTTTTAACGTTTATTGCGATATGACTTCCTCAGAAGGAGGATGGACTGTAAGTACAAATTTATAATCTAGAGAATTAATAACTGGTTCTCTGTGCAGAAATAAAACTCCTAATGGTAGGAGAAGGGACCGAGTTTTCAATATACTGAGTAAATAGCCGCAAAGGATATCAAAATGTAACAGTTGCATTTGACAGATATATATTTTTGTACAAGTCATGTATTTTTAAGTCTTGATACATTTGTGACCTTTGCCGTACTTTCCCGTCTTCTAGGTTAACAAAAAGTTTTACTACTGTGGCAAACGTCCCATGGGTCAAGACCCAATGTTACATTCCTTAAAAGTAATCTCGATGTAGAGACATCGACAAATATTATCTTTTCAAAAATCAAAATATTGAGGCTTTTCAAACCAAACCAAACGGATACCGATAGAAGCTTTGATAAGCAACTGTTTAAGTCGATAACTTGCTTCTCGGATGTTTCAAGTTTGTCAAACTTCTTGTTAGATATGTCCCTTGTTTATCACTGCTTGCAAAGAATACTTTACAAACATTTCTACTCACAAAAGAGCTTTCAAATACTAACTTACAAGATCTGATTATTAGGGAGCTTGTGCAGGAAAGTTTTACGGTCCGTGGCTAAGTGAAGGGAAATTTATTAAGTCATACTGGAAATTGGTTGCCGAAAGCAGCCGCACAAGGCACTCTACAGGGAATTATTGCACTGTTTGTTTTGTGTGTGTAACGTAGATCTTTCAACGCCGTGTAGATGGGTTTACAAACTTTCGTCGCAACTGGGTAAGCTACAGAGACGGATTTGGCTCTGTTCAACAAGGAAGAGACTTTTGGCTTGGTCATGAACGATTGCATCATTTGACTAACAATAACCAACGAAGTTATAAACTTCGTGTAGACATAGTAACCTCTGACGGTTCAGCTAAATACGACGAGTATGCCTCCTTTAGAACTGATGGCAGAGACACAAAGTACAGATTGGTTGATCTTGGCAGCCATAGCGGAACTGCTGGTAAGAACAATGACTTTCCATGTAAGTTCTGGGTAAAGCGTTAAATAATCAAAGTAATGATGCATGACTTGTTCGTAGAGGTATTTAAAGTTGTATGTGGATATTCCGTAGACAAGTAATTGCCGGTGAACGATTTGTTGAGCTAAGCACGGTTGCAAAGAGGATTATGTCAGGGGTTAATTCATTGTTGTGACATTTTTGTGGACTTATTAACAATTTTAAAACTGTTAATTATTATCAATTGCACGCAATTGTCAGTGGCTAGAAACAAAATTCCGGGTTCGAATTCCTGTAGTATTGCACTTTATTAAACTAGATGTGTTCTTACCCTTTAAATTGTTACTTTACGTTTAACAACTGTACACATTACGTTGTGTTATAAATGATCAGACGCTACTTTTATTAAGGAATTCAGATCTGAGAATGTATTCAAATCAGGTATTATGACACTTTCAAATTAACTAACATCCACTGATACAGGTATAACAGTGCTATACCTTTCTTGAGATATTAATGCTAAACTTGCAGTGACACATTTTATGTTCATATTAATGCTAAACTTGCAGTGACACATTTTATGTTCATGTAATCCAATACTTGAAAATTCTTAAAAAATTTACTATCTGACAAGTGAAATGTTCGAAAAGTGCCTACAAGACAGCCTTTCCGCACAGGATGCTTGCAGTAGATTATAAGATCCAACTTTAGTCTACTTTCATTACGTTCCGCTATTACATCTTCAAGACAAAGTATAACTATAAACTTGTAAATTTGTCCGAAATACTTTTAAGGGGATATAGGTGTTTACTACCTCAAATTAATGCTGATATTAGGTAATTTTTCAGCTTAGAATTTATTCTACCTATTTCCTTGAATGGAATGTTATTATAATGTTTTGATCAAGTTAGTTTAAGTGCAGTTAAATGACTAGTGAAGTTTTGGAGGAGGGTCATGATTATATCACACTTTACCCACATTTCCAAATAATTGAAACAGTTGCCAGCATTTCATATCTTTCTTTGACTTTTTATATTTTCCAATATTAGTTCCGTCAACGGTGAAGGTACTCTATCAAACACGATATCTACAACAATTGATTGTAAAACTTGTGAACAGTACAGGGTTTTCAATCAAATATGTATACGTCTACAACGTATCATGCCCTTTTCATAATGGCAGGCTATATCCTGCCGGAGTTTCAGCCTAAGCTATTAAATTGCAGCATTAAATTTGCTTGTACTGTATGCTCTTCTACGCAATTATTTTGTTGAGTGTGAAACTTTGGTAAATATAGGATAAAGATTTGAAACTGGCAATAAAATCAAAAGTTCATTATGATTAATAATAAATATTTACATTAATGAGGAAAATTACAGATAACTTGACAACTTCTACATATGTCTTCAATGCAACTTGATTTAAATTACATTAGCCCTATGGCTGTATCAAGTTAGTATTTACTCAAATGCATAAAATACCTTAACGTACCGTATGTCATTGCTCTATTTCAAACGTTATTCTTAGTCAGATATTCGCATTGAGTTGTAGTGGTTAATCCTTCTATGAGGTCTCTGTAACCTTTCTTCCTTAGGTAATGGTATGGCTTACACTTCAGGCCGTCAATTCAGTACATATGACGACGACAACGACGAATGTGGAACTTACAACTGTGCAGACAAACACAGAGGAGCGTGGTGGTACAATCCAAGTGTATATGGTCATTGTTTTCGATGTTGGGGAAGTCACTGTTACCACTTTCAATATAGCTCTAACTGTCACACTTACTGCACTTTTAGCAACATAAACGGTGACTACAACGGAGGCAACGGGGAATTCCTCTTTTGGGGATACAGTACATACTACTGCAACTTGAACTCTGCCGAAATGAAAATACGCCCAGTGGTGTAGAACCATAGTTTACTTATTTAACCTTTGTTGGAAGATTTGCCCACACAAATAAAGATATTGAGTTTAAACAATGCATGACCCTGTGCTGAATTTCGTACGGAATAGTAATGATTATAACATCGGCACAGAATATATCAGTCAAAATACTATAATAATTTGCTGAAATTCCGTATCAGTATCCAAAGAGTCGCTTAAGTGCTTGCATGGTGCCATCATAATATTGAACGAAGAACTAAAGACGGCAGCTATGATTTTGCTAAGTGGGTGGGGACCAAAATATCTACAAAAGTTTTTTCAAGCATTGTTAAGTAGTCAACAAATGTTTGCCAAATTTATTGTAATCACAATTGTTTTGTGATAATACATTAAACACCAAATGCTAAATAAACACTACTTAGCTTCCACATTTAGATTTCACTTATAACTTGCAAATTGTAACTCATATTCTTTTAACTGTGGCAACAGTATTTGACTTGGAGTGATGCATGTAAATGTGCCAGCCTAATACAAAAACAACTTTTAACACGATCAAAGTGGGAAAGTACATTAGAGGAAATTTCCATTAGCTGGGATTGAGAAAAACTCTAACCACAACTACTCCTCTTAACAAACTGTGTAGCTCAACTTTCTGGCAGGCATGAGCCTCATCTTGACTGCTAAAAACTTGTAATGTTGAAAGTCACTCATGCATGGCACACTAAAAGGTGTGCTTGGCCTGAACGGAACAGCCTCCCACACCAGTGAGAAGAGTTGTGAGGAGGAATTACTAAGCAAACAAATAATTGTCTAAATCTTAATTCAACGAGTTGCCCCTGCCAGATAGGGTTAGAGAGAGGAATGGGAAATACCAGTAACATAGGTTTTAGAAACCTGAAACAGTTCTAAATCGACTCTAAAATATTTGCTTATTTTGTATTTTAAACCATTGATCTTGTCGATGCCCAAATGATGCAAGTGTTACCACAATATTCCTTCATGGGCTTATTTCAACCCTTCTTTATTCGTAAAAATATTAATTTCACTAAGTGTTCCCCCACTTTTATGCACTTCAATAAACATGTTTTACTGCATTTATCATCAGTTTAAACCACCCGATATAAAGTTACATTTTCAAGACAAAACTTTAATACCTAGGAACTCAGAACTCTCTTAATTAATAATCACAATTCCTGGCTTCTGTCGGGGAGTATATGCCAAAGGGTCAAATATTACCCTATTATGGGGCTTTGAAGACCTCATCATATAGCTGTCGATGGATTAGCCATGATTTAATTTTTACTCATTGGTAAATCTTGGAGAAACGCGACTTTGCAATTATGGCAGAGCCCTCACTTGATGTCACTTCGTTTTCGCTTTACTGCTTTCGAAATGCTGGCCTTTAGTGGACGTTTTGCAGGTCTATACGTTGTCTTCGTGCCTATTTAAATGCCAATGGAATCTTTCCCCGGTATAAAATACAGTTGACCCGCCAGTGAAACGAACTTGGTGTTTCATTTAGTTTTAATGTTTTTGAATGTCCTCAATCGGTTTTTAGTCAACTGGGGTTTGGTTATAGGTTTTTCGGACTGGGTTTTCTATGTGGGTTGTATTCCCAACTAGGCTCAACTAAATTTTTTATAACTTAGGGTTTCTTTCCACAAGGTCCAAGTGGGTTTTCACCAACTAGGTCCAACTGTGTTTCTGTAGTTAATACAGTTTCTTGCTAAAGGCGGTTCAGCAATTTTCTGGCACATGTTGCACCTACTGGTCGCACTTATACTTTGACACACCTCTTCGTGAAAGTGCGTATGGAAAGCCGTTTTAACATTTAATCATGCATTTTTGATATCTTGAATTAATTTTAGATATCTCAAATTCTATTTCAGATATCTCGAAATGAATTTTAGATATCTAAAAATAATTGCAGTTATCTTAAAATAATTGCAGGTATCTCGAAATAATCACGAATTTCAGATATCTAAAATTCCAATTCAGATATCTCGAATTGAATTTTAGATATCTCGAATTCTATTTCAGATATCTCTAATTCAATTTTAGATATCTCGAATTCTATTTTAGATATCTTAAATTCAATTTTAGATATCTCGAATTCAACTTTAGATATCTCGAATTCAGTTTCAGATATTTCGAATTCAGTTTTAGATATCTCGAATCCAATTTTAGATATCTTGAATTGAATTTCAGATATCTCGAATTCTATTTTAGATATCTCGAACTAAATTTTAGATATCTTAAATTCTATTTTAAATATATATCGAATTCTATTTCAGATATCTTGAATTCTATTTTAGATATCTGAAATTAAATTCAAGATATCTAAAATTCATATTCATTAGCTCATGAATATGAATTTTAGATATCTTGAATTCTATTTTAGATATCTGAAATTGAATTCGAGATATCTAAAATTCATATTCATAAGCTAGTTCGTTGTACGCTCGGTACGCATGTGCAGACATCTCACTATGGAGCTAGTAACACTCGACACGGATCTTATGTACTAGGCCTATGTTTGTACTGTTTGCATGTGCTTTACTCGCACTATCATGGAACTTGAAATTGATATGTTACTTTAGGAGGTATTTCTAGGAATCTTCGAGACGTAAACCTTGAAACATTATTTAGACTAGGATTATAGGGCACTGACAGATTGCTGAAATAGCTGTCCTTGCATAGGCCTGTGCTGACGCAACCACTTGTAGTATAGTACTGTCTGTTACATGCACTACACAGCAACTGTACAGTATAACGTAACACTAGTCTCCTTGTGTTTAGTAATATGACACGGGGTGTATTACAATTTGCTAGTATATTGGAGACAAAAAGGAGAGAGTGTACCATAGAGCAGGATATACGAATTAGAGGGCGGACTCCCAATACCGCGTACGTAAATTCGCTGTGATTGCATGGGGACGCGTCCGCCATTTTAAAAAGGGGCAAGAAGTCACGCCGTGTGCGAGTACGTGTATCGACGCTGTGTGAACCATGATATGGGCATGGGTGCACTCACAGACACCTCCTTAGCGGGTACATGGGCAGCCGGCGAGACCTCCGCTCTCGCACGTCTTTCCCAGCTCACCCGCGGCTCTTAACTAGCGTAGCTGCCCGAAAATTCGACCACTGCAATGAGAAGTCTCGCGCGGCTGCACGTGCCTGCCTTGGCAAGCGGCCCGCCCTCCAGACACGTACGTCTGCTGGGTTAGTTGGAGGCCAGCCAAGGTGATGGGGAAATCCCGTGGGTGTGTACAAACTGTATGACGGTAATTGGTTCGGCTAAATCCCAAGGCGTTTTTTCCCTAGTAAAATGTGATTTAAGTAAGAGAAAATGTCCCGATCCTTAAACAATTAATAAAGACGATTATTTCTACTTTCATATGTCAACACGAATTGTCCCCGAAGAGTTAAATCCGGTTTTCATCTGTAACAAGGAGCGAAAGTTCAAGTAACGCACACGTTTGTAATGGTCAACTCGCCCCCGTAAGACATACTCGGCCTTTGGGGATCTCTCAGGTCCAATTTAGGCTTGGACATCTCGGCACATATGATATGCTAAACCCGAGCATCTAAATGAGAGATGTCGTCCACTGCGACAACTCGGCACCAATGTCAACTCGGCGCGGAAGTCAACTCGTCCCCTGATTAATTTTTGCATGGATTGTAAAAATTTTCTCATGTTTTGCTTGCATCTGGTCAGTAAAGATTGCAATTGGATGCAAAGAAGAAAGGTATATACATACATCATTCTATGTAACAAAAAACTGGGGGATTTGTAGAAGTTTTCTCTATTTTTTTTATTAGGATTTCAGGAATATTAAGGCAATTAGGGATCTGACCAGCACACTGAGCTCTGGAAAATGATTTGCTGTAGGCCTAGGCCTGGTAACAATAAGGAATCTGAAGGTGAAATATTGATTAAATGAACAGGGAACCTCTTACAGCTGGATATTGATTGAGGTGTGAAAAAAGTGAAAATGATAGCCTTATACTTCAGCCTATACTTTTCTTATGAACAGCGTCAGACTGGTAGAACTGCCACTGTGACTCTGGAAATATTAACAAGAAAGTATCTACTATAACTTTTATTGCTTTATTTTTGCTTCTGTTACTACTAACAAAGGATACAGTAAAGGGTTAAGGATTTCAGTGCTCAGCTTCAACAACTTCAAATTAGCATATTTAGATTAAATGGTTTTTGATATTACCTACAGGCTACAGTGAAAGGAAACTTAGGAAAGAAGGCCCAGTGCAGATACCATTTCTTTAATTGTTTTGGAAAGAATGTAAGAATTTATTATAGCAGTTCATATCCCAAATGCACATATAATCACTGTGCCATCATATTGCAACTTAGTTTTTGTATGTTTTTGCATGTAAAAGTTCTCCATGGAGAAAATGTGGCAAAATTACTAGTACAGTAATTGTAAAGTACAAAATAAGCAACAAAAATTGAAACTTAATATGTGCAGTAACCAAGAATGTCTCTTTTATGTTGGCAATGCTGATGCTGCACCTTCAAACACTGAAAGCAACAGCTACTGTACAGCAGCTATCCCTTAACCCCCAGGGAAAGACCTGTTGCCACTTTATACTTCCCCCCTTCCCCCATGGATCCCCGCCCAGGGTAACTTCCTTCCTTGGCAGGAAGGCGTCGCTATTACAAGTAGTGATAATTATGCAGTCCTTAAAAGCGACTGGCAGTTATTGCTCCCAACAGTTACAGGTGCTTTAAATTTGGCTCTTTGAATTTGCAATATTCACCAAGGTACAGCTGGTGATACAATAATCATGTTCTTTCAAAATATTGCAGTTTTATGATCAAATAATTGAAGATTGACAGTCTGATGCAAGATTGTAGCTGAAGTGAGTCTGGACTTTGATGGTGGTCACTCTTTGCTTTTCGTGCTAATGTGGTGGATAACTCAACAACTGGTGGCAAAGTAAACACTGCGGCATAAGGATAGACCTCATGCTCAGCAGCTAGCACCAATATGGCCTCTTGGGTGTATCACTGTTAAAACAAATAAAATGGATAAACAGCCATTAATGCTCAGGCAAAGCAATAAAACTGCTATGAAATACTGTAACCGGACTCATAAAAAATCAAGCACAAAGGATCCCTACCTTTTGGGGGAATCCTATCAAATCCAGAATTGAGTATCTTTATGAGGTGCAAGAATGTCATTAAGTCGCTTTTAAAATGTAACAACTGTGTCTCTAGTTAAGGCTATAGCACTTATTACAGTCTGGCTATATTTTAATTGTTTACTTACTAGCAATGGTTAAAAAATTCCAATAAATGCTTTCACAATCTAGACAAAACCTAGTCTAATAGAAATGGAACGTTATTTTCGTATACGCCTATGTACGGCTATGTAACATTATGCAAAGCTCAGCACTACCAGCAAGGGTAGTAGTCTAGTCATCTGGAATATGACTGGGTACTACAGTACACAATAGGATAGTAGGATGTCCTCAGCACCTCATCTATATAGGCCCTATCCCAAAATACCTTTAGCTGTACACAGCTCTTGTCATAGATGTTTGGGTCGTGCTGTAAATCCTTCTAATTCTTGTGACTATCTCACCATTTGCCCTACACCTGCAGCTGTCTCCATCCTAATATAACATATATCCTTACCACTGACCCTGGCACAAAACTCAATGCAACCCCCCGTATAGGCCTAGTATGGTGCATGCAGTACAAAACAAAACAAGAATGACACCTGCAGCCAATGTCAATTTAGTTATATTAAGCCAAACCTTACTGCATCAAGTCAATACTAGAGCTAGGCCAATATGTACCTTTAAAAATAAAAGTGATGCTCATAAGATTTGGGCTAGCCTGGAAGCTAAAGCTCCTGCAATCGATTTGGTCATTTACTAAGTAATGGAGGCCTCGGGTAGACTAACGCTGACCTTTCGAGAAAAAGCTCCCTGCACAAAGTTTGTACAATTGCTGGTTCAATGTGGCTGGCCAATATACAAATTCAGTGAAGAAAAACGTGTTTATTTTTAACTTCATTGTGACTAAAGTACAACATTACTACAAGAATCTTACTATTCAAGTCAGATGCTACTACCTCCTGGTCTGTGGTTGATGTAGATAGCTTACAAGGAAAGATTTTGGCATGTTTCTGAACACGAAAAAATTGTGTAATTTGTACGTGTTTCAATGTAAGTTCAACGGCGTAAGAGCGACTTTTGCCCCTTTTTAAAATGGCGGCCGAGTCCCCATGCAATCACAGCTTTTTCGGGGATTCCGTCCTCTATTCCTATATCCTGCTCTATGGGGTGTAACTAGCATATGCATGTTTATGGTTGGCCGGGGTGGACCAGGGCAGTGAGGTGCCGAACTGAAGGGTAACATCTTGGTCGATTTTTTTTTATTTATATCCTTAATAAGACACTTGCCCCGTAATATAAAAATACTTAAAGCAATCATCAGGAGCGTCAATCCAAACCGAAAAAGATGAATGGGTATAACTAATTAAAAGCCTTGAAAAACTAATGGGAACATTTCCGAGGGGTCGGGAACACGCTCAAGTGAGGAGTTTTAGAATACTGCTTTGGAGCCCTGTTAGGATCCGAGTAGTATTTCGATGAGGCCCAGACTACAAATTAGCCCTCATATTGTAAAAAAGTAAATAAACGCTCAATGGCGTACGATTCAAGATTTCTTTTCAAGGGGGCATGCAGTATTATAGGCTATGCTTTGTGGTTACCGGCCGGGGTGGGGTCTAAGGGGAGGGGTGTCTTTTAGAGTGGTGTTTTTGAAAACTTGGGGTGTTTTTACTTGCAATCTGGTGCCATATACTACATTTTGAAGTAAAATTTGTTGTAAAAAATTAACGTATTTTTAGAAACTGAAGAAAACAATTGGCATCAGTTAGGCGGGCCATGGTTTGATGCCCCCGTGTGCGCCACTGGATCAAGCTCCCGTTAGGGATCCAGCAACCCGATGACCGCGAGAACCGACGGTTTGTCGAAAGGTATGGCCAACGCGAAATTTTGGGCACGCAAAGCTTATAGTCAACGTCCGTGGGGAGGGAGAACTTAGGGTTCACCCTCCCCTTTGAAAAATTTTGAAAGTTTGGTGTCTTTACATGCAACCTAGTGCCAACCTTTCGAAGCAAAATTTCGGTTAAAAAATAGACGCACTCTTAGGAAATTTTTGTTTTTATTTAAAAAATATGTTTTTTTTATTTTTTGCTTTTTTCAAATTCGCAATTTTTTTCCGCAAAAAATATGTAATTTTTTTACTAATTGTGTGTGTGTGTGTGTGGGGGGGGGGGGGGGGAGGGGAGGTTGAACCGAGGAAACAAATATAACCAAGTTCATTGATTGCAGCAAGGAGGAAATCATGTATTACATCTGTATGCTGTGGTTCCGTGTGCAGCACAACACTTTAGATCACTGTGGACTTCAACCATACATGTTATAAGCATCATATCAGGACCGACGGAGGTACATTTTGCAGAGATACCCACATAAAAGCCTGTCTGCGGTGGGAGAACCTTACCGGGAAAAGCGTTTGGATAAAACAACCTTTTCATGCCATTTCCCGGGTTCTGACCGCCTTAAAACGTATCAGGACCGTGGAGATGTCAGGATTTTCAGTTTTGTTTTTTTCTTTTGCTTTTTAAGTGGGCTATTTGTCATTTACGGTTTGGAAATCTCAGGGGGAAATGCCCCTTCCCCCCACCTGCAGGATACTGCTCTGTGGTATGTCATTAAGGGTTATGGATTATGCATAGTCCATACATAAACAGTCAATAGACGTTTGTACAGATATGCCAGTGGCAAACATTTTTGATGGAGGCCACACCCTTGTAAGCCGTATACACCGATTTGTCTCAAACGCTTAGGGCCCGTAGTGAAAACTTTACTGGCACTCTATTCAGTGGTCACGCACCTGGCTTTTTTTAATGGACACTTTTAAGAAAATTTTCTCCGAGAAATACCCTGAAAATCAGTGTTAAAAGCTGTAGCTTGTAACTTCCTCCGTCTCCTCCTTCTCCCACATTTCTTGCCTCTCTTCATTATTTATTCCCCTATTAGTCCTTATCTCTCAAGTTTTCCGAAGCTCTTCCTGCTTTCATCTCCAGTTCGTCTTTGACGCTTTCTTCCCACAGCCCACCTTTAATTTTCCTCAGCTTTCTTTTTTCTCTCACTTTTTTCTAATCCAATTGCAAAGCAACTGAGCCTTACTTCATCCTTTGTCCCTATTTCATTCTCTCAAGCCCTTCATTCTTTCCTTCAACCTTCCCGTTCGGTCTTTTCCACCATCCCTATAGCCATGCCTAGACGGCACTAATTCCATCCATATTTCCTTCCAAATGTACGGAGCCAGTTTTCTTCTCCCTTACCTTCCTTCCATTTAATTAAAATCCCGGTTCAGAATTATTTCTTTTATTATCTTTCATTTTCTTGTCCTCCTTTTCTTTTCAACTTTTTATCCTTTCTGCTTCTTTCCTTTTTTCGTTTTCTGTCATGATTCTTCTTCCATTTTTACTCGCATGCACCACATCCAGAGCTAACCTTTTAATACAGTTTAAAATACTATTGTGTAGTACCACTAGACGCTACACCATGTGGAAGTCTATTAATAAATATCAACCACATCAAACCAACATCAGTTTCATAAGGTACCTCTGTTTTGAACGAATTCTAGCGTGCTGCCTCTTTAGGTAATGGCATAACCAACGATCCGTAGATTTTATTTGTTCATGGTCAGTTTCGTTGAGTCATTTCGTTGAATTCAGTCCGTGTTATGTCCACCTGGTCAACCATATGCGTAGAATACTAGAATATACACTTTTTAGAATATACACTCTTAAAACAATTTGGTCAAATTTGACCGGACTTTGGTCATTTTTGACCAATTCCTGGGCTAACCATGCATCAAACCAAACCCATTTTGGTCAAATTTGACCACTGTTACTTTTGACCAATGTGATTTGGTCAAATCTACTGACCAATTATTTGGTCAAAATGACCAAAGTATGGTCACATTTGACACCTTTTATTTGACCCCAGCTTGAAGTTGAACCCTTTATTTATTGTTGGTTGTAAAATGAACAAGAATCAGATATTAAAACTTGACCAGAACAAGTGTTAAAGTATACTTTGAGGCTACATTTATTTGGCATCTGACTTCTTTCTGGAGAAACAAACATAACCACTAATAAGCATTTGACAACAAGGCAGACTAGTGTATTAGGTCTTTAAAAGACTTTCAGAAGTACACAAAAATTAACAACAGAATGAAATGAAAGAAAGTGTCCTCAGTAAGAAAAATTTGAAGGCATCATTCTAGTCTACTGCATCACAAGCTAGAAAACAATATATCTCAAATATTAAAACAATTAAAAGAACAACTTTGCTCCCACCTTTCCAAGTTGAAATCTTAACTTCCAGGTACAGTTAACATGCATACAGATGATTGACCCTCCCCTTCGTAAAACTCTGTGTTGTGCTAAGGTCAAACCTACGTACACAATGATGTTATGCAAATTTCCCTTGAATAACATACATCTTTTACATTTTTATGGGCAACCATTCACCAAGTCCCCCCCCCCCCCCCAAGAAAAAATAGTACCTATGGTCATTTCTAAGTTCATTAAATCACACAGATTCAGTATAACTGTATACATGAACATTATTTGGCACCTGAAAGAACACTTCTTTCTAGAAAAGAAAAATTACTGTTGATATGCACTTGATACCAAGACTGGGTCAGATCTATAGAACTACTGTACATGGTTTCCAGAAATAGACATAAACATCACAACAGCATGAAATCAAAGGAGAAATCATCAGTAGAAACTGAAAGCCATCATTACAGTCTTAAAAATGATAAACATATGCATCGCAAGCTAAAGGACAATTCACATATATTACAAAATAATGAAGAAATGGAGAAAGTTTGCTCCCAACTTCCTCAGGTGAGCCACAAGGTAAACATGCATACAGGTGTTTTACTTCTCTCCTTTCCCCTTCCTCCCTCCACCCTCCTTCCTCCCTCCCTCTGATAAATTACTTGCTGCACTAAGGTCTGTACAATAACTGTACAGGTAAGAATTAATGCAAGTCCTCTTTGAAAAGCCTTAAGTTTTACTCATTTTAAGTCAGCAAAAATAATACCTACAGGTGACTCCAAAATACCTCCACTTACACAGACACTACGCATGAAAGAAGTTTACAGTCTAAGACTGTGGTTTTTCACAGCAGGTTTTTGGAGAAAGAATATAACTGAATGTATCAAAACTAGCAGCTGTTGAACACATGTTAAACAAAACACCATACAGCAAATTACTGAAGCCAATAAACTATATACATATGTAATACTTTTTATACAGCATGGATGATGTGCTATAAACAATTGATTACCTACCTGTTTCAGGGTGAAGGCTTTATTAACCAAACGTTTTGTTAAATGAATATATGCATGGCAACTGACAATAAGACTTCAGTACCATAGTCATACCCCATTCCCTTAAGAAAGCCTGAATCTGTTTCTGTTATTTTCAGGCTGTTCATGTCACATACCAGTGTTATCATTAATAATTACTGTATGACTGAAATTAGCGAATGGCATGTCAGGTCACATTTTTAATTTACCTTTGTCTTCTAATAATTTAGGTGTCATTTTACTGGAATGGATAAGTATACAACTTGGTCAGCTCTTACTTTGCCTACAGTATTAACAAATAATGATTGCTGTTTGGAAATATGTTTGAGGGGAGTGGCAGGAGATACTGTAGCTATAATGTGATTTACCAATTACCAAAATAATACAGATGGTACAGGATTCTGCTCGGGATTGCTGGAGTGCCGGTTGCCACTTTCCTGGGTCAGTAACAAGTGTCCAAATATAAGCTGTGGCTTAGGTTGTCCTACACACCTAATAGGTTGGAGAGACTGTCTCTCTTCCCAATTATGACAAGTTTTCTTCCACAAAATACACCAGAGCCATACCTTCCTAGGTACCATGGTGATAACTCTTTAGCTCTACATGAAAACAAAGTGATGATGAGTGTCTTAGTGAGATGGAAAACATGCTGGGCAAGAAAAATGTACACATCCTAGGAAGAAAGAAACTACAATTTGAAATTGTGAACTTGTTAAATTCGAAATCAATGCCGGCGGGTGGGAATATCATACTTTCTGAGCATACTGGTGGTCATCATCTCTGGGTCCTGTTCAAGTCTAACTGGCGCTAGGGATCAGCAGGTCACTGATGATTAACAATATGAAGTTATCTGGAAACTTTATGTCATGACCGTCTATCCAAGTGATGGTCTATATCTCTGATATGCCATTAACTTCTTTGACTCCCCACAGAAAACAGTTTGTTCAACCTGGATACTTACTGTAAGTGAAAAAACATACACACTCAGTATATTGCTTTAATTGTACAAGCTTCAGCTCAGTTTTCAAAACAGACATCATAAGTAATGAAACCAGCTGTTTCTAGATAGATGAAAGGTTAATGAGAGAATGCTCACAGAGCAAACACTTTTGCCAGGGCATACTGTATACTGTAGGTAGCTTACCACTAATTACTGCCTCATTGACTTACACACTAAATCAGGCTGGTTACCTGCACATGCATCCTTGTACGACTTTCACAATTCAAATAGAAAAGTTGAAGTGTAAAATAAGTCCCACACATGATCATACTTAATGCTCCACCAAAAGACATAGGCCTCCAAAATTCGTAAGCCTATGCCAATTTAACAGTCGCATCTTCTTTATACACCTTTAAATTGGTGTAACAGCATCATACATCGAGATAAACATACACTAATATTTTTTCGGGGGGGGGGGGGATCGTGCATCTGTTTGTTTTGTGACCACTTGCAATTTCAGAATGAGCAAGACAGGAAAAGCCATATATCTGGGAAACTAGCAAAACAAGGGAGGGGGGGGGGGACCTGGGGTTCCTTCTCCAAGAAACGCATGAAATTAACTGAAGTTTAAATATTGTTCCATGCAATTTTCTGGCTTTTGGAACTCGAGAAAAGAACACTGCTTTTAGTGTTTATGCACCAGGGTTTGATAAATATGTAGTTGAGTCAAAAACCTCAATTAAAAAACCTACATTATCTTCTACAGCTTTAATTCTAGCATTCGCGGGACGCCGGTATGGTGGAAAAGGGATGTCAAATAAGGAATCACCCAGGAAAGACCGCCTTGCCCCCTTAAATCTACAACTTGCCTTCAGGCATGAAAGAGTATATTTCCATTGCAGCCGTCTGTTTGCACTGTCTATAACAAATAATGAGAACGGGTTTGTACAAATAGCAAATGGATGATAGCATTGTTTCGGAGGAAAACCGGTACAACAATATATTGCCAAGAGTGCGCAGTAGTTTTCTGATTCGGTACTCTGATATGAAGAGTTTGACATCCTTATATACAAAATTGTAAACTTCACCCCATCCCTTCCCCCCAACTACAACTGAAACACAAATTTAGACTATTTTTTATTCGTGGTCTCTCGGAGAACTTATCCCTTCGTAGTGTCGCCGGTGGTGGGTAGGGAATGCATACTGTATAAAGCTTCGTCCAAAAGAATCTTTGCTCTATTCCCGTGCATGGTTTACTTGTGTTTTCTTGACCAAGAAAAACAGTGAATTAGCATGGCAAGCCCGAGCTCTCAGGAAACAACATAGAATAGCTTCAACATGGATTCGTGATTGCAAAGTCTTCATTAGAACAGTCGGCAGTCGAGAGGTTGGCAGAACGCATGTAATCAAAAGTGAAGATGACTTTCATAAGCTGCACCTTTCATTTATTTCATATACAAGGGTATGATTTTGCCATCAAAACCGCAACACCAAAAGAGGTGGAGGCGTGGGGATGTTTATAAAGAAAAGCATTAAGTATAAAGTCATGGATAGGTTGACTATATCTGTTGATAATCTTTTTGAGTGTATATCAGTTGAATTATCACTTAATAAAAAAGTAATTGTCAGTTGTTTGTATAGGAAACCGGGAGGCAATATTGATGCTTTTATTAACAATATTGATGACTTGTTCAGTCCTCAAAAGGGATCAATGTATTTGTGTGGAGACTTTTACATAAACCTACTGAACTACAACAATAACAATTACACTAAAACTTTTGTTGATCATTTGTTTACCTTATCATTGTTCCTATTGATAAATAAACCAACACACATTACGCGTGGCTGCAGTTCCATTATTGATAATATCTTTACAAATGTGATCAGTGATAAAGTCAGTTGTGGTCTAATACTAGATGACGTAAGTGACCACCTTCCCATTTTCAGCATATATAGTTTGTCTATGAAAACGAATTATGAGAATAAAATACTTTTCTGTAGGAAAAAAAGGATGAGGAATCTTTGAACAATTTTAATCTTCATTTAAGTCAGGAAAATTGGTATGGAGTTTTTAATGCAGGGGATGTAAGTGAATCCTAAGATAAATTTATTGATATCTTTTGTAAGCATTAAAATTATTGCTGTCCTGTAAATTAGGTTGTGTGCAAAGGTAAAAAGTCAGATAAACCATGGTTTACAAATGGTTTAAAGAATGCATGTAGAAAGAAAAACAATTTATATGTGAAGTTTATTAGAAATCCTACTCTAAGTAATGAGCAAAGGTACAAGAAACATAAGAAGAAGCTTACATCTATTTTAAGATTATGTGAAAAAAATTATTTCTCTAAACTAATTGAAGAAAAGAAAAATGATGTTAAAGAATGATGTTAAAGGTACTTGGAGAATTTTAAATGATATTATAAGAAAGAAAAGTAGTGCTTGTGATTTTCCCGATACATTTGTGGATGAAAACAGAACAGTTACAGACCCTTATGAAATTGCTAATGGATTTAACCATTTCTTCATTAACGTTGGCCCATCACTGGCAGCGAACATTCCACTTTGTGGGGGTAATATCTGTGATTATCTTGGTGAAAAGCAGGCTAATTCTATGTATCTATTCTATGTATCTATGTATCACCCATTTCTGATTCTGAAGTATTAAATGTTGTGAAAAGTTTAAGCAAGAAAACATCCTTGGATCACAACGGTATAAGCATGGAAATTATCAAAAAAGTTATTTCTAATATTGTTAAACCTTTTGCCTACATTTTAATTAATCATTTTTAGATGGATATTTCCCAGAGAGCATGGAGATTGCGAGAGTTATTCCAATTTATAAATCAGGTGAGAAGTGCAGGTATACTAACTATAGACCTGTTTCAATACTTTCACAATTTTTAAAGATCCTCGAAAAGCTGTTTGAGACAAGATTTAGCAATTTTATTGAAAAAAAAATGAAATTCTTAGTAATGGTCAATAAGGATTTAGAAGTTACCGATCAACAACGATGGCATTGATTGAATTAAACGAAGAGATCACAAACTCTATTGAAAATAAGTTATCTACTATAGGTATCTTTATCGATTTGAGAAAGGCTTTTGATACCATAGACCATAGAATACTCTTAAAGAAACTTGAGTATATTGGTGTTAGAGGTATGGTTTTAAAGTGGGTTGAAAGCTACTTGTCTATTAGAAAGCAGTATGTTGATTTTACTAATATGAAGTCCTTACTCAAAGAAGTTGTCTGTTGAGTTCCACAAGGGTCTATTTTAGGACCCAAATTATTTATATTGTACATTAATGACATCTGTAATGTGTCTGATATATTAAGATTCGTTTTGTTTGCAGATGATACAAATATCTTCTGCTCGCGTAACGATATTACTATATTATTTGATAGGGTCAATGAGGAACTTTTGAGGTTGTACACTTGGTTTTCAATTAATAAGCTTTCCCTGAACATAGCCAAATTATATTTTCTTTTCCAACAAGGCATTAAAACCTACCTTAAATATACATATAAACAGCGTTAATATTGAAAGGGTTTGTTCAACTAAATTTCATGGGATTTTGATCGATCACAAACTTACATGGAAGGATCACATTTCAAAGGTATGTGGGGAAATTTCAAAATGCATCGCCCTTCTGAATAAAGTTAAGAATGTTTTAAATACTCAGTCTTTGTACATTTTGTATTGTTCATTGTTGATACCCTATCTTACTTACTGTGTAGAGGTGTGGGGAAACACATACAAATCAAATTTAAACCCTATTTTCATCAAGCAAAAAAGAATCATTCTATTGTCCGCAAAGCAAAATATTTAGATCACACAACCCTATTGCTTAATAGTTTAAAAACGTTGCCCTTTTTCAGTTAATTAAATTTAGAACAGCTATCTACATGAACAAAGTTTGTAACAAAATTCTGCCATTGAATCTCCAACACTATTTCACTATATCATGAAATCGCTATAATACTAGAAATTGTGGAAATTTTCATTTAAAAAAATTCAGAACTACAAAAAGCAGCTGTATATCTCGTACTCGTGTGTGACTATATGGAATTCTATTGAAGCAACTATAAAAAAAAACTGTAAAACCCTCACATCTTTTAAATATAACTACAAGCAAAGTTTACTTACCACTACTTATCAGTCATAATATTTTAAATTTGGGTAATTATCTCCTGTATTTATCTTTTCTATCTTACATGGACCCTTAAGTTGTAATATTATTCATCATATGTAATGTATATTAGCCGGAGGAAAACGCTATAAGTTTCTTACTTCCTTTTCCTCCCTTTCTGGTACTCTTTTTGTTCTGGTGAATCCGTTGTGATGTATTGTATATGTATGTACTGAAAATAAACTGTTGTCATTGTCATTGTCAATTATTAATATTTCAGGGATTGCTTTGAGGTACTTCCATGCTAATAATTTCTTTTTAAATTTAGAGCTAACAATGGCTAACTCAAAAAAGTATTTGGAAACTAAACTACTGTATCACAGACTAAGGGTATGATAACATGACCAAAAGAACCATGCACTTCGTCGTACTAAGTAAGGATTTTAGATGTTTGCTAGTCATGGATAAGCCTAAAACTGTTACACCTTTCAATCTATTGTGCCTATTGTCCTTAAATTCAATACAATTTGTTTCTAACACAAACCACCAAAACTGGGTAACTTAATTTCCCAAGTATGCAACTCGAGAGGTTGTTAGTAATTTTTTGATAATGCTCCATGAATTTCAATTTATTTGTCAATTCCA
Source organism: Holothuria leucospilota (assembly GCA_029531755.1). Lineage (NCBI taxonomy): Eukaryota > Metazoa > Echinodermata > Holothuroidea > Aspidochirotida > Holothuriidae > Holothuria > Holothuria leucospilota. The sequence goes on from CM055971.1 coordinate 35,106,055, forward strand.
TACTTGGCTTCTGGGTATTTTAATACCATACTAATGCCTAGTTGACTGCTAAGTTCTTAATGCTTCATGGACATTACCCAAGAATTAAATGAATCCTGGGGCTTGAACTTTTAAGAAAACGGGAGATTTTTAATACGAGAGGAGAAACCACCTTCCGCACAATACACTAATTATAGTAAAACATCCAAATCAGGCGTGGGTCCAGGAGCTACTGACGGTATTGCATGAATGCAAAACAAGCAACGTTTGAGATTTATGTACTACTAACAGCCGATTCATTATATTACTGAACATATATTCATTGTGAATATCACATACTGTTTCATTCTATTATGCTAAGACACCAAAGTAAATTTTAAGTTTGGATCAAATTGTACTGGTGTGTATTATCGTGCATTTTTTGGCTCTTGGACATAGCCACATGAAACCGTGAGATAAGGGACTACAGCTCCCCACCCCCCCCCCACCCCCCACAGAAAAATAGCAATCTTGGCTCTGCCGCCCTAGTTTTTGCTGATCTTGATGTCCGCATTTCACGTGCAAACTTTGGGGGCAACATGTTTCTCATTTCTGAAGTTTTTTTGATAATTTGTAAATATTTGACACACCCAACGAGTGAACATAATTCAGACAGGCGATACAATAAAATGCTTACAATAAAAAGTACAAAACTATGGGGCACTTTAAGATTCCAGGGAGTCATAAAGAGGCTCAGGGGTTCAAAAGGTCATCTGGCTGCCCTTAACAGGGGGCTACTCTCTTTTTGTTTGCATTTACTATTGGTCTTTATTCTTGAAAGTTATCGTAGTTGACTTTTACCTGCGATAGTGTTTGAAGCCCTGCCAACATATCTCTACTTTCGAAAATCTATACCCTCCATAGCTGCATGTGATATACCTACAGCTTATCCTGCACATTGTCATTTTGGAACAGAGGTCACTAATAACTTCTAACTTCTTAAACCCTAAAGTATCTCATATACTTGATCCTGTCTCGTTCAATACAAACTGCCAAACTGCTCATTGTGCAAATCCACGGCTCCTCGCTCTCAATTTGTGAGTCACCAATCCCCAAAATCCCCTCTTCCTATCATTTTTTTTTTGCTACAACTTCAATTTTTGAGGAAGACGTGCAATCAAAGTAATTTGCACCATTTAAGTTTCGTGTTCTTCCAGTGATGTGCTCCCATGCTGAAAATCCCGTCACAGGGGTCGTAGCAATGAGTATTAGATGGGTTCGACAGAATGCACTTTTCAACTCCCTAGCTCATATATACACTGCAAATGTATTAAAATTTTTGGATTGTTACCCAGAGGTAGTGGATCCCAACCTCTTTCACCGACTTGGGGTAAGTAAAGGCCACGCCTCTCGTCTACATCTTAGTATTGCTTTGAATGAAACGAAAATAATAAACCCAACGTTGAAATAAGGATAAGGAAGGCAAAGAGTAGGGTAGATAGGTCTACAAATACATCGTTATCAGGTGTAGGCTCGAACCAACGAAGTACGGCAGCTGTGAGGGGCTTCCTTTTTTAATGGCGAATCCTAACCTAGCGACTAAAGAAAGCGAGAATGTACCAGGGGCAGGGAAACGTCTTAATTTGTAAGTGGGCAGATGCCAGGGGTTACACTGGAATTTAAAGCGCTTCCCCCAAGCATTCCTAATGTGATCTAGGAGCAACCTGCTAGGGGCCGACCAGGTGCAAAGCCCCGGAAGCACTGGTATTTACGAAATTTTTGGCACAAGAATGAAACACTCTAAGTCAGATTTTGACTATCTTTTGATTGCCTAATAACCTTAAATGCGCACTACACACATTAAAAAAATCTCCTTAGACCATTTTGTATTTAACTTACAAAAGTTCTGTCAGTATGACCGTTCTATGAACAGCAAAGGAAAAATATAAGTGACGGAATACTTTTACCCATAGCTTGTGTGACGCTTTCACTGCCAGTGATGGTAGTATGATCGTCCCTGCCATAAAAATTTTGAAATTAAATACTGTTAGATGCATTGTCCTGGCATCTAGCAATTAAGATAATTTGCAAGCTTTATAGTGCACCCGAGGAGAGAATGTTGAAAGCTCAGTAAGATGGAACAGTATGATGACATTTCAGCCTCGGTTTAAATTTAGTAACTAATTTTTGCAAGATGCTCCCTTACTTCCTCAAAGCACCTATCGCCCCTAAAGTGCAAAGACGCCTCATCGCCACCGTTGGTATCCACTGAGTTAGGGCATTTAGTGCCCCATATTACAGGATTCAAGTCCTTACTTTAAAATCTGATTACGCCACCTAAAGAAAATTTAAATTGATACACTTTCAACCAAATACAACAAAATTCACATAGTTACAAACTTCCTGGGTAATACGGATTAACTCTTGAGTAAAATCAATCTAATAAAAAAGAATACTGATGAATTGTGTGTATGTCTGATGAATTGTGTGTATGTCTGGCAAATCTACTGCTCACGCCCACGTATTGTACACAGAAGTAACTTAAAACTTTTCATTCCATACCTAGGGTGTAAATACTTAATACCCATGGAAATGGGTATTTCTTTAAACGATTTCTTTCAAAAATTTCGGAAATTACAAAGCCGCAGTGTGAAGCTTTCTACATTTGTAAGCTTCTTGTTGAAAAATTGCGTATGGGACGGAAGGCCTTAAAGTCGTTATATGTCGTCTTCTCCGATGTTCTCTCTAATGTAAGTACTGTTTAAAACGGTACATATATCTGGGCATAATTTCCTTCTTAATTGTTCTACATCGTTTCTTGTATAAAACTAAAAATCAAGCAATCATTGTGCCATTCTAACGTAGAACCTTCAAACTAATAACAAGGAAATAATGGCACACTGAAATGACGTTGTGCCTTAAATGAAATTGACACAGCAAACTAATGGTCGGCACCAATTCAGTTTTTGTCTTTAAAGTTTATATGATCTGACTAATAACATATATCAATGTTGCATAAATTTTTTAATTAGACGGGCTTTATTTTCATTTCTGTGTACACAATGTTGCAGTCGTATCCAGAAAGACTACTCCAGTGTATGTTTGTCCCACATGTTTGACTGTCGTAGTCACCGTTTAGACTGGAATTTGCACACAATCCACAGGAGCTACCCAGAGACCAAAAGTCACAGTAATCCTCACCCGTCTTACAATAGCTACTAGCATAACCTGGGCCATAACACCAATCGCCACGACTCATCTCTGCGCAGTTGTAGTCATTCCACCCATAGTTGTCCCTGTCGCGTGTACTGAATGGTTTATTTCAATGCCAAGTCATGGAATTATGACCTGCGAAACAAGATGAAGAAATAAGGGATGCAATTATGAGACCTTCCTGAGCAGAGAATTTCTTAGAAATTTTTGACATTGAAGCATCTCTAATGTTTTTAACGGAAACAATGATTGCATAACTTTAACTCGTTGATAAAGTTGTTTATCATCCATTATAGAAATTCTGGTTGATTGACCTCGTCATCTCAACAACATACATATGTAAACCCATTTACGAATATCGAAACTTTAATCTGGACCCATTGAAAGCCTGTTCCTAATACAGTGCAATAAGAAAAATCAGAAATATTTCGTCCATGCCAATTTTAGGATCCGTTTCGTTTATCACAATGTGCCAGTGGATGATTGATCTGGGTACAATACTTATTTTAGTCAACTATTTTCACCTTTTTTGCCCTATTCTTGATTTTAATATTAAAATTGTTTGGGCACGATTGCTGCCATAATATATTAATATGAGTCATTATACTACTGAAACAATTGCACGATAAAATACTGCCACCAATATTTCTACGTATTAACTTAAAAAATGATATGTTTATTTGCAGAGATTCGTTGGTAAAAAAATTACGTATACATTTGTTTCATTTTGCAAGAAGTTGGTAAAGCCATTTAAATGTAAAATGTAAGGGCACATCATTCTTCTACATGCGCTTAAAACAGTTCAGTAAAACTCAAAACACCTTATGTTTGAATAATACATTACCTTTAAAGAGGATTTTCTTGCTATTTCGTCTTCCTTGAATTCATCATGGAGAAGTTAATAATTCTCGAATGATATAACTTATTACACTCTGTGGGTTGTTAACAAAACATAAATGGCCAGTGATTTAGTTTCTGAAAAGACAGACAGCGAAATGTATTATATAATGGAGCAGTCAATGTGAAAATACAAATATAAGCTACACTTAAATAAGTGAAATGTTGTAAAGTTATACATTTACGGTGTTTTATGCTAGTCAAGAAATGTCCTAAGGAGCTCATTGAGCAACGTTAGTGCTGACTGGAATCATTACGTTAAGGTGCTTTCATGTAAACACTTACCATATTTTTTTTTTAGTTGAAAGAATGAATGTTGGTTAAGGAACCTCAGAATGTAAAGGAACAAGGAAATTGAAAACTACTTCTTGTACATTTCAAGATACTTCAACAGGATGAGACTTGCTGCAGTTATTTTAAGTTAATAAATCATTTCATTTTTTCTACGTCTTCACATTACGCGTTTTAACTGGGCCTATCAAAACTTGTTTGCCTGTTACGCACACTGATGTTTTGATTAACACCCTATACAGTTATTCACAGATGCTTTAATTTGCTGATTTTATTAACAAAGTTTGTCTTTCCAAGTGCTCGAGCAGTGTTCATCCGAAGAAGCATGATGCTTGATTGGTTCTAATTTAACTTTCTTAGTGCTCCCTTCCATGAAATAACTGTCAATGGACTGAATGAATAAAAAACACCAAAAAGCAACCGCCACACGGTAAACGGTTATTGTTGCTAATAACAGTTTTCAGTTTAGAATTTTTATCGATAGAAAACGCACTTTACCTTACACTCAACACTTTGAAGCATGCAAAACATGTCCTTGTAACAGGGTAAGCAATGTTCCCAAAAAGTCCACTTCAAAGCTCCAAATATACAAACCTGCGTTTCCTGTGTAACTGCCTAAACCGACCAATTTGTAATTATCACTTTCATCACTGATACGGACAAGGTCGTATTTTGCGTAGTAGGGAGAACCATTTCTGTCCACCATATCAATCCAAAGTTGGTAATTTCGTTGATTTGTCATACTTGATATTTTGCCATTCCCCAGCCACAGTTCATGATTTGGTGAACCAAATCCCTCTCGTTAGCTGTTCCAGCCAAGATAAAAGTCTCCCGAACCGTTCGCACGACGTTGAAATACCTTTTTCAGGAATCAAAAAGAACTTCGGGTTTAAAACTTGATGTACTTGTGCATATACTTTAACTACTGTCAAATTCTATTGTTATTTACAAACTTCGAAAGAGCAGATCGGATCTTTCCTCCATATGTAAAGGGCGCTCCCTCCCATCTCCCCATACGTAAAAAGAACGCATGAACAGCCATGAATATTTGCCGCAGAGTCAATTTCATAAACCAGCAGCTATTAAGTTTGCTTATGATAACAGCTCCCATCTTGTCTAGTGGATGGCCAAGCTTGTTTGTAGATGGTCTTGGAAGTAACAATATTACTACTAACCACCTGTCTCAGTTGGTAGAAAACATGTTAATCGTTACTTCATGATAAATATGAATCGATGCTCTTTTATGTGTGAAATTTCTGGCAATGTTATTCAACGTAAAGATGAACTCTTCAATTTACTCTTCTAGGATAGACATGAAACAAACGTATTGTTTCACTTCCAAGTGGCGAAACTTTTAAAGAGAAAGCCGCATACCGTCCAACCCCCTCCATCGGTCATGTTGCAATAGACTTCGAAAGGAAATCCGGGCCAGTCTGTTGGTTTAATTGTGTAGACACTGCTGTCAGTTATACCACCATTATATACGTCTGCACAGTCAATAGCAACCACCTCACAGGTTTGTCCGTCTCTTGTATATCCATCATTACAGTAACATTGATGTACACCGTCTCTTTCTGCACACGTTGCGTGAGAGCTGCATGCATATGAATCGTCACAAGTAGGTACGTTGGCCTGTCACTGAAAAAGACCCTGCAACAGTCGAAGTTTACACGGCTTTGCCCATTCTGTGTAAGCAAACATACCAATGTATGGGAAAATATAGAACTTCAAGTTAAACTATTGGATAATTACAAAGAGATTCAACGCTGTCCATTTGCACTCGGGTCAAAGGGGTTATCGTTGAAACCCCAGACAGGGAGTGTTAATGTCCACTATTGACTCAATTCTAGTGAAAAATATTCTGATGATTCCCTACCCTTGACACTACTTTTCACATCCAATCCTTATTGCATAAAATTTTCTCGCGATAGGGCCGTTGAAACCGTACACACAGGGAAATTTTTGCAATGCAGAGGTGCACAGTGTTGTTTAGTGATTTTTTTCTGAACTCCTTTCCCTGAACAAATCCTGGTTACACAGGCGACACGTACTTTAGGTAACCAAACAAGAAAATCACAAAACTTAAAAAAGGCTTGAACACAAAAATGGAGAATAAAAGGTTACCGGAATTACTCATTCTTCTTCCATATAACAGCTACATAATGACAGGCGCGGATCCAGGGGGCCTGGGGACCCCCCCCCCCCCTCGCCACGAAAAAAAAAAACGAAAGGAGAAAAAAAAGAAAAGGAGAAAGAAAAACTAAGAGCAAAAAATGAATAAAAGTGTCTAAGAACGTATTCAAAGTATATATTTCTGTAGGGGTTGGGTGGAGCTATCGCTGGATTATCTCTTTGCATATCTTTCAAAGTGGTTGGCGACAGAAGGAGAGCTACAATGCTCGAAAACAGGTGAATAGCCGAGTAATGGTCCTTGACTTAAGATCTAAATAAGTAAACATCGTGACATATGTAGTATGGGCTCGGCTAGCTGCACTGAAATTTAGTAACAATTTTGTGTTAAAGAGTGATATTTTTTGTAATCTAGAGGGATTGAGAGGCAAAGTTTTCGCCATACAGACCTTGCAGAATGAATACAGAAGACAAGCTGTCAGGTGACGTGCTATTGTGCACAGTGGCACCAACTGTTGCAGGCAAAGTAGCGGCGTGCATACCCTATTCGATTTCAAAACTGTATGAAAAGTTTTAAAATGAACTCGAAAGGCTTTTAAGCTACAGACAGTGGTGTCGGCACAGTGGGCAATGGGTGACGTGTGTCCCCCTCCCCCATCGATTCTTGAAAATTTTTAAAATGGTCCCTAAAGTCGTTTAAGCTACAGATTTCTGTAGAGGGTGTAGGGTGAGATGTATTTTTGATGACTGGTTTATTTGTTCTAACCATTTTCTTTCACAAACTGTTCTCAAACTATCATAAGCTTTGGAAATTCTTGACAAATTCCAAATTTTCGCACGCTCCGCTAGCGTCAAGCCTTGTGTCAGAGTTGTCCTTATTATCAATAGCTTTCGGTAACTACTCACGGGGGAACAAAGGAGCAAAAGTGCTTTTAAGAATTCTCAGTCAGAAGATTCGTTTCTGAATAGCATAGGTTGGTGGGAAAGTGACAGTGTCCGATGCAGGGTTCTGAAATGCAGGTTTTATCATGGACTAATATTTTATGCAAAATTTCGGCGCGCTTCGCGCGCATACGACAGGGTTTACACCCGATTTTATATACCATTGACAATACTATGACGCAAGAAATTATTCCAAGGCAACATTTTTCTAAAAAGTACATCTCCTTCTCAGTAGGGCTCTCATCATTATGGGATCTAATCTAGTCTAGCACATGATTTGAAAGATTGAAAGTACGTAATTGCCGTTGCTTATTTTCCAAACATCTTACCGCGACGTTCAATAATGACAAAAATCTTTTCTGAAACGAATTTTGCCTGTCCACCATCCCTCTTGCTATACCTAAAAAGAAGGTGGTATATCATATCTCCTCCCATATGCATGTCGGGTAGTGAGAATTCCGTTGGTCCCTCTTTTGTATACTGTAACTAATTTAGAGCCCCCGGGAGGTTCTATACTGTTCTCTGTCAACCTTGGATATCCTTTTAAAATTTAAAGAAAAAATTTTATTATAGTCCAAGAATGTTTCCGTGGACTCCACGCAGGTATAATTGCGTGTACAATTTTCCCATGGGCGTGGATCATGGGGGACGGGGGGCGCGTCCCCCTCAATTTTTGGAAAAGGGGACATCGTCAAAAATCCCCCTCACTTTTTCAAAAATGATGGAACAGACTGCAATTATGCCTAGGAAAACGAAATTTTTAGAAGAAAAATAACCTAAAAATCGTACACTTTTGTTGCACCAAATCGCATCTGAGGGCATTCAGTTCTAGAAAAATTTCCCTTAGACCCCTCCCCCATGCCGAAGATCACAAAACTAATTGCCTCTCCGTGACGCAAATTCTGACTACCACCAACTTCTTCTTCCGCGCCACCAGGACGGCGATTCACAAATGTGAAAAAGTCCCCCCCCCCCCACACACACACACTTTTGGAGATGGATCCACGCCATGATTTTTCCTGGGACTTAAGGAGGTTTGAAGACAATGTTAACCGTCTCTTACTCCCCTTTTTCACCCGAACAAAAGTTAGAATTCACTAAATTGTGGACATTTTCTAAACATACAATCACTTTAGAATGACCCAAAGCTACCACCATTTTGCATAGAGGCCCCCTAAAATTAACAAAAATTTCTCAAAGGGGAGGGTAAACCCCTTCCTGGGATTGAACTCTCATGTACTAATAAGAAAATGCTCTCACACTCTTGTATATAGCGTATACAAAATCCCACTGCCTAAAAAGGCACTGTTTAGCAGTTATCTGCGGTTTCCCCAATCACCAACTCCCGCCGACACCATCGGTCATAGATTTCTGAAGGGTATTACCTTCAGAAGTCCATAAAGAAGGTGATATATCATCTCTCCTCCCATTGGATGTCAGGTTGTGAGAGTCCTGTTGGTCCCCCTTTTCAGTGTACAATTAATGCAGAGCTCCCGGGAGGCTCTACACCGAAAATTTTCGGCGCGCTTCGAGCGCAATTGTTTACACTCACGGAGAGAGGTACGTTTTTATTGAGTGATGGATTTTTTTTTATCACTTTTTACCAAAAATCATTTGAAATCTTTCACGATTTTTGCAAAGTCTTCTCAATATTTCTTGATTTTTGCTTAATCTGCGCACTGTTAGCCTTGAATTGCTCCTTTTACTATCAATATATAAGTTTCCAAACGTATTTGCATTACTCATCGGTGAGGTTCTACCATAAGCCAATTATTTGTGTGCGTAAACGTGATTTCAGAGTCAGCATTGTAAGGATTTAAAACAACTAATATTCATTTTTTCACCCTCCTCTTCTTATGAGAACTGAAAACTTAGTATAGAACCCACCTTCTAATTGATAGACACGCATAAAGGGAATTGACACCGTTAGTCATAGCAGTGGTTTTAAATGTAAACTCAAATTTTCGGCGCGCTTCGCGCGCAATTGTTCCATCTGACGTCCTATACCCGAATACTGTATAACGAAAATAAAACACTCATTATGGCAAAAATCATTTCAAGTTACCTACACGGGCTCATAATGTTTGCGTGTAAGTTTTAAGATAACTTAGATTCTCCGGAACTTCTGCAGGTACATATAGTAACTTATATTGAGCCATAAACATCAAATTCCATGCAACATGAAAAGGTATAAAATCTCACCCCCACCGGGGCTCCACCCCTGGACCCCGCCAGGGGCTCTAACGCGGGCCCCTGGACCCCACGCGTAGGGACTCGCTCTTCGCGCTCGTGGTGCACCATCGGTGCACATAAGGTTTTCCATCTTGGCCCCCCCCCCCCCCCTCGAAATTTCTGGATCCGCGCTTGCATAATGATGGAGGTACACAGTCTTCTCCTTTCTTCAAGAATCCTTCTTGACAAGTGCAAGTCTCTTTCTCAGAACATGAAGCTTGACATTCCGTCACATTTTCAAGATCCTCGCAAGTTGCTTGACATGTGCAGTTACTGTATTACATGTTTGTTGGGCAGATCACGATGTAATTATCTATGCAATAATGGTAAGTCATAAAAAGGTCAAAAATCCCATGCTTTTATATATAGAAATTTTAACATCTACAACAATTTCCAAATATCTGAAGTGCTCCAATTGCATAAATTACACTCACCTGCAGTTCCACTGTACTCGCCAACAGCAATCATTCTGAAGTCACTATATTCGTCACTGATACGAATATAATTGTACTAAACATGGAAACCGAAACCAGAAGTATTCTCCATATCGATACGGATTTCATACTTTTTTGATTTGTCAAGAAAGACCTAGCCAAAACTCGTTACTTTGAACACCAAAGCCAATTTTGTATTCTTTCCACGTCCTGTTAAAATAAATAGATTCGTCGACACGACGCTGGAAAACCTTCAGAATGCAAACATTGTATCCGAAAGGTATTGAATGAAGGATGGGAATTCAAGGTTTCTTATTGAAAGACCAATATATAGACCGTTGAAAGACAGCCTTACAAATAAACAAAACAAAATAAAGCTTAAATTAACTTTTCTATCTATCTATTAAAGAAGGAATTTCATGAAAAAGACGCACTCGCGCAAATTATATTGCACATCAGTTGGCCAAAACTAGCTGCCTCATTTAATTAACAAGTATACCTTTCAATGATTCTTAATACAAATATATTATATAAAGGTGAAGCGAGAGTAATTCTATTCAAAGTTAACAATTCAGGCACAAAAATATGGCCACGTGACTAAAAGACCTTTCTACAAAATAGTACATTAGGGTATATTTATTCCATCTGAGGGGGCTGCATGTTCCTGTTTTTGGTAAAAACTGAATGAGTTAATAAATGTCACCCTGAAGTTGTAGTTTTTAAGTATAACTCTCTAGGTTTCTAAGTTCAAGCTTACTTTTTCGGCTTCTGACACTTCTAGGGGATACATTAACTATGTCGTATTTGACCGTCTGCCCAACAGGGTGATTCGTCACTCCATGGTCGTCGCCGAATACTGTATACGACAATGACATATGAACAACTAATGATTGATCATGATTTTGGCATACCAATACAAAAATTTGCTTGCTGGGCCCAGACAAAGGTTAATAGAGGGTGCGACCAAGCAGGCTTTACGGCACTGAATACCGACAGGCCCACGGGGAGTCGATCTGCACTTGGATACAGGATCTTATTACTGCACCCCAGATTATCGGAAGGGTGGGTAGGAGTCTCAATGACAAAGGAAGGTGGTGAGATAGGTCTCTTGCCCATACGGTATGAGTATTTCTATTTACGCACATTCATTCACTTTGACGTATTTTGAAAGACGAACCAAGTGAGACAAAGTGTCTTTGTTTTCGGTGAACATCAGATCGATCAGGATCAATTTCATGGAACCAAGTGTGCATATAGATAGTATCTAGCGTCATGCGCAAAGCTAAGTTTTGTTTATGGAATTTTGAGTAGCAATCACCGAACGGTGCCAAAAATATTCTGGAACTGGAGAGATGCAGGAAATTTAGGGTGAAAGAGACCGGAGAATCATTTTACTTCTGAGAAAAAAAGTACATATAATTATCAATGTTTAGTACACTGCTATTGCAAGAGAAAACGATATTACATTTTAAATGTTTACCTCTTTTCGCAATACATTGGTACTTCATTTTCTTACAATTCCATTTCTTTTCCTTCCTTTTCCCTCAAACTTTGCTTTTATTCGCCAGGGAACTTGAGCTGACTTTTCCCTGTGAAAACCATGCCGTGAAGGGGAACCCCTTCCTTTCTTGTTCTCTCCGCAGACGTGCTACGGAACATTACTATCCCATACACACATCGTATAGAATCACTAACAGATAAATTTGATTGGATAAATAAACCACAAAAATCTAAAAAATTTGATGTAATGGTCTAAGCTGTGATTTACAATATTTTCTAGTTTCCAGTAAAGGAAATTAAGTTTTCACAAGAGCTCATTTTCTTTTAATTTCTTTCAATTCAAATGTAAAATATGAGACTCTTACCAAACATTAGGTTCATATTGAAACATTTTACTTAACGGGGTAACACAGGTTAACTATCAAAGTCGTCCGTAACGGAGATGTCACGCCATGATAGTTACCAATGGATCCTTGAGGGATCTTTCTTTTAGGACTTTTCTTTTTAAAAAGTGAGCAAATTTGCATACACTCTTTGTATTTTTGTATTTAAATACAATTAAAAGTGATTTCGAGGCAACTTGTTAGGACGTTCTTTGTCCATATGACTCACTAAGCAACTTTTCACGTGATCTCCTTTAAACGAATTTCGGTATGGATAGAGTTTGTATTTCCAGAGAAGAAATATGACGCAAAATAGGCTGGGGTATGCTAAAGTGACGTGGAGATACCCGAAAAAGAGTACTGACCCCAACCTCAGTTGAACCTTGACTATACCGAAACCAATGCTCTCTTGTTTAATGTGTTCATGGCGTATGATAATTAGCTCATTCATATTTCAGCAATATGTAAATTAACTGATTTATCAGAGTAATATTATGATGCATAAACTAACAATGTCCTTTTGGAAATTTCATTATACTGAATATTCACGAGGTTTTATACTACCTCACCAAATCCGTACGTTTTGTTTTGTAAGGTGACACATTTGTGTCTCAAGACATGCATATATGCATGATATCATGTCTCCAGGTTAGGTTAGGGTTAAAGAAGTCAGGAAAGGTATAGGGTTAGAAGGCTCGAGACTTCTTATTTGCCTGATATCATGTTATGGATTGGGTGACTACCTGCACATGCATGTAAAATAAGACCTGTCGACCTTTAATAATCATCTGAAATAATCAAGATGTTCTTCAACTGACCTTTTTGATTTAAAAAGTGGTTATGCCATAATTAACAAGTAGAGGCATTACAGGCAAGCAGGCAGAATAACTTGACAATAGGTTTGTAGTCAGCAAGCAGCGAGCGAAGTTGCTAATTCCTTAAAAAAATCTCCCCAGAAAGTTTGTTGAACATAAAGTATTTTGTCCTTAACGTATTTCACCTCTCTGAAAATATCTTCTTCCCCTTCAAGATCTATGTGCCCCGTCCTGTTGGATTGATAAATAACCAACGAATGTTCTCAGTCACACAATTATAAGAATAGCATTTCCCCTTCAAATCTTCAAAGGGAAATGACAAATGAAGGTAACAAATACAATTGCTCGAAGACGTTACTTGCCTAGGACAACAAAGACTATTGAATAAAAGAATGAAAAATGCTACAGGGATATCGTTACTAACAAATTCAGGGCCTTAGCCTGGACAGTTCATAACACTGTCTAAGCGGAGCACCAAGTAGTGTGCCTATAGATGGGTGAAACCCTGGCGGACCCTTCTCTATTCACCTGTGAATAACTGTACCATCCTGGGGGAGGGTACCGCGAGAGAGGATACATGTCAGACCTGGCTTTGGTGAAATCGTTGAAAAAGCTTTGAACTGATTATTACAAATTATCATTATTTAGTGATATTTTCCTATCCTATTTATTGGCCGGGCGTAAGGAAAGAGGTGCTTTCTAAGAGAAGGTTATTTTATCTTTAGCCTGCGTATATGCAGGTGTATTCAAGCTGTGTATCTTGTAAGAGGAAGAAGGTTCCTTCGTCAGGTACAGAAACTCACACAATAACGCGTCCATGGTGGGGGTCCGGGAACCTCCCCAGGAAAATTTAGGGAAAAGAGGAATAACTATTTTGTACAATTTAATTCCCAGGTTCGTTGGGCCTTGAAATCATAACTAGGACAGTGAAATGTTAAGCATTTCAGTATTCTTTTTCAAGTAGGCAAACTTTTGTTTACGGTTTGGAAATCTCAGGGGGCAGTTGCCCACCTGCCACCGCCCTCAGGCTGCGGCCCTGAAATTCGTTTGGTACATTGTGAACTTGGTAATATCACATTGCAAAACATAATTATTCCAGTATTATTTTCGCAAACTTGGTATTGCGTTCTCCTATGCCTTTAATGACATGAATGAAAACTTGTCATTGTAAATTTAACGTTTACCTTTATACAAAAGGCGGTGTTCTTGCAAAATAAAGGTTTCGTACTAGTTCAAGTAAATTAGCTACCACACGCTAAAAAACTGAAAAAGCGGCGACATGAATTGCACTCCCGGGAAAGTCTAAAGATTACAAAATTAGTACCTTACGTTGTCACACAACATGCACTTCGTTTCCTTGTTCCCCGGCGTACTGTGTCATTTGATACACCTGTAAATAATTTACAAGGACAGCTTTACAAACAATAGTCTTCGAATTTCATTTACTAATGTCAGTGACTGATATGTGCTGTTTTATATCACGATTACTTTGAGATGCTCTCAAGATCATTAAGCTGGTCAACTTAAAATAGCAGATTAAAATTTCTCCAATTCAAGAGGTGTGACTCGGAGATAGTTCAGGAAATAAAAGTGAACATTCAGTAGTAGCACTTAGCTTGATGTCTCTGTACCTTGGTCGATAATTACATTTTTGGGTTTTTCATTTGGAGATATTTATTTGTATATTATATTTTGCCTTGGTGAGATCTCAAAATTAGTCAGGGATTCCTTCAGTTACCGTCTTTTTATTGTAAAGAGACACTACGACATGTACTTTTGTAGCTGTTAGAAACCGTGGCAGGCTAAATAACTCGATTTTACTGTTTGTTATTTCTGTAGCAAACGGAGATTATTGGTAAAGATCTGATTTACATGTTTTGAGTTAAGTTATTCTAGTGATGTTTTATTTATGGCAAGGTTACATGGATTTGTACCTAAAACGAAACACAAATAGGTAAATAATCAAAGCTCTTTTGTAGTAATTATCAAGTCCCTCTAAGGATGACAAAAGAACCCTGACTTTGCTTAAAAACTGACTGATCCAATTTGTCAAAAGAAAGCAATTTCGGTGTTTGTTTTCGAGGCCGGAGAAAACATGGCCTCTGTGAGGCTCCTTAGTTTCCTTTTCGTAAAGTCATATCATAATCTTAGTGCTCCAAATTATATCTAAAATTAGCGTCATTTGAAATAGTACAGTCTTCGTAGTAACTACTAGCTATCTTTTGAAATGGAGCAGATGTTATTGAGTTTCAAGAAGAATATATTTTTAATTTTGCTTCTTTGGATCACAATCATCGAAAGACAGGTGAGTTGTATATTGCTTTACTCGAACTATTTCATATATGTGCAGCTATTCTCTTTAGGAGGTTAAGAGACATTAGAATTGTCGAAACGGTAAACTCAACATAACACTCAAGGTAACGACTTGCTTCTACTGTCTGTTAAGAATTTCCATTTGTCTGAGTTGTAGATGAAACACTCTTTTTACTATATAAAATACACGTCAAAGTCCTAAACTAGTATATGATTGTTGAACCTTGTTGGTAGAATGCGGGAAGAGTTTTAAAGGTTGCAGTCACTAAATGCTTACAATCATGAACAATGTTTCGTTAAGATGAAATGACTCCTTAAGAAGTTTTAAATACGGTACTAACACTACAAGAATCTAAAAGGTGTGGCATGATCAATTTACAAGGAGCATTAGATCAATGGTAACAGGAACACATTAAAAATTCCCCCGGCACCCTTTAATTAAGCATAATGAGTACAGATATTCTAAACATTCACTCGCACTTCAGAGAATGCCGGAAAGTACATACAGCACAAATTATTATGCAATTTTAGTATGATGTTTCTAACAGACGGGTATTTTAAAGTGATGCACTATTGACCTGCGCTCATTGGGAAAATTCTTCAGCACATACTGGAGAATGAAACACTTATCGATAGTTTTATTACACTTGCGCAAATTGTAATTGTGTGGGAAAACCTAATTTTGCTGGTTCCAAGTGCTAGTTAAAAGCTGGTAACAATTATTCTTGTCCTATGTCAATCGTCAAAATACATTGTTTGTAAAAGAACTGACAGAAGATATTTCTAACATTCACCCGTTATGTTTTTCATTCCACAAATTTTTCTCGTTAGTTACAATATTGTGAACTGCTTCCAAAATCATGGATTGACATTAGTTTATTTAAAACGGTGGTAGCTATCTGAGGGAAACAAGCAGACGACGATTAATATTGTGATTACAACTGCAAAAAGACGCAAACATATCTACTATTTTTCGTTCTATGAAAATAATTCCACAATAATGATACCCTATGCTGCTTAGTTGTTGCGGTCTGCTGCAGTCTACTTTCAAACTACCTTTCATAAAATTGAAATATGAATGGCATGTTGCATCAGCGACTCTAATTTTCTCAGAAACCTCTTTTCAAAACAGTCAGAAGGATCACGTACGGGTTAAACTTAAACTAAAAATCTTTCAAATAAGTTTCTGCATTTTATCTAACCACTTGTGGTGCTTTTTCGACGTATGATTCATTGATTTACTACTGTTACATTTTTCAAAACAGTTTTTTTTTTCGTAGAAAACAGTATAGTTTTGTATGTCTGGAAATGAACTGTTACAATACGTGTGCGCGGAGAATGCAATAAGCACTTTCACGCATTGTACATACGAGTAAAACCAGGGAAATGAGATTTCTTGGTTTTCCTAATTAAGTTGCTTGTTTAAGCTGGTGGTACCGCCAGTCAAATTGTTAAATCTATAAAGCTTACATAAAGTACACTACTACAGTATAAATTTTAGACCGTTGTGAGGAAATTTAAAAACGAACATGTTAAACTGAAGAACATCACGTTTTAGAAACGTGTGCATACCCGATGCAATTTTGATACCCTACTCAAGACATTCCTTGGAGCTATAAAGAAAGTGCATCTATAAAAAGTTACATAAGTTTTGTTAGTTACAACTCACATGTATCCAATGGTTTGTGTAATTATACCACTTGAGTAATTTCAAACTTTGTTACAATATCACAGTTAACGAAAGTTAGGTTTGGTGATGAGTGTGTTTGGCACACGTTATATAGTGGTAGGCGAAGGTTCTGTTTGTTTTTCGATCTGGTCATTAAAAATAGTAGTGTAATTACGTGAGTAGAAGCTGCAGCTATATTGCGCAATGCCTCCCCACTACGCAAAATCATGAAAAGTTTATTTCTAAGCACCAACCCCGTACCCCGTCAAACAATTTCCCTAAAATTGTATGACATGGAACCGTCATTTACAGTATTCACTGCAGGCTAGAACTAGAAAAAGGGCAAGAGAGTAAAAAGATCCTTACAAAGTTAGTTCAGTATCAATCACTGGGCTAATTACAAGTCAAAGTATTAGAGATTGAAGACCAGGAATACCACTAATGTCCATTGTGGCTGATTCTGTGGTCTCCATCTATTTGTAAACGTAGTAACTGGCATTAATTTGCTCGAGAAAATTGGCAACCGAACTACAGGAATAAAATAACTTATGGCATAATTCCTGTTGAATAGAGATCACTGATACCATGTGTGAAATATACAACTACCTTACCAGATTCCTAGTTATGTGCTAAGCCTTAGATACTTTGACGATACTAACCAAATAACAAGAACATAAAACACTCTAAACTACTTCTCACAAATGAGACACAATTAGTGCCTTTCATCTTTTAGCCATAGATATGAAAGGCAAGGTTGTGAAGAGATGGACTTTTAACCAATCATTTATTTGGTTATGAGGATGATTCAAACGGGCAATGTTGCTCGGACTATAATAATGATTTGAGCTACATTTTTAGTGAATCTTACTAAAGTCAGAGAAAGTCAGAAATTCAATCGGCAAGGTAGTCTGAATAACGAATGTTCGTGAATTAATAAGTTGTTCACATTAATACGTCGAACAGAATTTGATACACACTCATTTATTCCAGCTGCTATCTGTCAAACCGTCATCGGATAATCTTGATTTACCTATTCACTGCAAGTGCACTTAAAATGTAACATGAGCACGACCTGATTTTTAGAAAAAAAAAAACAAAAGAAGCCAACAAAAAAAAGAAAAAAAAAAAAAAAAAGAAAAAAAGAAAAAAAAAAAGAATAAAAAAAAAAAAAAAAATAAAAAAAAAAAAAAAAAAAAAAAAAAAAAAAAAAAAAAAAAAGAAAAAAAAAAGAAAAAAAAGCTCCATTAAAGACAAATGTTGGTAAGTAGGTGATTTTTAAACAGATTGTTTGTCGCATTCAGTCATATTGCTTTGACTAGATTCAATTTACTTAATTGTAAGTGAGGATGTAAAATTATTTTCGCTCCTAGGTGAAAAATTGAGGATAACAAATATACATCAACCGTGGGTGTAAAACGTCCCATTAAAATGATATGGACAAAATAGTACATTCTTGTGAATACCCTTACATGTGTTGTCTAACCTGGGGTGTAGAAGGCTGAAAGTAATTTCGGCTCCCATATTTTTATCTGAAGGTAGTCCCTAGTCCCAAACGCCCATCATCATTAGCAGAATGAAAAGGTGAACACTATACGAGGCTGTATGACACAAAATGTCAAACTGCCATAAGTGCACCCTTAAAATTCCTCAATATTAACTTGGAATTGGTGAACAGGTTTTTCAAAAGCGGCATTTTCAGACAAAGATCATTATGACACCCTTACAAAAAATTCCAGGGGATATGGGCCCTCAATGGGCTCAACGCCTTCTTGATGGCCATTTCTTCATTCAAAACTAAATTGATAGCAAAACAAATATGGAGGCTGCATTTCCTCTACACTCATTTTCACCTTTTTGGATTTAGGATCGATTGGCGTAGTGCTTCAGATATTATTGCAATAAAAAACAATGGTATCTGTGTTTTCTATCGAGAGTGAAAAATGTGAAAGTAATGAAGATGTGTTTCATCATAAGGTACTGATAACAATGAATCACTTGTTGTTACCATCCTCGTCATCCAAATGATGGCAATTTTAGGGTTTCACGAGGCAGTACGTCAATACAATTCTGAATCAATTCTCCGTTAATTTTGAAAGAGGTAGTTGGGACATGATGTTTGATGACGTTTTTAAATCACAAATTTACCGTTAAGTGATAATCCTTAAGAATAATTTAAAACTTTCGTGAGCTTTCGTACCTGAGACAAATTGTTGGATGTATGCCCTACATATAATAAAGATTCTAATGCCTTTTAATAAGAGTGTAAATATCAATATATTTTTTACATCCTGTTTTGGATTTCTCTATAATGCAAGGTAATTGCCAGCACAATTTTTGCTAATAGTTGGAAGTGAAGTATTGCAGTTCACTAAATTAGTTTATTCAAAGGTAGTTATTTTCTCGGTCGCTCAAACGTTGATTAAGGCCAATGAAATGTGTAAATTGGTCTCAGATATGATAACAACCCTTACACTTACACATGAAGTTTCACCGTTTTAGCTTTAAAATAATGTACAGTAAAAATGACACCATCATCATCAATAGCAATAACGGAATGTTTTCAATGCTCCTTTGACACAGACTAATTACATCAGAGTTTCTGCAAAGTGACGCCCGTAGGTGAGCTGGGACTTTTTATTTTCATTCACAGGCAGACAACTTCTGTGCATTTGGTCATTTTGGTTAACAATTGTTAGAAATTTTAAACGTGTGTTTGAACATCCTATTTAGTACGTTCAAACAGTGATGATCTTAGATAATTTCTAGGGAGTGGTCCATGGGTTTACATTACTTTAAGTAAACACTTTAAATCATTGAAACTTTTATTATAAAAACTGCTTTATTTTAGGTTCCTCATATTTCCCCCCCCCCCCCCCACCCCCCCCCCCCCCCACCCCCCCCCCCCCCCACCCCCCCCCGCACCGACCCCCCCCCGCCCCCCCCACCCCCCCCCCCCCACACTCCCCCCCCCCCCCCCCCCCCACTCCCGCCCCCCCACCCCCCCCCCTCCCCACCACCCCCCCCCCCCCCCCACACCCCCCCGCACCCCCCCCCCCCCCCCCCCCCCCCCCCCCCCGCCACGCGACCCCCCCCCCCCGCGACCCCCCCCACCCCCCACCCCACACGCCACCCCACCCCCCCCCCCCCCCCACCCCCACCAAACCCCCCCCCCCCCCCACCCCCCCAAAAATAAGAATCGTTTATAATGAAAGTATATTTTATTAAACGAAGAATTTTTTATCATCGTAGAATATTACAAACTTTGAAGGAAAACGTGCGTTAACTATTTCTTCTTCAATGTAATAGCCCCTATGCCTCAATGGTATAACCAATCAACACGTCAGGCTTACATGCAACAAATGACGTAAAACGTTTTGATATGTACTCCCTAGGGTGGGCTAAGGACAGGCTGTCATGTATTGGTAGTGGAAAAAGCCGAGACGGCACAGTAACCTTTAGATTCTTCCTCCTGTTCATGCAACGATGCCGACCACCTGTAGGGTTACCAGACGTCTGGTTTTACCCGGACTGTCCGGACATGTTCTCTTTTTACTGGTACGCGCTGGCGACCAGGCAGATTTGTGAAATTGCCCACAATGTCCGGATTTCATGTATTTCTCACATGATTTGACGGTTTCCTTAGTTTGCTTTGCGGGCTAAATATTTTTATAGCTTTATTGGTCGTATTATACCTGAGCAAGTAATAAGCCGATGCCGTGAATAGTGGATAAAACTAACGGTATCCTACTTCGTATTTCTTCACAAATACAAGGACTATAGATTCCCAGTACCTCCACATTTTGCAAGTTGTACTATTTCACTTGTAGCGACCGCAAAAATGCATCGCGAGGGACTACCACTTACTGTTGTACACTGAGTACGGCGTCTGCTAAATTCGTTTACGAACAGCACGGTCTGACAGCCGCGTTTTCCGAGACAGGGGAGACGCGCACCACTCTATATGACAAACCTGTGCACAAAATCGCAATTAGCATAGACACTCCCCAAGTTATACTCATAACTTAGACCAGAAGTCTGAAGCTCTGACCACTGAGCTAATCCATGTGGCATTTAAAGAAACTGACTCATTCTTTAGGACTTTTCTTCGGGATTTGACTTTCAAAACAAAAGCATCCTTCATTCAAGTTAAAGAAACTCTTATTACAGCAACAAATATTTCACCATTTTGCATCTAGACACCCTTGAAAACCGAAATAATTACCAAAGGGGAAGGGAAACCCTTCCCTTTTGACCCCTCCATTTGACGGCGATCCATGTCCTCCTTGCCAGAAAATAAATATCGTAACCCTAGCGTCGCACTCGTATAATAGAAAAACTTGATCTTGACTGCATTCGGTATTTGTCAAGCCTAATGGAGTGTACACCGAACTGGAGTTAACGATTCTCGGTCCAGTCAATTAGCTTACGCTACGGCCTCTCATCACTAACTTACAGTTAGCAATCCGGGCAGACTATCCATTGTTAGCGCTCTCAATAGGATGGTATCAATATTCTTGAAGCTACAACTCCGTTAAGGATAGATATTTGGCAAATACTACGTCCCCCGGGGTGGTAACAGGGCCAATAAGCTTCAGTAGATGATAATTGTAAGATCAAATTTCTGTAGACCCGATTATGTGGAAAAATTATCTTTTGCAACTTAGTTTGTCTTCCTGCAGCCTATATCTGGGCTATAAACATGATGACTACTAACATATTAGGCCTACACTGAAAAGTACAAGATACACCGCTTGTGTACCTCACCTCACATCCTAAAATCCCTCCGATAGAATCCCAGATGTTCTTGGCCAATGTGGCATCTTTATAATCTGCGTGCCTTACATCATACAAGACCTCGTGCTCTCTCACCAATTCGATTAGTTTCGCAGTATCGAAATTTTCGGAGTTTTTTGCCATGTTGGCCGGGGTTCTGGGTCCAACCTGCAGGTCGTTCAAACCATCAAGTATTGCGCGTACACCATCCGTCATCCGATAAAAACGCTATCCAATCGTTTTTTTTTTGGGGGGGGGGGATACCAAATCAGATGTCGGACTGCGTTCGGATAGGTGTGTTATGCGCTTACCTAACTCATTATGTTGGAATTTTGCGTTCGCTATGGAAATGACGCGCTGCTGTTCGGACCGGCGTTCGGATGCAAAAAACGGATAGGTGTGTTCCCGCCCTAACACATGCAGACAGCTGTTTTGTGAACAGGTCGGACACGCGCGTGGTCTTCTAAGTGCGCTTACGAAGTCTGTGTCGTGCATGCTGTGTGCTTCATTGTTTTGCATGCGGCCTATTGGCCAAAATTTGCATAGGGCATTAACCTTAGCCTGCATTCAATAAACATCCTTAACCCCCCTATACGTGACTTGATACATTGGAATGTAAATTTCTAGCGCTTACTAATGCTACATAGTAAGTGCTTTCATTCCAGTGGATTTCCACGTCACTATAGAGCGTTTCCAACAATTAAAGACGCTGCGACGTCAGGAAATAACCCTTTGGGGTTCTTTTTGCGTAGTTGGGCGAATGTTTGAATGAGCTCACCTGCAGGCACTTTACTGGACGGCTGAAGTTATGCAAAACATACTGCATGCTTCCCATGGAGACTGCCATAACAAATACACAAATCAGAGGGTTGCAGACTGAGTTGCTTTTCTGTTACTTCTGTTTAGCAAATTGATGCTCTGATTCTGTACTGCGCGTTTTAAGTAATTTTAACAAAGCTTAGTTACTGTTCATTGGGTTTATTTAGCAGGTTTTCACATGCCGTAATCTCAACGCCCTTCTGGTTATCATGCTTGCCGTTACAGCATATGAGAAGTAAGCAAATTGTTGGTTCTTACACCTTTCATCGAGCAGGGCTCTACATACAACGATAATGATACAATAGGCAACGATCGTTCTCTTTTGGATTACTTTACCGAAAGGGTGCTTACATTACAGAAGAGAATTGCGAATACGTTGACTGCAGGCATGACGTCCCAGTTGTAGGCTAGCCACAAGTGGGAAATTTCGGCCAAAAATTTGACCAACACTTGAATAGTTTAATTCGATTGATACATTGTGCAAGATATGATGTGATATGAAGTGGCCTCGATTGGACAATAGTCTTCTTCTTCTTCCTCCTATCTCCTTCGTTTTGTGCCCCATTAACCTTACTCTTCCCTTCCTTACCATCATACTTCTCGTACCACGGTCAAACTTAAGACACTCCTTCGCCAGTCTCGAGGTTTCTGGTTGCTTGCACCGAATGGAGCCTCCCCTCCTCATTTGGAGAATCTTGGCCCAGTCTGATTTAAGAGTAGGCTACTGTTTTCTTCTTACTGCAATGTTTGCAGTGCCTACCCCTTTATTACCTCAGCTCCAACTATGGCGAAGATGTTGTTGATTCAGTAGGTCCCATACGAATGCTCCTTAACGAGTAACCCCATGTAAGATGTTCTTGCACAAACTCATCGTTCTAAGTAAACTTTTTTAACGTTACAGGTAACTGCCAAAATACGTTTGAAAAGATGATTACACTCAAAATTCAAATAATTGCCTGGCAAATTGCATATGTTTCGATCAAGGCTCAATTGAGCTTAATGGGTATTCAAACTTAAGGTTCATGTAAAAGTCACAGTCTGCGCAGTCTGTATATAGATCCATTGCAGGTAAGTGTAGGCTTAATATGTCGTGAATTTCAGACATGTCTAAATAGGACAAAATAAGAATGTCCATTAATGGCGTCAAGTGAAAGCATCTTTGACCTTTGCTTTGTAAAGATTATCGTTTTGAAAATTTTAAAATTACACCCCTCCCGCCTAACCGTGGGGGCAAGCTAGACCTCTCCTTGGGCAAAGATAGTACCTACCATGACTCGAATGACGCAATTCTTACTCATTTACTTTGATTTGCCCTTACGGAGAAATGTGATAAAATATTTGCTAGTCTTAAAATTTCCAAGCAGCAAGTACAATATATTGAAAAGGAAACGCGAGCAAAATGCAAGTAAAGTGTGGTTCCATTTAAGAGCTGGCCTCATCACTGCATCAAGAATGAAGAGGGTTTGTCACAGCCGCCCCCGCCCCCCGTAACCCTTTAGTATCATTAATTTTGTCTATTTGATATCCAGATATTTGCTCATTTTCTACAGCTGCAACTAAGTGGGGATGTTCCCATCAATCAGTTGGCAGATAGGCATACACAAATCTCATGCAGATGGAGCCTTGCAATTTCAAGGTTGATGAGTCTGGGCTCCACATCAGTAGAAAACTTCCATTTATATGTGCTAGTCCCGATGGCATGGTAACATGCGATTGCTGCAAGGCTGGCGTTCTCGAGGTGAAGTGCCCTTATTGCGCACGTAACGATTCTTTCGAGAAATTTATACAATCCTAGATCATGTATTAACAAGGGTATGATTTTGAAAGATGACCATGACTATATGTGCCAGGTTCAAACTCAGATTAACGTATGTGAAGTTGAATATTGTGATTGGTATTGTGGACCAGAGAACAGCTGTTTGTGGAACGGCTTCCAAATGGGCCCGACATGTGGGCAACAATGGTGAAAGTATCAACAGAATTTTTCAAGAAGGCTGTACTTCCTGAACTAACTGCAAAGTATTTCACTAAATGCTACAGTAGTGGCCCTACTAGCCTATAGTCATA
Organism: Holothuria leucospilota; assembly: GCA_029531755.1. NCBI lineage: Eukaryota > Metazoa > Echinodermata > Holothuroidea > Aspidochirotida > Holothuriidae > Holothuria > Holothuria leucospilota. The sequence goes on from CM055971.1 coordinate 35,130,491, forward strand.
GGCCTCATCATGATAATGTAGTTACATATAGCTAAAATGCTTGGCATTTAAGCAATTATATCTAAAAATATCTCGAGTTTTGAAATTAGAATGGGATTTGAGGGCTCTATCCAATATGTACAAAAGTGTTTTATCTTTCTCATGATGGCAGCAAATACCGCCAACATATCACGTCAAGATTACCTAGATAGCATTAGCAACCGATACAGCGCTAGCATTATGTATGTTATTTCAGTACAGTGAGTGCATCTCATTTCTGACAATCCAAGGAGCACGTCTTAAAATTCATTTCCTTGATGTCATCTAAAGTTTTATACAAACCGTAGTAAAATTTACATTTTTGTAGTAATTTTGTAGAAAGATTAAAATTTAGTTCTTCACTTTATTGGTCTACTTTTTTTACACCTTGTCTCCTTAAGCCAGCCGTAACAGGAATTGCACTGATACACATACTGTATAGTAGGATTGAACTGTTTGAGTGTGTTTGAAAACAAACAATTTCCAAAGAGGCATTAATGTGTCACAATTATGAAATACTTTTTGTTGTTATTTGTTTTCAGTGCTGTAACAACAAAGTTGGTAGGACAAAACTGCATTGCATAACTATTATAAAACATACATGCCAGGTCAATCTAACAGAAATCACTGATCGTTCTCTGTCCTCTTCCCGGGACTAATGGGCCTGATTCTGGGATCTAACATTAAAATTTTATGCCAGAAACCTAATTAGTAATAAGAGGGAAAAAGCTTTCTGAGGTAATTAGACCCTAACGGTGTTTAAATCAAAGTAAGCAAAACAGCGAGTGACTTTGTAAGAGATGACCATGACAAGGTGGCTGTGGTAATTGAAACCAAAGAGCTCTCCAGGATGGTTGGTTAAAACTAGATCAGCGAGTCCTGTTAGACTGTTCTCTCATGTAACATAATAGGTTAAAGAGCAAAAGAGGGCTTAGTCCCCAATAAGATGCCATGAGGTCTAATACTCTTACTGTAAATACTGTAAACAAGCAACCAGACCAAACCCAAGGGAGCCCATTCTATCACAGCCATGGAAGAACTTGTCATTAAGCCTTAAAACAGTGAACTGAGGGGGTTAAGATCCCACTCAGGCAGACTTTCCCACCCATTGACAACTCTGTGAAAGAAGAGAAACTTCCTAGTAACAAGCCCTGCAAAACACTTCACTAGCTTTGAACCTTTAAGTAGCTACGAGATGAAAGACGATCCCCTTCAGAGAAATTTGAGCACATCCCCTCTAGTCCATCTTAACTCCAGGGTGGTAAGCCTAAGATGGTCAAGTCTGATATGATAACGTTGATTTCTTACTTCATGTATAAGACGAGTGGCCCTCCTCTGGACTTGCTGTAAAAGAAACTCATAGAAAGGACTCTGGATTGGGTCTACAGTAACTACCTGCTTATACAAATTTAGAACAATCTCTTCTGAAACTACTAGAGTTCCTCTTAAAAAGTCCTAGCCTCCTATCAGCCCTAGCAGCAGCTGCACACTGCCTAGATGTCTCTAAATCGCCTGTAATAACACCACCTTGATCTTCCTCAAAGTTCACTCAAAATACTACCGTTCATATTATAATTAAAGCTGTAATTTGTAGGACCAAAATAAAGGACTTTGCACTTATCGGCACTGAAAGACAACATCATGTATTTCAGATCTTCTTACAGTACAGGTTGTTGGAGATACGGTCCCAGGAGATTGACGGCGCTTGTCATGAATTAGAATTCTGCACTTGTCTCAAGTCACGTCACCCATTTGCCTCCTTTGAGAGACCCAATGCCGTAAGTTTCTTCGTATTTCATACTGAATTATGCCTTGGCACATGATTTATGCATTATTAGTCTATAGTTTAAGCATTTTGATGCAGTAATGTTCGGGCGATGGTTAATTACTGTGTTACAAAGACTGATTTGAAGGTTGTTTTCACTTGGATATGAGCCCTGTAGAAGCATGGCCTAAGCTGTTGAAATATTTATTCTATATGTATGGTAGGGTGCCATGCGGCTCGTTATAAAGGGCAAGGTAATGCAGCATTGCATATGAGCCATATTAGTTGTGGACAACGTTGTTTGGGGAATTAGGTGTCTGGATACAATCTGTAGTTGAGAAGAGGATTTATCTATGGTTCTTAAGAATTCATTTGTTATTGTGTCCATTAATGGTTCATAATGCCGTAGCAATGATGGGATATAGGAGTGTTGCAGTCTCTGTCAAGTTTAGCAAAACTTAAAGCAGTATAGTGAATCATTAGTTGAAGTGCACGTGAAAAGGGCTGTGAGGCTGTCACGTGCCTGGTAAAGATGTTATTACTGATTGTTGTACCTATTTATCTATACCCTAAGGGTATCGGTTGTATTTATCTTCTACAGATTGAACCGTCCGTCGTCATCTTGTATCACATGTCTAGTTGCGTCTGGCATCGTACTTCACATCTTGTCAACGCTGTTGTGTTATCGTAGGACAGTGCCACAGATGAGTTCAATAAATCATGGTCATAGTACAAGACTTCAAGTGAGATCTGTTGTATGATATTTAGTGTCAATCTTTGTAAGTAACGGCGGAGGCAACTAGAGGCTATGTTTGGTACACCGTCAACACAGGTAAAGGCCATTTCTACATTGATAGACTACCCTGCCCCCAGAGGTTAAGGACTTGCACTTCAGAAGAGCTCAGATAGTGCTTCAGTGCTGTAACATTATCTCATGTCTCAGTTGGTTGAGTATAAGACATTTACACTGCATCACTTGTACAGAGGAAGCATCTTACTTCAAACATACATCATACTGCATAATACGTAACTCCTCTCGTATACATGTAGTACCCACTGGACAGTACATTGTAATCAAAGCTACAGTACAGTACATTGAGTACAGTTTGTACCTGTCCACAAAATGTTATTTATTTGTTGTTAACTGTATAATATGTCACTGTTTATATATTGTTGTGATAAAACAAATATATGAAATGAAAAGACCATTCTTTGTCAGTACTGTAGACTTGGAACAATCTACTGTATTTTCAAGCTCTTCACTAGTTTTTAAAAACATTTCAGTACTGTATATTAATGAACGTCAGTTAAGTTTATATTTAAAAAAAAGTTCATGATAGTGAAATTCAAACTCGTTCAATGTGCAGTGTTTACTGGAATAACAGATGGATTTAAATTTAATAAAGCAAAGCACACAAAAACCATTTTATCAAGAAGTGTGTTGCCACTTTCTACTGCCATTAAATCCAGTATTATGACTGTCTGAAGTATGCCATATTTCTGATGCAAAACACCAACCACACGTTCCACATGTATCCTGACAGAAGCGACGCTGTCTGTGATGTCCAAAACTCTGTCTGCCAGAACCATGTCTCCTTGGTTAAGCTTATAAAGAATCTCACAATGTTCAGTTATGAACTTATCTGATGTTCTTCCTCCTCGTCCTTTTGGAATGAATGAAACTGCTCCTTGTGGGGTAACTCCGATCAAGTACTTTACAATATTGTTGTGCTTGTAAGAGGACCATGTCAAAGCATGTGCCATGGGATTTGATAGCCGATCCCAAAAAATATCTATGGTGGAGGTTAAAGGTCTTTTAGGGTCACTGGGGGTCAATAATTGAAAGCCTTGTTAACACGTTATCTCAACTTGAAGGCAGGAAGCTTTGATAGGTTTCATACGTAGTATGTAGATGCTTTACGGTGAGAAGATGAACCCTATTGTTTTTAGTGGAGGTCAAAGGTCATCTGGGGTCACCAGAGGTCAAGAAGCAAAATTTCCCAAAAATTCCCAAGAATATTACGGTTCACCAGAGATCAAAGAGCAAAATTTCTCAAGAATTCCCAAGAGTTCCCAAGATCGTCATCTGGGGTCACCACAGGTCAAAACGCAAATTTCCCAAGAATTCCCAAGATTAAATAGGAATACAAAACTATTTTCCAACATGTTAAGATAGCATTTGACCAGTGACTAAAAGGTATGGGACATCATGGCATTATTTGGAATAGAACATATCATCGAAAACTCAATGCATTTTTGCATTCTGGTTAATTAGTAACTTGCAGAATATTCTTTTTCGAAGGCTAATTAACGAGTTTACATTAATTTAAGTTACAAAATACGTACTTATCTTCGTTGTAAAAGGTGAAACACGTGACACCTTGCCTATATAAATAAGCGAGTTCGGAGTTAGAGCATGAGGATTGCGCAATAGCTCATTTGTGACAAAAATGCCGAATTAGCATGGGTGCCGCGGACTACACTGTGTAAAACGTATTGGCAACTGCCCAAATTGTTGGTAGTTTCAGGGAGCCCAAACAATGTAGAAACCTTATCTTAAACTTACAAACCAAACATATTATTGAAGCAGATAATTTTTCTTGTTATTATCTGTAGAGTGAAATTAGCCAAACATCATTTGACCAAGAATCTCTCGAATGATAACAACGATGGAAGTTCACCAATGACACGCCACAGAACGGCTGCTGCACACGTACACAGTACTACTACTTAGTATAAAGTTAGGCCAGCGCAGTTAATGAGTCCGATGAGTCCGCAATCGAACAGCAGCTGACGAAACAGAAATTAGTCAAACTACGCTAGCCATTACCGCTGTTTTCGGCTCCGAAAACAACGTTTACAAGCGTTGTTTTAATGTACACTGATAATTTCAATGAGAGATTGGTTAATGAGGGGGAACTTGAGTCAGTAAAAAGAGAATAGTTTTCGTCTTGATCGAGTGCAGCCCTAGATGTTACTCCTCCGGGAACACTCACGTGGTTTGCAGCGAACCATTCAGAGCGCAGCCTGGCACACCCATACGCACCCTCACTGCCTTACCGGTACACGTACACAGGACCCGGTAAGGAATTCACGGGATTTCCCCATGAGCTTGGCTGACCTCCAACTCACCCGGTAGACGTACGTGTCTGGAGGGCGGGCTGCTTGCAAGGCAGGCCACGTGCAGCCGCGCGAGACTTCTCATTCCAGTGACGGAATTCCCGGGCAGCTACGCCAGTTTCGAGCCGCGCGTGAGCTAGGAAAGACCTGCGAGAGCTTAGCTCTCGCCGGCTGCCTATGTGCCGCTAAGGAGGTGTCTGTGAGTGCAGGGGTACGCATTATTTTTTTTCCCCAGGACGAACGTGGGCAAATCGAGTTTTCAAAAAATTTTAAATTTGTTTCAAAATGAAGGTTAGGGTTACGTGGATTGGGGTTATTTGGCCCGTTCTTTCATAATCCGGCGTCAGAATTACAAAAAAGGGGTCGAAAAGCTGTCATTTTGGAATTAGAGGTGTGGCCTATTTCCAAGAAGCTGATTGGTCCATTGGCCAGATTTTCCCTGACTCGTCCTGGGAAAAAAAACTACGCCTGCGGTACGTTTGAATATGACTGCTGACTTGAGTAACAGCAAGCTCCAATTGGCCTGCACCCAGCAGGACGTTCGAGCATTCTGTTGGTCAATCACTGAGAATTCATTCCTCTGTAAGCGAGTCACTATCAAATGAGATCAGCAGCATTTCGAACAATATTTTCCCTTCTTAGAAAGTCTAACTTGGGATAATTACATTTTCGAATTGAGGAGAAATCATGGTAAATAACATCAGTTCGTACGACTGCCTATATAAACATTGTGTCGAGTTGTCATTGGACTGTGAGTTTTGTCACAAACTGACCTACACCGGAAGGTCATCCTGCATGCGCAGACGCTATCTCCGAACTGGCTTATTAAGTGTTTGTTTCTTGACTGTGAACGTGTGTATTTTATAAAAGTAATAGCGCTTCGAATGCCTTACGTCCAATTACCCTTCAGTAAATAGCTCTCTGATCTAACCACTTTGTTTTAGTCTCGTTTATCTTAAAGTTAAAATGCAGTCACCCCAAATCTGAATAGGTATAATCCGTTATTCTAATTCTGGAGTGGCTCCTTTCAATCATGTGACAATAGTTTTGTTACTTCCTTGTTAAATTTCAAGCATAATAACTCCTTAGTTTACCTAGTTTAATATTCAATATTTAGGTCTAGAAACGTAATGAATGATGTGTGTAAGGGAAATAAGAGAATTATAATAATACACAGTTTTTATAGAGCGCAAAACACACTTAAGTCCCTTCGTGTTATGAAAAAGAATCCCGAAGATGAATATTAAAGGCTGTGGAAGAGATAGGTCTTGAGTAATGTCTTGAAATTTGAGACTGTTGTAGCTTCTTTACTTTAACTGGGAGGTTGTTCCAAAGCCAAGCAGCTGAGTACTGGAAAGAATGATGATCAAAATACTTTGTACAGACGGGAGGAAATGAGAGTAGCAATTTTGAACTGGGGAGAAAGCAACGACATGGAATATACTCTTGACTAAGATCTTGCAGAAACACAGGAACAGAGCTGTGTAGACCTTTAAATTTTAGCAAAAGAACTTTGAATTTATTCGATCGGCAAAAGGAAACCAGTGAAGGCTACAAAGGAAAGGAGTTATATGATCACTAGGTTTTTTGAGTGTTACTAATCTTGCAGATGAGTTCTGTATGTGTTGCAAATTCTTGAGTTGAGAGTCGTCAAGACACAAAAGCATGAACGAAAGTCTCAGTGGTCCTTTGATCATAGTATTTTCTAATATTACCAATTTTGTGAAGCGCAAGATCGAGATGCTGCGCGACGAACCTCGTTGATATGTAGATCTATTATAAGCTGACAGTCGAAAGTACTCCCAGTTGCTGGCGCTTTGGACAGGTTCAATGTGAGCCAGTGCCAATCTGGAATGATTGGATGGGAGACACGGGATCGAAACTTTGAAGATATTTGAATAAGTTCTGTTTTGCTGTAATCTAATTTCAGACCATTAGCAAGGGACCAAGATCGGATATCCTCACCTTCTGTCTTTGATAGGTTAACATAGCTTTCATATCTTTAAGAGAGAAGATTTGTAAAATTTCGCTTATGTTTGAAAATTGAGTTGTGGAACTGCTTATTCCACGTAAGTTGTGATTGCCTCTCTATGGTAGCTTGGCCCAGTACATGTTTATAATTTATCGTTGTTCTTTACGATGACTACCGTATGTATGAACATTTGTATGAACTTTTCATTGTTAAAATACAAGCAAGAACATCTGAGAGGCAGATTTGGCCAAGAGTCGTAGTCATGAATGCGACCAAGTTAACCTAAAACCTTGTAAATCAAACATTATTTCAAAAAATGTTTCTCTTTTCTCTGCATCTATGGTTTGCGAGCATAATTTAAACACTCCTGTCCGGGGGCCAACTCCTAACATGATTTTTTTGTTACTATACCTTATTACAGGATCGTTTGCTATTAAAACGCTCTTCGAAAGCAGGTAATGATAACAACAGCCGTCCTATAAATGCCTCAGTTAAGACGAATTCTGGTTACAGACTTTAGTCTCATAGTACAACCGAAATTTGTAATAATTTTTAACATGTATCACAGAAGCACCATCTTTTTTGTTCGATTATTTCTTGCTATCTTCATTTTTGTAATATAGCTTCTCCATTCTGTATTATTTTATATTTTTTCTTGTTCTTATTACTGCTTAGATGTGACACATTAAGCAACAAACAAATCCAATATGAAACCGAGAAGTAATACAAAATGTGAATAGCTTTTCAATAATGCCATAGATAACCATATTGTTATGAAAGCTGTTTAATAAATCGACATAAAAAATCTTTCGACTTCTTAAATTAGACTAAATACGGAAAGACTTCAGGTCAAGTTTAGTCCTATTTTGGCGGTACTGAAAGCCACAATACCTGCATATCACCGAATTTCTGTCCATGCCTATCAATTTGACTCACTATAGAGCCATATTATTAATAAAATTTATTCAACCAACGTTCAACCTGCGTTAATAATTTTTGAGGCTCATTTTGCAGAATAAACATCTAGCTAGGTACAGGGGCTTTGCTGCTTGACATGGCTGAATATACTGACACGTTTTCTCTTTAAAACCGTAATACACCAGGAACAACTAGCTTTCACAGAAGGAAACGAAGCACCTAATACAATCCCTTTTATCAAACAGTACACACTTCTTTAACTATTTTCTTAAGAACGTTGTGACGGGTCCTAAAGCTTTTCTACTAAATTTGTTTGAAAAACCCTCTCCATGAGTCTTCTACTCTTATATAGTTACATATCCCTTAAACGGAGAATGGAGAAAGATAATTTTTGAAGTAATCTGCACTGCCGACGAGGGTTAAACCTTCGTTACATTTTTACCTGAAACGCCTGTAAATGCACTCTTTAAGCATCATTTTTCTAGCAGTAAGATCGTCTTTTAGTAGAGTACGTAAGGCTAACTTTTGTGTATGAAATTGAAAGAGATTCGTATTGTTCCTAAACTAGTAAGCTAGTAGGTATTTTCAATAAGTTATTTAATAATATAATGAGCCCTTTTAAAAAGTGAGCACTGACGTACATAAATAAAGTCTTTTTTATTTTTTCTTGGCGATCTGAAAATACTAAGGCAATGTTTCAAAATCATCCTGAGAGCTTACAGACGACAAAAATCCTTGACACCACTTTCTAACACTGCTTAGGTGTCATAGAATTTTTAAGAGCAGGACAATCTTAATCTTATTGTCGGCAAAGTACAAAGATGCAAAGGATAGGGAACTGCTTCACATTCCTACGAAACACCTCCGTGCATGGTATATAGTACTAAGGTCCACTGTTCTGAGCAATCGGTTAGTAATCGCGATTATATCAGAGAAATCTCCGGTAAATCGCCCTTAGGGCAGTTTAAATCGAGTACAGTATGAAGTAACTGCCTTACAAAGTTTCTGTTTTGTTGATGTAATGTTGAATGGAATTACTTAAGGTTCTAACTTCAGTCGTCGTATGATAGTTATCGAATAGAGCAGTATCTCCAGTTACGTGGTCACCATTAATTGGGTGCATTTTCTCGTTTCATCTGTCGTCTTCAATACACTCTGAAAGCACACAGCTTGAAATTTACCACGATCGTGGTCACTGATTATTAAACATCTAAAATAAAGAGGAAAAACTCTAAAAATTAAAACCTCCATGATGCGTTTAAACCAGAGAGCGCTTACGGAGAGCTACCTGATTAAATTAAGGACTGACTTGAATCCCAGTCAAATATTAACAACACCACTGTAGCAAGTCTTCCTTAGTTATTGCAACTAAAAAAAAAAAGAATGGCTGATATGTGACTACGATACAAGTCAAATTTCACCCGAGCGTTTATATTTTATACAGTAGGCTTATGCCGCTACTGTACACAAAGGAATGGAAAATCAAGGATTAGGAACTTAATTTTCCATTGCAAAAAGGTGCATTGAATTGCTAAAGCATAATATAGTCGTATTTCAAACACGATCTTATCAAATTTTGGTGTTGTTTAAAAGTTTGGGGTTTTCAGTACTTTAGCAAATTCGAGAGTAGTCTTCTACCAAAACGTGTCAAAAGTTTGCAAAATTTATCTATTAATGCTTTTTGATACGTCCATCCCACAGGCAATGAAGACACTCGTTGCCGTGGGGTAGCACAGTCTAGGTATCTATTGTTACGACACCTTGAGATGCAGACAAGCTTATTTCTTTTATTTTACTTTTTTGGGTTTCTTTAGATCATAGTGCTAGGGCTATATAAGGGTGGCCACCTGTCCAACTAGGCGATGCAATATACTGACCACTTACCTAACACATCAAACTTACTCAGGGTGTATTAACGAGTATACCAAGGGAAGCACACAATTAATAACGATGACATAAAGCTTACAAATCATAATATTGTAATGTGTTAAGCTGCATACCAATGTTTGCATTTAACGAGCAAAAGGATTGTTGTTCTTGGGTAGTTTCAGATATTTAGCTGCTACTTTTCATATTGGAATCCCTAAAAATCTAACCTTGAGTTAATGGTTCTGCACATGACCTCTGTTTGAATATGGGCATGGCAAAATTAAATTTACCCTGAAACCTACAAAGAAAAATTACATAGAGGCAATTACCCTTTGTTCTTTCCCCATATACCTGCACCTACATTTTCTTTTCACACATGGGCGTTTAATTTAGGACTGAGGGTTTCAAACACTATTACTAATATTTTGCAATTTTGTGGACAAAATGTATATTCTACCTTCCTATCATTGTTATGTATATTTTTCTGAGGTTTTATCATTCGAATATGCTTCCATCTCTAGATTAAAATTCTTCTATTCACTTCTCCGAAATCGTTGAAATTGTTACACTTTTGTGAGGGCAGCATTACCTGCTCTGTTTTTAATATCGTGTGTAATATTTGTGGTGGTGAGGTCTCTGCAGTGAAAATTGCAACTTCATGGATTTTTATTGGTCGAATCGCGTCAGGTTTCTATTTCTAACAACCTTGTATGAAATCTGTAGTCCCATGAATATATACTACCACTGTAGTAATTTCTTGTTAAGGAAGTAGGACTGGTTATTGGCGATAAGCTAATTTTACGTCCACACGATGACCGTGGATCTCGTGAGCAAAAACAAGTTGCTTCTTTTGGCAATGGTGGCCTCTAACTTCATCTCAGGGAAGGGAATGGGTAAGTTTCGTTAAGTTACTGGCTTTAACTTAAACATTGGAAATATAATGTAAAAGGGAAATATTGCGTTTGAAAAAAACATCACAATCCCATTGTGGTCTTTACCCCTTTCCAAACATGATCACAAATAACTTGCAGCAGATCAACACTAATCTAACGAATATGGACAGAAAGAAGCAACAATTTGTTCATCGAACCGGTTCACTATTGAACGATAAGCCTCGCCTACATGCAACATTCGTACTGCTGCATATTCATTAAGGAAGAGCGGTTATTTTGGGTCATATTTACGCTCATTACGCAATACGTATTGACCTTGCTTACCACACTTCCCACGACCTTATTGCAATCCACCAATCTCCCTGGCTGCATCTCCCTGGCTCACCATACGGTTCACGTCTCACACAGTGTGCGTTATTAGTCGTTACAGGACGGTGCGAACATGGAGCTTTATCCGAGTAAGACTTGTACATACTTTTTTGACGAGTGGCATCGCAAGTTCGTAAAATTTTCGTTTTCTACTACGGCCTACACCGATAGTCAGGGCGGTCACGACCGGGGGGTGTGGGGGTATCAAACACCCCAAAGTTCGTCAGAGCGACGATAGTCGGAAAATCTGAAATACCAAATATCTGATACTTCAGTCTAGCACACTTTTCCGACTGAGCCTATGTCAACTTTGCATTTAGTTTCCAACTAGATCAAGTAATAATAATACCAAACGTTATTTTCTTCACGTAAAGTCGAATCAAAAATGTCCTTTTTCGCAAATGCTTCTCAAACTCTCAAAATTTTCGCGCGCTCCGCGCGCTTCAAACCTTACCTCAGTGTTGTTCTTGTTATCAATATCTACCGATAGCAATATTCGGAGAAGCACAACAGCAGAAGTTGAAAGCTGTTTACAAATAACCAGGTAAAAGACTGGCTATTTGAGTGGCATATTGGTTTGTTGGCCAATCGAAAGTATCTCGATGCAGGTTCTTGATGCAGTTTTTGTCATGGAAATCTTATTAAATGAAAATTTCGGAGCGCTATATATATATATATATAGACTACTATTGGTGAAGACATAGATATACTCAGAAGATATTCCAAATGTCTATTTATCAGCCACGTAGCCAGTAAGATTTGTTTTGTAACGATTCTTTCCATAACTTCAAAAATTTTCCCGCGCTGGGCGCGCTTTCATCTATAGTACAATCTAATGGTAAGGCTCCCGTTTCAGACATACTGGATTTATTCAACGTTTCCACAAATGTGGAATCTTTTTTCGATATAACCCCAAATTTTCGGCTCGCTTCGCGTGCCTTATATTTCGAGTTCGGCAACCTGTTGCATCCGTCGCTACTTAGAGCAGCTGGCCCCCAGTCAGGGCGCTTCGCCCCCATGTCGGCAAATCAAAGCACCACCCTTGGCGGTGCCTGCATGCAGGTTTTTCCTTTTTGCATTGATGTATACCCCAAAATTTTGGCGCACTTCACGCGCAATCCTCACAATCCACTTTGTATCACTTATCATGAACATTATAAGCACAAACGTACCAGTGAACTTTTATAGCATATTATGTTAAACTAGGCGTAAATGCGCTTGTTAGTCCCACACCCCTTTTGCTATACCTGTCTGGGAGGCCTAATATCACCTTTCTGCACCTATACTCTCCCTCCCGCCCATTCCCCATTGCTGGAAGCTGTTCGTCTGGATTTTCGTTCAAAATTAGTAAAAATACGATAGATGTAAAGCGCTTGGCGTCATACTTTATATCATTATTTAGATGTCAGGCAATAAGCATTATGTCATTGCCCCCATTTTATATAATTAATCCAGAGCTTCCAGGAGGCCCTATAAAGGTATATGCCAACCCTAGATGTCCGAATAGAAGGCAGTAAAGTAGTCAAAAAGGGGGGCTTCAGGAGGTTTGTTGACAACGTTTTCTTCTCTTAGACAAGATACTGTATGCTTCACCTATCCAAAACTTAGAATTCACTGAATTATGGACATTTTCCAGATATATGTGATTAATTCCAAAAGTAACCCAAAGATAGCACCATTTTGCATCTAAGCAACCTTACCTTAACAAAAATTTGTCGAAGGGGAGGGGGACACCCCTCTCCTCCCGTTAACCCCCCCCCCCGACGGCACCTTAATGTAATGACAAAGGAAGGATCCCAATTGCTGTACACAAAAACGCAAGTCACATAAAAACGAAGGTGCAATTCACGGGCCACCACTCATTTGGAAAAAAATAGCCAGTAGGAAAAATTAGAATTCACTTAATTATGGACATTTCTAACCATATATGATCAGCTCAAAAAATATCTCAAAAATAGCACCATTTTGCATCAAAGTAACCTTAAATTTACAAAATATTCTCAAAAGGGAGGGACACCCCTCCCCTTAGACCCCTCCCCCAGGGCGGCGCCTTTATGTAGTGACAAAGAAGGATCCCCACTGCCGTATGTAAACGCGGGACGCATAAAAAAATTATGCGTCAAATACTCAGTTGGAAAAAACATCCAGGCAGTCGGAATTTGGGACATTCACACCCACCCCCCCCCCAATATATGACATTAGCTACGGCCCTACCGATAGTAGCAGTTGCAGAAGCACCAACAATCCCCTATACATCCCGCTGTTTCGAAAGCAACAGCCAAAAGGCCACAATTCGAATTACAGTTTGATTTAAACTTTGTTTATAGTATACCAGGGAGGTGATAAGACCCCTGGTATACTAACTGTAGTTCAATCATGGTGTCAAATAGCAACTCCCTGGTTCAGTACAAACATGAAATAGTGTAGAAATAATTCTTCGTAGTTTGTTCGTATTTTACCAACGTTTTGTACATGCTGTAGAAGGCGTTTGTTATTTTCTGTCGTAACGAGATAAAAATGATTGGTGGAATTTAAGACATGGGTAGCAAAGGTGTGGTTTTGCATGCCAATTTGTCTGGGTGAACAAATTTCTTAATAAGTGCTCACGGGTAGAATTTTTTTCCCAGTTAAGGGAATTGATCGTATGTAAAAGAGGATAGATTCAATAAAAAGTCTGACAAACGCAATATTTCCCTTTAAGTTAGGCTGACGGTTTAATCTTCAAACTGAAATGGAGGACACAAAAGGTATGCACAGAATCTGACGTTACATCAGGTAACAAAAATACCTTAAAAGTCACATACAGTTGCATGAAAACATGAAATCTATCATCGCTGGTCATAACTCCAGCGTGTACTCTAGGAAAGCTCTACCAGCCCCAAATTATGGTTGTAAATGCAGGGTTAAAGAGTCTTGCCCCCTTGAATGAAAATGTCTGACAACAACTACCGTTCAGAAGACCGAAGTTACTAGCAATAATGTAAGACACATATACATATGCATAACCGGCGACCCCTTCAAGGAAAGGTACAAAAACTGCGACAAAACGTTTAACCTAGCACGTCATGAAAAAGAGACAGAGCTCTCCAAACATGTCTGGTCTCTAAGACGGAGCAGCTGTGATTTCTATATACCCTGGTGCAAACTGGTAAGCACAAACATCCACAGGAACACCTCCGGCTTTTGCAAGCAACCTTATTTAAGACAAATAGCTACCATTTTCGATCATGGGTTGAACGAGATATCAGGAATCCTTTCAAATGCTGACACCACAACCCGCGCAGGGAAATCACTCAAGCGGATAAGGTTTAAAAACAGACAAAACGAACACTAGAACACCATACATGTATCAACGCTATGTTAGGGTATAGGCTTAGGCTATTTTGTTCCTCTAACAAGGCACTTGCCTTAACCTTAGAGGGGATTTTAATGTGTGAATGGAAAACTAAGTCTCAAGCAGGATTCGAACCTGCGACCTCCTGCCTACCGAGCGGATGCTCTGACCACTGAGCCATTGAGGACCTATGTGGAGGAACGCGGTCCGCTTGTATGCGGTCATCCGCTCGGTATGCGAGAGTTCGCTAGTTGGCCCGTGTTGACTAAGTATTTCCTATCTGATTGAATAGTCTCAGTTTTTTGCCTTTAACCCACAGATGTGTTTGGAGAGATCCATGAGGTTTTTGTGGCGGTTATGTCTTAATGGCTTGGTGTGGATGTTAAACCTAGTTTTGAACTGGCCGCTTGCAAGGCCCTTTATACGATACACTAGTACTGTCTGATGTGACTGCATGCATGCTGTGGCCTTGTAAATTACGTCAGTGTTAAGGCAATTCTCTCGTAAGTGGCAACTGCTGGATTGTCTGCAATTGCACGTTTTTTGCTGAGGTTCCTGACTGGCTCTTTGTAAGATGTCCTGAGATGAGTGATTTGATGAATTGTTGCATGTCTCTCACGCAGCTGTAACTGACCTTAATTGTGCTTATGTTGGAAATGTTGTGTAGCTTGCTGCAATGTGGGAAATGTTTACTGATGAGAACTAAGAAGTTTGTCCCAATATTCGTTCCCACATTTTTGCTGAATGGCGGGTTGCCATTAGCTCCATGGTTGTACTGTATAATGTTTCTTAACTTTTCTCTTTGTCTGGTGGCTAATCTGTCCTGGTATTCAATTTCTGTGTTACACCCAGCGAATTTTAAGGCATCGTTATATGCAGCAGCGGTCTTCTTGAAGGTCTCTTTGCTAGAAGATAGTTCCGAGATCGTTCCCTCTGTAGCTTGTGGTATGTTCTTTATAACGGTGAGTGGATGGTTGGAGAGGCGGTTAACGTAGATCGGTTCGTCATATGGCTTTCTGTATGGTTGGAGGCAGTGTTTAAGTCTAGGATTAATCAAGGACTTTGACGGCCCTTAAGTTCATTTGGACGGTGATCTTTAGTCCACATGTTTGAAACTCCTTAATTAGGTCTTTCCTTACGCCATCAGCGTTGCTGCCACAGCACTATCTCATAATAACTAGCCCGTCATCTCTGTATAGTCCTACAATGTCGACTCCGACCTGGTTTTCAAGTTGGTACAAGCCCAACCCTACTGGTTAACAGACCTGTGCTCCGTCATAAGCACCCATTTAGACGTCAAATTGGTTGTGTGTCTCCCTCTTATCCCAGTTGTTGCGTTTGTGGTCGTTTAGGAGTGAACGCCTTGCGTTCCGAGAATGGCAATGTGTTCAGTACTTCTTATACTTTTGTAACGCTTAGTCCATTCTGGACGCTTGCTTAAGAGGTCCTCGGATATGGAAGGGTAAACGTCTATGATATCGAATACCAAATATCAGAAAGGTGAGGTTGGTCTTTTCATCCAGATGTTGCACCATTCCAGAACAGAGGAGGTGTTTCTTATTGAATGACGCGGATCCTGAATCTTATGGTGTTGTTAATACGGTTGAAGATCGCCTTGCTCACACGTCTCATCTTGGCACTAGATGGATTAATTGAATCTGTATTTGGTATTGGTTTGAAAGTTTTCCTTGTGGTCTTTGATGGGATGACGAATGCTAGTTTGGGTGGGGTTCTGTTGATTCTATCATTCTGTAATTTTCCAGCTATAATGTGAGATTCCATCTCTATTTGGGTGACAGTACCAGACTTCGCCTTGTTGTAAATTTTGGATATGCTATCAGAAACAAGTTTGTCATATGCAGAGGGATAAAGCTTATAAATATTTCTACTTTTGTCAGCTTTCATGAGAATGTGTTTGGAAAAGTTGATATTCAGCCCATCCCTCTTAAGGTCGGGTTGGACTGTGTCTGTCACCTTCCTGAATTGGAATTTCGCAGCCATTTGTAGTATTTCAGATTCAAGTGGGATTATTTTTTGGAAGTGGGGTTGAGAGCGCTTCGATTTCAGACCGAAGCGAAGCGATTTCAGCTTGGAGTGAAACCAGAAGCCTTTGGTCTGAAATCGTTTCCCTCTGTTGTTTTAGAATAAAGGCCATCACCGTCGTTTCGTTGCTTGTGTCATAGCTTTTAATCGATTTCCGAGTGTATTACAGTGAAACAATGGTGAAACTATTAAAGAAACTTCATCATGATCGTCTTTCTTTCACAGCACTAACCATTACTGTTCAAATTTTATTGTCTCTATATACTCGTCATTGTTGCATTGTAGACAAAACTGATTCTTTAGAGATGAAGGTGTTTGGTAACACAAAGACACAGTATACAAATTGTGATTTTTGAACAAACAGATCCTTGTGTATATTTCATTTCTTTTAAGTAAGCTAGTAAACGATTTGCGTTGGCCTATCGTCTAAAAAAGGTGTAATGTTCAATCAATGATTTAGCAAAAGGAGAGTATATGCCATCGACAGCATACCTGACACTCATCTTTGTACATCGCCAGAAAAGGGTTATCTACTCTGACTTTGTGAAGTTCATAAAGACTTATAAAGTGCAGGTGAACTTTATGAAGAAATGCGGACCTGTGTAGGATTTTCTTGTGACAACTGTATACGTCGAAGTCGCCGAAACAGTTGCTACATGCGATACATTGTGTTTTGTTGATTTGTTATAGCCGATAGTTACAATTCCAGGTCTCTTTGGTTCGAAAGTCTTCCTTACATCACTGTCTATAATGGCCTCAAGGACTAGAAGTGTACTCGCAATGCTTACTTTGCTGGTCTTTTGTGAGCATACTGAGAGAAAAGGTAGATTTTGTCTGGAATAATGTCAAGTGATTTCATCCACACACTGTAACTGAATGATGTAATTTCAGGAAATTTCGACGAGGAGATTACAAAATGTTTGTAACCTTTACCAACGTTTTAAATTCGAAATTCGTGGAGAGTAAATTATTTTTGGTGTAATCCCATAGTGCTGGTGAAAACAAATATTTCTTAAATCCATTATTGAATTGTAAAATGTACTAAGTTCGAAATTGTTTTACTTTGATTTTCTTTAACAACTTGTTCTTTATTATTTTTAGGTTTGTGTGAGTTTGCTGCAATATTTCCATCTCAAGAAACCCACAAATGCTTAAAAGACGGAATCAAAGGTAACCTATAATCCTCTTTTTTCATCTACGACTTATTTAACTTTTTATGTGATATTTAGTTAGAACTTTATGAAACTCAATACTCCTAGTTGTACTTTTTTCGAATTCTTATGTTATTGCTTCACTTCTGCATATTAAAAAGGTATGTAGAAACTAGAAATAAAACATTCGACATCTTTGTCATTTTGGAAGTGACAATGCAGTGACAAGAAGGTGGAATGGAATGACCAACATTTCGTTGTAATAAAATTCATATATAAACACATATATATTTAATTCGTTAAGGGCTTGTTTAGGTTGTAAATCAAACGATAACTGGACGCAGGCGAGAATCTAGAGCCCGCGCTCTTGGCTCCAGTCTACTCCCTCTTTTTTCGGCGCCGCTTCCTCTTTTCGAGACGGTCTCAAATCTGCTTTACAATACGCATAGTTACTTTGATTGCCAGATGTCAGGAATACCATTTAAGTGTCAAAATTTCAAGTTTTCCCTAGACGCTCTCCTCCCCTTTATCGTGGTTTGTACATTTGACTATGGTAGGTCCAGACGTCGCCCTCATAAAGGAAGCCCCTCCCCCCCCCCCTTTGTTAAATCCTGGATCTGTCCTTGGGATGCTTATACCTTAGATATTTTAAATGATTCGTAGCTAATGGGACTACTTTCAATGTCCAGAGTTTGGAGATACATTTCATTACCCACAATTGCTAGCACTTGTACTTTAATGAACGAGAACTGATGTATACTTCCAGTTACACATCACCCATCTATTTTGTGCTTCCTTTTATCTGTCAACGGTAATACGTATAATTCAGGCTTTGATAAATAGTTGTTGTACAACGCTAATGAACTACAAATGTAGGGGAAGATTATATACCTTTTGAATTACAACTTCACGTCCACTTCTCGTCCTCTCTACCTGTCCAATTGTTAAGTTGGTTGTTAAATCTTTCAGATCAAAAGTTTTCTTTTAAAAAGCCAGTTCAGATGGGAAAACCGTAAATTGCTCTTGGATGGAAAACCCAATTTACTTTGACTCGGCCGGGGATAGAACCTCAAGCCTCCCGGTTGTCAGGCTTCATCGCTTGAAAGAACATGTCAAAAAATAAATAAATAAAAAACATACCAAAGTACGAGATGGTGTTTGTACTTGTTAATTTCTGTAATCCCTTATAAGATAAGTACATTCCGTTCTTCTTAGACATGCATGATGATGCAATATTGATTGTGATTAAACCTAGTCGTTCTTTGCATTGAAAGATGGGTGCATGCATAAAACGCCATGCGCAGATTAGCAGTTGTAGCCTACGCAGTGCATAACGGTGTGGTATTTGCATTACAGCAGTAGCACGTTATACGACTCCGAAGAAGCATAATTTTATGTACCATAAAGTGCTCTCATTTAATTTTTTTTTCAATGGAACTTTTACTATCGTAACAAATGCTTACTGCAAGTTTTATTAGCTTGCATCGTGTACCCAGTAAAACAATCGGATGAAAAATGAAGGCTTTTGGACGATTTCTTCCAAAATCTTCCAAAATTGTCCTGCCATTAAAATTGTCAAGGACAGTCATACAAGCCAGTACTTGCTGCCTGGACTTTTCTATCGTAGAACAGGAACCATAATAACCTTCAAGGTTTCTTTGTGCTATGAAAGAAACAACGAAGTTCGTCCCTTAGCAATAGGCGGCATTAATTGAGACCTGTAATAAATCCCCATTTCAAGGTGAACAATGAAACATATCTTTAAGTTCTTAACCCTAAAAATGTTCCAACAGCAACGATTTTTCCTGCCAAAATCGTCCAAAAGTCGTAAGACGAAATTGGAAGACCAACAAACGTCGTCCACAATATTCCAAATCGTCCCATTTTCAGTGGAGTGTACCTCTTTGGTACCTTAAAGTAACTTGCAATTATACAAACATACTATGTGAACCTACATTAGATAAAAAATGAAGCAAACAAAAGAGGAACTCACATGCCAATGCGTTTATTTCAACATGTTAGATACTTTCACCAGCATCTGCCCACCCAACATGGAGTACGGTAACTGTACCTGTCAAGCAACTTGCGAAGATCCTGATGGAAAAAATTGTTATGCAACATGTTTTGAAGAACAAACTTGCCTGTGTGTAGAAGGCTTCTTGAAAAAGGGAGATGAATGTGTACCATCACAGGAATGTAGCTGTTTTTTCGGAGAACGGGTCATTCCAGTAAGTAAAATTATGGCTGTAGATACAGGAGGGTATACGTACTACCTCATTCTGTAGTTAAGTCATTTCAAAATTCAGGCATTCTGCAGCTGAAATGAAAACCGAATAACATATGAGGCACTTAAATTGGTTCAGGTTGGTTCAGGCCAGGGCAGAGAACTCTAATCTTCACGATCTTCTGTGTTTAAAGTCAGTGATGGGAATCATTGAAAATAATTCAATGCAATTGTTATGAAGGAATGAATCAGTCCTTACATCGCTTGATGATTTATTTCTTAATAGAATGACCAGGTATTTGTTAACACAGAATGTACACGTCGTTGTCAGTGCCAAGGGAACGCACTCGCCTGTGAAGATAACTATGGATGCAGCTCTGATGCAACTTGTGAAGAAAGAGACGGTGTACGTCAATGTTATTGTAATGATGGATATACAGGAGACGGTCAGAACTGTGAGGTAGCTACAGACTGTGCTGACATATACAATTCTAATATCACGGACAGTGGTGTCTACACAATTAAGCCAACAAACTGGAATGGGTCTGCTTTTGAAGTCTACTGCAATATGACTGACGAAGGAGGGTGGACGGTATGTATAAGATTTTTGTAGCCTACATGAAATGGACCCCGACAGAGTCTTACAAGCAGAGGAAAACTGGTCCTCATCATAAACTTCTATGAGGAATCTGTGTTGTTACAAAGTTTGCATCATGTACCTTCTACTTTCTTCCTTCGAAACTACATATTTGATAAGCCTTAACACCTTTAAATTTCATTGCTCTAATTACAATAATAACCCCATTCCTTGAGTGTTTACATGGTATTAGAAATATTGCACCAATATTCAAAGAGTGCTTTGAATCTTATCCGGTTATTGTCACAATCAAGTGTACGGTCCCTTTCGGTTTCTACCGCAATGTGTGAGGTTTTTATAAGACTAAACCTCTTAGCTTCCGTTCGGTTAACTGTATTTCTCCTCCCAGGTAAAATATACAGCGATTTTAGTATCAGTAGAGAACGCAACACAACGATGCTTCTTATTGAAAACTTACACACCTTTCATGTAGTAAAGGGAAGACTAGTTGAAATTTGTACATTGAGAGGGCAAGTAATGGTTACGGGACTCTTTTTGCAGGTTTTCCAGCGTCGCGTGAACGGGTCTCAAGACTTTTATCAAGGATGGAACCGGTACAAATATGGATTTGGCTCACCAAATCATGAACAATGGCTAGGAAATGAGAAGATATATTACTTGACAAATCAGCGAAGTTATCAACTACGGATTGATCTAGTTTATGGCACTGGTAGACCTTACTTCGCCAAGTATGACGTCTTTCGAATCAATGATAAAAACGACAAGTACAGACTGGCTGATTTAGGATCACATTTTGGAACAGCAGGTAAAATAACTTCCAGAATTCCTTTCAGCGTACATTTCTTTTTAGATCTAAAAACCTTGGTTAATTTCAGTAAAGCCATTGGATCTGAGGAACACAATTTAAAAGAGAACGAGAGGAACGGTGGTTCATTATAAAAAAAAAACCCATAACTCATTCAAAAGCATATGAATTCTGTTTTAGATATATATGTATATATATACGTCTATATATATATATATATATATATATATATATATATATATATATATATATATGTATATATATATATATGTATATATATATATGTATATATATATATATATATATGATATATATATATGATATATATATGTATATATGTATATATATATGTATATATATATATATATATATATACTTCATTTTGAAGGATGTAATATATTGGTGTCAAAAATTTGAAAGGTTATCCGTATTTTACATTCATTTTGTGGCCTATGTTACCTTCGCATAACGTATCGATGGGTGTATCACGGACGACACGCACCTGTAATGAGGCCGACAAAATCGGTTCATATTACACATTCGTAAGTGCCATTGCATTTTTCAAAATACTACGTTAAACAAGAGAGTATTTTAATGCACTCATAGTTCAGTTACGTTGAATAAAAAGGGGTATTACCTTGTAGAAAGGAAAATGATAAAACCTACCAAATTTAATGACCAAAATAAAATCAAGTTACTTCTTAATGGGAACACGCGAAACATGATTATACACATAACATCAAATTTTGAAGCTAACAAAGAGATGTAATCTCATCGAAACTTTAACTTTCGTTTATTTTGTGTTAAGGCATCCTACTACCTGTTCTTTAAATGCAAGTTACTTACCAGTCCAAATGAACAACGCAGTGTCTAAGAAAACTGCAGAGAAAATTTATGATTAGTAGCACTTATTAAATCAAGCAAAATCAGTGCAGAGAAGAAATCGGTGCAAGTACGAACTGTAGCTGAAAAGGGTAAGGGAGGAAAGAAAAAGCAGTCATTTTAATTGTACAAGGGTTATAAACCTGTAAGAACTATCCTATGCATAAAATAGCAATACAATACATTCATTTGTATTATTACAAGTAGTTCACACATGGAAAATGCAGTATGGTTTCTAGTCTTAATGGGCGATTTTGTCTGTCAGATAGTATAAAAGGTTGTATATTGTTAACATATCTGGCAACAAGTAAGCAACATTTTGTTTATCACAGTAGCGTAGCTTGAGGGAAGCAGGGGCGGTCCCCCCACAAAGCCTCCGAAGGCTTCTGTCGGAAATTTTTGTTCTCTGTCGGAAATAAATAAAAACAATTCACCTGAAACACTTACAACACTTCTTATGTTTTTAAGCAGAATTAAACATCAAAATGTCAACGTAAAAAACAAGAGTCGGTCTCAAAATTGCCCGGAAAGCCAAAAAAAAAAGAAAAAATTACACGCCAGGTGATGGTATCATTACTTCGAGATTATAATCTGTCGGAGATTATTTGCTTAAGCCCCCCCCCCCACACACACACACACACACACACACACACAAAAATATCTAGCTACGCCACTGGTTTATCATAAAACCTTTGTTTGGTGTAAAACGTTTTGTTTGGAAAGAGTTAATACATGGGACTTGATATCTTGCGTATGTTGGTTCATATGTTTCATACTGCCCCTTCATTGTCCGAGGATAAATAATCTTTGGAAAACGTTTACTAAGGCGTGCTCATCATCTAATGATTTGAACCAAAAATTGAAGGTTCAGATAGCGACTGCAGCATTTCCGTTTAAAATGTCTACTAAGGGTAATGAAAATGTGAACTGCCCAAAGTAGTGAAGACGTTAGTAAGAGAGCGGTGGTGTATACACATGAGGAGTTTGGGTAACAGGGGCAGTAAATATTCTCCCCTTCCTTATCTAATTCCACTTCACAATGCTTTGATTGAGCATATATTTATTACGAGACGTTTCAGAATCCCTTAGCGTCCTCCACGTGCATTAGGAATGGTCATCAATCTTTCATCAATCTTTGTGCAGCGTACCCATCTTACACCAGCACCTGCTGGATTTCAACACTGGTTAAAATGCCATATATGGTTCTCCTAACCCTTCGTTAAACTAGGGTAAACAACAATAAATAAGACCCAATCAGCTCAATTTTGGAGTATTATCCACCAACTTACCTAACCTACATGTAGTAACCAGCCGAAAAAGTATTGGTATAATACTAGTAATAAACTCTTATTATCTTCTACTATCTTCGAGGCTTCGAGCGATATTTTTTAGGACATTTTTTTAGTAATTTCTTGTTAGCACTAGTCAGTCTTATTACAGACTGGGTAGATCACATTCGCAAACTTCACTAGAGAATGAATCAAAGGAATTTTTCTTCATTGATGATTCTTTAACCATTCTTTTCTCACTGATGCACAGCTAAAGATCGCCTGAACTCGCATGAGAACAAACTGTTTAGTACACATGACGAGGATAACGACGGATGGAGTAGCTACAACTGTGCAGAGAGACACCGTGGTGGCTGGTGGTATGCGGAGTATAGTGTTGATACTCCTTGTGCAATCAGTGAGTATTATTGCGACTGGTGGCCTTCGGGCAACAATTCTTGTGGAATTTGTACTCAGGCTAACCTCAACGGGGACTACAACAGCGTAACTCCTGGAACTTCTATAGATTGGGAATCAAGTTCTGAAAACGACTGCGATATCATATATACAGAAATGAAAATAAAGCCTGTTTAATTTTGACAAATTCAGTGTAACTAGGTGTTGCTGCCATGGGCGTCAATCTTTACTCGAGTGTGGGGGTGGCCACTTCTGTCAAGAATTTACTGTGTAAAAATCTTAAGTCAATGGGTGTATTTCCAAAATGTGGGGGGACGTGTCCCCTGTTCCCTCAGGATTTACGCCCATCGTTGCTGCAAATGTGTGGGACAATAAATCATAAAACAATAATAAGGCACACAATACTGAACAAGTCTCAACTAAGCTGATTTCTTTAACTGCTCAGGAGTTTTCTTAAAGTATTGCTTCACTTTTCATATATATTGCAGTTAAGTGTATATCTTTACGTTTGATGTACAAATTAGGTATACAATGTATTTATGTTTTCACACTTACCATTAAGTTGAAGGTAAAGTGTTGTTACAGGTCTTGTCCTAATTTACAATAAATGGTTGTCCGGATTTAATTTGAATTAATTCAAATGTATGTAGATTTTTCAGTTCTGAGGTTTTAAAATTAAAGAAAAATATTTCGATGCACCTGACAAGGCACTGGAAATTTACTTTTTGGCAATTTGAGAGGCATTTTGACATTTCTTTGCAGACTACTTTCCCTAAAATCCTCTTTTTTCGCATTCTTTCAGTCCTCCTCGGTAGTATATCCTATACACAAGACCAGTTGACCTGATTGTAAAACCCACACAAATTAATAAAGTAAATACGTTCGAGAGGAAATTGAAGCTGATAAGCACATCGATACGATGATGCTTGATTAAAGCGTGTAAAGCAAGCAAAAATTTCGTTAGTCAAGACCTCAAGGATTTGCTAAAATTTCATAGTTTAGGAACGTTTCCACGAAGGAAATTATTAAAATGGATTCAGCACTAGGTGAAAAATATAGCTTCACTGCCTCTTCAGATATTAGTAGCTAAAACGAATAGACAAATAGCAATCTTCGCTAGTGGTTTTTTTGCACAACAGCAAGAAAAACCATATCAAACTCCCTTCTACATAGGCTGTCAAAAGAATGTGCGCTATGAACATGGGAATGTCATCACCTCGCTGCAACCTTGTGCTTAGTGCAACGGCTTCCAAATAGGCCCGACATGTGGGCAACAATGGTGGAAATATAAACAGAATTTTTCAAGAAGGCTGTACTTCCTGAACTAACTGAAAAGTATTTCACTAAATACTACAGTAGTGGCCCTACTAGCCAATAGTCATAGGCCTAATCATGGTTAATTTGAATAGGATTTGAGGGCTCTATCCCAAATGTGCAAAAGTGTTTTATCTTTCTTATGATGGCAGCAATTACCACCAAAATATACAGGCAGCTGCATACAGAGGCAACTGATACAGTGATTGCATGATATGTGCTATTTCAGTACAGCGAGTGCATCTCATTTTCGCCAACCCAAAGAGCACGACTTGAAATTCATTTCCTTGATGTCATTTAAAGTTTTTATACATGGTAGCAAAATTTACAATTTTTAGGAGTAATTTTGTAAAAATATTTAAATTTTAGTTCTTCACTTTATTGGTCTACTATTTTTACAGCTTATCTCATTACGCCAACCGTAACAGGATTTGCACTGATACACATACTGTATAGTAGGATTATACTGTTTGAGTGTGTTTGAAAACAATTTCCAAAGAGGCATTAATGTGTCAGAATCATCAAATACTTTTTTATTTTGTTTTCAGTCCTGTTACAAAAAAGCTGAGTGAACATACTATATGACATAACTGTTATTAAACATTAAATAAAAGGTTAAAAGGGAAAGGAGGGCTAAGTCCCCCATAAGATGCCTTGAGGTCCAAACCTCTTACTGTAAATATTGTAAACAAACACCCAGACCAACAACAAGGGAGCCCAGTGTAATTGTCTTCTACCCCAGACATGGAAGAACTTGTCGCTTAACCTCAAGGTAGTGAGCTGAAGAAGTTAAGATCCCACTGCGGTAGACTATTCCACTCATTGACCACTCTATGAAAGAAGCGAAACTTCCTAGTATCAAGCCTTGCAAACACTTCACTAGCTTTGAACCTTTAAGCCTTAAGTAGCTACGAGATAAAAGAGGATTCCTTGAGGGGAGAAACTCGACTCGAGTATCCTCACCCCTCCCCCTCGTCCATCTTAACTCCAGGGTGGTAAGTCCAAGATGGCAAAGTCTGATATGAAAAGATTGATTTCTTACTTCAGGTATAAGACGAGTGGCCTTCCTCTGGACTTGCCCTGAAAGAAACTCAAAGAAAGGACTCCAGACTGGGTCTACAGTTACTAAATGCTCATACAAATTTAGTACAATCTCTTTTCTGAAATTACTGGAGTTTCTCTTAATTAATCAATCGAGGCCTCCTATTAGCCCTAGTAGCAGCTGCACACTGCCTAGATGGCCATAAATCGCTTGTAATAATAACACCTTGATCTTTCTCAAAGTTCACTCAAAATACTATCATTCATATTACAATTAAAAATGTGATTTGTAGGACCAAAATGAAGGATTTTGCACTTATCGGCACTAGAAGACAGTTTACTCATATAATTACTTCAAATCTTCTTACAGTACAGGTAAAAGCCATTTCTAAATTTATAGAAGTTCGATGACTACTCTGCCCCCAGAGGACAAGTCCATGCA
Source organism: Holothuria leucospilota (assembly GCA_029531755.1). Lineage (NCBI taxonomy): Eukaryota > Metazoa > Echinodermata > Holothuroidea > Aspidochirotida > Holothuriidae > Holothuria > Holothuria leucospilota. The sequence continues at coordinate 35,156,934 of CM055971.1, forward strand.
CTAGCACTTCAGAAGAGCTCAGATGGTGCTGTAGTGTTGCAATAGAATCTCATGTCTCACTTGGTTAAGTATTGAACATTTACACTGCATAACTTGTATAGAGGAAGCATATTACTTCAAACAACAACATACTACATAATACCTAACACCTCTCATATACATGTACTGCCTACTGGAGTGTACATTGTAATCAAATCTTCAGTATATGTACATTGAGTAGAGTTTGCAGCTGTCCACAACATTCTCTGTCAATACTCTACAACTTGGAACAATTTCCTTTATTTTCAGACTCTTTACTAATAATTTTAAAAACATTTTAGTACTGTGAATTAATGAAGTTCAGTTAAGTTTCAATGTGCAGTGTTTACTCAGAAGGAACAACAGATGGATTAACTTTAATAAAGCAGTGCACACAAAAACCATTTTATCAAGAAGTGTTTTGCCACTTTCTACTGCATTAAATCCAATGATATGACTGTCTGAAGTATGCCAGATTTCTGACACAAAACGCCAATCACACATTCTACGTGTATCCTGACATCAGCTATGCGTCTTGTATTCTCTACCTCTTCGCCACTTAGCTGTTTCTTTCCCTTCGTGAAAGATGTAATATGCAGTGATGCACCAACAGAAGCGACACTGCCTGTGATGTCCAACTCTTTGTCAGCCAGAACCACGTCTCCTTGGTCAAGCTTATAAAGAATCTCACAATGTTCAGTTATGAACTTATCTGATGTTCTCCCTCCCCGTCCTTTTGAAATTAGGGAATAAAGTCAATGGTGCCCATGTCTCTACATCAGATTCGAACAGGCTATGACGTCACGCATATGGGCTGAGAGACCCAAGGCGAAGCCGAGGGTCTCTGCCTATATGCGTGACGTCATAGCCTGTTCGAATCTGATGTAGAGACATGGGCACCATGACTTTATTCCCATTCATAAATACTTTAATTTCGAGACGTTTAAAAGTGGAAAAGTTTGCTTTTTTACGATTTTCCATTGATCATGAATTATTCTCCCAAACTTACTAAATTTTCGCAGAGTGCACATAAGACTGCGTATAGGCTGCCTGCTAAATTACGAGCTATGTAATATGTAGGCTATATAACTTGCTGCACGCTATAGCTTTGTCGTTTGTAAACTCATGGCCATACTTTGTGACGTCTCTTTTCGAATGTGGATTTTTTGGAATATTTTGAGCGAGGTCATATTTGAAACGATTTCTCTGTTTGAATTGGAAATGTGCTCCGCCTTGACAGTTCCATTAAAACTACATTTGGAGGACTTACTAGCGTGAGGATATGTGGTTTCTGCGATATTGCTCACCGTGACGTTCAACAGACTAACGTGCTGCTACGTTGTTGAAAACAAATAACGTTAGGCCAACGTTTGTCCTAGCCTTAACCTAGGCTACTAACTTATCGTTACGCTGTTTTCGAACCGTGAGTTCGAATTAGACTCGTACTTGACGAAGTCTCCTTACCCGAGTGTCATTTGCAAGCAATTTCCATCTTGCGATTTTGTGATACAAAGGAGACTTTTCAAATGTGATCTAAAACTGTTTACATCTGTGCACTGACAATATTGATACTGTTTCGGATCAAAGTAAAACCAGCGTGCTTAGCCAGAACAGTTATCATGTGCTAGGGCCTCACGTTAGTTGCTTGACTTGTGCTGTAAGTTAATCTTAGACCTAACGTTAGTGGTTGGAAATGTCATCGCAGAGAGCTTGTTCTTTACGAGTGGAACTTAAACCAGACAGATTTCTTTACTGACGTTGAGCTTTTCTTACAAAAAGAATGTAGGATACCGCAATTTGGATAAGGTTTGTTGATGCAGTACTTTGTCATTAGGCCTGGGCATATATTGGACAGTAGCCCCCGGCCATCGTTTCCATAGCATATATTCTATTCTTCGATTGAAAATCCCCTTGATGATTTTGGAGCTATATTTCTTTGAAATATAGTGCACAGAATACGTGGGGCCAACGCTATCTTTCTGGAATATGAAAGATGAGTTTTAAGGTTAGTGAGTGCTCATCACTCATTTATAACTGTATTTATATTATTACCCATCCCAGATAAAGGTCTATTACTGAGGTAAGAAATGCTGTATAATTTCTTCTTATCGGCGATGTACCAAAATCAAGCGGACGCACGATAGTTTGACACGCTTTTAAAGCTAACGTTAGAGCCTAGGCCTGTAAAACACCTTACTCAGCGTGAAATCACTTTAATTTCTCTGAAAAGACCTGAAATATCGTTTGTAGCCTAGAAGCTGATTATTTGTTTGGATGTGCAACATTGCTGTCAACCAAAATATATTATTTATAATTTGGACAGTTACTGAAAAAAAATTACAGTTGAAGGCCCAGGCCTATTGGCCTACCTAGCCTGTACAAACAGTTTACTGTAGTGTTAGAGCTCTGTCTACAATCATGTTGATCAAAAAGTTGCTCTCCATACACCCTATGTCTCTACACTGGATTAGAACATGGGTAACTGACCAATCACAAGCCAGCATTCTCAAAAAGTATTTATGAATGAATGATAATGCTCCTTGTGGGGTAACTCCAATCAAGTACTTTACTATATTGTTGTGCTTGTAAGAGGACCATGTCAAAGCACGTGTCATGGGTTTTGATGGCCGATCCAAAAAAAAAAATCTCGAAAGTTGGGGGTAACATTTGAAGAGCCCCCATAAAATTTAAGTTTGGGGTTGTGGTTAAATTATAATAATCGTGACGTGTTAAGTTCACATATGATAAGAACATTAAATTAATGTTCTTATCATATGTGAACTTAACACGTCACGATTATTATAATTGAATATTACATGCTTCATTCTAATGCTTACAATTTTGTTATTACTTTTCACCTTCGGAGGATTCCCCCTTCCCTTGGTGACCTGGCCCAAAAGCACTCGGAACGGGGGAACCACCTCCACACTTAGTTTGAAAACCATGAAATCGGAAAGAGACTTTTAATTCTGGCCCTCTGACCAGAATGGTCTGGCTTCGCGCATTCATAAACTATCATATTTTCCCAACCCCAAACTCACATTTTATGGGGTTCTTCAAGTGTTAACACCCCTTCGTAAGAGGTCGGATTGCCGCTAACACACAGTCATAGAGAAGGGAATACCTATGTAGTCGACAGGGCCGGGTATTGACCTTGGAAAAACGACTGTAGGTTCGTGCATTTTAGCTCGTAAGTATGGAGCGTGATTCTAAAAATTACAGCTTCCCCTGCCCTACAGAAATATTCAGATCTACCTCATGTACATCATCAAACTCTCTTGCACAACTCCAATTTGTGGCAGTGCGGATCAGTTATGTCTGTAAATTAAGTGAGGGTAGAAGCTCAAATGATTAATAACAAGGTACAAGTTTTTCATTGCAGTTTGATTCTGCCCAGGAAAAAATGGGATGAAAAATTACTGCTTCTTGACAATTACGTCCAAACTCTTCCAAAATCATCCTGCCAGCCTAGTAAAATTGTCAAGGACAGTTAAACATTCCAATATTCCTGCCTGGACTATTCCATTGTAGAACAGGAACCATAATAAACTTTGAAGGTTTCTTCTTACTTTGAAACAACAAGTAAATTTTCCCCTCAGCATTAGGCGACAATAATAGAGGAAATGAACCCATTTTCAAGGTGAAACAGTCTGTCGATTGTGCAATGAAACATTCCGAGTCCTTTCTTCTTATCGATGAAAAATCTTCCAAAAGCAACGCTTTTTTCTACCAAAATTGTCCAAAAGTCGTAGGACGAAATTGGAAGATGAAAAAACGTCGTAAAAATCTTCCAAAGTCGTCCCATTTTTCACTGGGTAAGAAGGCGCAGTAACTTGTAGGTGACAATACGGTAAATGTTACCACTATCGTTTTCCAGACAAGTCCAATTACTTGTTATTAACCAGTAGATTTCTGGTGTCAATTTGACCATGTCAATTTAATATCATCTGCCATTACAGTCCAACTTCAGTCACGGGTTCTTGTAAGCAGTAGATTTCTTTTATTAATTTAACTTGCAGAAAATTCTATTTCGAAGGCTAATTAACGAGTTGACATTAATTCACGTTACAAAATACGCACATATCTTCGTTTTAAAAGGTGAAAACACGTAGTACCTTGCTTATATTAAGTGTTTGTTTCTTGACTGTGAACGTGTATATTTTATAAAAGTTATAGCGCTTAGAATGCCTTACGTCCGATTACCCTTCAGTAAATAGCTCTCTGATCACACCACTTTATTTTAGTTTCGTTTATCTTAAAGTTAAAATGCAGTCACCACGCATCTGAATAGGTATAACCCGTTATTCTAATTCTGGAGTGGCTCCTTTCAATCATGTGACAATAGTTTTGTTACTTTCTTGGTAAATTCAAGCATAACAACTTCTTGGTTTACTTAGTTTAAATTTCAATATTTTTGTCCAGAAACATAATGGAAGGTGCGTGTAAGGGAAATTAGAGAATAATAATACACGGCTTTTATAGAGCGCATAACACACCTAAGCCCCTTTGTGCTAAGAAAAAGAATTCAGATGATGAAAATTAAAGGCTGAAGAACAGATATATCTTGAGTAATGTCTTGAAATTTGAGACTGTTGTAGCTTCTTTGACTTTAACTGGGAGGTTGTTTCAAAGACAAGCAGTTCTTACAGACGGGAGGAGATGAGAGTAGCAATTTTGAACTGGAGGGAAAACAACGACATGGCTAAGATCTTACAGAAAGACAGGAACAGAGCTGTGCAGACATTTAAATTTTAGCAAAAGAACTTTCAAAATTATAGGATCGACAACAGGAAGCCAGTGAAGGCTACAAAGGACAGGAGTTATATGATCACTAGGTTTTTGAGTGTTACTAATCCTGCAGCCGAGTTCTGTATGTGTTGCAAATTCTTGAGTTGAGAGTCAGAAAGTCCATAGAGTAGGCTATTGCAATTATCGAGTCTTGAAGACACAAAAGCATGAACTAAAGTCTCAGTGGTCCTTTGATCATAGTATTTTCTAATTTTTCAAATTTTGTGAAGCGCAAGATCGAGATGCTGCGCGACAAACCTTGTTGACATGTAGATCCATTGTAAGGTGAGAGTCGAAAATTCCCCCCCCCCTCTCCGCCCCAGTTGCTGGCGCTTTGGACAGGTTCAATGTGAGCCAGTGCCAATCTGGAATGATTGGATGGGAGACACGGATTTTGAAGATATTTGGATAAGTTCTGTTTTGCTGTCATTTAATTTCAGACCATTAGCAAGGGACCAAGATCGGATATCCTCACCTTTCAGTTTTGATAGGCTAACATAGCTTTCAGATCTTCAAGAGGGAAGATCTGTAAAATTTCGCTGATGTTTGAAAATTGAGTTGGGGACTGCTTACTCCCTTTAATTTTAAGTTTTGATTGCCTCTCTCTGGTAGCTTGGCCCAATATGTGTTCATAATTTATCATTGTTCTTTACGATTGGCTACCGTATGTTAAACATTTGTATGGACTTTTAATCGTTCAAATACAAGCGAAAACATCTGAGAGGTAGATTTGGCCAAATGTCGTAGTCATGAATGCGACCAAATAAACCTAAAACCTTGTAAGTCAAACATTATTTCAAAAAATAATGTTTCTTTTTTCTCTGCATTTATGGTTTGCCAGCATGATTTAAAATCTCCTGTCTGGGGCCAACTCCGTAACATGACTTCTGTGTTACTACGATATATTACTGGATTGATTGTCTGTTATTAAATGCTCTTTCAATGCATGTATAGTAAATCAATCGTCCTATAAATGTCTCAGCTAAGACGGCTACTTATTGCAGACTTTAGTCTCATCCCGTACAACCGAAATTTATAATGATTTTTAATATATATTAAGCACCATTTTTTCTGCCTTTGTTCGATCATTTCTTGCTATCTTCATCTGTTTTTAATATAAATCCTCTAGTCTGTACTATTTTATATTTGTTCTTGTTCTTATTAATGCTATCCCGCTACCATATTGTCATTAATTTGCTGTCTAATAAATCGACGTGCAAAATCTTTCGACTTCTCAAATAAGACTAATTTCGGAGAGACTTCAGGGCAAGTTTATTCCTATTTTAGCGGTATTGAAAACCACAATACCTGAATATCACCGACTTTCTGTCTATTCCGATCGAGTTGATTCACTAGAGCCATGTTATGAACAAAATTTATTCAAAATTATTTGAAACACCACAACGTTAATAATTTTTGAGGCTCAGTTTGCAGCATAAACCGCTAGGTATAGTGGCTTTGTTACTGGACATGGCTGGATGTACTGACACGTTGTCTCTTTAAAACTTTAATACACCAGGAACAACTTACTAGTCCGAGGGAGCTTTTACAGAAGGAAATAAAGCACCTAATACAATCACAACCATCCAAAAGTACACACTTATTTAATTTCTTCTTGAGAGAGTTGTGACGGGTCCTAAAGCTTTCCTACTAAAGTTGTTTGGAAAACCCTCTTCATGAGTGTTATATCGTAACATACAGTGCTGTAGCGAGACCGGTCTCGAGACCGGATATTGTCGGTCTCGTCTCCGAGACCGGTCTCGAGTTTCTATGCAAACAGTGTGTAAAGCCCGTTGAGAGGCCGGTCTTGGTCTCAGACCCTCCGGTCTCGACTACAGCACTGGTAATATAATGCTTAAACGGAGAATGGAGAAAGACAATTCTTTGAAGTGATCTGCACTGCCGACGAGGGTAAAACCTTGATTGAATTTCTGCCTGTAACGCCTGTAAATGCACATTTAAGCATTATTATTCTAGTAGTAAGATGGTCTTTTAAAGTATTTAAGTCTAACCTTTGTGTATGAAATTGAAAGAGATTCCGCATTGTTTCCAAAATAACAAGCTAGTAGCTATTTTCAGTAAGTTATTTAATGATATGATGAGCCCTTTTAAAAAGTGAGCACTGACTTACTTAAAAAAGGATTTTTTCTTGGCGATCTGAAAATATTAAGGCAATGTGTTAAAATAATCCCGAGAACTAAGAGACGACAAAAATCTTTGTCACCACTTTCTAACTAACCCTGTTTAGGGTCATAGCATTTTTAAGAGTAGGACAATCTGGATCTTATTGTCCGCAAACTACAAAGATGCAAAGAAAAGGCAACTGTTTCACATTCCTGCGTAACACCTCCCTGCATGGTAGTACTAAAATCCACTGTTCTGAGCAATCGGAAAGCAATCGCGATTATATCAGTGAAATCTCCGGAACTTGAAATCGCCCTCAAGCAGTTTAATTCGAGTACAGTATAAACTGCCTTACAAAGTTTCTGTTTTGATGATGTCACTTTGAATAGAATTACTTACGTTCTAACTTCAATCGTCGCATAAAAAGCAGTTATCGAATAGAGCAGTATTTCTAATTCACGTGGACGTGGTCACGATTAATAGGGTTCATTTTCTGTTTAATCTGTCGTCTTCAATACACTCTGAGAGCACACAACTTGAAACTTACCACGATTGTAATCACTGATTATTCATCATTTTTCTACTACATATATAAATTTAAAAAACTCAAAATTAAAAACACTATGATATTTCAACCAAAGAGCTCTCAGCTACTGAATAAATTTTTTGACTGATTGGAATCATGGTCAAATATTAACAACCCCACGGTAACAAGTCTTCCTTAATTATTGCGACTAAAAAATGAATGGTTAATCTGTGACTACGATCCTAGTAAAATTTCACCAGAGCGTTTATATTTTATACTGTATGGCGCTACTGTTCACTATGGAATAGAAAACCAAGGATTAGGAACGTCAGTTTCCATTGGAAAAAGTGCATTGAATTGCTAAAGCATAATATAGTCGTATTTCAAAAAAGATCTTATCAAATTTTTGGTGTAACTTAGAAGTATGGGATTTTCAGGAAATGCATGCGAGAGTAGCCTTCTAGCGGATCGCGTCAAATTTTGGGAAATTTATCCATTAATGCTTTGATACGTCCATCTCACAGACAATGAGGACACTCGTTGGGGCGGGGTGGCACAGTCTAGGTATCTATGGTTACGGCGCCTTGAGATACAGGCAAGCTATTTTTTTAATTTTACGTTTTGGGGTTTACTTAGATCATAATGCTGGGACTACATAAGGGTGGCCACATGTCCGACTAGGCACTGCAATATACTGACCACTATTATTTAACACACCAAACTTACTCTGAGCGTATTGAGGTATGTACCAAGGGGAGCACACAGGAAACAACGCCGACATAAAATACTCCCAGCTCACAATATTGTACTTCATTAAGCTGCATGCCAATATTTACATTAAAGGGACATAAGAATTGTTGTTCTTCGGTAGTTTCAGATATATAGCACATTTTTCATATTTAAATCCCTTAAAATCTATCCTTGAGTTAATGGCTCTCCATATGACCCCCGTTTAAATATGGGCATGACAAAGTTAGATGTACTCCGAAACATACAAAGAAAACTTACACAGAGGCAATTACCCCATGCGTTTTTTCCCATATACCAGCATCTACAATTTCCTTTCACACAGAGGCCCTTGATATAGGACTGAGGGTGTCAGACACCCTACTCCCTTTGCACGCACATTAAGTTTTGCTATTTTGTGGGCAAAATATATATTCTACTTTCCGAGCAACGTTATATACATTTTTCTGAGGTTTTATCATTCGCATATGCTCCCACCGTTAGATGGAAATTCTATTGATTTCTCCGAAATCGTTATAACTGTTGCGCTTTTGTGAGAGCAGCATTATCAGCTCCGCTTTTAGCATTGTTCGTAATATTTGTGATGGTGAGGTCTCTGCAGCGAAATATGCCACTTCATGGATTTTTATTGGTCAAATCGTGTCAGGTTTCTATTGTTAACAACCTTATATGAAATCTGTAGTCCCATGAATATACTGCCACTGTAGTAATTTCTTATAAAGGAAGTAGGATTAGTTATTGGCGATAAGCTAATTTTACTTCCACACGCTGACCATGGATTTCGTGAGCAAAAACAAGTTGCTTCTTTTTGCAATGGTGGCCTCTAACTTCATCTCAGCGAAGGGAATGGGTAAGTTTCATTAAATTACTGACTTTAACTTAAGAATTGGAAATATTATGTGAAGTTAGGCTGGCGGTTTCATAACCTTCACACTGAAATGGAGGACACAAAAGGTATTTGCAGAATCTGACATTACATTAGGTTGCACAATGTCTTCAAAAACACCGTAAAGTCAGCTACAATTGCATGTAAACATGAAATCCATCACAGAGGGTAATAACTCAAGGTGGTCTCTAAGAAAGCTCTTCCAGCCCCGAAATTTGACTGTAATTTCAGGGTTAAAGAGTCTTGTCCCCTTGATAAAAATTTACCCTGTTTAGAAGGCCGAAATTACTCTAGCAATAACGTAAGACACAAACCAAGAAAGGTACAATAACGGCAAGGAAAGTAACGTTTAACCTAGCACGTCATGATAAAGAGCCTGAGCTCTCCAAACATATCTGGTCTCTAAGGCGGAGCGGCTGTGATTTCCCCAAACGTTGGTGCAAACTGGCAAGCTCAAACACCCACAGGAACACCTCGGGCTTTTGCAAACTTTTTTAAGATAAATTCCCTGTAATAGTCGGTCACAAGTTAAAAATATCAGAAATCCTTTCAAAATGCCGACATCACAACCCACGCAGGGAAATCACTCAAGCGGAAGAGGCCTACAATTGGAGGGGCGATGTCTAGAAAGAATTTTTATGACTGGCTAACGCTAATCCTAATCCCTAACTAATCCCTAACCTTAACTATGGATACAATCGGTACAATACAATAGAATCAGCCAATAAGAAAATACCTTCTTAGACAGTCCGCACCAGCTGCAACTGGACACTACGAACACAGTGATGCCAGTAGTAAACTGAATAATTTCCGTGTATACGACATGAACAAATGCTAGTATTACTTACCTCATAACATCCCTGTTGAGTTCTTGCAGGGAGAGGGCAAAGGCAGTACCCCCAACCGAACTCGAACACCATACATGTAGAGGGACATTGGACGTACTCGGACTGCGATGTGCCTTATATATATATATATATATATATATATATATATATATATATATATATATATATATATATATATATATATATATATATATATATATAACGCTAATTCCCACCTTAAGGGGAAATTGTTATATCTGCTTGTACATAGGGCGAAAAAAAGATAATAAAATACATAAGAAATAAATTTGCCCTAACTTCTAAAAATATAATTAACGTTATTTCAATGGGCAGCCATCCGTTCGTGTTAACAGCTAGGTGTCCGTAAATTTGAAAACTTTGAAGTAATGGCATCTAGTTACTAAATCTATGAGTGCGACCATGTAATTTAACGTATTACTATAGAAAAAGTGTGTGGAAACCATCAGGCGAAACTTATATTTCACCCGAAAAATTTTTTCCCCTTAAGGTCGACTTTTCAACAACAACTTTCCCCCTAAGTGCCGAATTAGAGAAATATATATATATATATATATATATATATATATATATATATATATATATATATATATATATATATATATATATATATAGGTCGTATGGACTCTTCATCAGGTGGCAAAGAAATGCAACTGAACAACAAAGAAGTAGAAATAGAGAAGAAACACATTTAAGAAAGGCACGGACAAACCGGTCGTAAAAACCTCTGAGGTTCTGACCGTGATCGTCAGACCGCCGAAAACCGGCTTATCATGAAGCTCGGGACCCTCTCCCCACACGGTCTTAACATTAGAATGGACCTTTTTTAACTTGTTCCCCTTTTCGTTACTTTTTACCAGTTTTTTGCAGCCTTCTTTCGCATTTTTACACCGTGTTGGCTCTGTACGACCGGTTTGCCGTGCCTTTTTTCAATGTGTTTCTTCTCTGTTTCTACTTCTTTGTTGTTCAGTTGCATTTCTTTGCCACCTGGAGAAGAGTCTATACTCGAAACGTCGTGGAATTTTCCGCAAACTTTTAGCACTTTTTACAATCTTTATCGACCTACATACTACTATAGTGCTCCGCAGCATTTCGACCCTATATGTATATATATATATATATATATATATATATATATATATATATATATATATATATATATATATATATATATATACAGGGGCGGATGCAGGTTTTGACTAAAGGGGGTGCGATATAGTTACTATCTAAGGGGAGCGCCACGATGAGTTGGCGCGAAGCGTACGGAGAAAATTTTTGGTCCAGAAGACCCCCAGATTGCAGGAAATGGCATTTCCCACGCGTTTCCTAGGCTCTTTCATCGGAATAAAAACAAACTTTCATTGAAATTCCCTGTGTCAGAAATTTTATGATAAATGTCCTGTCAGAAAGTTGTCTTCCTTCTTGTGAGAGATGCATGCTATACAGCCCGATAACGATCTTGGGCGTCAGGAGTTCGGAGCATTCAGTCATTTGTTGTGCTCTCTCTAGGCACTCACAGTGACTCACTCAAAGTGGCTCGCTTGTGCTCAATAAAGAAAATTTGGTTTCTCTTTTTCAAATCTTCTGAAAGTACTTTGGTATTGGGGCCTTAAGGTTCAACTGGTACGCTTAATCGCATGCATGGGATTTTTGGTTATCTCGTTATCTAAGCGGAGCGCGACCATCGGTTGGCGCGGCGTCACGGGTGGCGCCAGGATTTGCCCGACGGGGGGGCAGAGTCCCCGACGGGGGCCAGCGACCCGAAGCCCCGACAGCCATGATGTCGTCGAGGAATTGGTGAGGAGGGATTTGAAGAAAACTTGTGTACTAGATTATGACATTGCAGGGCATACATTTCATAATATTTATAAATACTAGAGAAATATATTTCCGCCTTGATTTATCATTTTTCCTAGAATCTAAACTGTGAAATTTCAAAGCGCGCGATTTTTTTTTTGGATAGGCCTACACTAAAAAGAATCTGTACTTATTTGAAGCATATATATATACATATATATATATATATAAATATATATATATATAAATATATATATATATATATATATATATATATATATATATATATATATATATATATATAGATCAATTGTCAAGGCAGTTGGGCCATATCGGGCATAACCTACGCTGTGCTTCCCTCCTCGAGTCACTAGTAGTACCGCACGACAGACACAAGAGAACATTAACTAGCCTAGGTTTAGCAAAATAAGATGAAATGGCCGACATTTACATAAATCCATGTATTGTACTTATATTAAGTTACTTGAAAAGGTGGAAAGGGTTTGTATTTAGCTATTAGTAACGGAACTGAGAAAGAGTGGGCAAGGTGGTCCGAAAATTGTGGGTTTTATGGCAGAAATGACCCTTTTGAAAGCCAAAATAAGTAAACCGACCAGGTCGGTAGCGACAGCATTTTCCCGACAGGGGGCCGGATCATTCAGTGACCCGAAGTTCCGACAGCCCCTATGTCGAGGGGGTGGTAAGGAGGGGATATGAAGGAGCCCTAAATGTCCCAAGCCATTGCGGGGCATATTTTGCATAATGTCACTGAATACTTCATGAGCCGAGTTGCGCACTAATAGTGTACTTTTGAATCTGAAAGGCAAAATTCCAAAGCGCGCGAAGCGCGCGATTTTTTTTTTTTTTTACACAAAAAATATATGTAATCATTAAGAACAAAAATGAAAAGGAAAAACTGTAGGGGTTGTAGACCATATCAGGGATAACATACATTTTATCGAAACCACCTAGACTACCCTGTGAAATACCAAAACTTTGCTCCTTGAGTCGCTCACCAACTGACCGTACTGCATGACACACACAAGACAACAGCAAGTAGGCTTTGCGATATGGGATGGAATTTACGACCTCTACATAAACTGTGTACTCTGCCTACATGTTACTTGTTAAGTTTGTCAGGTCTTGTGCTATGTAGCAATGTAGAATGGAAGTATTGAAGAAACTGGAGTGACACTACCGCGCGCGTAGCGCGCCGAAAATTTTGGGTTCTTTTAAGGGAAATTGTCCTCTTGAGAGCAAAAACCGGGTAAACCGTCGGGGCGACTTGTCGCCGTTGGGGACTACACACTTTACCGTATCAACTAAGACTCCCCGACTGTAAAAAAAACTGTAAAAATTCCCCGACGGGGGGCCGTGGCCCCCTGCCCCCCACCTCGCGCCATCACTGCGCTGCGTGAACCAAGAAAAATTGACCCTTCTCAGACCTTACAATCTATACTTAGGCCATCTTCATGTTTCATGTTTTGTATGTTTGTCATTTCCATGGAAACATTACGTTTCTTTGATACCCTCCCTTGCTGTACATACAACCATGTCGTCTAGAGGTACGAAGGAAAATATGCTAAAATACCGCCTACAGGTCCCCGGCACTTGCCATGTGCAAGAAACTCCAGGCAAACACCCACTCTTTTGCATGGATTAATGTTTAAACGTGATCTTGGCCATAACGTACTCTTGGATAAAAAAGGAATATATCTTGTGTAAAAAATGAAAGGGATCCAGTATATAAGCGAATTTTGGATTATAATACCTTCCAGAACAATGGCAACTTCTTTAGATGTATGTTCCAACTGAACTGTCTATTTTTCCCTGAACGTCTTTACATCCAACGGATGTCCAAAGTATGATTTGGCCTTCTCGATTTCTGATTATATTAAGTGATTCCAATTCAAAGACAACCACTACCAGTCAACACAATATTTGAATTTCTCAGCGGGAGTACAAGCGAAAAGCTGGAGTTGCGTTCCCATTTTTTAAAACAGAGTTAGGCACTACTGGATGCGATTTCATTGCATATGGAAACCAAGATTAGAGCTGGACCTCCTCTTGAAGGACTCACTGACTCTATAAGGATTTTGAATGAGAGAGAATCGGGACGATAGAAGGGAAATACGCTGTCAGCAAACTGATAATTATGGCATGTTAATTGCATTGTTGTAACTGAAAATAACCTTCAAAACATACCGGGGAAAATAAACAATATAGGCCTATTATAAAAATGAAAAAAAAAATCCTCGAAAATCAAAGGGGGGGGGGGGTTTAAACCCTTAACCTTCCCTTCAATCCGCCCCTGATATATATATATATACATATATACATACATATATATAAAAGTATGTGAAAATTCCAGAATGTTTCGGGTATAAACCCTTCTTCAGGTGGCAAAATTGCAACAAAACAACAATGAAACAGAAGTAGAGAAACACACATTAAAGTCCCAATACGACTTTGTATAAAGAAATTAAACCGCCAAAAATCGTCATAACACGAGAGCCAGATATATGAAGTTGGTAACAGTTTAAGAGGTTCTAACATACTTAGAAGAACAGTCTTAGCTTCTTTCGGGAGTAATCTTTGTCCGAAATGCAGATGTTGAATTCTGATTGCCAACTGAAATTCGAAGTCTCTCCTCGTAATGAGCCTATCAGTCAGGGTTCTGAACCAATGATAGTCTGTTTATGATTATTCATGAATAAACAACTATAGGTGCCTTGCCTACATGCTCAACTGTAGTGAAATGTACGCACGTAAACAGTACAGAGCATTTGCCTGTATATTCGACGGATGGACTACACAAACAGCCTAGGACTATACTCAGGTTATAGTGTAGGCTTAGAACTGAATTGTAGTTAGAAATAATTACCCACGCCAACAAAATTGCTGCACAACTAACGTGAAAAAGGAGGAAAACCTCACCTGAAATCCTAAGCAAGATAACGTTGCCTGGCACAGCGAGGCAAAATACAGGCAGGTTATACGAACATGCACGCCCGCAGTCCGGCCGCCAATGTCACGCAAGGTGACTGCTTGTGTGTTACGGCCCTATAGCTACATTCTTCGTGCTTCAAGCACATCGTAGCCTAGCATTCGTCGTTGATTAGTGCACAATGAAAATACGGTAAGCGAGTGTGTATGCAGTAGATGTACACTGGCTGCATCGTGCTGTCTCGCGTACTGTGCTGGACAGTCGTCGACATGATGTGATCTCGAAGCAGCTGAGTAATGAATACTCATAATGATCTAGAACTTCCCACCTGAACCTTGCGCATATTGAAACAGCCGTTACATTTTCAGTCACGATTTGTTTAAAACAACCTTTCACTTCCGTGAATGTCTTTTTTCTCCGACAAATCATTTCTTTGGTAATGTTTGGGTTTAAGTAACCTTGAGCACCACTCATTTCTCTTATCCAAATTCGTATACAAAGTCGTATTGGGACTTTAAAAGAAGGCACGGCAAACCGGTTGTAAAAAAGCATGTTGGAAAAACTGCGATATGGAGGCTGAACAAAACTGGTAAAAGTGAGTTCAAAAGGGGCAAGTAAGAAAGGTCATCCTAACGTTAAGACCGTGTGAAGGAAGGCTTCTGAGTTTCATGTTAAGCCAGTTTTCGGCAGTTAGACGATCACGGCCAGAACCTCTGCACATTATCGCTGCCCTAACGGCCAAGTCCTTTATCGAGCACGGTGATGGAGGATTGAAATGTTTGGCTACCGGATTACGTTAAAGGTTTTGTTTGATGGACCTGGGGTGTTCAGTGACTCGGTCCGCGAGGCGACGTTTCTTCGCTGAATAGACATAGTGACGTATCAGCAAAAATGCACTTTTGAGATATTCGCAATTGAAAATTTTCAATTTTTCAATCATCGCTGTAAAGAAACAGAAATGAAAAGCTAGTGTTTTTACTATTGGATTTGATAAAACGATAATCAAAGTTTGTAATTAGCGCAATTACAATATTACTGTTGTTGGTATTAATTAGCAGTAATAGCTCTAAACTGATACGTCAGTATGCCCTTTCTTCAAGATCAGCTTTCCCACAATGATCTGAGATACGTCACCTGATACGCCGGTATGTCTTTTTATCACATTTTCACCGCCTGTAGTTATTGGAAATGCGTCACCACAATGATGTACTATGGTGTCAGTGCGGCAATATTAGCATAGGCGTAGGAGCCCAAGTTGGTTGGGGGGGGGGGGGGCTGTAACGACTGCCCGAAAAATATAACCCAAATTTTCCGCGCGCTCTACGCACGTCCAACATGTCAATGTATGTATCGTGTAGGCATGTATCGCTTTTATCACACCGCTTGTCTATTACATACAATCATTTGCCGTGTTACTTCCCTTCCATATTGATTATACTTTTTGATTCTCTCATGGTGTGGGGACATGTATTCTGTTGTGTGATCGCCGGCCTGGGAGAGGGGTCTAAGAGAAGGGGTGTCCCCCTCCCGTCTGAAAATTTTTGAAAATTTAGGTGTCCTTACATGCAATCTGGTGCCACATATGCTACCTTTGAAGTAAAATTTGTGTTAAAAAATTTACGTATTTTCGGTACTAAAAAGAAAAAAATCGGCATAATGAGGGAGGCATGACCAAATGGCCCCCTAAATATACCACTGATATATGGTACGTACTTTACACCAATTGATGTTGGTGTACCAAAATTTTTTCATGGTGTCAATTTATACGGCCTTAAAAGTTACAGTGTAGAGTTAAGCTATATTTCGTGTATAAATGTTTGCAGTGGTGTCAATATATATTCGACTTTGCTTTATATTTGGCCGCACATATGTGAATATGGACGGACCAAATATTTGGGTGTTAAAATATTTGGCCGTTCAATGCGATTTCGAATGCCAAAATGTTTGGTCGTGTTAAAGAGAATACCGATCGCCAAATTATTTGGTCTGGCTTACTATTGGACAGCGTCAACACAAAAATATGGCGTTACAACATATTTTGCCCTACAATTACAATTACCAAGGAAGTTTGTTAACTATTGATTACCTTTAGCTACATCATTGCATTATATTTCTCTCAGTAGGTGCCCGAAAAATTCTCAGCATATTGCCCGAATTTTCACAAAAATATTTGGTTGGGGGCGGCACCCCCCTACCGCCCCCCTCCCCGCGTCCTACGCCTATGAATATTAGGCCAAACCTGAAATTGCATTGATGATGGACTCCATACTCATATAAAAATGTTCCGATTATTGATTAAGTGTATTTTTTATTTCATTATGGTTTACGCCTATATTTAAAGGAAAACTAATAATCTACACATTGATTTTAGTTAGATGAGTTAAAATTTCATTTAAGATAATTCAAGGTTTAAACGTTTTATGGAATTCTGCCAATGAAGATGATGTAACAAAAATGGCTGAAAGTCACATCCTTTCAGTATTTCTCTACGGAAAGGACAAATGGGCTGATAGTATGATGTAATATTATGAATGTTATGTAAAGTCGGTAAACAAAAGTGCACACAGGAAAGCAAAGCAGCAAACACAAGCAAACGATACTATGTAGCCCTAATGAAGTTTGTACTGAACCAAACGTAGTTTCCGCCACGTCAGTACACATAAAAATGAATAACAAGCAAATGAACAAGAAAAATATATCATGGTAATGCACAGAGAAGTTCAACTGGGCCTACATTACGAAGTCAACTGAAACATGTTGGTATTCATGATATATTTCGGGAGCATCGCTGGAGAAGTCTACTGTATCATCAAAACAATATTAATTTGGAGAGTAGAATACAAGGAGAATTCGTATTCGTATTTTTCCTATTTATCTTCTATTGGTCTACAACTGTGATTCTGACCGGTTTTCTTAAGCGCCCCAAAATTCACGATTTCGCATTCTTCAACGAACCTCCTCGACAGTGCGCATAATTTTCGCAGAAAGGGATCCAGCATCATCACCGTCCTGTGGAGGATCTGAGAAAGTGTCCCTGTGGTCTCTTTAAGAGGTTGTCAATGAAGGAGTCTGTTTAGATGCAAAATGATGCAACATTTTTGAAGAATTGTCAGTCGTGTCAATCGAATTAGTACTGGTTACAACAAACTTTACATCTATACTGACATTGACCCCAAACCGTTGTGACCCATATTCAAGTCCCTCTGATCCTCGCGACCACTATATGGGTTTGGACACATCAGTTTGGGAATCACTGGTCTACTCCGGTCTGCCGTTCCTGATATCATATGACGTTCTCTATTGTGGCAGTTGTCTGGAGAACTGGGCAGGATCATGTTGTTTGATAACTAGGTTGGGTCCTTTACAAGCTTCATGAGGTCCTCGGATAGTTTTGGACATGAAGGTTCCTCATACGCACAACCTGGTAATTAGTGGGTGACAGACTGTGGCTACCTGCTGCGGGTGTCATTGTACTGAAGTCAGCATCAAGATGCGACATCTTCGAGTAGATCTTCTTTTAGGGGCATATTTCTTGACTGTGACTCCCATGAAGCCCTTCCAGTTAATTGACTGTCCATCGTCGCTCTGCCGACAAAAAAAAGTGGAATGAAACTTCCAGTCAATTACGTCTTGTGGGGAGGCTTCGATGACCTTGTAGGGGTCAGACCTCTTTCTCGGACTTTAAGCTTTGCCTTCCTTTCTGGTGGTCCTCATTAACACGGCAAGCTGGAAAGGAACAAGTCTTCTACCCTCTGTTCATCTTTGGTCCAATGCTTGAATGCATCGTAAGACAAATAACAGTAGCAATCACCATTTACAATGCCATACACGGCGAAGTTGTAGCAAGCCAGTCGCCTCTGAAAAAAAATAACTCCTCTCAGAACTCAGAACTGGCGAGGTATATTTCCTGCTGCAGGTCGAAGGTAGCAGTGGTTATCTTGGAGTCATCACGACATTTCACTTTGCACTCTTTCTTCACCTCCCAAATCGTCAATTTCTCTTCTTTGTGCCTCTCGAAATCTGTAAGAAACTCCTCTTTCTCCTCTTCGGTTGCCTAGTTGGCCCATACACCGCACTGATCCTTTTCGGGGATGCGGAACTTGAACTTCAGAGAAGGGAAGACTTGACCGTAAAGGAACCGCGATGCTTCAGTTGGATGTCCCTACTTGTACAAGTCATACATGGCGGCTACATTAAGTTCAGAATATAGGTACTGTTAAGAATAGGACGAAAGACAATAGAGTGATTCTATCTTTAGAATCTATTGATGTGTGCCTTTATTTCGTCTCGTACTCTCCTATCCGATTCCTCTCTAGTGGTCGATCGTCCACTTTGCTTTTTCTTCCCATAACTCCTTGGTCATCCACTTTCTTCAAAGCTGTACGGACATGTCCCTCGGTAATTCCAACTGTGCCCAGAAACATCTTTTTGCAACTGGTACCTTGTTGGAATTATTGTCCTCCATGTCACCTGGACGGGGAAGATAGTAAGACATTGTGTTATTTCGGTGCCCACTGTCTGCTTGACTCGTTACGTCCTTCACTTTAACCTGTCTTGCAAGCCATTCCCTTTGACTCTGGAGGCCACCAATTTCAAAGTAGGATGATCTGATTGTCTGCCGCTCATCTCAAGTAAAATCGGTGCAGAATAGCAGTCTGCTCCGACTTCTAGATATAGCTGGATCACACGGGGGAGCTGGCTAGTATAGCAAGACGATGGATTATTGGGAATATGACATAAGGCGAATGATCAGAACTAAAATTATACCCTTCAATGCCAACTTTGTATAGTACCAAAAATCGATTTGGGGAATTAGAAGTCAAATTTTGACTCCATCAAGATTTATTTAATAAGCATACTCTGCAATACTTATATGGCAAACTCGTGATAAGTCATCTTATCATGCGCTAGAAGGATGCCCTCTGTAAACAGACAGTTGCGTATCATGATAAGCCAGGAGATATTACCCATAGGCTATAGCGCACCGCCTAAAAAAAAACTATGGTGAGACATAGCGACGTATCATCATACGCCGTTATGACTATTCACCAAGGACTGGTATTTGTGATACGTCATTATTAATTAGGGCTATGTCTAATTAACCAATTATAAATTTGATCTAAAAATTTTAGAGAATGAAGACTTTCTGTTATAGATTATGAAAATCGACTTATCTCATTTTGCCAAATTTGGTCATACGTCACTATGTCTATTCAGCGACGGTCTCTCCTACATATACGGACAGTTGCAACGTCCACAAACTAAAACAGATGTACAGGTAAAGTGTTGGTTAACAGTGAATTTGTTGCCGTTAGGACCCAAAATGTTAATGAGGGTGTTCTTGCCACCCACTGGGCAAGTGTTGCATTTACCACGGTTACAGGGAAGGTTCCTGAGGTGTTTTCCGTATAGGCTGTAGTGGATGGGAAGCCCGAACTAAATGATTAGAAATATTCTTTTCAACTCTGTAATGGGGTGCGCAGGAAAAGGTCAAGGGTTGAGGGGTCTTGCCGAATTTAAGGGTCTCTACATTCTTGTATGTGGCAGCTACGATAGGGCGCACCGACGGGTGATATCCAATCAATAAAGGAATGCGTAGATTAGTAGACGTGTAGGTCTTTACTCAAAGCCTCCCCCTCTCCTGGTTCCTTGGATTCTATGTAAAGCTTCAGAGAGGATTTAAGTGAGATACTGAAGTTTCTCAAAGAAGGGTGAAATATATTTAGAAGCTGTCGAAAAATCAGACTGAGCAAATCCTTCTGGCCCTCAAAAGTTGTGAGTATGGGATAGATTTGGTATAGGATTTGGGATGGTTGGGTGGATACAAAAGGTAGTTATAAGAATCGGTGGGTTTAAAATGTAAAAAGGCCTATGACTAAATTTTGCGTTTGCAATCGAAGGTCACTGAAAAGGACTGAAGAGTCCGAAATACAATGTGTGAATTTCAAAAAAGGACAGAAGGACTCTACAAATTGGATAAAAGACTCTAAATCATGACGGGTTCCTGTTGCTACTCCCACAGTATCATGAAGATACCTTTTGTAAAGGAAAGGGCGGGCGCCGGCATACTGAGAAAAAAAGCTCTTTTTCAAAGTAGCCCATGGTTAGGCAAGCAACAGAAGAACCCACTTTGGTTCCTATATGGCTACTCCTTTAACATGACGGAAATAAGTGTCCGTTGAACTGAAAACAGTTTTGGGTGAGAACAAGCTCCGTCAAGCGAAGGAAAGTAGTTGTCGGTATTTGGGTGTCTTATCGCTGGTCCAGGTAATGGCGGATAGCTTAAAAGGCAGCATGATATGGAATGGATGTGTAGAGACTATAGATACATTCACCCCTATCAACAGGAAACTAAGTCTTGAATTAGTCTGAAGGAATGGGGAGTGTCCTGAACAAAAGACGGCAACGCTGATACCAACTGAAAAAGTCTAAATACTCGGAAATTAGAACAGTGGGGCAGCTGTGGGACGAAAAGATGGGTTGGCCAAAGAGTGTTGGCCTTGTGAATTTTAAGAAGATAGAATTTAGAAATTTCTGAGCAAGGGTGGAGTAGTGACGTAACTGACTTGTTATTAATGAGGTTGGTTAATGTCCTATTAATCAGTGTTTGGCTTTCGGAAGTGGGCTTAGAAGGGAGGTATATATATATATATATATATATATATATATATATATTATATATATATATATATATATATATATATATATATATATATATACATATATATATATATACATATATATATATATATATTAGGTGATGATAAATAGTGTAGTACACAGGAATGACATGATAAAAGCGCGATACATATACATATATAGATGTATATATATATATATATATATATATATATATATCTAATAGAAAAAAAAAGAGAGTGTGTTAAAAGATACAAACAGTGCCCAATACTATAACAGTAGAGCAAAATACAGTAGTGGTAGTGGCTTCATATCCAATTGCCAGAAGAAAGTTAAAAGCTACCGGTATTGTCATTAAAGAAGATCATTCTGACACATGCAAATTACACGCTTCTCAGCCAAACTACGAAACATGACAAAGTTTTTAATTGATGGACTTTGGATGGTCACGTGAGAGCTCTAGTAAAGACAAATGATCAACGAGAAATAAAGGTTACCATAAACTCTGTCTCAGACCTCTCAAAACTATGAACGTAAACTGCATTTTATTTGAACCATATAGCCGCCCACTGGTGTAAGTTAAATGGGTAAGAACGTTGATATATCGATTGAGCTATGTTTGAACCATAATGGAAAAGTTTTTTTTTTCTAATATTTCTTTTTTTTTTCCTAGGGTATTGTATAAGAATCACACAATTTGTAAAATGTTGGTGCACTGTTTATCATTAAAACATATTTCAAATGACTATAAACAATCGATGATCGTTTACCATTTAGCAGCCTTTCCGATGAAGAATTTTTCTCAGTGAATTCAATAGTTGGATACCGATATTAACTTATGTCATTTATACAAAGAAAACTGTGATTTTAATTTTAAGACTTTTGATTACACAAATTACCGCTTCCTTGACTATGAACAAGATATTGATGTGGATAACAACTTTTTCAATACAGTAAATATGAGCTGTGAATACTACACTGATGATCAATTTAAGCAAAAATTTGATTCTGAAAAAGGGCTTTCTACCATTCATTTCAATTGCAGGAGCCTATATGCAAATTTTTCTAGTTTAGAAACATATCTGAATGAGCTAAATCTAAAAGTCGATATTATAGCAATAAGTGAGACTTGGTTAAATTTGGATTCGAATGCTGCTCTTTATGCACTTGATGGATATGATATGTTTCATGTTGATCGTAGCAACAGAAGGGGTGGTGGAATGGCTGTTTATATCAAGAATAGCTTAGCATACAAGGTTATTGATAAAATGTGTACAGAAATCAATGATGTTTTGGAATGTGTTTCAATCGAAATTTGTGTAAAGAACAAGAAAAATGTTATTGTAAGCTGCTTATATAGACAGCCTGGTTCTTCGACTGAAACACTCACCGATCATATTGAAAAAAATGTACAGAAACAAGAAGCCTGACATTTATTTATGTGGTGACTTTTATGTTAATCTCCTTAATTATGGCAGTGAAACTGGTACCAGAGATTTTGTAGATACTTTGTTTATCTTAGGTCTTTCCCCCCTTATTGATAGACCAACTCGTATAACTGATCATTCTGCTTCATTAATCGATAATATTTTCACAAATGTTATTAATACTGACTTAAAAAGTGGATTGCTTATTAATGATATTAGCGACCATCTTTCCGTGTTTAGTATTACTGATTACGGCATATACAGAAGAAATGTGCATGGGTTTGTTTGAAATAGGAGGTTGGATGAAGGTTCTTTGCCTTCCTTTTATCAAAGTTTAAACCAGCTTAGTTGGGATATGGTTTATGCAGAAGATGATGTACATAAAGCTTAAGACCATTTCATTGATATTACAATGAAGTTATATAATGAATGTTGTCCAGTCAGAAAGATGTCCATCAAAACAATAAAAAGTGATAAAGCATGGGTCACGAAGGGATTGAACTTGAAAATGCTTGTAAAAAGAAAAAGACATTGTACATGAAATTTCTCAAAAAGAGAACCTCAGAAAGCGAGCAAAGGTATAAAACATATAAGAATAAATTAAATTCTGTTTTAAAAATTTGCAAAAGGGAGTATTTTACAGATCTCTTAGAGAGCCAGAAAAATAACATGAAAGAAACATGGAAAGTTTTAAACGATATTACAAGAAAAAAAGTATCAAAAACAGAGTGTTTTTCCAGAGGTATTTAAAGATAAAAATAAAGAAATTAAAGGCAAAGATATTTCCAATGGTTTCAACACCTTTTTCACCAATATTGGGCCAACATTAGCCAAAGCCATACCGAAAAAACGAAATCTGTGCTTTTTTTTAGGAGGCAGGAATATTAATTCCATGTTCCAAGCAGACACAAATGAGGCTGAAATTTTGGAGGTTGTGAGAGGTTTAAGTAACAAAACCTCACTTGATTATAATGGTATGAGCATCACATTGATCAAAAATATCATACCATATGTTTTACAACCATTTACATATATTTGCTAGAAATCTTTTACAAAAAGTATCTTTCCGGAAAGCATGAAGGTGGCAAGGGTTATTACAATTTTCAAGTGTGGTGAAAAAGACATTTTCACAAATTATAGGCCAGTATCCTTACTACCACAATTTTCCAAGATACTTGAAAAGGTGTTTGATAAAAGGTTGGATGGCTTTATAACCAAACATAATTTACTCAGTGAGTGTCAGTATGGTTTTAGACCAGATCGTTCTACATCCTTGGCATTATGATCAAATCATTGATTTCAAAACTGTTCTGGTTATGTTTAAAGCTTTTTATAGTCTGTTAACAAAACCTTCACCATATCGTTTCCATTTAAAATCAAGTGAACACTACTATACTCGACAAAAGGATACCTTTATGCAAAAATTCGTTAGAACAAGACAAAAACAATTTTTTATTTCATTTTCAGGAGTGAAATCCTGGAACTCACTTGATGACTGCCTACAAAATTCTAAACGATTAATTCATTTCAAAAAGTATAAATGTAAGTTATTTGTAATTTAGAGATGGATTGTGCTAGTTTCGTTTGCATTGTTACTATCTGTATGGACTTCATTGTCTATTGCGTGATTCCTGTTAACTTAACTATTTCTGTTTTGGGGAGGAGGGAGGGTTAACCAAGATTCCTGCCAAAATGTTGCAGGTATTTAGTATGTATTTCCATCAGCAGCTCATTCAGTTCATAATTTAACGTTACTTTAGGAGAAAACGATTTATAAGTATTGCACTTCTGCTTTTCTCCCTTTCCATACAACCATTGGTAAATTATCATTATATAAAATGTAAATATTTCGATTTTGAAGTTGGTGGAAATAAACTGTTAAACTGTAACTATAAACTGTAAGAAGTGTCTCTTCGTTATTTTTGAAATTTATACTGACTTTTTAATATGAGAAGAACACCGTTGCATCCTTCGTGGATCCTTCTGTTAGTTAGGGATCTTGTCTGGAATTGTTGACCTTTTATATTCATTGCGTATGTATGTATGTATGTATGTATGTATGTATGTATGTATGTATGTATGTATGTATGTACGTACGTACGTACGTTTGTATGCATGTATGTATGTATGTATGTATGTATGTATAATATAAGAAAGTCCACGTATGCTCAATGAAAACACAAGAAAAGTAGGCAGAAAACACCACAAAGATGACAATATTAGAGCACATAAGAGATAACAAGACAACGTATATTTCGAAGACGCCTGTCTTCGTCCTCAGCGTTAAGTGAAGTGGAGGTTTTTTACATTACACACATCAGAGAGAGAGAGAGAGAGAGAGAGAGAGAGAAAGAGAGAGAGAGAGAGAGAGAGAGAGAGAGAGAGAGAGAGAGAGAGGAAAAAGAAAGAAAAAATTGTATGATGGTAAATACTGGTCATTCCACGGAAACCTTGTGTTCAACATTAACGTCAATCTGAAGTGACAGTTTAATTACAGACAACGGATAAAGAGAGAACTTAAAATCTTAAAATCTTGAGTGTCTCCATGTCGCGTATAGGGGCTGGGGGTGTAGTTCAAATAACAAAGAACGATCCAAGAAAAGATGACTCAGATAAGCTTCTTCGGTTAATGAGTTTATTGAAAAAGTCAGAGAGAAATCCCTTGACCGGCCAAAGAAATAAATTTACTCCACGAGTATCACATGCTGTAAGACTTAAGTTCTTCACTACTCTCTTCGGAGAGTTGTTCTTCCTACAACTAAGCTTACTTCCCTTTTTAAGATTTTTAAAATCGTTTCCTTACAGAAAGTTGAAGTCCAAAAAAGAAACCAAAAGCCTAGCTGGCAAAAGCTAGCGGGCGTAGCCCAGCGGCAAAAGCTGCGGGACTGTACGTGTTAATTTCCTCCTCTCTTTCTGAATGCTGGTTCTACTCTGACCAGAAAGGGTGTTCCCTAAACGTGGTTTCTAGACAGTGTTGTCTGGAAACTATGGGATGGGGAATCCTAATTGGACAAAGTCCTGCACATGCCCAACAAAAGGACCAATGAGAAAAGTTTGTGGAATATAGAGCACAGACGAGCGACCTCTATTTCAGTATTTGAGCATGACCTGTAAGGGTCACAAGATGGGCTTCATCGAAACCATCGGTGTCAAATAATCTGACAGCGAATAGAACTGATTGCATGGGAACGCCGAGTAAATGGGCCTAAACTGTCAACACCTGACTGCTTAAATTGCCAAAGAGAACTCTTCTAAGTGGAATATCAAAGAGAGGTATTTTAAGTGGCGATTAGCCCTATTATTTGACTATACTAGATAAGTAAGTAAATTATCCTGTATCTAAACATTTTAATAGTAACGCAAACCACTCATTGTCTAAGTTAAGATGTATTCTGCTCAGTTCTAATTACCCATCTGTCATTCAAAGATTCACATCGGAAAGCAAATGGGTGCTTAAACTGTCAACACATACCCGCGGCCTAAACAAGGACCTTCGTATCTTGAGCGATTTTCACTCTGTGGTTTCCCGTGGAGCATCCACTGTGTACCACCATCCTTAAGATTTTAAGTTCTTTCTTTATCCGTTGTCTGTAATTAAACTGTCACTCCAGATTGACGTTAATGTTGAACACAAGGTTTCCGAGGAATGACCACTATTTACCATCATACA
The DNA here is from genome assembly GCA_029531755.1 of Holothuria leucospilota. Taxonomy (NCBI): domain Eukaryota; kingdom Metazoa; phylum Echinodermata; class Holothuroidea; order Aspidochirotida; family Holothuriidae; genus Holothuria; species Holothuria leucospilota. Next base: position 35,183,369 of record CM055971.1, read on the forward strand.
ATTTTTTTTTCTTTCTTTTTCCTCTCCCTCTCTGATGTCTGTAATGTAAAAACCCTCCACTTCACTTAAGGCTGAGGACGAAGACAGGCGTCCTCGAAATATATGTTGTCTTGATATCTTTTATGTGCTCTAATATTGTCATCTTTGTGGTGTTTTCTACCTACTTTTCTTATATATATATATATATATATATATATATATATATATATATATATATATATATATATATATATATATATATATATATATATATAAATATATATATATATATATATATATATAAATATAAATATATATATATATATATATATATATATATATATAGGTAAGTGTAAGTGCATCTGCACGTACTGCAAGTTCTGAGAGTGCTCAACTATAGGAGCTATACACAATTTAGGAAAGGTTGGAATAGTTTGGCTTAGTTGTACAGACTGTTTCGCCCGACCTCTCTTCAGCAACTAACTAGGTAGCATACTTCGAGGCAGGTAAGAAGGTTGGCTTTCCTGTAAGACAATAGAGAGATTACATTTATCCGTATTCAGAGAGGAGAAACTTTTTCTTGTGTCTACAGGTGGAGATGAGCTCAGATCTTGAATTTAGAATAGTCGATTTATTGGAAGTTATGATGTAGTATTTTTCCAAGAGACAGAGATTGCATCGCTTTGTTCTAGGTGTGTAAGGCTGTGCGTGTCTTAGTATTCGCCAGGTGATTTTGTGAGGGATTTCTTCGTCTAAATTGTATATATATATATATATATATATATATATATATATATATATATATATATATATATATATATATATATATATATATATATATATATATATTTATATATATATAGAAATGACTACAAGTGAGCCCGGTTAACAGGTATTCATATTTATTTCCGCTACTTCAAGTTTCACGGGTAAGACCCGATCGTCAGGCGGTTAACATTACGAATGATACAACGAACAATTTGAATAAGCAAAGTAAACGATCAGCCTGTTACAAAAATACAGCAGACTAATACATACTTTAGTGCAATTGATGGAGTGATAGGTGGCACAAGACAAAGCAAAAACAAAGAAGAATTTAACAAAGTGGAATGGCAGTGCTAGACCCTACGGGTTAAGTAGAAACCTTCTTGAGTGTCTGCAAGTAGAAATAAATTCCGAACGTTTATTAAGAGTGCCGTAGTTTGGTATGCACATAATAAATAGTTTTTTCCAAAGACAAAGGTCACAGCGCTTGGTTAAGTTACTGTAAGGCTTAGCCCTCTTCAGAAATTTCCATGTAATGGTAAATGGAATACTTTTATCTTTAAGGGACCAAATAAATTTACTTAGTTCGGTGGCATTTTTATATTTCTTATCGTTGAAGGAAGTATTATGGTTCCTCCAACGATTTTTGAATGGTGTTTCAGTTAGGCCGACATAAGTTTCTACAGCCTTCGATGTAGTAACGGTGGCTTGGTATATGACCCCGTCAGTGAGGCATTTGCCGGGAACAGGGCAAATCGCCTTGTTTCTACAATTACAAATGTTAATATTTTCGTCGGGGGGTTTGGACAGCAGTGATTTGTTGTGCGAGTCTATGTTTTGTTTAACGTTGTCCATGCAACTATAACTAAGCTTAATTGTGTTTCGATTAAAAATTTTATGAAGCTTATTGCTAGGAGGAAAGTGCCTATCAACTAATTTCAAGAATTCTTTTCCGATGTTAGTAGCCACACTTTTACTAAAAGGGGGGTTATACCAAGTGATATTTCGTTGTCGGTTCCTCCGTTTTTCGGTATACTCTCGTGGTACCTCAAATGGTAAGAGTACCCACTGTTATCGAGCGCTTGTTGGTATGCGGGGGTGGCCTTATTAAATATTTCCTCGCTTGATGAAATTTCACTCAGACGTTTATTGATGGCTGCAGGGACGACGATTCACAAATGGTGAAAAGTTCTCCCCCCCCCCCCCACACACACACACCTTCGGAGATGGATTTCCGTCCTTGCGGTAAAGGTTATATAATTTCCACACATTGATAAGAAATACTTTGTTTCTTCAGTCTGCTGTGTTGACCTTGAAGTTAAATAGGCCTTATTAAATATTTCCTCGCTTGGAAATTTTCCTTTGCCCAAAGGTTTGCAGCAATCACCGCCCAGGAGTGGAATATAATTATGCACTGTAAAAAAAATCATTTCTATTCAATAGCGAAGTACCCCACATAAAGCGTTCTGACAGCGGTATGTTCGACGTAACGATGGGAAGCTTCGATGGGGCGGAAGTGTGCGAGATTGTCGGAACATACCTCATGTACCCAGAAATACAGTAAAGATAAAATCGGACCATACAGAGATGACGGCCTGACTTCTCCATGGGAAATGAAAAGTTTGTAATCTTCCCATGCCGCGCATGCAATCACATTCCGATAATATGGGATTGTTGAGGAGAAAATTGGTTGTAAAGTTTAAAGAAAAACAAAAGACTGCTCATTAATGTGGGGCTATACCCATAAATACACTCGCTCATACGACGACTTTTTCGTCATCCATTGCATCACATTGAATAAAATCGCGCACCTTTGTCGTATCGTTTGAACGCAGAAATGATGAACTTGGAACGATCTCTTGAAATACTTATGCAGTCGCGCACAACCAAAGACAAGTCATTCACACGCAACAACTTTGTGGGCAACGAATTTTGCTTAACTTGGCGCGACAAGTCGTGCGCGACGAAAGGTTGCGCGAAAATCCATTCACACGAAATGATTTGTTGCACGCGATGGTTGCGTACGACAGATCGCGTGAAAAAATCGTATCGTGTGAATGAGGCTTAAGAGGTACTCGGATATGGAAGGTTAAAAGTATACGATATCGAATACCAGGAAGGTGAGGTTGGTCTTTTCATCTAGATGTTGAACCATTCCAGAACAGAGGAGGTGTTTCTCCATTGGTTGACGAGCATCCTGGATCTTATGGTGTTGTTAATACGGTCGACAATTACCTTGCTCACACGTCCAATCTCGGGATTAGTTGGGTTAATAAGCCTGCATTTGGTACTGGTTTGGAAGTTTTCCTTGTGGTCTTTGATGGGATGACGAATGCTTGTTTGGTTGCAGTTCTGGTAATTCTGTCACTGATGTTTTCATCTATTCTGTGAGATTCCATCTATCTGGTGACAGTACCATGCAGCTGACCAGGTTCCGCCTTTCTGTACGTTTTTGATATGTTGTCAATAGCAAGTTTGTTGTACGCAGAGGGATGAAGCTTATAAATATTTCTAGTTTTGTCAGCTTCCACGAGGATGTGTTTGGAAAAGTTGATGTTCATAACATCCCTCTTAAGGTTGGACTGGAACTTGTCTATCACTTTTCTGAACTGGACTTTATCAACCATTTGTATTATTTCGGATTCAAATGGGATGAGTTCTGGAATTTGGGGTGCAGAGCGCTTCGATTCCAGACGGAAATGATTTCAGCGTAATGTGAAATCAGACACGTTTGGTCTGAAATCATGTTCTACTGTTGTTTTAGAATGAAAGCCATCACCATCGTTTCGTTGCTTGTGTTGTTGCTTTTAATCGATTTCCGAGTGTATTACAGTGAAACAATTGTATAACTGTTAAAGAAAATTTATCATCGACTTTTTATCACAGCACTCATCCTTATTTTTCAAATTACATTGTCCCCATATAGGCTACTCGTTATTGCTGCATTGTGGGTAAAATTGATATTTTAGAGAGGAAGGGATTTGGTAACACAAACAGTATACAAATTGTGACAGTTGATCACCCAGCTCCTTCTGTGTATATATTTTCTTTAATGTAAAAAGCTGTTAAACGATTTGGCTGTAAGCCTATCGTCTAAAACACGTGTAATGTTTAAATAATGATTAAGCAAAAGGAGAGAATATGTTATCGACTGCATTTCCTATCACCCAATCGTTTTACATTGTTATAAAAGCATTTATTTAGTAGTTCATTAAGAGTCTTACAAAGTGCAGGGAAACTTTATGGAGTAATGCGGACCTTAGAAATTTCCTGTGCAGGATTTTCTTGTGATAGCTATATACTTTGAAGTCGCTGAACAGCTGCTGTAAGTGACACTTTGTGTTTTTTGTCGATTTTGTTATAACCGATAATTATACTACCACGTTTCTTTGGTTCGAAAGTCTCCCTTGCATCACTGATGGCTTCAAGGATTAGAAGTGTAGGCCTACTCGCAATGCTTATTTTGCTGGCCTTTTTGAGCATACTGAGCAAAGGTATAATTTGGTCTGGCGTATTGTCGACGTGAGCGTAACTGAATGATTCAATGCTAGGAAATTTTGAGGACAAATTAACAAAATATAGCGTTTCAAACAAAAAGCAAAAAGTTTTACCTTTTAGATACGTTCCAAATTCGAGATTCGTATAAAGTAAATTATCTTCGGTTTAATCCCATCGTGCCAATTAAAACAAATATTTCCTAAATGAATGATTAAATTGTCCTTATTGTCTCTCTGAGGTTGAAATAATTATTATTTTACTTTGATTTCCTTTTTAACTTGTTCTATGTCATATGTTTAGGTTTGTGCGAGCTTGCTGCAAGATTTTCATCTCAAGAAACCCACAACTGCTTAAAAGACGAAAACGAAGGTAGGTCTAACCTGTAACCCTCTTTTTTCATCTATGACTTTTCAAACTTTGTATGGTGATATTTAGTCAGGAATTTATGAAAACGAAAAAGTCCCAGTCGTAGTCCAAATTCTTATGTAATTGCTTCACTTGCATATATCCAAAATACATGCGGAAATAAATCATGCGACATCTTTGTAATTTTCAAAGTGGCAATACAGAGACAAAAAATGTAATTTAGAATGACTCACATTTCGTTGTAATGAAATTCATATTTTGCAACACAGCTACACATAATTATTTGTCTCTTTTAGTTGTATAGTTGTTTATTTCATTCTGCAAAGTTACATGATTATGATTGTGTTACATTCTTACATATATATATATATATATAGTTATATATATATAGTTATATATATAGTTATATATATATAGTTATATATATATAGTTATATATATAGTTATATATATATAGTTATATATATATAGTTATATATATAGTTATATATATATAGTTATATATATATAGTTATATATATATATATATATCTATATATATATATATATATATATATATATATATATATAGTTAAGTCCGTGGGTTGGATATAACAAATAAGAAATGGTGAAAAAGAGAGTGTACGTTTTGATCCAACTGAATAATTTATGAAACAAATTTTCGCCCCCTCTTGGAGGCTTTGTCAACCGTAGGATGAAATCCAACCAACGGCGAATTATCTACTTCTGTCTACTCAAAACCTACAGACACTCACACTTATCTTCGGTACTAAACTTTCCACCCACACCACATCAAATCTACTTTAATTTAAAGTCATGCTGTTCGCTTGAAACGTATTATGTTCGAAACCAGTAGACTTCGACCATCGCATTCACTATCTTTCTGTACGACTCATCGACAGGGGATACCCTTTGGGCTTAATTAAACAACAAGCCTTGCCACTCGTGAATCACTACTTTCGGACAATCGTAAAACAGGAGTGACAATCGCATCCCGTTCGAGGTGAAATATCACCCTTCTACTGGAAAACTATCCAAGCAAAATAAATCTTCTTGGAAAATACTTAATGAAAATACTTCACTTGATGTCCTTTTCTCGCAACCCCCTACCATTGCTACCAAACAACTTCCTAACCTCAAATCGTTACTTGTGTGTTCAAAATTGAGATGTACCTGCTAACACGCATCAGGAAAATATTCCATGTGACAAGCCGCGTTGTAATATTTGCAAACAAATGTTAAACGGTGGCTACCTCACTCAGTGGCGCCGGTACGGGGGAGGGAAGGAGGACGCGTGCCCCCACCCCCACCCCCCCCACCCCTTATCGATTTCAGATTTTTTTCTTTTTTGAAAATTTTACAATGATCTCAAAAGGTGTTTAAGCTAGAGATTTCTGTAGGGGGTATTGTAGGGTTTCCAACCGAAGGATGGATCTATTGTGAACATAATCTATCACAAATGGTTCTCAAGCTATCAGAATTTTCGCAAATCCTTCGCAAACTATCAAAATTTCGCGCGCTCAGCGCGCGTCCAAACCTTACCTCAATATTGTCTTTATTATCAGTATCTTCCGGTAGCAACTCCCAGAGAAGCACAGCAGCAAAAGTTGAAAGCTGTTTACGAATTCTCAGATAAAAGACTGGCTTTGTGATTGTCATATAGGTTTGTAGAGAAATTGGAAATGTCTCGATGCAGAGCATGAATGCAGGTTTTGTCATGGAAATCTTATTTAATGAAAAATTTCAGCGATCTTCACGTGCATTCCTCACGGTTAACAATCCATCTCATAACCATTATTAAGGTAATAATATATGCAACTATTCTGATCACATTTTTCCGAAAATACAGAATTACATCTCCAACCTCTGTAGGGGACTTCTTGTCGATATGGGACCTATCAATCTAATTTGTAACATGGTGTGGAAGGTTAAAATAACAGATTTGCCGTTATACATTTTTCAAAATTTTACCGAGCGCTTCGCCTTTTCGCGCGCAGTCATTAACGATATAGATGGTAATTGTTAATACACTTACGAAGAAGCCAAGGGGACAAAGGGGGCAACCCACCCCCTCCTTGAGCATATTTTTTGTATTTCTTTATGGTTTTGTTATGATATTGCTATTAACTACAAATGAAAAAATGTTTAGATGCAACTTACAAGGCCTGGGAAGTGCCATCATTAGTGATCTTGGAGGCATTTTCGGCCAAAATTTTCTTGTACGCTTTTCACCAACCTACGATGGCGCTTTGCTTAGATAGTTCACCTACAGGCTTCGTCCCCTCCTTGGCAAATTCCTGGCTACGCGCCTGTCTGAAACGTGCTTGTTTGTCCTTCACCCCTTTTGCAATATCTATCAGATCACCTCCCTGCACCTATACTCTCTCTTCTTCCCATTCCCCATTGCTGGAAGCTGTTCGTCTGGACTTTCGTTCAAAGTTAGTAAGAGTACGATAGTTGTGAAGTGTTCGGCATCATACTCTGTATTATCATTTGGATGTCAGGTAATAAGCATCATTTCACTACCCTAATTAATGTAATTAATCCAGAGCTTCCAGGAGGTCCTATACCAGTGTCTGCCAGCCTTAGATACCCTTTTATAATGCACAATGAAACAAAGAAAAATTTTCGTAATAGTCCACGAATGTTTCTGGGGACTCCACGCACGTATTTTTGCGTAAAAGCTTTCCCCGAATAAAAGGCAGTAAAGTAGCCAAAAGGGAGCTTCAGGAGATTTGTTGACAACATACCCTTCTCTTAGACAACATACTCTCCTCTTTCATCCAACCAAAAATTTAGAATTCACTAAAGTATGGACATTTTCCAGCCAAATATGATCAATTTCAAACATATCCCAAAGATAGCACCATTTTGCATCTAAGCAGTCTTAAATTAAGAAAAAATTCTGAAAAGGGAGGGGGACTTAGACCCCTCCCCAGGACAGCACCTTTACGTATGGAAAAGGAAGGATCCCCCACTGCTGTATACAATCCCAGGGACGCATAGAAAAAGGTACAATTAACGACGTCATCTTTGTTACCCCCCCCCCCCCATCCTGGCGCCACTGCCAGTTCCGTATAATTAATCCAGAGCTTACAGGAGGCTCTATACCTGTGTTTTCCAGCCTAAGATACCCTGATAAAATGCACAGTGAAGTAAAGAAAATTTTTCGTAATAGTTCAATAATATTTATATATATATATATATATATATATATATATATATATATATATATATATATATATATATAGATGGGTGATTCTTCCCTCCCCAACACCTTCACCAAGCCACCCTTTTTAGTCCTCCGTCAGCCCCCCCCCCCCCAAATCTTCGACAATTGATAACGTCATCGAAACTTTCACCTTCTTACAAACCACCCCCTAGGAAACGTACCTTGCAATAAACCCCGCTACCAAGTTAGCAAACACAATTCCCTGGGTTCGCCTATTTGCCTCCCTAACTTGAAGTTTCCCATTAGACCCCCCCCCCCCCACAATCTTGACTGTGATTCTCAGAATGTGGTCTATTTACTATACTGTGTGTATAAATGGTCTTTATGTTGGAGAAACTGGCACTAAATTTCGCTGTAGGTTTAACAATCATAAGAAGTCTATCCGCGACAATTCACGCGGTTTTCCAGTGGCCGAACACTTCGGACTCGGCAATCATTCCTTCAAAAATTTGAAATGTGTACTGCTTGGTTCAAACTTTCATTCTCCTCGACACCACAAGCGTACAGAACTAAGCTCTGTCCTTAAATTCAATACACATACCAACGGGCTCGGAGATCTGGGTCCACTCAGCAATTACACTTTCTACAATTATTCTTGAACGATTGACGCTGAACATTCACTGCCCATTTACTCTTGCATGCATTAGTCTTGAATCTATCTTGGTTGAAGGTCCCAGGGGGACCGTAAATTTCCACACTCAAATAAATGCTTGCTTCGTACTTCGTATGTCAATTATGACTAAGTATTTCATTGCCATCGTTTTATATATATATATATATATATATATATATATATATATATATATATATATATGGCCATACCATCTTGGCTTCATGGCTCAGTGGTTAGAGCGTCCGCACTAGTAGCAAGCGGGAGTTACCGAGCTCCAATCCAGGTGGAGTCAACTTTGCCTTTTCACCTCGCCCAGATTTTTCAGCTTTACCGATATATATATATATATATATATATATATATATATATATATATATATATATATATATATATATATATATATATATATACATATATATATATATATATATATATATATATATATATATATATATATATATATACAAATAATGATGAAAAATAGAATGTGCATGTTTATACAACTGAATAGTTTATTGAAACAGAAATTTTCCCCCCTCCTGGAGGCTTTGTCAACTGTGGTATGAAATCCAACTGTCATATACAAACAAATTTGAGATGTAAGCGCAATATGGCGCGTACATGACATTAATTACGCTTTACTGGACGTTTGAAATGAAATGTAGTTAAGTGACGGACAAAATTTAGAAATTCAAACTGTAGGTAGGTGATGAAAGAAGTACGCAGCGATATCCTTTATGAACAATATAACGAACAGAAGAAATAAATTCAGAGAGAAAAATAAGCTAAGACCAGGACTCGAACCTGGTTCTGTCGCGTTCCGTACGACCGCCTTAACCACTACTGGCTTTCATAGCTCATGTGGCTTCAGACGTGACAGCAAGGTATAAATAGTGCCACACTTAATTTCTTCTGTTCTTTCCCTTGTTCATAAAGGTTATCAACCAGTACTTGGGAAGTTTATAATAATATGATCGAAACTAATCACTTCCCTTACGACCAAGGGCGGATCCAGCGGGGGGGGGGGTGACCGCCCCCCCCCCCCCCCCTTAGGCCGACCGAAAAAAATTTAAAAAATGTAATGCAAAAAAAAAAAATAAAAAATACTACAAAATCAGATCTAACTCACACATTTTGTGGTACATTTCCGGCATATAGGGTACAGCGAGGCCCAAGTTTTTTACGATTTTGAAGATTCTTAAATAAGACTCACAGTCATGGTAAACATGTTATCATACATGTAAGAAACTCACAGAGCCTCGAAGCTGAGTCCAGGGGTCGTGGAAAGGGAAATTCCCGGTGACCAGTCGCCCAGGGTCTTGATTTTGCTCTTACACACAGACACCCATCACCCTAACATTTCTGGTTCATAGAAAGCAAAATTCTCAGTTAGTGAATGCGCTCTTTGATTAACATCAAAGGCAAAAGATGCAGAGCAGCTCACATTACCCAGCGTGCACAGAGAGTGTTCTGATTACATCTGATTACATTTGGCCTTATATGCCCATCAGGACATAGTCTTAAGCAATAAAACTAGGTTTGTGTCTGCTCAAGAGGAAGGGTTCATGACAGTTTTTGGAGTGGCTAGGAGTACCTAAGTTGGGGAAATTGGAACTGTCTTGGGATGATAAGAAAGGGAGCGGATTCTTCTATAGAAACCCAAATGTTCTAAAATTTTTCAGTAAGAACCAATTATTTCAATTTTTCTTCAACAAAACCCACATTTTTCGGCGCGCTTCGCGCTTCCCAAATTTTGAGTTCCGCATCGATCATTCCTTTGGGCATTCCGTTGCTTCTGGCCGGGGTTTTGGGTTGCAGAACCCGTTTGGCATATCCTTTTACCACCTCTTGTTGGGTCTGCATGCAGGTATTACCATCGTAAATTATATTCCTGCAAGATTTTGGCGCTTCGCGTTCATTTATCACAATCGCAGTTGTATCACCAATGAACATCATAAGCCCCACAATTTCAGTGAATTATTCTAGCCAACGCTAGGTGAAGGCTCGTAGTTAGATGTCGGACATCAAGGGGATTTCATGTGGCATTCTAATACCTTGAATAACATTCGTATCGAGATGGGTATATGGCTTGAAACTAAATTGACTAGTACCATAAATTCACTCAAAAAATTTACTCTTTCTTTTCATGCAAAATTTCGTTCAAAGTGAAATACAATAACGACCATCTCAGTTGTGAACTGTGAAGAGCTTGGTGTGTTCTGCCTTTCAAATTCCTGCTGAAGCTCCATACTATTGTTCCCATTTTGTTAATTTCTCGGACATTCGGGGAATTTCACTACGGATCCTATCCAAAATTATGCTGGACCACACCAAGCCTGCCATATGACAGTTATGACAGTACCTGCTTTGGTCCCCTCTATGTTCGCAAAGTACTCAAGTCATCACTTGCTCTTGCGGAGCTGAAGAACTATCATCGTAATCATGGTCATAGCCGTATTCCCTTCATTGGTGGCGACCTTCCACGTCTCTGCATTGCAAAAGGAGGCAAAATTCCCACCAGAGGAGGGAAATTTTCGCGCGCTTCGCGCGCATGTGCTCACTTTAAGCTATCTTTGGTAGGCTCAAGGTATGAGCCCCTGTGGTTTCCGCAAACTATTATCATATGGCGTCACCACTGACTACAAACGTATAATCCTCTTTAGTTCCCCGTATACGGTGCCCCCTATCAGAATTCTGGGATACGGGCCTGACTGACAAGAGCTGCAGATAGGCCTAGCTGGCTGACTTGAGGCGAAAGGGGGGGGGGTCTTTAAGGTAAATTACTTAAGTTAGATCCAAAAATATGCAAACCTGTCTCCATGAGAGATTGATTCTACAGAGCACTTTCAAAGAATTTACTGATAGTCCTTGAATAATTATCTAAAAAGTCGTAAGTCAGAGCTCTCTTTAGGGGTGTTAATACAAATTTTATAACCTTTTAAAGGCTTTATTTTGACAAAATTGATCTCCTTTGTCAAATTAGTTGTACTTTTCATTTTTGCACTACACTGCCATTTTTCATATGATTTTGTAAATAACTTTTGTATAAATTCGAGTAACGTCCTCCTCTTTAGTTGGGTTGTTCATAATCGTAAAACTCTGTCCATTGACTGGAAAGCACTCTCACTGCCTTGCAAAGAGCCTCCCGGATCATTAAAAGGTAAAGCTGAAGGGATTGCTGCTCATTTCTTCTCGACTCTTGGGGCATTTTAAACTAATTTTCTTTGTTCAAATTGTCTTATATTGCGAGAGCTTCCGGGGGCTTCGCCCCCTGGACACCCACTGGGGCTCCCCCCTGGACCCCACGCGATTATACTCGCGCTTCGCGCTCGTGGTGCACTTTCGGTGAACTTCGTCCGCCCCCACTTACAGCAATTTCTGGATCCGCCCTTGCTTACGACCTACTGATTCACTGTCGGTCTACCATATTGGACCTGCTAAATATTCACTCCCGCACAGGGAGTAGTTACCATGGTAAAAGGAGAGAAAATTAAGTGCGGCACTACTTGTACTTTGTTGTCAAGTCTTAAAACCACATGAGCCATAATAGCTTAGCGGTTAAGGCGGCCGTACGGAACGCAACAGACCCAGGTTCGAAATCTGGTCGTGGCTTAATTTTCTCTCCGAAATTGTTTCTTCTGTTCTTTCTATCAAAACATAAAAAAAACCATACTAAAGGATGAGATGGTGTTTGTTCTTTTTCATTTCTGTAATGCCTTATGAGATACGTACTTTCCGTTCTAGCTCTCTGACAGGCATAGTCATGCAATAATGCTTGCGATTAAAATTAGTCATTCTTTGCATTGGAAGGTGGGTGCATGCATAAAATGCCATGTGCAGATCACCAGTTGTAGTCTACGTAGTGCATGACGGTGTGGTATTTGCATTACAGCAGTAACACTTTAACGACTCTGAAGAAGTATGGTTTTGTGTACCATAATGTGCTTACATTTAAATTCCTTCAATAGATCCCTTACTTTCGTAACAAATGCTTTCTGCAGTTTTTTATTAGTTTCAGTATCGTGCACCAAATATAGGCTACTATATGAAACAACATTTGATAAAAGTTGAAGCAGAGAAAAAAGGAACTCACATGCCCATGCGATTATCTCAACACGTTAGATACTTTCACGACCATCTGCCCACCGAACATGGAGTATGGTAACTGTACCTGTCAAGCAACTTGCGAAGATCCTGATGGAAAAAACTGTTATGCAACATGTTTTGAAGAACAAACTTGCCTGTGTGTAGAAGGCTTCTTGAAAAAGGGAGATGACTGTGTACCACCACAAGAATGTAGCTGTTTTGTCGAAGAACGAGTCATTACCGTAAGTAAAAATTATGTCTGTAGATAGTATAGAGAGGTATAGGCATGCTGCATCATGTACTTTGGGATCACTAAATTTAAAAAAAAAAGGTGTTTGACTGTGGAGATCTATCAACAGTCATTTAGCTGAAGGTGTACAGTGTATCATTCCCCTTTTAAAATACGGCTGCGAGTCTTGAACATTATCTTATATTGTCATAACATCAATCAGTTTAATTGACAATCCAGCAACGCCATCTTCGATCAATCCTGAAAATGAAGTAGGACGACTTCATCACAAATGATGAAATTTTAGAACGTGCTGAGACAGAGGACATTGGAAACTTCTTATACGTATACGTATATCGGGTGGTTTGGCCAGGTCATACGCATGCCCAGTGACCTGTAAAAGCTTTCTTTTTGGTGAACTCACTGAAGGATCACGGAAAGTAGTTGGCAGACCATGGCTAAGACATAAGGAAACATATTGAATGATGTACTTAATGAGAAAGGTCATGTTCTTCAAACTTGGAAAAATATGGTGACAACAGACTAAAAATTGCCGTCAAATAGTGTGTCGTGTTATCATTACAACAGATGGGAAAAGAACAAAGGAGAATGCCAAGAAGGGAAACAGAAGGCATCTAAACAAAAAGGGACATAGTCATTTTTATTTGAATCTTTCATTTTTGCTCATTTTATGCTCTGTTTCTCACCCATTCGGGTCAAAGGCATTGTTGCTCTTACCGTTGTTGTTACCGTTGTTGTTACCGTTGTTGTTAGCGTTGTTGTTACCGTTGTTGTTACCGTTGTTGTTGTTGTTGTTGTTGTTGTTGTTGTTGTTACCGTTGTTGTTGTTACCGTTGTTGTTGTTACCGTTGTTGTTGCTGTTGTTGTTGTTGTTGTTGTTGTTGTTGTTGTTGTTGTTGTTACCGTTGTTACCGTTGTTGTTGTTTTATAGACACTACCTAATTATGTAGTTGAGTAATTGCACGATTCAGGCATTCCCTGCTATATTTAGAATCGAGTAACATATAGGATACTAAATTGGTTCAGGTCAGGGTAGAGAAATCTGATGGTCGTGTTCTTATTTTGAATTGTTATGTAACTCAGTGTTGGAAATCATTGAAGATAAGTCAATGCAATTGTTATGAAGAAATAAATCAGTCCTCACATCGCTTGATGATTCATTTCTTAATAGAATGACCAGGTACTTGTTAACACAGACTGTACACGTCGTTGTCAGTGCCAAGGGAATGAACTCGCCTGTGACGATAACTACAGATGCAGCCCTGATGCAACTTGTGAAGAAAGAGGCGGTGTACGCCAATGTTACTGTAATGATGGGTATACAGGAGACGGTCAGAACTGTGAGGTGGTAGCTACTGACTGTGCTGACATATACAATGCTAACATTACGGACAGTGGTGTCTACACTATAAAACCAACAAACTGGTCTGGATTTCCATTTGAGGTGTATTGTAACATGACTGATGGCGGGGGGTGGACGGTACGTAATCAAGTTTATTTGTCTTACAGGAAGTTAGGGGAACATAAGTTAATATGTGCAGGAACGCGTCCGTCGGACTAAAAGTTTTTAGAGTTGATTTTGGTGAAATGAATATGTCCCGTAGAATCCTTCAATGGCAATATTATAAAATAAGTTCTTAAATACATGGACAGAAGATGCGATGAATCTCATTTTCACATTCACTCTAAAACGTCCCGTCCAAGTTGAACCATAAAAGGCTCAAATGGGTACTTAATCAAAAATGGTTCAAATATTTGACTAGTTTCGATTCAAAAGCAACTATTTTTTGTTCAAAAGAAACCAAATCTAGTCAAACATTTGACCATATTTTGGTTCAGTGCCCATTTGAACGGATTTGGTTAAAATTTGAACAGGACGTTTTAGAGTATATGCAATCACAAGTAAGCATTGTTGTTTATTGTATCTAAAACCACCACTGCGGAACTATTTCTTTTTCGCATCTGATAAAATTGGCGTGAAATTATAAGATCAATCCTATTTGTAACAAGATATTGTGGCCCTATTTTCTACACTCCTGCATTTCATCACTTATATCATGTATATTTAATCTGGATGGGTCGATCTGCGAATATAAACTTCTTATTGGTTTGTTTAAAAGAAATAGAATGGCATTGCACTTTTCCCCCTGTCTAAATAATACATCACATCTGACTTGAAAATGCTATTATTTTATAATTTTGGGAAGGTATTCCAACGTCGTGTGAACGGCTCCCAAACCTTTTTCCTTGACTGGAACAGCTACAAAGCGGGGTTTGGCTCACCACGTCATGAAATGTGGCTTGGAAATGACAAACTTTACTATATGACGAACCAGAAAAATTATCAACTACGAATCGACTTAGTGAGCTTTCCGGGCTTACCATTCTATGCTAAGTACAACCACTTTAGAATAAATAACGAAGACGATGATTACAGGCTGGTTGACCTTGGCAGTTACACAGGAAATACAGGTTTGTAGTCGACGAAAGAGTTGCAATTTTCCTTTTATGATGATGCACTTGCATGAGTAGGACGTTATTTCAACTTCAATGGAAAATTTTTCTCCTGTAGCAGAAGACATTTTGTTGATGCTTATGTTACTAAAAGACAAATTTTCTGACAAGGCCAACTCTGCTAAGTACTAGCCTCGCTGGTCAGTTTGTGTTAATGACCTCTTTGAGCTACCGTACTCAAGCAACCATTTACGTCTCCCTGATAATAGAAGCATTCAAATTCAGTCACAGATGATTTTATTCCACGGTTTTTGTGGTGTAAACCATAACGTCTTTTATACTTGTCTTCCCGTTATATTTTAGGATACAGTGTACCGTACCTGTTGTTGTTTACATTACTCGGAAATTTAAAAAAAAATATCAACCATGCTCGGAACATAACCTAAAAATAATAAAAAGTTGAAATATACTCTTGTTCATGTTTGATACTTCTGCTAGTACCTAACGTTTTGGTTTCGAACTATCACTCAAAGCTCAAGGCAGACTTTAATCATTGCTAAATGCATCTAAGGGATCATAGGAACTGGCAGTCTAACTTAGCGCTCGCGCCACTATTGTACTGTTTCTGCTCCCAGTTCCCATGATCCCTTTGGAGCATTTAGCAATGATTAAAGTCTGCTATAGACGATTTATGAACGAGTCGGTATGCTCAGGTAAACGTGGGTTGTGTCGAATAGCCCACGATCCATACAGGTTGCACTCCCTGATTGTCAGTATGCCTTGAGCCAAGTTTTCAGTCATTAGTCAGATTGTTGTTTTATTACACGAAATTACTGCCTGTCTAATTTATACGGGGGTTGCTGATGGCGATAAGTCTTCAGTTGACAGGCAGAAGGTGGCTTCTGTTTAGCAGGTGACTACATATACTGAAGTCAAACTATTAAACAGAGAGGTTGATTTTAGGGCCAAAAAGATGTTTCGAATAATTAGTGATAAATATAATTATACACATATGAAAACTTTCATATCCTTATTTTCATTTCCCGTTTTGGCTACTTTTCTCTTATATTCTGTCTTCTCCGATTATTTGGGCATAGGTTGCCCCGATCTCTCTGAATAAGTAAATTATGTTCAAAACTACGTTACCTAGTCATGTGAAAAGTCAATTTTAGTAACGCTACAGAGTGTATGAAACACTTGCAACTTATGTCTTTTCGTTCATGATAGTAACTGAAAAGTTACCCCTTTATACTAACTTTATTTCTGTCCAGAGAGACAACTATTTATTGTAATAAAATGTTAGTTAATTAAGGGACCAAGAGTAAGTACCAAATATTTACTGCTCTTGCAACCTTCCAGGTACAATTTAGTGGCCCGAATTTAATATTAAATCAACTTAAACGATTGGCAAAGGCTTACTCGACTTTTTCAATTATTGACGCAAGCTCTGTATTGTACGACGTGATAAAGTCATCAAAAAGCGGTTATGTTAGGGTCGTTTTAATCTGATTCATCCTAAGTTTATTTTCAATAGACCTTATGCATATGACGTCACAAAACAGAAAGTACGCCCTCCAATAGAGGAAATTGCGCGTATCATTGCAATTTTTATCAACAATGCAGACAGCTGATTGGTGTATGGGGGCACACGCGTAAGTCTACCAAGCGCGTCGTTATCGTGTGTTCAGTGAAAAAATGATGCCGCGTGACGTCAGTGCATAAGGTCTAAAGTAATAACAAATTGAATCGTTCATATGCCTTCTCTACTGATGCTACGTCAATAACAAAGAACTTACATTCAGATTTTCAATTTTTTTTACCCTGTACCCGATTAGTCCCTCTGAGTTTTTATGTTAGCGCACGGATTAACAACTCGCTGGTTAGCGCTTACATTAGCAAGTGGTGTTTACCCCTAACAACTCCCTGATTAAATTCCCCTTCATGTTTTAGGGAAAAGTGTTCATTGCCATGTGTAAACCTGTATTCTATGTTTTCAGTGGGCTAGTCTTTCAATGGAGTGTTTTCCATATCATTTAAAACCGCACCGATTACTCAATGTATTCAGATTTGGAAATACCAAATGAATCACCGGGTTTCTATGGGTAGCTCTCAAAACGTTTTAACTTCACAAGTCTTGTAAAACTTCTCTACAATCATTGGTTGTAATTGTTAGTGAGCCAATAGAAGTTTTGTGTGTGTGAGTGTGTGTGTGTGTGTGGTCTTTTTTTCTTTTTCTTTTTCTTTTTTTTGTCAAACTATAAACTCGGTATTTTGGGGCTATTGATATCCTTAGTTGCATAATGGAAGGTTTTGACTGTAGTCTTTACGAGACGGCTCAATGTAATATTCGAACCTCCACATTATCTAACAAAAGAATTTTCAATAGATTCTGGTAGTCTAGGACATAGGGTAACCAAATAATCTTAAAAATTTCACAAGCACATCCATGGGTGTTATTTGTTAATGGATCGATTCAAAAATGTTTTACGCATTATTTCCTGTTATATCAATCTTTTTCGGTTACGCATCACTAATTATTCCTCCATTGACTTACACACTATATGTGGTCTGTGTCGTGGACTCTTGACCCTTTCATTTGTTCTCAATAGACACAAACTACCCTACACAAGAACGCTTCGAATACACCTTTTACAATGTTTTCCAATATATGTACCAATACTGCTACGAGAGCTACTATAACTGGGTGGGTTTCCAGTTTGACACTTCACACAACATGCTTCAATTTACACAGCAGAAGAATATAAAGCAAAAAGGCCCAAAATATCTTCGGTTTCCTTTATTTTAAGCATGGTGAGTAATTCACTTGCTAAAACATCCACTCCACAGAAAAAGCACGTTTATTCGGGAACATGCTTTTAACTGCGCCTCCAAAATATGCAGTGACTCAATTTGTCAGCCAATGCTTTTGGGCGGAACAAACGACAAACCTCTGGAATAAGTAGTATGCTCGCTGAAAATCATTCCATCATAGACACGAAATCAACAAGGATGTTAAACTCAAAATGACCACGAAATTAAACAAAATGGTCGCCAATGTATCTTTTAAACAATTTTTAGAAATTGTGCATATTCATACTTATGCCCCATAACACTACATAAGTGGTTAGTCAGTTAAATGTTGATTTATTAATAACTCCACCTCTTTGCCTTAAGTTTCTCCATTTTTTCAGTCTAAAAATTTTTCGTACTCGGTATAGCCTATCTAAAATGTAGCATAGGGAATCCGGCAGCACAGTGGAAGAAACTGAGCACCAAATGTTTATTCTAAGGCAATAGCAATGTGGAATCATGTAGAGCGGAGACTCTGGACTTGTCATATTAACAGTAGATCACCAAACACAGACCGCAATGTCTTTAGTATCGGTGTACATGGTTTGCAGTGCTCCTTCCTGGAGATATATACTGATGCTTAGCCGTAAAAATAAATGGACTTAATTATTTGTGGTCATAAAAATGCAGCTACATTGTACAGGAAGGACTACAGAGCACAAAAGTTGGAAAAAGACACAGATGTTCTTGCGTGACTGTTACGGCATACCAAACCATCGATTATTACTTCGACTAGATGGCCTGTACTAAGTTCGATTGGATGGTCCAAATAATCATGCAATCTTTACAGCGGTCAGTGGGCGAAGCGTTTCAAGCTTTTTCCTTCTCCATTTTCTCAGAGGTCTTAAATGATAGAAATTTGAAATTTAGTGGGCTTGTGGAATGTGCCATCCAAAATGTATTTAAGTGTGAAACTTTATGAAGACTGATGGATTTTGGAGTCGATAGATATTATTTTCCATATTTAGGCCAAACTTCCCTACTCCTCTTGGAAATTTTGATCTTTCTTCTCGATAATTTCACAGTCGTCAACAGGTTATTCGTTCACTAATGGTATTTGGGAATGATCTATAGCCATACCAAGAAAAACGATGTGTTTATGGGGCAATTTTGAATCTAAAGTAGACTCTTCTGGGTTGGAAAGACTCTAGTACAAAAAGCAAAGAAATGAGCAAACAACTTTAATTTGCTTTATACACTGATTAGTGGTCTTTTCTGAGGATTTCGTATCATTTGATCAATACAGCTTGGTAAAAATTTGAAATACAATTACTTCGTTTTCGTCGCCGAAGCAATCAATTTTGCCAAGCGCAAAACGTTATTTGTCGCTTTCAGCCAGGGGTGCAAGCCAAGGCAAGTTCAGGATAATACAAAATGAGGTTGTTTGGCGTTGGTTGAATTGGTAAACGTATCCAAAACAACTTGGTGTATATCCAGCAGGGACTAACGAGGGCCGTCTGACTAACATCATGCTTAGCTTCTTCCCAACTAGAATTAGGTAGCTCCCAAACACCCCGCCGATTGCCTACCTGGGCGGGTGTTTCCAGTTGACTACCTCAGCAAACAGTTCACATCCTCTCACATCTCAGTCAGGCTGTTGAGCTGTTGTTCTGTTTGCCTATTGTGTAACTAATAGTACAGTTGACTCAGCAAGGTAGAACCTCCTTTGTGCTAGTAAATAAACTCACAGTTCAATGGGCTTGGTGTATTTGCAGAAGAGATAAACCACTGAGCCCTGTGTGTTCGCACAGGAGGCAAGAGAGATAAAGTTACAGTGAGGTGAGGACTAGGAGAGCTAAAATTTGCCACCTAAATGTAATGGGGGAAAGTTTTTCATGATGTCTTTTGGGGTTAAAGTTTGCTCATTATAAAACAGTCACTCAATCAAAAAACGAATTGGCCAAACCAACGATTTCGTGGCCAAACTAACCACGCTGAAACCAGAGAGCTTATCTAACTATTTGCACCTGTTTTTCAGCTATGCATGCTTATTTTAGCTAGTGATTGCAGAATAAGTATGAGGCCATGTGATGTGAGCCAAATTATTTATGAAGATCTTGCGAACCATGCAACCGGTTCCAAGTCAGCCTAAGTATCAAAGCGATGTTTCTATCACTGGTGCTCTTGTTAATTTTCGTAGTACTAAACTTTGTATTTTTGATACTTTACAGGTTATGATGCTATGGACTTTCACAGGAACAAACTCTTCACCACGTATGACAGAGACAACGATGGGTGGGAATCCTACAACTGCGCAGAAACACAAGTCGGAGCATGGTGGTACTCAAAATTTGACCATTACAGCAGTAGTGATTGTGAGACAAGTCCTGTCTATTGCGAGCATTGGCTGGTGGACGCGCTTACGTGTGCACGGTGCTCCCATGCCAATCTGAATGGTGACTATAACAGCTCTACTCGCGGGACCAGCTTACATTGGAGGAATCTTGTTGGATACGAATGTAACATCAGATTCACAGAAATGAAAATTAAGCCTATTTAAAGAGGGGTACTTCACGAACCGTTTTACTATGACGGTCACGTAGTCCGATCTACTAGGCCTACTTAAATGTCGGAATATGAAATG
This sequence comes from Holothuria leucospilota, assembly GCA_029531755.1. NCBI lineage: Eukaryota > Metazoa > Echinodermata > Holothuroidea > Aspidochirotida > Holothuriidae > Holothuria > Holothuria leucospilota. The sequence goes on from CM055971.1 coordinate 35,204,046, forward strand.
GACCTGTACCCTAGACGTGCGAGATGATATAGTAACTTTTCTGAGTTCAATACATCAAATAAAATCTCTTGAGTAGTGTTGTCAAACCAGGGAGTTATATCCATAGGCAATTAAGGACTGCTCTTCTCGACTGGGGGCTGAAAGTAGTTTCGGGCCGCCGTCCTAGGGGGTCTAAGAAGAGGGGGTTCCCCATATGGAAAACGTTATTGCATATCTGCTCAATTCGCCGCTATGGATTACCTTAAGCACACAAAATCCTACAGAAAATTCGGTACTGTCGACAAAGTTTTGCCTCTTATTCAGAAACCATTTAATGTATTCAACCAGCTCGCAATGCATTTGGCAAAATAATTCGTCTTCTTTCTAGTGATGTAGGTTTCAACTCTACCTTTATTCGGGAAGTACTCGTAAATCAAGCAAATGTATGCCCTGTTTTTGCCAATAATCACCCTTTTTCAAAGGCACAGTGTCAGACACGGGGTTGTCGCACTTTTGCCAGTGCTGTCAACAGCCAGTGTGCGATGCAAAGCCATCTCGCACTGTGAAACAAAGACTATTTTGTTCTCTTCCCGATGATATAAGGCAGGTTGTTACAACTGATGTAGTAATTGACCGATAATGTATCACTTACCGATAATGTAGTAAAATTGACCGATAATGTATCACCTCAAAACCGATAATGTAGTAACAAAATTTTAACCGATAATGTATTACCATTTGACCGATAATGTAATAAAAGTTACTACATTATCGGATAATTTTTACTACATTATAGGTTAGTGATACAGTATCGGTCAATTTTGTCTACATTATCGGTTAATGATACATTATCGGTCAATTACTACATTATCAGTTGTAACACAAGTTACTATTGGTGGAGGGGAACATCTGTAAAATGCCTTCCAATCAAGGGACTTCTGAAAATTTTGCCCTCGTTAATATCGATCCCAGTGACGTATACCTGTTACGTAATAGGAAAGCTATGCTCGCACACACACGCTGTGGGTGTTCACTCATGCTTATTAAAGTAAACAATCTAGTCGATATCCGCTGCGCTGTGTGTGTGCCGTATATAGCGATGAGGAATTTCTGCAAGAATGAGGGCAAAAGTTTTCAATATGTTTCCCTTTGGAAAGTTTTGGATGTTTGAGGCTCCTTAAGATGCAATGTGGTGCAACATATTGGGCAAATTTTACGGAATTTCTGCACAGTTTGACATTTCTCACAGAGGAAACAAATAGGGTTTTGTCCGTGAATTAAGGGGGAAGTATACTTCCGCCCCAGCAGATAGGCCCTATTTAATTTAGGGATAAAGTCTCGGGCGACCAGACATGTTCGGTCGACGGAATATGAGTCGTGCAACAGCTTGTAACTCCTGGCAACCAGTTGCAAAGTTGTCCACATTTGACGACGCTACGGGAAAATCGCGTCTTGATTTGTTGCGTCGTATCGAGTCGCACAATGTGGATGGGGCTTTGTGCCGACGGCGATCAGTCGCTCAGACGGATAACCTACGTTTGCTGTCAAGGAATGCATATTCTTTTAGAGGGCCCGAAATTCGTCAGCCGAAGAGCGTCTCGTCTCATTTTGTTCCATATCTCTGCTCTTAAAAAAGCAATGTCACAATCGCCATTTTTTTCAAGTAGAATAACTTAAGTTAGCCCACACAGTTGTCCTTTGAGGTGAATATCATCACTAATCGCGTACTTGTTCTCTTCGGAGGCCTATGGACTAAATGTCTTTTTACCGACGACCCGTAGCAAGAGATCATTTGGTTATTTCATTGGGCACAGGGCTTGAAAACCGACGATACAATGCATATTATCCACGATAGCCGCGTCATTCGCCCCAACCATGTGCTTCGATCTGGGGGGACGGGACATGCCCCCTACTTTTTTGAGAGGAGGGGACGCTTACACATTTGTCCCCCACTTTTCGTGACCTGAAAATAAAAAGTGAGCCGGGTAACCAACAACTACATGCAGGCGAGTAGTGGTGAAGACATTGATGTTCTCAGAAAGTATTCCACATGGCTATTTATCAGGTCCGCAGGCAGAAAGTTCTGTAACATCTCTTTCTATAACTTCACAAAATTTCGCAGGCTACGCACGCTTTCATCTCCAGTTCTATCCATAGGCGTGCGGGGGTCAATATTTCTGGGGGCAGGGATAATTTTTGCCCGAATTGAGAATTTTGGACCAAGTTGCCCGAATTCTGATACCGCTGTCTTTTGTCGTGGCCCTCAAAAAGGGCATAATTTATTTTGTTGGCTGTCTCATTTGCCCGAATGGATCCACTATTTTGCCCGAATTGGGAGGGCATATGCCTCCTGCCCCCGCCTCGTACGCTTAAGGTTCTATCTAGATGTAGCGCCCGCCATTTTGTACTGGATTTAATGTTAACGGTTCCACAAATATTGTAGTCGTGATTTTAGAGAAACACGAAAATGCAACGTTGCAAAGTTATAACCTCTTTTTGCTATCTTTTGGAAGATTCCTTTTTCAACCTCAGCATCGCCCTTACTCGAAATCCAGATATGGGCCAGATATAAAATTCCATATATGGCCCAGATATGGATTTCATATCTGGCCCATATCTGCTGCAGATACTGGATTTATATCTGGGCCAGATAAAAAATTGGGCAGATATAACCCAGATCTTACGCCAAAACCAGATCTAAGCCATATATGGCCAGATAAAGTTTTATCTGGACCAGATATGGTCCTTAAATGAGCAGAATATATATCCATATATGGCCCATATCTGAACCAGATATGGAATTTATAGCAGATCAGATAAAAAGTGAGGCAGATATATCACAAATCTAAACCATATATGGCCAGATAAAGTTCTATCTGGATCAAGCCTTTATATGGCACAGATAAAATTGTATCCGGACCATATCAGCTCCAGTTATGAATCATAATTAGGACTTTGTGTAGCCCACACTCCTCATGGAGACTTTGAACACTTTTTTTCCAAAAGTCCCCTGACTCTCTGGTGAAGAGCCAGGGGCGAAAACCAAACAATACTCCCAAAGGAGTTCTGCTCCCCGAAGGAGTAACAACTTTGATTTTTTTTTCCAAAAGTCCCCTGACTCTCTGGCGAAGAGCCAGGGGCGAAAACCAAACAATACTCCCGAAGGAGTTCTGCTCCCCGAAGGAGTAACAACGTCCCCAAGGGACAACTTTGAACACTTTTTTTTTTCAAAAGTCCCCTGACTCTCTGGCGAAGAGCCAGGGGCGAAAACCAAACAATACTCCCGAAAGAGTTCTGCTCCCCGAAGGAGTAACAACGTCCCCAAGGGACAAACAGTGACTTAACTGACACCACCTGACAGTGGTCCCGTTCTAGACTGGCTGAATAGAATAGGTCCCATCTGGGAGCTCCGCCGTCGTGACCAGGGGTACTCCTGTGCCAGGTAACTTTTTTTTTTCCAAAAGTCCCCTGACTCTCTGGCGAAGAGCCAGGGGCGAAAACCAAACAATACTCCCGAAGGAGTTCTGCTCCCCGAAGGAGTTACAACGTCCCCAAGGGACAAACATTGACTTAACTGACACCACCCGACAGTGGTCCCGTTCTAGACTGGCTGAATAGAACAGGTCCCACCTGGGAGCTCCGCCGTCGTGATCACGGACACTCCTGCACCCCTGTGCCAGGTAACTTTGAACACTAGCAAACAATGTTTAAGTGCTCCACGAATTAGAATTTAATGTGAGTATTGGGTTGAATTGACTTAAGTACATAAATTCAACTTATTTCATAACAGTGAACAGAAAAATGCCTTGAAATTTCCTATTTTATGTAATCACAGTGATATGGGCTTCTTTTTTTAAACTTTATTATGTATTTGACTCGAAATTTTGTTTACTGCATAGTGCTTATTTTACTTTCAACTTCCTAAATCATGAAAAATGTAGGTTTAGATACAAGCTCCCCCCAAATATGCAAATCATTTGCCTAAGTTCACTCACTACACTGTGGTATTAACAAAAGTGTAGCCACTAAATAACTGCAATGTCTGGGAAGGTGATGCTGTATCCAAAACATGTCTTAGTTTGTAACAAGCAGAAACCAAGAATCAAATCAAGTAAATAATAAAACAAACTAACAAAATGCTCATTTGCATATCTAGCATATCAAGTTATATCTGGCTTGATATGGCCATATGAAACTTTATTTGCATATCTGGAATTGCATTGTATCAAGTTAAATATATCTGGCTTGATATGGCCATATAAAACTTTATTTGCATATCTGGAATTGCAAAGTATCAAGTTATATCTGGCTTGATATGGCCATATAAAACTGTATTTGCATATCTGGACTGGCATTTCATCAAGTTATATCTGGCTTGATATGGCCATATAAAACTTTATTTGCATATCTGGAAGTGCAAAGTATCAAGTTATATCTGGCTTGATATGGCCATACAAAACTGTATTTGCATATCTGGAATTGCATTGCATCAAGTTATATCTGGCTTGATATGGCCATATAAAACTTTATTTGCATATCTGGAATTGCATTGCATCAAGTTATATCTGGCTTGATATGGCCATATAAAACTTTATTTGCATATCTGGAATTGCAAAGTATCAAGTTATATCTGGCTTGATATGGCCATATAAAACTGTATTTGCATATCTGGACTGGCATTTCATCAAGTTATATCTGGCTTGATATGGCCATAAAAATCTTATTTGCATATCTGGAATTGCATTGTATCAAGTTATATCTGGCTTGATATGGCCATACAAAACTGTATTTGCATATCTGAGCTGGCATTTCATCAAGTTATATCTGGCTTGATATGGCCATATAAAACTTTATTTGCATATCTGGAATTGCAAAGTATCAAGTTATATCTGGCTTGATATGGCCATACAAAACTGTATTTGCATATCTGGAATTGCATTGCATCAAGTTATATCTGGCTTGATATGGCCATATAAAACTTTATTTGCATATCTGGAATTGCATTGCATCAAGTTATATCTGGCTTGATATGGCCATATAAAACTGTATTTGCATATCTGGACTGGCATTTCATCAAGTTATATCTGGCTTGATATGGCCATAAAAAATCTTATTTGCATATCTGGAATTGCATTGTATCAAGTTATATCTGGCTTGATATGGCCATACAAAACTGTATTTGCATATCTGAGCTGGCATTTCATCAAGTTATATCTGGCTTGATATGGCCATATAAAACTTTATTTGCATATCTGGAATTGCATTGCATCACGTTATATCTGGCTTGATATGGCCATATAAAACTTGATATAATGTATCAAGGCATCTAAATCTGGCTGTATATCTGGCTTGATATAGCCATATAAAGACTGTATTTAGCCAGATATATCCAGATATGTCACGCCACGCGTGGCAAACATATTTTGTAAGCAAAAGGATTTTTAGTTTCGTGTGGGAGCCTTAAATGAGTAAGATAAAGAATGTACTCCCCGACGAAGACCATGTAGTTGCCTTATGAAATTTCTTGGTTTGCTCTTAAGTAGGGCAGATTTTTTCAACTTTCTTAATGAAAACAAAAATATGAAATCTTTTTCACTATAACCCCAATTTTCTCGGCGTGTTTCGCGCGTCTTATATTTTGAGTTCGGCATCCAACCCATTGCATCTGTCAGGGCTTAGGGTAGCTGGCCCCTAGTCAGGACGCTTAGCCCCGGCCAAGGTCGGCAAATCCAAGCACCCCTGGCTGACCCTGCATTCCTTTGGGCAATGAAATATACCCCCAATTTTCATAGTATACCCCAAATATTGAAACGTTTGGCACAATTTTGCATCTAGGCCCCCCTCCTCTTAGACGCCTCACCAGGATAGGACAGAAGTTTTAGGCATTGTCAAGATGTCTCCCCACTTCCAAAATCAAATCGACGCCCCTGGCCCCAACAGTTAATCCAGTTTTTGATCTCAGACTAGACTACTGATTCTTTCATCTGTATACTTTAAAACTTAGGCTCTATTCGTCCGCGATGCAGTTCCGTCAACTCCAATTTTGTCCTGTTTAATTTAACACCTGATTCGGTATCTCAAGTATTTAGGTACAAAATTGCGTAAAAATATGCTCAGTCTTAAGTGTGGTATTGTAAGGCGTTTCTTCCGATCTCCTCCTCATCCCGCTTCTCCGCTTTCCTTCGCTTTTCAATAAGCCGTAGTCCCGGCAGCTTCGGTTTGTTATCTTCTCTCTCCCCTCCCTCACCCTGGGGCGTATATACATGAATTCGAGGGGGTGTGATATATTTTGGGACCGACTACATTTCTTGAAGACCGACTCTCAATGACATAGTTGCACGATCCGAATTTCCTAGATAATTGACAAAACGGTAGTAAGAATAACCATAGGTATATGCATTCGAATATGACAATGACTGTCATTGGTTTAACTAACTGGATTTGAGACCGACTTTTTGGCGCTCAGAGCGGACCGACTTTTGATTTTCACGGGGGGTGTCACATCCCTTAGCGGCTCGCCATAGGGGCACGGGGGGGCACTTGCCCCCCCCCCAAAAAGTTTGCAAAGCATGGTCTTGAATTTTCAAAAATAAAAATAAAACAAACATGTAATTTGAGATGGGTTAGGCCCTCCCTTTTCCTTGATTGGGCTTAAAATTAAAGAAGTGAATAAGTTTCCAATGTAATGCGAAGGTTAAACATTACTAAAGTGCTTTCAAAACACATTTTTTCGGTGCGCTTCGCGCGCGTTTTCTCAGTTGCTTGTTTGCTACTATATGTACTTCAGACATCACAAATGGACTTGCTATTAGTGCGAGCTAAGGTAATCAAAACAAATGATCACGCTGTGATATTTGTAATCTGATTAGCTTAGGCATCATAATGCCATTTACAGAGTGTAACGGTAATGCTGGAGTTAAATGCCCATAGTTTTGCAGACACCAGAGCTTTCGGGGTCATTAGATACACAACCCATTAGCCGTGTTGATTATCATCCAGGAACTGAAAGCAGTTTTGCCAGGGTATCACCTGGCCAGATTAGAATAGGTATCTGTCTACAAAAAGTTGTAAGGGGCATGTAGTCTAAAAGTATTGTGTTTCCCATAGAAGGAGAGGTTTCCCTTCCGTTGTCCAAATTGACCGCGCCGTTGGCCCACGAGCGGTCTTATGACTGTCAATTAAACGGCATGTAATAAGCAAAAGGTTCTCCACCTCTCTGCTAAAGTATACCGTTTCAATTGATTTAAAATAAACACATCAAACAGTCAATCTAAGCTCAGTGTGATGGGACTTTTGACTAGTGGCCTAGCTATTTGTATATAGGATGAGACGTCGTTCTGAGTTAGGGGAATTCCCCGGCCCCTTTAAAAAATTGGTTTCGGAACGGTACTGAGATCCAAAATACTAGTGCTATCATTTCATCGTTTTCAAGTGTCTTCATACTCAAAATTTTCGTTAGTTTAAGAAAACAATCCAGAAAACCAACATTTTATGGCTTCTTGGCAAAGCTGAAACATATTGTGACACAATGAAAGAAACAATAAAATATTTAAAGGTGGGGCTCATTTTATACAAATGGATCAAACCGCCTTGCCCATTTCACCTGCCTCTTACTCCGCCCCTATGGAGTAGCAATCGGTTATGATATGGTTGTATTTATTTTTAAATTAGTCAGCTCATGACTAACTGCCTGAAATGGTTTTTGAAGAGCTTTTGAAAACTACATGGGGCATCGCTGTAATACATAATAATAACCATACTCCCATAGCTGTCACATATTGTGACACAATGAATTTTTCGGGCACCTACGTAAGAGGCGGGGGGCTGCAGCTCCCCAAAAATATTTTTGTGAAAATTCGGGCAATATTCTGAGAATTTTTCGAGCACCTACTAAAAGAAAAATAATGCAATAATGTAGCTTGAATAAAATCGATTGTTTAAAAGTCTTCCTTGGTAATAAAAATATATATAATTTTTGTTTCTATTTTTCGGGCAGATCGTTACAGCCCCCCCCCCCCATCAACTTGGGCCCCTACGCCTGTGCATACTCCTATTGAGGCTATTGTACTATCCGGAGCTGCTAGGGAGGGGGCTTCCGAACCTCCCTGAATACGGGCTTGAGTTTGCCCCCCCCCCAAACAAAATTTCTTAGACCGCCCATGGTCACTTCCCCCGTGTTTACTCCCCTGTCCTCACCTGCCCTCCCCGGTCGTTTCGGAGGTCGGTCGTCTGTCGAGCGAATCTTACTGCCACCACTTACAATGTCAGCAGAATCCCAAGCCTCCTCATTGCTAACCAACCTGTCATCGACGACGCTTCTAACAGCAAGCCTTAGAGCACTGCATTTACTTAGGAAAGCCCTCGTCTTTCTTAGCTAGGATAAGGATAGTTTTACAAACTTGCGAAAGCTTTTCGCTAATACAGCAAAGAGAGCTGGCCAATGGCCCAATTGTGCAGAATAAATACCTACGTACATGCACTACCTGAGCTTCTCTTTTCCCTTGTAAAGTTGAGTGATTAATTTTTCAGCTACAAATATTCTAGGGGTCATGATTGGTGCTCATAAATCATGGGGCATGGGGTCTCCCCATTTTGCATGCATGTTTACCTCGCCCAGTGCCTTAATTTGCCCCACAAGAAATGCTGCACAAGTTAAACAGAAGCAATATAGGTAGAAACACATGCTGCCAACCTTATATTGATGGTCATGATACTCAGCTTCCCTATACCAGCTGTAAACTGAACAGAACAGCTAGAACTGAAAAAGTATAGAAAGGGCAGAGAGCTGGAGAAAATTCACTAAGTTTACCAGTAACCCCAAGTTTAATACAACACTCTGACACTTTGCCCTGTCTCTGCTTGTCTTTTTGGCTCAGTTTCAAGCGCCTGATATGGTTTGCTCCCACCCCCTCTACTACTGCCTGCACCCCCCAAAATACAAATCTTGTTCAATGATCAGGGGTGGTGCCAGGATTTGCCTGACTGCAAGGGGAACTCCCTGACAGGATAGATCAAGGCCAGCAACCCAAAGCCCTGACAATAGACACTGGTTGCTGGAAGGATTGCAAATGTAAAAATTTTTGGCGCTCTTTGCCCACCAGCAAAATTTTGGCCCTTTACTAAAGACCTTATTAAATTGGGGTTTCCATTGTAAAAATGTAAAAATTGGGGGATTTTATTTAAGGAAATAAAAGGGGTCTTCATGGGAAAATTTGCCCTCCTACAGAGCAAAAATAAAGTACACTGTTAGCCAACTGTTCATTGTCAGGGATTACCAACTTCATCCTTCCCATAAACTGACAAATGTGGGCGCTGGGGACCAGCCTTCCCTGACAGGGGGTCACAGTTTCCCTGCTCCCCACCATGCATCAATCCCATTCAACGTCTATCATTTAATGCCCCCAGTTTTTGAATATTTGTAATAACATACACTTAAGAGCTAAAGATGGCAATAGTTATTATCAAAGACAAAAATTAACATGTAAATGTTGCTGTTGTCGATGCATTTTATAGAAACTGTATTTCACCACACCACGTAAAAAGTATGCAAACGAGATGAGGAATGACTGAAATTTAAAAACAACAAAATATAATGTATTTCGCATGAAAGACTTTCTCTGAATTGTTTCCAGGAATAATAGAAATAAGGTTATTACTGAAAACTTAACTTAATAGCTCAATAGTTGTGCAATCTTGGGAAAACTTTGGATAAAGCATTCATACAGAAGAGATAAAAATGGCAAGGATCAGTAATGCATTAAGCCAAGTCATCTGTCCAAAAATATCTGGCACATTAACAAAAAAGGAAAATGCAAAAAATTAATGCTATACTAAAAAAGAAGTCTAAAATTTGTGAAGTTTATATCCCAGAGGTCAAAATATAATGCTCACCGGTTACACTTGTCTTCATAGCTTCGTAGCTTACTCCTTTGCTGAGATGTAGACTGTGAAATGTATGGGGGATGGGGGATGCCAATGCTGATAGTGTAATAATGTATGATTACACAAAGCTGCTACTCCAATTATACGTATTTTCAAAAAAAATGCTGAGATGACCTACTGCAATAACCCATTTCCTATCTACATTTTAGCAAACTGTTGGTAAATACAGTCTAATCACTCTGCTGCAATACACTTTATCAAAACAAGCTCCAAAGGTTTTAGAAGCTAACAAAAATTTCATATTATTCCCTGCAAAAATACCATGAATTTTTGCGCAATTTACTCTTTAATACAAATAACATTTCAAATGATGATTCTGTCCTCCCAATGGAGGATGCTGTGAACCAGACAGCAGGCCAAGTCCTCAGATTTAAAGGGGCAAACTTTGATTGGCAGGCATCTGCCTGAATCAAATAATTAGTTCAATTTGAAAAATTAATAACAACTAAACAATTTGATGGCAAAATAAAAATTAGGGGGCATTACCCCAGGATGCCCCTTGTGGCTACCAGCTTAACTGGTGAAAATGGAAGTTATACACCTCTGAGCTTAATTTAGCAATCTCCTTAAGTTAATTTCAAATTTCAGAATTTATTTTGATTTTGAACTAGAAAATATGTGTACATTAAAATCATGGTGCTTTGCATATACTGTAAGGTTCCTTGGCTTACACTTCCTTTTTCTGTTATCTACAGTAACCAACAAAATTTGTGCCTAGTTTCATCTCGCCCTAATCAAATGGACAACAAATACTGACACTATCCTAAGAAAAGGGACTAAGCCTCTTGAGTGTGGGGAAAAAAGACTTGCCATATCTCATCTGTAATTTAGGGCAAACCAGCTGATAAAATAAAAAATACTTGGTCCTATGTATAACTAAACACACTTTACTTTCCAAATAGATGATGCTTCACACAAGTTTTCACTGTTTTTACAGACATACACAGCAAATTTTCTTCTTCATCCCCCCCCCCCTTCCCCCACTTACCCTTTTCTGCCACAAGATGATTACAATCAGAGATGAAACAATGATGCCCATGCATGTCTACCAGTTTAGCCAGAAATAGTCACACACTATCACACATCCTCAAGTGATTCAAGGAGGGCACTATGAATAACCTCCAGGAGATATGTATGTACCAAAAAGTTTTTAGTTTTTCAATGAAATCATCATTGAAAACTACATGTCAATATTCCAATCACTGTTTTATGGGTTAAAAAATGACGTTTTTGATCACCATTTCTATTCAACACTACAAAAAGGACAGAGAGCAAAAATGGTTCCTTACACATATGGTTTGTACTCTTGTGAAATAATGGAGAAGGGATGACCCATTAGAATGACACAAACTTGGAAAGAGTACAAATTCCTCTCAAAGTCTACCTGCAACTACCCCTTGCTGCAACCCTGCCACCAATGCTCACAAACTAATTTAAATTTTATTTTCTAAGAAAGACGAACATCATAAGGGAAATCCCCAAAAGCCTGATGGCTTCCCATTGGCATCACGCTCTCTCTTCACAAACGATGTGAAAGATGAAACACAGTTTCCAATAAAGAAGTCTGCTTGACCAAGTATCATCAGGTCCATTTGAGGTAGATGTGGGTCTAGATGATGAACTTTGACCTACAAAAAATCATAATGATAACCTTTATATATCACACAGAGGTTTTATTATGATCTTAATGATCATAGCATATATAGTGCACTCACATTTCAATGCTTACACAATATTACATAATTCTTGGTCTATTTAATACTGAAGGGTTCCAGTAATTTTTCAGGAACTCAAGTAGATGCAATGGACACTTTACCCTGGATCTAAGCACATTTTACCTCCGACCAAGTACTGGTATGGATAAGTTCAGTTGATTTCTTGTCTCAGTAACAAAGCTGATGAATAGTCAATCTCTCATGAAAACTACAATATTTTAGAAAACTACATTGAAGCGCTTCATGAAAGGGCTTTCCGCAGGATCTCAGATCAGAGAGTGCATATTTTGGGACGATTTGGGAAAAGAATCTGAGTAAAGGAATGTCAGAAATAGCTTTAGATTCCACCAGGGAGGTGTTCGGAAGGACTTATAACATTCTTTAGACTCTTTGAAGCAATGTTCATTTCCGACAGTAATCTTGGTTTTCTTCTCAAAATTTTTATCTCAATACTGAGATCAACTAAGATCAGTGAGGCATTGTCAAAATGACCTTGAGAGCACACACTCCTTACATTGAACTCATAAGCTTTGCGTTGCCAGCTGTCATGCAAAAATATAAAATTTTAACCTTTCCTCATCATTCATCACACTAAATATCATTTCATTTAACGTCAGCTAAGAGTTTCTTTATGACTAACTTTTCAAATACGTTTCTTAATGATGGAAAAATTTGGTAAAAACTAAGAGAAATGTATAGGCTTGAACCAGGGAGCTGTAAGAGATGGAGAAACAATGATTGTTCCTCCTTTAATTTAAACTAGATGTTTTGCCGATGCTTAAGTTATGCATTGTCTAGTTACTGAAATGTCTCTAAATTTAAAAGGAATTAGGCTGTGAAGACAATTTTTCTTGCTGTCTGCTACATCTGAAAGAGCTCATAGGATGATTTCACCCATTGGTATAACACTGCCAGTCATCAAGGAGAGTGACATTTATTTCACGTTGTGCAGCCAGGTCCCACTCTTTAAACGGGTGCAGTGTATCTGTTTGTTACCTTTTGCAATTAGATAAATTTTCCACTATTTCAGGAACAATCTGGAATTGTTAAAAATGTCATCATTAAAATTTAGCTTCCTATGATTTGCCAAAGGAATATATTCCTTGCTCAATGAAGAAATCAGAATGATAACAGAATTTTGCAACTTAAGAGTGCATGTACAGTCGTTTTGATACAAAATGGTGGCATCCTTTCACATTTGTCGGCTGCGCAGATATCTTCAAAGCATTTTCTAGACAATGGTCTTTGTTTTAGGATTACTGGGTTTTGAAAGAAGGGGATCATTATTAAGAAGGAAAGTCAACAGTAGTTAAACAATGAGAAGAAAGAGACCTGTCAATCAAATTTTGGTTCCTGAAAAGGATTAAATTATTCTCAAGTACATATTGTCTGACAGACTTGGTTGATGTTTCCCCATACCTCACAGCTCCCTGCTTGAACAATGATTCCAGCAGGTGACGTTTTAAAATCGTGGGGGCACAATCGAAGTACGTTATTTAAATGTTTGTTGCCAGTTGTTTAACTGAAAAGCCTTATAGTTTGTTCCTTGGCAGAAGCAAACCTTACTTCAAAGCATGTACAGACATTGGCCTTTGTCTCGAGATTACTTGGAAAAGAAAGGAGGAGATCATAATCAACAGGTTTAATCAACAGAGACTTACCAATAGGAACAAAGAGATTTGTCAATCAAATGGCAGTGACTGAAAAGAATTCAATCATGTTCATGTACATATTGTCTGACAGATTTGGTCATTGTATCTCCTTCCTAACAACTCCCTGATTCCACTGGATCCACCCACCTTAGATGTCAAATGGTACAAAACTTGATTCAGTTTGCACCAATCACCATGATAGAACAAAGGTCACTATGCAGGAATTGCTGCCTCTCTCATTTGCAGAGAAAAAAGGATATACGGGGAGTGGAGAGGAAGGATTTAAAGGTAGGGGTGGCTATATCCAAAAGACAAATGGAAAATAATCTCGCCAAAGCCTTAATTCCTAGAGTACAATTTTCCAAAATGATACTGCAATACTAACATCACATTTTGCAAGAAATTTTCCCTTTGGACACAGAAGGTGTGTACGTCTCAGGCAAATCTGTGCTTGGCATGATGTGTATACATACTTTATAAAATGAAAATATGATATAGCATTCACGTAGTTAGAAATATGGCCAGTATACTTGTGTCTCTGAAAAGTTTGCATACTGTATGTGATTGACAGTTTACCACTTCTATTTTTCAAGGAAGATAATGTCTTCATTAAAGCCACTTGTAAAATATGAATATTTAAACTTACCCCAAGAGGTTTCAAGGCTTGACTGAGTTCATTTGAGTATGACAGTTGATCAGTAGCTATGTAAAGATGTTGAGCTTCATATTTCTTCACAGCTTCAGTTGTCAGTTCTACAATGGCCTCTGCTGTTGGGTAGCACATTTCTTGATAAACTAATTCTCCATGAGGAAGGCATTGAGTGGAGGCCATGAAAGATCTCGAACCAACAGCATGCGTACAGCTTGAGACCTGAAGAATATATTTCAAAGGCAACGATATGTATAATTCAGGTAGCTACATACATAACATGCATATTAAACATGCACGTCTAGGAGCTTACTGGGGGTAACTGTGCTTGGGAATTGTACAGTTTGAATTGTCCTAGAAAATTTGTCCATAAGAGAATTGTCCAGAGGAAAGTGTGATAATTCATATGCCGAATGGAATTATGGATACATGCAGGATAAACAAACTGAGCTCAGCACATATATACTGCTCTCCCCTACTTTCCTGCGCCCCAATTTCATGCGAACATACCTATAAGATTATGCCTGCACCTACAATATTTGTAACAGTAACTCCATGAAAATACAAGTCACCATCGTCAAGGCAACGATATGTATAATTCAGGTAGCTACATACATATTAACATGCATATTAAACATGCATGTATAGGAAGCTTACTGGGGGGTAACTGTCATGCATGGGACTTGTACAGTTTGAATTGTCCAGGAAAATTTGTCCATATGAAAATTGTCCAGAGGAAATAAGCAAGTGCGATAATTCATATGCGGAATGGAAATGTGGATACATGCAGGATAAACAAACTGAGCTCAGCACATATATACTGCTCTCCCCTACTTTCCTGCGCCCCCAACTTCACGCGAACATATCTATATCCTGATTATGCCTCCATCCAACTTTATGACAGATTATAATACAAGTTTCTATACTGAAAAGGGCACTCAGTTTATATGCAGTCCAGGACACACAAGAACCCTCTAAAATATTTTCAATGGATTTAAAAAGGGATAATTTGACAACTTTCTCAACTAAACTCAAATTCTGGGGCACATGTCGTAGGCACAGGTACATTATGATTATCCTGACAGTGTGGAGGATGTGCACATGTGCAGTTAAATTATTGAAATTGGTTATTGTCCTGGAGTTGTCCAGAGGGAAACTGTCCAGTGGAAATTTTCCTAGAGTTGTCCAGAGGGTAACTGTCCAGTGGAAATTGTCCTACAGTTGTCCAGAGAGAAATTGTCCAGTAGAAACTGTCCTGAAATTGTTCAGAGGGAAACAGTCCAATGGAAATTGTCTTTGAGTTGTCCAGAGGGAAATTGTCAGTGGAAATTGTTCTAGAGGTTTTCAGAGAGAAATTGTCTAGTGGAAACTGTCCTGGAATTGTCCAAAGGGAAACTATCCAATGCCAATTGTCCTTGAGTTGTCCAGAAGAAAATTGTCAGTGGAAATTGTTCTACAGTTGTCCAGAAAGAAACTGTCCAGTCAGTAGAAATGTCCTAGAGTTGTCCAGAGGGAAATTGTCCAATGAAAATTGTCCTGGAGTTATCTAGGGGGAAATTATCCAGTGGAAATTGTCCTGGAGTTATCTAGATGGAAACTTTCCAGTGGAAATTGCCACTGAGTTGTCCAGGAGGAATTTTCCAGTGGGAATTGCACAGGAGTTGTCCGGAGGAAATTTCCAGTGGGAATTGCCATGGAGTCGTCCAGGGGGAATTCTCCAGTGGAAATTGTCCTCCAGTTATTCAGGGGATACAGTATTTTCCATGTCAACAGGGAAAGGTGTCTAGATGGGGTGGTCTCTGGTCGCTCCATTATTACAAAAATGATGCTAATATCTTTTTCTTTTCATCTTAGCTTTGTTACCACAAAATCTTCTAAACTACATTCATAATCTGGAAAAGTTATAATACACTGCACAGATTTAAAAATAGGTCATACAGTACTGTAAGCTTTCAACATTTTGTTGTTAAATCTCATAAGGTCAATTCCATCAGCAGGTGACATGGAAGGCCACTACACCAAGATGGCAATGTCTTTGAAAACATATTTTATTTATGTACAAGAGCAGCAGTTCTTGACCTGTGGATTGTGAACCACCCCCTCCCCATTAACCTAATCATCTTCAGTTTGGACACCCTTGTACTGACAAAGAATGTCTGAGGGGGTAGTGTGGCAAAGAGGTTAAGAACCACTGCAATAAGTAAAGTACAATAAAACAATAAGCTAATTAAAGTTGCTAGTATAGCTTTACAATAGGGAACCCCCCACCCCACCCCCTTACACCAAGAGCCTATCTAGGACTGTCTGTTATTTACTTCATAAAATGATGAAAAGTGGATGACAGAAACACGTCTTTTATTTTTTAAAACAAATGTGATAGTATGATAATCTTCTTCTTACCAAACAAAAAGAAAGAGAAAATAAAAATCTTTTAATACCCAATCTTTGCCAGTCCTGAGATGAATTCCTACAAATTTCTCTCCATGAAATAATCTTGCAATTTCATCCTCTGCCTCTGCAAATAGAGATGGGTTCCACTTGAAGTATTTGTGTATCTGTCTGTTGCCTGGAACCATAGGGAAAGATGCAGGTGCACCCCTGAAAGCTATGACAGGGTGCTCTGAGGCAGGGAATCTAAGGAAACAAAGTCACTACTTGTGTTGTTTTCATTTACAAAATATGACAAACACACAAAATATTTTAAGAAAGAAAAAAGTCCTACATTATACTATACATTCAATACTTTAGTATGAAGGTCATCTTTCATGTTACATGAATACAACAGAATTCCACTGATGGGCAAATCAAAACTAAATTGTGAAAAGTCTCCATAAGGGTTAATGAAATAAAGATTACCAAGAAAATTACTTCCTGGAACTACCAACATTTAAGTCAGAGTACTGGCTGACTCTCTCCTAATGCTACAGTCACATTACCGCCGACGTTTGAAAAGGTGCCCAACCGGGTGCCGGTTGAACCCAACTTGGCCAGACATAGGCAGGGGCCCTGCAGATAATGGGCCAACAAATTTGCTTCGCGGGCCAATTTTTAGACATTGGCCGGCACCCGGTGAAGTTTTAGCGTGGAGTAAAAATTTTCAGATGAGTTGCCGACGTCAGAAGGACATTGGCACCGGTTGACACATCGCCAGGCACCAGTATATCGGTGGGCACCCGGCTGGACATTCCACAATATGAAAGGCAACCATCAAATGCCCGGTCGGCACCCTGCCGGCTCCTGGGCAGGGCACTGCCGGGGACTGCATGGCAGATGGGTTAAAATCAGCCAGGTGCCAGCCGATGTCCCGTCGGATATCTGCTGATGCCCTGCAGGTGTCCTGGAGGTGATCTGAAGATGTCCTAAAGGGCACTGGCCAGAGCCCAGCGAAATTGATCGACAAACCATCAGCCAGTCACCTGGCGGCACCCTAGCGGTGACCAGAGCAATGTGACCACATGGAAGACGTTGGTGAGAATGGATGAATATCCCCTGGTGCCCGGCTGATGTCAGACATCGGCAGATTTCTACTCATCGGCCAGCTCCCGTCGGTAATGTGACGTAAGGCATAAACCACACTAGTTCAGCTTCCATATGTACAAGATCTCTTTTAAAATGATCTACGTATCTATTCATAACGATTAGTAGAGCTTCCTGAAATAGGACACCAGAAGGGAAACAACTAATGCAATTCAATAAATGACCTCTCATAGGCACATCTAACATAGCTTTTTGTTTAGCTTGTCACTATCAGTGGCAAATGTGACTGGCATTTAAGCTGCTGAAGGTCACTATGCAGACAAGGAAAATGTGTCAAAAAGGGTCATCTGATTCAAGTAACTTACAGGTCGGGGTAAGTTGTGTTGTTGATCAGAATCACAGTTTACACTGGAATGCTCATTTCCATATTCATTATTCTACAAACCCTAGCTATCCGTTATTCATTTTCTTGGCTCTTACTGGCTAAGTAAGCATCACATAACCATTAAAAACAATCCGTTATTTTTGCAATAACGGTAAGTTAGCCTCACTAACATGCAGAAGTCAGTAGTAACGCTACTTAGTTAGAGGGTATCAAGACTGTCTGTTGATGCTATGCAACAGAATTGTGGTGGTTTGGACCCACTGGACCATACTATACAGTGTATGTACAGAACTGTACTGCAAATGTCAACAAGACCTACAGTAGCAATAGATATTCCTTGCTTTGATCTCAAATTTCAGCCATGTGATGTGGACAAAGAAAGTAATTGTGGGTGTAGATTTCCACAACTATCTGAAAGTGTCATAAGGAGTATTGAAGATGGAAGACTAGAAGCTTCCACTAAACCAGCCACAAAGTGAGAAGTACAAACTTTCAAAGGTCAGTCAGTCAGCTAGCATACTGTAGCCAATACTTGATTCAACCAGGCCTTCCGTAGGCCTAAGTACTGTATAAGGTAACCTTACAATATACAGCAGCAAACTTAGCCATACTAAATTGTGTTGCATTGTCTTTTAATACTAGTTACTTTCAGCAGAATTATGGACAAGGCAGTGAACCAGTGTGTTTCTCAAGAAATAAATTGTCATGGACTGCTGAAATTAATTGACAAATAAGTTGGCAAGATCCTCAATTTAAGGTACAAATTACACTAGGCTGCCTTTTATTGGTGAATAAACTGTCAAGACCCAAAATTTGGCAAAATAAAGGTCATGGCACAGCCGAGTCTACTACTTTGCCAAATTTTGGGTCAAGACAGTTTATGAGTTACTGTTAGCCTGGTATTCACTGGGTAATGAATAATAAAACAGACTAGGTTGAGCTACTTACTGTTTTAGAGAAAAGTTCCACAAATACTGCATAATGAACTAAGTATTCAGTCTAAGCCTACATTTTGTTCTTCACAGAATGGTTGAAAGAGAGACAACATGATGTAATGTTTGAAGAACTTCCAGAAGACCAGTTATCTGAAATCTTGAGGCAATTCTATGGAGAAGTTTGTACAAAGAAAGACAACCAGTATGGCAAGTCAGCAAATAGCTGGCATAAAAATCAGCAATCAACAGACATTTGGGTGGTGCACCATTTAACAGAAACATTAACATCATAACAGACGAATCCTAAATTCCGCAGGTCTAACAACATATTTTTTGTTGGACTGATTGAACAACTGATGAAAGAAGGTTTGGATAAGACCAAATACCACACTGCCATATTAAGTGAAGAAGACCTAAAGAAGCCGTATTCAACGAATGTCTTCAACAATGAAACTCCACTCAGCCTCCTGAGGAAAGTCTGGTTCAATCTGCCATTTTATTATGGACAAAGAGGCAGTGAAGGTCAGCGCTGCCTTACCAAGAGTTGATTCACTGTAGAAGAGACAATGCTGGTAGGGAGTTCGTTGAAATGTCAGTGAATGAAAAAGAAAAAGTCACCCCAGCACTACTTCTGACGGCCAGCACAAACACTCACAGATGTACAACGTTCCTGACGATGAGGCAAATTGCCGTGTTTTTGCCTTCAAGTTGTACATGGAGAAGCTAAATCCCAAGGCAAACACTTTATTCCAGCATCCACTCAACACAAAACCAAATGATGAAAGCTAGCCTTGGTTCATGAATGCTGTCATTGGTGAGAAAAAGTTGCAGGGGATGATGAAGGAGATTTCACAACTAGCAGAACTGTCATGTGTCTACACCAGGACTGACCAACCAGTCGATCACGGTCTACTGGTAGACCACTGACTGATCCCAAGTCAACCGCGAGGGGTGTAGGAAAAAATGAAAAAAATATAAAAGCTTTTCTTTGTGTAACTGTATGACACTGTATGCTTTGTAAACCTCGGGAGGGTGGCTACTTGAAAAGAAGATCTTGGGTCAAAAAAGTTTGGGCACCCCTGGTCTACAGAAATCATTGTATCAGGGCAACAACCTGCACACAGTACTTGACAAAGCAGGCCACAAGACCCATGAAATCATGGCAGTGACTGGTCACAAAAGCAAAAGTAGTGTTCCTTCATACGTGAACCGGACAAAAATGGCAGTTATCCGACAAACTGAGCGCATAGTGTGTAAGTTCTGAAGTGTACACTCCAACCAGTAACAGCCTAGTGTTACACTACAAAAACACTACAAATCAACATAATGTTAGACCTCAAACTGATGAAGACCCTAATGTTAGGCCTAGCACTAACACTAACCTGTCCATGTCATTCGGAGAACAGAGCATTGTATTGTCATCAATATTTCAGGCCTGCAACTTTCGTACACCAGAAAATATGACTGTTAACAAGTCTTTGTGAACGTCCATATCTTTTTTTTTCTCAAGAGTTAATCAAATTATCAAACATTTCACCTTACAGTATTTCACTTCAGTTTTCACACATTATACTGATGTTTATAACTCGTGGAAGTATGCTTTCAGTAAGTGTATTCTGCACTTTTGTCAACCTTTAACTTTGACCATTTTGCAATGCAAGTTCAGTAAACTCTTTTTCAAGTTCAAGTACTACTGTCTAGGAATTGTGTACAAAACTGGATAAAAATTTGTCTAAAATATTGTATGAGTGTTTGCTATTGACGATGGATAAACATGTTGAAACCTCTTGTCATTCTGCCAACTGGCAGTTAAGGAACATCAGCCTTCTGCGGAAATATCTTGATGATAAGACTTGTGAAATGCTTGTTCATGCTTTTGTCACTTCCAGGCTTGATTTTCTCAACTCTTTGCTTTATGGCCTGTCAGATTTATCCATAAAGAAACTTCAGAAAATTCAAAACTCTGCAGCACATATAGTTAAAAGGAAGAAAAGACACTGCAATGCAACTCCGCTCTTAAAAGAAATTCACTGGCTTCCTATCAGTGCACGAATCAAATTTAAAATACTCCTGCTCACTTTCCGTGCTCAACGTTTGGAACAACCTGTATATATCTCTCAGCTGCTGGCTCCCTATGCTCCTCCTCGTGATCTTCGTTCCTCTGACAAGGCCTACCTGTCTCTTCCAAATCCACGGCTAAAAGCTTATGGATATCGATGTTTTGCTTACTCCGCTCCTTATTTGTGGAACCAGCTACCTGACCATATTCATTTTTGCACAGAACTCTCTGTATTTAAAAGCTATTTAAAGACTCCTAATTGACTGTAATTGAGTCATTCATATTTGTTAATCGCCTAGAGCAGGTACACTTTGGTCCTGATTTGGCGCTATATAAGTCCAATGTAGTAGCAGCAGCAGCAGCAGCAGCAGCAGCAGCAGCAGCAGCAGCAGCAGCAGCAGCAGCAGCAGCAGCAGTAGTAGAGTAGTAGAAGAATAAAATTATTATTATTATTATTATTATTATTATTATTATTATTATTATTATTATTATTATTATTATTATTATTATTATTATTATTATTATTATTATTATTATTATTATTATTATTATTATTATTATTATTATTATTATTATTATTATTATTATTATTATTATTAATAATAATAATAATAATAATAATAATAATAATAATAATAATAATAATAATAATAATAATAATAATAATAATAATAATAATAATAATAATAATAATAATAATAATAATAATAATAATAATAATAATAATAATAATAATAATAATAATAATAATAATAATAATAATAATAATAATAATAATAATAATAATAATAATAATAATAATAATAATAATAATAATAATAATAATAATAATAATAATAATAATAATAATAATAATAATAATAATAATAATAATAATAGTAATAATAATAATAATAATAACAATAATAATAATAATAATAATAATAATAATAATAATAATAATAATAATAATAATAATAATAATAATAATAATAATAATAATAATAATAATAATTATAATAATAATAATAATAATAATAATAATAATAATAATAATAATAATAATAATAATAATAATAATAATATGATAATAATAATAATAATAATAATAATAATAATAATAATAATAATAATAATAATAATAATAATAATAATAATAATAATCAACTTTTGAAGGATCAATTAAATGTTCATTTTGCTGTTGTCAAATTTAGTGTAAATAAATTAGCCTATATATAGTAGCCTGTATGTGAAACACATACTGTACACTGTTACTAAAGATGGTCAAGGTCATCATTTTGTTGTTCACTGGGAAAACATCAAAAGGCAAAAATTACAAGAATGGTGGTAACAGAAGCCATCAGAAATAGTAACTGCTCATTGGTTGTCATCACTGCCTGTTATTGCACTTGCTGCAAATTGCTTTCTTGGACTCAATTTATCAGAATTTCTTTAATTTATTTTGCTTTTTTATCAGTTTGGGGGTTGTAGAATAGGATGCGCCTCGTCTGTTATTTTGCCAAATTTCGGGTCTCGACAGTTTATTCACCAATAAAAGGCAGCCTAATGTAATTTGTTCCTTAATTCCAGGTCAGTTGGTTACCATGCATGGTATTCCCTTTGGGGGGAAGCCAAAAAGGACACTCTGTATACATTCTTCTGATAGAGGTTTGTTTTTCAGCAAGAGGTACCAACATTTGTGAATGCATGTCTTCCTTTAGTGGGCACACCAGCCTAAGTACAGCTTAACTTCTGAAAGCCACTACAGAGTATGTATGATTTTTGCAAAACTAACTTTTCTGGACAGTATCTCTGTATATCATTCCTGGTGTAAAAACTCTCTGCCCAGAAATGAACTTTAAGCAGAAAGAAATGTCAAGCAATTTTATTAATCAATAATTGAAGAGTTCATAGTTACAACAGAATGTACAAATGTTTCTCTGCAGTTTACTTACTATGACAGTTGCAGCAAGTATCTACAGGCATAAGCTGCATACAATTAGGACACTGTTCAAATAAAACTTGAACTTTTTTCTTGGAGTTTTGGTTTTGATAATATATTACCCAGTAATGTTCCCAGTATATCATCCCAATAAATTCCAGTCACATTTGGATTCAAATTTTGAACTGATCTATTGTACATTGAAGAATGAAAAACTCTCATTTCATATCATATTCCCACATAAGAATGTCTCATTATTACACAGTTTTGACTTACTGAAAACACAGAAAGAACACTACTAGTTACTAAAAACCCTAAGACTACCGTACCCCACATAACGATGGTCCCAAACCCACAATAAATTCCTTTTAAATAAACAGAATTGCTCTCCTCCCTTTCATTCTGCAAGATGCAAAAGTTCAAGAAGATCATGTACAAAAAGGTACACTATTATTCACATTAACCTTCCTACAAACTCTGTCCTTTGTAAACCCTTGCAGTTGTAGCAAACACCACTACAGCGCTGACCTAATTAACATATAGATGCATGTGACCTCTGACACAAAAGAATATCAAAGTTTTCCCTCCTTAACCATTCCTCACAAATACCATGTAGGTGGGACCCAAGGAAGGTTTTTCTGGCTCCAGTCCCCACCCAACTGTCCTTTTTGCTACAACCTCTTTTGAGATAACCCCTATCAGCTACACTATATAAACTTTGTGTACTTAGTGTATTTTGATTGCAAGATGCTACAGTATGACATCACATCTTGCAATTTGATTTCAAAGTTCCTTTGGGAAGGATCTAAAGTATTGCCTCCTTCTTCCCCCTTCCCCCTCACTAAAATTGCGAAGTGATGGCATCACATGATATTACTGTACATCATGCCACTGCACATACCATAAGAAATGTATCTGGTATTCACCTTGATTACCAGATGCCAAGAGGGTACATAGCTTTATTTCAAACATTCCACTGGGATGATCTCCAGTTGATCTAATATAGAACATAGTAAGATTCTCCTGCTGTACTTTCCTCCGTTTTCAATTGAAACTAAAACTGGCCTAAAAACTGTCCAGTTTGGTCACAGAGTATTATTTGATTTGCAGGGCTTGAAAAAAGCTTGAAAAAGGGACAGCCAAAATGAGCAACTGGCTGTACTGTAGGTGTGTTATTTCATAGGACATTTACTGAGGGGCACCACTACCATCAGTATGGGCCTGACAGCCATGGCTGTCGGTGCTGTCGGTTATTTCGCGCCCAGATTTGAGAAGTAATTTTCTTGCTTCCTAACCTCCTCCAACCACTGAAGCATCATGTTACAGGTACCTATGTATTCAATGAACACCTGTCAATAATACCTACGAAGTGATATTATTAGTGTTCTCCCTACTGAAGTACTGCACCTTTATGTAATTTTCTTAAACAAAATACCTGTAACCTGTACGCTGGCACAATTAGACTATGGGCATGGCAGTTTTTATGGGGGGGTGTTGTTTTGTGTGCCAACTCAAAGAGGGACTCTGTCTCATCACAGAGTTATTATTATAGACAAATCTGAGCGATCCCAAATGATAGATTTATACAGAGGAAAGGTTATTCCATAACAGCTAGAGTCTGGGAAAGTATTATAGCTTACCCACAGACAAAAAGCAATCTGCCTTTGGGGTGAAGCAATTTGTAAGATGTGCTATGTACACTTGTGGTCTCTCTGGGATTAAATTCAGTAGGCCAGTCTTATCTTAGTCTTGATTCAATTATGTAGTGGGTCAGATTGACAGGAATAGAAATTCCAAGTTTTAATGGAATAAAAGTATATGGAGCCAGACTGTCATATATCTCAGTGATGGAATTCCTACTCTATGACTACACTGAACTGAAATACTGTAGGCCTGTAACCAATGCTGCAGTTATGGCTGGGCTATTCCCATTTTTGAAGGAAAGGGCCTCATGGGGTCACCACATACAGCTAGTAGTACAGTCACAGGTTATCTGATGTGTTTGGAGACTGCAAACATACAGTATCATGCAGGTTCAACTGTTACTCAATCTGAGAGTAATGGTACATTTTTCCCCAATCTCCTCCAATCCCTGTCTTATTTCTGTAATATATCCATTTCTCTGTTCATTGCATTTTCGTATGTTCCACACAGTACTACAATACAGTATATGTAACTTTTTTGCATAAGCAGTACATGCACTTAGTCAATGGTAGGATGCTAATTGCTCAAGTCATTTAGTCCCATTCTTGTTAATGTGCAACACTTGATTGTAGCAATTCTTTCATTGCTACATTTAGTCTACATCATGTGAAAATTTTAGTCCTTCCCCCCCCCCCCCCTCCCGGTACGTGGGTCATTAACATCGAGTTTCAAAACCTTTTTAAATGTATGCCCCTATTCCAAATAACCAACCAAACCATGACACCATAAAGTTACGGGTGGACCTAAGACTGTTCTTGTGAAACTGCCGCAGTAGCAATATTTGTTAAAACCAGCTTATCTCTACCCTTTGTAGCCTTCAGTGACTGTTGAGAATTTGTCAAGGTTCAAATGTGCACAATATTCTAGACTTACTTCTCATCCCATTGTTGTTTCATCCATCCCATTCTTTCCTTGTTTGTGATGTCAGCCTGGTTACTCATATCAAACCTCACATAGTCATCAAAGTCAATGTTGAATCCATTCCAAAATGGACCAAAAGGATTACCTGAGAACATCAACAGAAATGAAAGTATCAAAAGGTTTGATACCATCCAACCAAATGGGATTACAATTAAGTTAAACCTGCAATATTTATTGGTAGCTTTCCTCAAATCAAAATTAGATCCAAGTTGTTACAACTTGTGCATTCTCATTGCAAATAAAAATAGGTATGTATAAATATATTCAAATGCAATTCCAAATTTAATTCTGTTTGTTACATCAAAAATGGGGACCTTGTTCATACCTTGCCAGTTTGTACATCCTAGCCTCATCTATTATACAATTAGGGGTGCTTGTTATTTCAAGGTCACATTCATGCTTATTTTTAACTCCTGTATGGATGAAGTTCTGTTCTTTAAATAAATCTTCTGGAAACATTTCCAACCCTTAGGAAAAAGCAGTCAACAACATTTTGAGAATGACCCTCTTTCTGTTATGATAAA
Source organism: Holothuria leucospilota (assembly GCA_029531755.1). NCBI lineage: Eukaryota > Metazoa > Echinodermata > Holothuroidea > Aspidochirotida > Holothuriidae > Holothuria > Holothuria leucospilota. The sequence goes on from CM055971.1 coordinate 35,229,909, forward strand.
GAACTTAAAAAATAAATCATCCCTAACCATGTTATGAACTGGGCTGGTAAATGCAAAGTGGAAAGATCTGGGACAAGATCCTACAATGGACGTTAACATGCAGTATGCCAATATTAAAGGTTTATATACAGGGTCAGGAAGCCACTTTGGCTCACTGAAGACCCTATAGAGGTGTTTCACAGATGTCACATGATTACACGTCTCTTTGGTTTTGAAGGGCAAGCCTACATTGTGTCATAGTAGTATCTATGGTTATGGTGTCACTACGTGTGATGTAACTATGCTTAATACCACTCGTGTTCTGTGCCCGGCACTGCCGAGCAATCCTAACCACGTGGCGTTACTTGAAATACCTCTACACCTGATTCATCATGGAAGAACACGGGCTAGATTTGCCATTTCTTGGCTAGTGCTCAGAGGGTAACAAAGCAAGGGTGAAGTACTTGCTCCTGGGACCACTGTCCAATGTACCTATCCTATGGACATAAAATGTATCTAAAGCCACTATCCAAAGGATGGGAAGATGGATGATCCTAGCTCTACACCACTGCTTGACAGCTGTACCGAGCAAAGTGGACAACTTCCTCAGATAGAAAACCTGCAGGGATGGATGACCAGACACGCAATTAAATCACCAGTTTACACTCCCTAAGCAAAAGCTATGCCAGAGCTATGCCAAACAAGCAAATCTGAGCAACAAGAAGTTTTCGAGTTATTCCATAGATTTGATCCAGGTACCTCTAGCATGAAAGACAGTAAGCTTAACCACCAAGCTAACTCCACCAACCAAAGTAAGAACTGTTTCTGAAAATCAAAGATATGCTGGTCACTCAGTTTCTTCCATTTATTTTTTAAATTTTGTTTCAATGAAGGCTGAAAAGCTACCATATATTTGTATTTTGAAAACTATTCCAAGACAGTGGCAAAATCAGATGGGCCTTGATTTCAGTAAAGCAAGGAAATTTCAATAAGACTGAATACTTGAGTAATACCCTGATTATGAATTAGAGTTGTGTACTTCCAAAGTCTAAATTCGTTGTCAGTACAGTACGGTATGTTACTCAATATGCATGCAGATCAACCACAAAGTCCAAGTGTAATATGAACAACAACAATTTATCCTATCAAAAGAAAGGTTCAACAGACATCACAGAAGAATGTAACTGATGTGTTACAGAACTATTTAAATACAAGCTTAAGAATAAGACAGTAATTGCAGATTTTGCTTCAGTAAGATAACTTTAGAGAAGATAGTTTCAAATGTAAAACACATATTGGAAGGACTACATAACATCTGTAAGTGATCAGCACACATGACAAATCAACCTCCCTACGAAGATCAGCTGTTACATTTATGGTTTTGGCTTTGGGTGTACAGTTCAGGTGAAGCTTACAGTAGTTGAAGTCACATTTGATTGACACATTTCAGAGCTCCTTGACATTTGCAAAAATCTTTATAGGTGATGAGTTTGGTATCATGATATACTGTGCCCCACTAAGACAATTGAATAGTGGGGTTTGAAACACTCCTTTTTCTCAGTCAATAAAGCATGAGCTGATGAAAAAGGACTTACCATTTTTCATTTCACATTTAGCTTCAGAATTTGAGGGAAGCCAGCAGTATCCTTTCCTCTTACCAGGTGGCCATTTATCTTCTCCAAAATATTTCATGAAATCTTCCATTGTTATTGACTTGTGGAAATCTTGCAAAGGTTTCACTTGAAACCAATCAGAAATAGGCACATTTTTCTGTTAAAAAAGCAAAAATGAAAACAAGCACATTGCAGAGTGTTGTTACGATATCAAACTTTTGTTGTGATCGATTAAAACTGTGATGTACAGGTAGTTATCCTTTTTTTTTTTGTCATGTTGCAATATAAGTACAGTACCTTTTGCTTAAGTGGTTGTATTGGTTTTCCTTTTTTCTTATATAAACTAACTACATTATGTCTTCTTTGAAGAATTCATGTTGTATATTGTATGTTATGTTTTACCAGGTATTAGGTACGTACTGTACTTAACACAACATGCACAAAAGAGTGATAGCCTCTTTTCAAATAAGCAGACAACTGTACCTAGTTGATGACATCTATTGTGACATCTGTAGGATATTGATTTTATTTCAGCTATGATTTGGTAACAATAACACAAAGGATAATAACAGATTCGCATGACTGTTCCTAATTCCTATAATCATAAACATTATATCACCAAACCTGTGCACCTTGCTACCACACTGCTTCAAATAATTATGAAGAAAATAATCTAAATCAGTTCTAAAAGAAGTGCAATATGTAAGCAGCATCAATGATATCTTATCAGGACTATTACCATCTGCAAATCCTATTAATCTTCAAGGGGTATAATTTACATTCTGTGTCAAACATTATTGCAATCTCAATTTTAAAAATCCAACGCTATGTCCAAAAAAAAAGCTTTTGGTATCACCGGTATTACTACTGGCTGCACCACATTATTCCTTTCTAGCATATGGTAGTTAAGTCATACACAGGAAAAGGAGGTTACAAACAACACAGCAGCTACATGATTATTTTATTACTGTAGGAAATCAGGCAGTGTCTTTTTCTTATCACACTGCATGATTCCAGTTTACTTTTTTTTCTTTCGGCCTATAGATTCATAACCATACAGTTTTTTGCAAATAAGTAAATTATAATCAACTGATGCAAGCTTTTTTTAATTTTCAATATGACAGCTGATCTTGTACAACTCACATATGTTCTAAAAGGAGGTAACACCAATGTTCTATCAATTGCTTTAGCAAAAGCCATAGCACCAATATAGTGTTCTGCTTGATTTCCAAACCGACCTGTAAACACAAAAACAAAATTACTGACTATGCTGAAATCGGGAACAAAGATCCATACTGTATAAAGTTCAAGGAGAGGAAAAGGACAAAGTTTCACCCAACTCTTTAGAACATGCTACAGTACAACACCAACACTATGCAAAGCTTAAAACGTTTTAGAACTGGTGATACTGTATTTCTTCCTAGAATAATGCTTGCAATAACATGACAAGATGACAAACTGTTTGCATGTATTCACTTAAATCTTAAAATTTACAGATACAGCCCAAAGCCAATGGGGTGATCACTCCAAACATTACCCCTTACCTTTCTACATCCTAATTAAGGTACTTCTTTGAAATAGAAGTTTCATTTTAAAACACAGTACCCCCCCCCCCCCATCCCCTCCTCCCCATAATTAATTAACACTTCATTTCAAAGTACATTAAATACTCAGGTTAAGAAGTTTGCTCACAGCTTATAAGCAAAATTTTACACACGTCTACTGTGCAAGTGTACATAAATATGACCAAAGACTACGAAGGCACCAGGACCCCCCTCCCCCCCCCCCCCCCCGGTGCAAATTTCCCTTTCAAACCCTGGTTACAATCTTGGAACAATCACCCAATCAACTTTGCCACAAGAAGACCATCCCAAAGCTCACTATAACTTAATTTTTTTCTATGGCCAAATTGGAATATTAAACTGTATGCATACCCATACAGGGACAGAACATAATGTAACCGCTGGTATCCCATTCTGGCTTCTCTTCAACAGTGGTCCCATTTTCATCAGATGCACCAGAATCTATGGTGTCTCCACATGACATCAGAAGCAAAGAAAGGCAAATCACCATGGTGAAGATCCATCTAACAACACCTTCCTCTTGTCTAATAGGTACTACCAATGACATTGCAGACAATGCAGACTCTAGAGATGATGATGAAAACTATGAGTTTTCCTAGGGGACCTATAACAAAATTTTTAGAAAGGGTGAATAACATAAGAACATGAGATAGAATGATTTGTGAAGAAGGCTAGAAAGGTATAATTATCTTACTGCATGTGCTGTATAAAATAGTGACCAGAAAACTCCCCTCCCCCCTTCTCCACAATTCCCACCCACGACAATCACCTTTCAGACAACTTGTCCCCCCTCCCAACAAGTTTGCAATTGTCATGGGGGAGCTATTTGCCCTGGGTCAGAATTATTCGAGTGGGATTTGTCTGTGAAAAATTGTGCCAGGGGAGTTGTCCAGGGGAAAAATGTCCAGAGGGGACTGCTATCTGCACCTGCATCTTTTTGTTCTGACTTCTCTTTATTACAGTACATGAAGGTTGGTGTTAGGATAAGGTTACTGTACTGTAGGTTAGGGTAATACTGTAGTACTGTAGTAGGAATACATGTGTAGGAACATACTGTACTGCAGAGACATCAGAACATGCAGTAAGAGGTGTAGCTGTCCTGGAGGGAGTATCCAGGAGCTGTTTAAGAGTCTTAGTGGTGCTTTCTCTTCTACACCACAGAAGCCCTTTTCCAGTCAGCTAATCTTGGTATTTACCCTCAAATATATTACTAAAAGGGACACCAAAATGTATCTGCTACGCTAGGTAGCTACTTAAACCATCCATACAGAACAGTTTACTGTACAGTACACAAATGCAGAGAGACAAAGTGTACAGTAAGGGGCTGAGAAAGTTTGCACCTCCCCCCCCAACCTCTCCCTCCTCCCCACCACCCTGGATCTGTACACGCAAATTAACAGCAATGAAAAGTTTTCGGACAATAAAATATTAACTTACTGTTTTTAAAACTTCAAATATGACTAAACAATACTAGGACTATACTATACAGTCACTTGTGAAAATTATTTTGTCAGCTTAAATGGGGAGACTTATTTACAAATATTTCAGTTGCACTGTACTGTACAGGGCTTATGAGCCAGGGTTGCATACTGTACATAATTAGGCCCAGAACTACATACTGTAGCTTGGTAACTATTTTGTGCAGACTGCGTTTGTTTTGAACCTGTAACTCACCGATTAACTCACCGATTCCCATCGGCAAATGAGGCTGATGGGATCTTGAACACTGGGGCAGGCAGCCACTTTTGGCTTATATAAAGCCCCTGTCTTTTCTTCAAAATTGGATCAATTTTGTTTTTAAAACTATTAACACTTTCAACAGTGACAGCTTCAAGAGGCAGGTTATTCCACTCAGAAATGACACGTTGACTAAATGAGTACTTCCTAATGTCCAACCTACAGTTGGGTTTATAAAACCTGAAAGGATGCCCACGAGTACGACAATCAGAGCATTGTTCAAAAAAAATACAAGCATCAATTTTCTCTAATCCATTGACAATCTTAAAAACCTCAATGAGATCTGCACAAAGTCTATGCATTTCCAAGGAGTTGTACTGTAAACACGTAACCTTGGGGGTTACGACCAGGGAAAATTCGCGACGTGCATTTATCATGAACATGTTAAGCATAATTTCTAGAAATAACTTTTCAGTCCTATCTATCTGGTTTTCAAATGTGGCAGTTGAACTGTAGCTGTTTCACAGTCTTCAACTGCCACAAATGCTTGTAGAAAATGCATGCCCTTCCACTTTTCAAAAGGTTTCAGATTTTATGAAATTCAGTGTTCAAAACCGTTCATATTAATGCTAATATATACCTGCAAGATTTGTAATAATAAAAAGTAAACCATAATTAACAAATTTAAGAAGAAATCTTGAAAGTTAAGAGAACTTGAGAGAATATTTTAGGAGTATTTATTCATTATATAGTGTGGAAGTGCTGAATATCAGCAGCTGCCATCCTCAGACTGTTACTCCATCGAAATTTCATCCTTCAGACAATGCCACGTGAAATTATTCGGAAAAAAGAACTGCCTTGAGGTACCTTATGACCAAAAGTCTCGATATTGACAAATTTTGGCGAGAAAAGTGCAGTAATTATGAAAGAAACTTTTTGCTTGTTCGAGCTAGGAAATTTGTGACATACCTTTCCGTCTATATAATACATTGGCTAGTATATGGTATGCTATACAACGTAAGGGGCGCCTGTGCTTCTTCTCCAGTACATAAGAAATGACTTACCTTGTCTTATTATAGTGTATATAATGTGCATAGTATATGTACGTTATTTTTCGAACACCTGTGATCTAATCTGGGCTAGCCAGGCCTACCGCCTTTTGGTTGGCCTAGACTAACATTGGTCCTAAATCGTGAGTAACTTACACTAAGCCATATTGGAAAGTTTGTTTTTTCACCATTGAAGATTAACACCAATGGAAAGGCAGGATAAAAATTACGCCACTATCTGCTGTAGGCTAGGTGCGACAAATAGAAACCAGGCTGACAAAATACGCCAGAAATTTGGCGTGACTGCTTGAGTGCCACGCCGAAGATCTTCGGCGTAACTACTGTTTTGCAGTTTGAGAAGGCTTTGGATAGGTTTTGGGCTAGCCATGAGATGTTATATAACTACAAGGCAGACTTTTTGTAAGTTAAGTATGGCAGTCACCCACAGCTCTTTGATCGTTACTACAGTTCCAGATCATGAAGATTAAGAAGATGCGGACATAGAGGTCATTAGACCTGCATCCACTGAGGTTCCTAAGGTATCCTAAGGTAAATGTTTTCCAGACAGGACACTAAGCTTCCAGCCTATTGCCGGTGGCATTTTATGCACAACGTGAGCCTCTAGAGGCGATGATGTAGGTCTTGTGTTACAACTTACATTATTTATTTAGCCGGGGCTATGGTTTTACTGAACGATGTAGCCTAGCCTAGGCTATGTAGGCTTAAAGTTAGCCTCAAACGTCAGAACGTTAGGCCTAGCCTAAGTTACGTGTCAATATTTTGGAAAAGTGCTCCAGTCTTGCCAGTTGTGTGATAAGACAAACGGAATCTGATTTGAACCTGCAAATCTTTATGCCTTAAATTTTACGCTGGAAGGGAGTTTATCCAACTGAAATTTAATGGTATGGCCAGGACTCAAAGTCAAATCGACATCCTTGAAGAAGTTTCTGCACTGTTGTGTATACTATACATGTACGATAAAGTTATACTGGCACAACAGGTAGGAGTTCTGCGATAGAAATTACAGCTAACCTGTAAATAATACGGAGGCCGAGAAGTTCAGTGTGGCAGAGAAACGCACATCAATTTCTCTGCGCCCCATTGTAATGTGAACAGAGAATTAGAGAAATCCAGAAAAGAAGAAGAGGTACTTCGAGGACCGTGACGTTTCATGATAGAATGAAAGGTATTTCATATCCTGGAAATAATTGGACCGGTTTCCATTTTCCTAAAAATTTTCCTTAAATAATGTGACCTTTAAATTAACCGTACTAGTTTACCTAATATGGCAATATTTTACATGGACTTAATACACGTCTCGAGGTTCAAGTTGGAATTTTTGTAAATTTTCAAATTGACCGGAGACGCGCAATGGAGTACAACAGGCGAGGATCCAGGAGGGGCCTGGGGGAACCCCCTCGCCACGAAAAAAAGCGAAAGGAGAAAAAAGGAAGAAAAAGAAAAGGAGAAAGAAAACTTAAGAGCAAAAAATGAATAAAAGTGTCTAAGAACGTATTCAAAGTATATATTTCTGTAGGGGTTGGGTGGAGCTATAGCTGGATTATCTCTTTAGATATCTCTCAAAGTGGTTGGCGACGAAAGGAGACTCTACAATGTTCGAAAACAGGTGAATAGCTGAGTAATGATCCTTGACTTAAGATCTAAATAAGTAAACATCGTGACATATGCAGTATATAGGCTCGGCTAGCTGCACTGAAATTTAGTAACAATTTTGTGTTGAAGAGTGAATTTTTTGTAATCTAGAGGGATTGAGAGGCACAGTTTTCGCCATACAGACCTTGCAGAATGAATACAGAAGACAAGCTGTCCGGTGACGTGCTATTGTGCACAGTGGCACCAGCTGTTGCAGGCAAAGTAGCGGCGTGCGTACCCTATTCGATTTCAAAACTGTCTGAAAAGTTTTAAAATGAACTCAAAAGGCTTTTAAGCAACAGACAGTGGCGTCGGCACAGTGGGCAATGGGTGACGTGTGTTCCCCCTCCCCCATCGATTCTTGAAAATTTTTAAAATGGTCCCAAAAGTCGTTTAAGCTACAGATTTCTGTGGAGGGTGTAGGGTGAGATATATATTTGATGACTGGTTTATTTGTTCTAACCATTTTCTTTCACAAACTGTTCTCAAACTATCATAAGTTTTGGAAATTCTTGACAAGCTCCAAATATTCGCACGCTCCGCTAGCGTCAAGCCTTGTGTCAGAGTTGTCCTTATTATCAATAGCTTTCGGTAGCTACTCACGGGGGAACAAAGGAGCAAAAGTGTTTTTCAAGAATTCTCAGTCAGAAGATTCGTTTCTGAATACCATAGGTTGGTGGGAAAGTGACAGTCCGATGCTGGTTCTGAAAGTAGGTTTTCTCATGGACTAATATTTTATTCAAAATTTCGGCGCGCTTCTTGCGCATACGACAGGGTTTACATCCGATTTCATATACGATTGACAAAGCTATGACGCAAGAAATTATTCCAGTGCAAACATTTTTCTAAAAAGTACATCTCCTTCTCCGTAGGGCTCTCATCACTATGGGATCTTTGACTAATCTAGTCTAGCACATGATTTGAAAGATTGAAAGTACGTAATTTTCGTTGCTTATTTTCCAAACATTTTACAGCGACGTTCAATAACGACGAAAATCTTTTCTGAAACGAATTTTGCTTGTCCACCATCCCTCTTGCTATACCTAAAAAGAAGGTTATATATCATATCTCCTCCCATATGGATGTCGGGCAGTGAGAATTCCGTTGGTCCCTCTTTTGTATACTGTAACTAATTCAGAGCTCCCGGGAGGCTCTATACTGTTCTCTGTCAACCTTGGATATCCTTTTAAAATGTAACGGAAAATTTTTATTATAGTCCAAGAATGTTTCTGTGGACTCCACGCAGGTATAATAGCGTGTAAAATTTTCCCATGGGCATGGATCATAGGGGGACGTGGGGACGCGTCCCCCTCACTTTTTGGAAGGGGGACATCGTCAAAAAGTCCCCCTCACTTTTTCAAAAATGATGGAACAGACTGCAATTATGCCTAGGAAAACGGAATTTTTAGAAGAAAAATAACCTAAAAATCCTACACTTTTGTTGCACCAAATCGCATCTGAGGGCATTCAGTGCTAGCAAAATTTCCCTAAGACCTCTCCCCCATGCCGACGATCACAAAACTTTTTGCCTCCCCGTGACGCAAATTCTGGCTACCACCACTGCTTCTTTCACCAGGACGGTGATTCACAAATGTGAAAAAGTCCCCCCCCCCACACACACACACACACACACACACTTTTGCAGAGGATCCACGCCCATGATTTTTCCTGGGACTTAAGGAGGTTTGAAGACAATATATTAACCGTCTCTTACTCCCCTTTTTCAACAAAAGTTAGAATTCACTAAATTGTGGACATTTGTTAAACATAAAATCACTTTAGAATGACCCAAAGATCCCACCATTTTGCATATAGGCCCCCTAAAATGAACAAAAATTTCTCAAAGGGGAGCAGGGTAAACCCCTTCCTGGGATTGCATTCTCATGTACTAACAAGAAAAGGCTCTCCCACTCTTGTATATAGAGTATACAACATCCCACTGCCTAAAAGCAGTGGCGTAGCCAGGTCTTTTGTCAGGGGGGGGGCAAGAGCACCAAGATTCCCCCTCCCCAATTAGTGATCTGCTTCCTAATAATCAGTGTTCTCCACAGGTCCAAATTTTGTCCGGGTGGTTCCTCTGCCCCGGCTGATGTGACTGATCGCCGTCCTGGGGGAGGGGTCTAAGGGGAGGTGGTGTCCCCCTCCCCTTTGGAAAATTTTTGCTCATGTAAAGTGGGCTAGATGCAAAATGGTGCCACATTTGGTGCTAAATGTAAATTGAATACATCACCAAGAATTCCTATTTTTTAGGAAGCTTTTTTTATCTTGCTTGTCTTGCTGAATTTTTCTTGAGTCCTACTGGTAGTTCAGAATCACAATGGGTCAAGTACAGTAATTAAGAGAACCCTGGTACACCTTTCCCTTCATAAGTTCACCACATTCACCAAAATCAGTCCAAATTTTACGAGGACCTGTCCTAGTATCAGAGTATAGCACTTGACCACTGACCCATTCTAACAAACTGCATATACCACAATGCTGCTTTAATTTTCAAGAATCGTTGGAAGCATACAGTAAAAGGACAGAGTCCCTTGTCTCAGGTCCAGAGATTCCATGCTGTATAAAACAGATAGTAAAACATAACTAGTACAACTATAAGCATGGTGTCATCATTCCATCTCTGAAAACCTTAATGAAGACTGGTTGTGCCAGTGTGGCATATACTTTTAAATAAGTAAAGTGTACTGGTTGAGAAATTTAAAATTTTACCAGATCATGCGCAAATTTTACCATATATTCACTTTCAAAATTTCCCCCAAGATTTTTCCAAAGGGGGCAACTCGCCCCCTGTCCCCCCTGGCTACGCCACTACCTAAAATGGCACGGTTTAGCAGTTATCTGCGGTTCCCCCAATCACCAACTCCCGCCGGCACCATCGGTCATAGATTTCTGAAGGGTATACCCTTCAGAAATCCTTTAAGAAGGTGATATATCATCTCTCCTCCCATATAGATGGCAGGTTGTGAGAGTCCTGTTGGTCCCCCTTTTCAGGGTGCAATTAATGCAGAGCTCCCGGGAGGCTCTATACCGAAAATTGTCGGCGCGCTTCGCGCGCAATTGTTTACGCTTACGGAGAGAGGTACGTTTTTATTGGGTGATGGATTTATTTTTATTACTTTTTACCAAAAATCAAATGAAATCTTTCACGATTTTTGCAAATTCTTCTCAATATTTCTTGATTTTCGCTTGATCTGCGCACTTTTAGCCTTGAATTACTCCTTTTACTATCAATAAGGTCCCAAACGTATTCACATTACTCATCGGTGGGGTTCTACCATAAATCAATTATTCGTGTGCATAAATGTGATTTCAGAGGAGCCAGCATTGTAAGGATGTAAAGCAATTGATATTCATTTTTTCACCCTACTCTTCTTACGAAAACTGAAAACTTAGTACCGAACCCACCTTCTAATTGATAGACACACATAGGCCTAAAGGGAATTGACACCGTTAGTCATAGCAATGGTTTTAAATGTAAATTCAAATTTTCGGCGCGCTTCGCGGGCAATTGTTTCATCTGACGTCCTATACCCGAATACCGTATAACGAAAATAAAACACTCATTATGGCAAAAATCATTTCAAGTTACCTACACGGGCTAGTTATGTTGGCGTGTAAGTTTTAAGATAACTTAGATTCTCCGGAACTTCTGCAGGTATACATATAGTAACTTATACTGAGCCATACACATCAAATTTTATGCAACATGAAAAGGTATAAAGTCTCACTGACATAAGAACTGGAGCCGATTTCTGTGCTCTTAAAATGCAATATTGCAAGAGCTTCCGGGGGCTTCGCCCCCTGGACCCTAACCGGGGCTCCGCCCCTGGACCCCGCCAGGGGCCCTAACGCGGACCCCTGGACCCCACTCGTAGGAACTCGCGCTTCGCGTTCGTGGTGCACCTTCGGTGCACATGAGATTTTCCATCTTGCCCCCCCCCCCATCAAAATTTCTGGATCTGCGCCTGGAGTACAATCTCCCGATCATTATGGTTGAAAAAAGAGTAACTTCTGTAAATCACTCAAATTTAATAGACACGTATCCGTGGGGATAGAGCCCGCACCCCCTCCCGCCTCCAAGAAAAAACATGGAAAAGAAAACAAGAAGGGAAAAAGAAGGATACGGTAAGAAAGAAATGAAGAAAGGGAAACGAAAAAGCGTGTTAACTTGTGCACGGGATAAGTATAGCCATCTTTTATTGCACCAGAATGATCGTGTAAAAATAGTACAGCCTATATGTATCAAAAATCTTTCAACGTGAATTAAGTGTTCATGACAGGGGAGTGAAGCTCTTGCTTTCATAGATTTTCGAGCAAACATTTCAAATGACTAAAGGCGTTTTACTTATAGGTTTCTGTGGGGGTAGAGTAAGACTTTTAGAATGTCCCCCTTCCCCACCACCACCCCCGTCCCTGTAGAAAAATTCTTCATACGCGCCTGTATTTAGCGAAAAGTTGTATATTTTCTAATTGCACAGTAAAAGCTCTGTTGTGGAAAATGTACTGAGCTACAGAATTTTGGTGCATTCACACGTCCGAAACTGACCCATGCATGGTACCATGCAATATTAAACAAATTACTGTACAATAGGTCCTCGGTCTTCCACCAGAAATTTCCTAAAACAAGCCGCAAGAATACTCAGAATTAAATACAAAGATTTGAGAATGACGTATACTATCCTGCTATAGTCAGATTTGTCAAGACCAGACTGTCGCTAGCTTGACGACTTTCCGTCCAAAACGAGTACATGAGCAAAACCGTTAGCCTGGGTCTGTTCAGGATATTTCGTTAGTTTTTATTACCTGAGATAATTTTACAAGCCTTTGAGATTCGGCTTCTCCACCATACCTATACCAATACCACAACGGTTTTGCCTTTACTTCTACATTTCCATGTTAGTTCTATATTACTGAAAGGTCGAATAAACGGAGCAGAATACATATTATTCTTGTCCAGACAGTTCTGTTCTCTCGTAAAATCGGGACTCGTGATATGCAATAAATACCCTTCATACTATAATGAAACGTTCTTTAAGTACTCCCTCTTTTGCTTTGGATTTCTATGTTGACATTAGTAAGTTTTTATCTGAATAACAAGTGTGTTCACATCATCCGTTAAAATGGTGTACAGAGAAAACAATATGTGCCGATTTGTACATCAAACTGGCCCTTTCGGCTTCAGTAGGTTAGTACAAACTCGGCCAACTCGGACTCTAGCCAACTCGGACCCTAGATAACTCGGTACCCTGACCAACTCGGACCCTAGCCAAGTTCGTCCCAGAAGAAGAGAAATCATGACAGTAGTATTGTGATCCAGTCACACATGTTTCGACTTCGAAGTTTCTACTTTACGTTGTGCGAAACAGTGGACGCCTCCATGCAGGGAGCTGTTATTTAACAACTCCCTGCTCCATGCATGCCATCAGATCTATTAAAAATACAAAATGTGTCACACAGTCAATAACCACATGGGACCGCGAGGAGTACCAGGCAGAGGGGGGTGGGGGTTCAGCGGGTCGGGCTGCTGCCAACGATGTAGGCTAGAATTGACAAGGCGGATATCAGCGGCCGGTGGTTCGAAAATGATGGGATGTTCATTTTGCACAATAAGTTCAAAATTTATTATTTGTGCACCATGAATTTTCTAGTCAGTTTAATACTTAGTTCACGTGAGATGATTTTCCTTCTTCGTTTTGTTTGTCATTGTTTTGTTTTTTTGTATTGTTTTGAAATCAGGTGAAATAAATTTCAATTTCTGGATGCAAAAGACGGGGTAGAGTTTTAATAGGAGTCTAAACAACCACTGAAATGGAAGTTACTGTCAATTACAACAATGAATCAGAAATAATTCCTTAGGTAGACTATAAGCAGCGTTCCCATATCGCCGGCTAGTACCACACAGATATAGGAGAATAGATCATCCGGGAAGCAAGCAGGGATCGAGCTGGTGCTAAACCCCTACTAGTCAAAAACGTGGGGAAGAAATGACGAAAATCCCTTATTGTCAATGCTATCTGAGAAATTTATCAAACATTTCAGATATGTCAAACGTTTCCAATGAATGCAACGCAGGCTTACTTCAAAAAATGCACATTCAAAAAATGAAACATCAATTAAATTGCATATAAGAACCGTCAGATGCTCTGACAAAAAGTACCCAGAAGGTAACGGACTACCCCTTCCCCCGGGCCGGTACCCCCTCCAGGACGGCGACACCAACGTTCAGTCCCCACCCATGCACAGAGCCATATAAGAACAGCAACATTTGCATATGAAGGACGGACTTTCAACGTCCTCCTACCGCCGGGAATTTAAACTTGCAGAAAGTATGCCACTGTGACCCAAATCGCGAATTCATTAAAATTAATCCAAGTCAGAGACGTATATACTTTACCACAAAATGACTGAATTAGATACGCATACTTAATTTTGCCCTCGACATAGTGTGAGCTTATTCCCTACATGACCCATCGATACAGGCGCGTAGCCAGGATTGTGTCATGGGGGCTGTTGGAGTACGACATGGGGGATGCCCTTTGGAGAAAAGACGGGGGTATTTTAGGTCTCAAGATGGTGCAATGTTTGTGCCTCAAACGTAATAAAGTGTATAGTGATCATGTATTTTTTGACGTTATTTTTCAAAGCCTGGGCCATGGGGGTTTCAACGCCTGATACACGCCTGCGTAGATCCCCTGCGGATTTCACTCATTATTCGAATAGATAGTAGTGTGTCGTGATTTGAAAAGATCTGCATTGTCGGTATACATCAAAGCTGGCACTATAGCAAGCTAACTCAAGACGAGTACAGTATATCGAAATGCATATGAAAATGATAGGCACCATCCCGCTGCCGGTAATCAATAATTAAGAATTTAACCCTTCCCTTCAGCATGAACTTAGTCGCAGTACCAGTGAGCTTTCCCAAATATGTATTTTAGAATGACGCAACGACTTAGCGCTTCCCCTAGGGTTAGAGATGATATTTTACGGCTCAGTTTTTAACCAATTGGTTCCCCTAGGATCAGTAATATCAGCAAGAACCCATACCGGGCCTACAGTAGGTATACTACCAAAAAATTGCAAACTTATAAAATTCTGAACAGGGCGGAATTTTATAAGGGGCGCTGAACAGGGCGCCCCTTACCAAAGGGATCCCCAAAGGGATCCCTTTGGTAAGGGGCGTACGCCCCCTAATTCGGCAAAACAATGAGTTTTTGTAACCAGAAGTTTACATCTCCAAGCCCATAAAAAGTATGTTGATCACTTTCTGCATACGGTTACGCCCCGCTCCCCTTCCTCATATTCCTGGATCCGGCCCTGATTCAGGTAAAGAAGTACTAAGAAGGAAACGTGTATAGCCATGAGGGGGTCCACATGCCTTCCAAATATCTTCAAAAGAGTCGATGGGTCATAGGCTTCTCCATTAGTTATATTTCAAACTGTTTCCCTAAAGTTTCTCTCGTTTACTCTCCTTTAGTTATTTTAATAAGTAAGGAGGTGTATTTTTTCAATCTCAACCACCACTTTTGACGGATGGGGGTTACGTATATATCCCACTCATCCCTCCCCTATCGACGCTAGACGCATTATAGCCTAGACAGGGCTCTAAGGGCTGGGGCGTTCAGGAGTTTTTACAACTTAGGTAGAAAAGGCGCTTAGGAGGTGGCAAGGGGCATTAAAAGAAATGACACACTAAATCTAATTACGGAGCTTAAAATACCTAATAGTTCTTCATTTTTTAGCTAAGCTCTCAAATTTGTATTCATACAGCGGGTAGAAATGGATTCAAAAAGTCATAACGTAACAGCTAGGGCCCTCCTTAAGTGCGCTACAAAATATGTGAATTATCTTAAGTGCTAAAAGTTAGAGAATTGCATCTAACAGTGACTTTAATGTCGAAGCATCTTGACGAGTTTCCTAGAAAGTTTCATCAGTATAATGGAAAGGAGGAGGGATGGGGCGCCCGGCTTATACTTTCTTCGGGCACATTTATACCAGTAATATGTTTTCTTATTGTTCACTAAACAACGCATATATGTAAAAGCGGTTGCATACAAACTTAAAAGTAACTTTCGCAATGCAAAATGAAGTAAAAATTTATGAAAATGTGTCAGAAATACTCTTTTGGTGCAAATTTCGGCTATGTATGTCATTGTGGCTACCTGAAGGCCAGACCCAGTGCCATACATTAACATTACAAAGCACTATGCAACCTTATATCCTTCTTCCTCCTCACCACAAGACAAGCCCATTTCAGCATAAAAGAACGTATGGAACCATTAAATTGGGTTTGGGGGCACTGGTGTTTGGCCCAAATTTCCCAGTGTTTTTAGAAAATTTGTTCTAATTTTTTTCAGATGTTGCCCGAATTTTGGCTACATCCCAAAGACGTTGTGTTATCAGCTTTGTAAGGAAGCCATGCAATAGCTAAAACTATCACTAAATGATGAGAATTCTATGGTATCACTTCAAAGCTTTATCATATAAGGCACCAGGCCTGCAGTTTGTATCTAAGCCACCTTACATAAAACAATTGCTCAAGGGGGAGGGGAGTGCAGTTTTATACCCCTTCCACTAAGACCACAAATCATTCCCTTACACCCAAATTAAAAAGAAAATAATAATTCCCTAAACAATGAGAAGCTTTCAACATATGGACAGTCGAAAGTTTACTCAAGATGGCACAATTTTGCATACAAGCCCAATTCAATAAATTAAAATTTCTCCAGGAAGGGGGTTCGTGTCACAAGTGTATCAAGGTATGGGCTAAATGCAAATTTTATCATGAAAATGATGTCTTAAATGGAATCATTAGGATATTCTTGTCGCCTTTTACGCCCAAATACCGAACTAACCTTTAACAAAAATAAAATATTCTATGATGACAAAAGACGAAAGCTAT
This sequence comes from Holothuria leucospilota, assembly GCA_029531755.1. NCBI lineage: Eukaryota > Metazoa > Echinodermata > Holothuroidea > Aspidochirotida > Holothuriidae > Holothuria > Holothuria leucospilota. The sequence continues at coordinate 35,246,365 of CM055971.1, forward strand.
GATGCTTACGTCATAATTTTGAAATAAACTCACATTTGCTTTGATTCTTACCAGGTGCTCCTTATTGCAACTATTTTAGCCGTTAATATCGACGAAATTTAAAGTGATATAATATTGCTCAAGAGAGCCACAAATGGAGCTAATTTTCAGCCTTCTTTAAATGTAACATTGCAAAAGCTTCCATTTGTCCCGTGCAGGACCCTAACGCGGGACCTAGACCATATGGATGCAAACTCTCTCTTTGAGCTCATGGTGCACCTTAGGTGCACTTGAGATTAACCATCATGCCCCCTCGATATTTATGGATCCGCGCCTGTGAGAACCCTACGACGCTGTAAGATAAAATACAACAAAATAGGCCAGCCAAAAACTGGGGACGGGAGGAAGGGTGGAAATTAATCAGATGAGAATACTAAAATCGAACTTACTTAAATTGCAATGCTCACTGAATAAATACATGACTGAAATATCTAACTTCAAAATGCTATTCTTCGGCTCTTTGGGGAACATCATAGGTGAATGTCTCATTATTCATTGCTGAAGGACATTTGAATAGACTTTTTCTTCCAAATCAACTTATACCCACTTCTCCTCAACCACAAATTATCAAAACAAATAGTCATTACTGAGCGAGGTAGTCTGCTGTGTACAATGAATGGTGCAAGTGCATGGTGTGTTAAATACCCTTTCAATTCCGTTTAAAAGGTAGTACTTGATTTAAAGGTAGTTCAATTCCTTATACCTAGTACAATAACCAGCCTTATTAGAGATTTGGCCCATGATATGTTCCTCTTGTAATCTACAAGGACGTAGGCTCCTGCATGGATCCCACGCTATCTTAAGAGCTTCGCGTTCCCCTATGCCTGGTTACCCTTCCTCTCAAACTTGTTAAGAGAACGTTGTGTTGGACTTGAGAATACTTGATTAATTATGGATGAGCTTCAACTTCCCTACCGCGACAAAGTATGACTGTGCATGATTAATGAGAACCTAAATTCTGGATGCTCTTCTGTACTTGATCAATTCCCTGTTCCTACTTTGCTCCCTTTAAATGGTGCCACATTAATATATATATACATACCTTTTTCCAAGAGCGGTCTCCACCTAAGTGAACCCTTTTTCTCTCATTACCCTCTCATCAGAAAAAGTTTTAGAAACTCATGATCTCGTCGAACTGATGGGGTCAGTAGCTCCGGCACGGGGGGAGGGGACATGGAGGACGGGTGCCCCCCCCCAAAAAAAAATCGATTTCAGATTTTTTTTTTTTTTTTTTGAAACTTTTAAAATCATTCCAAAAGGCTGTACGCTATAGATTTTTTAGGGGGTAGGGTGAAGTCTGTTTTCGACCGAGTAATGGATCTATTATAATAATTTTCTATAAAAAATGGTTTTCATACTATCAGAATTTTCGCAAATCCTTTGCAAACTATCAAAATTTTGCTCGCTCCGCGCTCTTCAAACGTTACCTCAGTATTGTTCTTATTATCAATATCTTCCGGCAACAACTCCCGGAGAAGCACAGCAGCAAAAGTTGAAAGCTGTTTACGAATTCTCAGGTAAAAGACTGTCTTTGTGATTTGCATATAGGTTTGTTGAGGACTTGGAATTGAAAGTGTTTCGATGCAGACCTGAATGTAGGTTTTGTCATGGAAATCTTAGTAAAATGAAAAATTTAAGTGGGCTTTAAACGCATGTGTCACGGTTTGCACTCCATCTCATGACTATTATTAATAATACTACTGCGACTATTCTGATCACAACAGTACTTTTCCGAAAAACAGAAGTACATATTCAACCTCTGTGGGTGCATCGCATCGATATGGGATCAAAGGCGTACAAGGCGGGGGGCAGGGGGCATATGTCCTCCCAATTCGGACAAAATAGTGGATCCATTCGGGCAAATGAGACAGCCAAGAATATAAACTATGCCCTTTTGCAACCGACACAGCGGTATCAAAATTCGGGCAACTTGGTCCAAAATTCTAAATTCGGGCAAAAATTACCCCTGATCCCCCAGAAATATTGATCCCCGTACGCCTATGTATGGGATCCTTCAATCTAGTTTGCAGCATAATGTGGAAGGTTGAAAGTACTTATTTGCCGTTATACAGTTTTCAAAAAAAATAAGGAGCGCATCGCGCGCAGCCATTGGCACTTACACTTACGACGAAAAAGCATTCTTAAACGCGCTTGTTAGTCCTTCACCCCTTTTGCTGTACCTCTCCGGGAGGTCTAATATATCTCCTCCCTGTACCGTTACTCTCCCTTCCTCCCATTCACCATTGCTGGAAGATGTTCGTCTAGATTTTCGTTCAAAATTAGTAATTAAATACGGTAGTTGCCAAGTGCTCGGCGTCATACTCTAAACAAGGAGTATCCGATCGCGGTCTCCTGGTAGACCGCGGACTGATCCCAAGTCGACCGCCAGGGGTGTAGGAAAAAATGAAAAAAATAAAGTTTTTTATGTGTAACTGTATGACAGTGTATGTTTTGTGATCTCGGGAGGTTGGCTACTTGAAAAGTAGATCTTGGGTCAAAAAAGGTTGGGCACCCCTGCTCTAAACTATGATCATTTGGATGTCAGGTAAAAAGCATCATATTAGTGCCCCATTCTATGTAATTAATTTAGAGCTTCCAGGAGGCCCTATTCCGGTGTCTGCCAGCTTTTTACCCTTTTACAAAGCACAATGAAGCAAAGGAAAATTTTCGTAATAGTCCAAGAATATTTCGATCTGTGGAGTCCATGCACGTATTTTTGCGTAAAAACTTTCCCCGAATAGATGGCAATAAAGTAACCAAGGGGGGGGGGGGGTCTCAGGAGGTTTGTTGAAAACGTACCCTTCTCTTAGACAACATACTCTCCTCTTTCACATAACCAAAAATTAGAATTCACTAAATTATGGACATTTTCCAGCCATATATGATCAGTTTAAAAATATCCCAAAGATAACATCGTGCATCTATGAGCAGGTTTATTTTAACAAAAATTTCTCAAACGGAAGGGGGAACCCCTCCTCTTAAACCCCTCCACAAGGACGACACCTTTATGTAGTTACATAGGAAGGATCGCCCACTGCTGTGTAAAATCACAGGGGCGCATAAGGTGCAATTTTACGCAGACTTTGGGAGTTTACCTGAGGTGGCATTACGACGTCATCTGTGGTGCCTCCCCAATCCCAAATCCTGGCGGCTCCACTGGATGGGGTGGTTCTCAATTTGATTGCATTTTGTCAAGTAGTTTTCAGATGGATGCAGTGGCATAGCTAGGACCAGGTGGCAGGCTCGACGTGTCCCCCACGAAAGAAAGTGTGTTCCACTGCCTGTTTTCCCACCAAAATTTATGAAATGCATATTCATCATAATTATATGTTCTAACGCTGAGCAGTTCATCCGGCAAGTTCGCCTACGTATCAGGCTGTAGGGCCCTACCAGGGGCGTAGCCAGGTTTTTGGTGTGGGGGGGGAGCAAAGTAGACTCATCGTCCCCATTTTTGACCACAGTCCTGCGGAAGGGGATAAGGGGAGGGGTGTTCCCCCTTCTGAATTTTTTTTTTGCTGTCTCGAAGGGCTTAGATGCAAAATGGTGCTTCTTTTTATACTAGATCCCAGTGTTCTCCACAGGGGTTTTTAGAGTGGCTCAGGGGTGGCGCCAGGATTTGCCCGAAGGGGGCCAAATTCCCCGACGGGGAGGCCAGCGACCAGAAACCCCGATGCCGTCGAGGGGTTGGTGAGGGAGGATTTGAAGAAAACCTGTGTGCTATACCATGCCATTGGATATATTGCATAAAATTTGTATATACTAGAGGAACATAGATTTACCGTTTTTATCCGTAATCTAAACTGTGAAATTGCGAAGCGCGCGAAAATTTTTGGGTAAGCCTACACTACAGAGAATCTGTACTTGTTTAAAACTTATATAGGTCAATTGTTCGGGCAGGTGGGCCCTATCAGACATAACTTACATTTTACTTCCCTCCTCGGGTCACTAGCCGTACCTCACGGCAGACATAAGAGAACAGTCATTAACTAGTTTAACGGAAATGAGATGACATTGTACTATATTTAGCTATAGGTAACGGAACCGAGGAAAAGTGGGCAAAGCGTACCAAAAATTGTGGGTTTTATCTCAGAAATGATCCTTTTGAAACTACTGCTTTTCTTACACAAGTCGGTCTCACTCACCAGAAAATAAATCACTACCATGCCTTTATTTCCCAGAAATATAACTCAGCACGAGAAAGCCAAAATAAGTAAGCCAACCATGGGTGGCGACAGAATTTTCCCGAACGGGGGCCGGGCCATGCCAGCGACCCCAAGTTCCAACAACCCACTATGTCGAGGTGGTGCAAGGTGAGAAAGGGATTTGAAGGAGCCTAACTATCCTATGTCATTGCAGGGCATATTTTGCATAATATCACCAGGGAGCTGTTAGGAAGGAGACAGCAACCAGACCTGAGACAAAAAGTACTTGAAAATGATCTAATCCCATTCAGGTATCGAAATTTGATTGACAGGTCTCTTTGTAACTATTATCTAGCCTTGTTGACTTTACCCTTCCTAATAAATATCTGCCCCTTTCACACCCAAGTAATCCTGTAACAATTACCTTTGTAAAAACATGCTTTGATCTGAGGTTTGTTACCGACGGGGCTATGCTGTAATCAAGATTTTTTCACTAAACGACTGTCAATGAAAGTTTAAATAGTGTTCTTCCTTTACGTCCCGACGAATTTGATGCGTCGTCTGCTTCGAACATTGTTCAAACCTAATTCATTTTTTCTCCAATTTTGGCCTATTTTCTTTTCACTTCGAAACACAGTCGAAATGTAAGTTGTCTTGGAGGTCTTCAGTAAAGCTAACAGAAATGACATTTATTGCGACCAATAACGACAAAAGTGTAAAATTCCATATACTTTTGTGACGGCTGGCAACGAAAAGTTAACTGTTCAATGTAAGGAGTAGAAGTATGCATTGTCATTGTAACAAAAGGTCCCTTAATCCTACTTGATCCTGTTAATTGTAATAGGAATTTTGAGGATAAAAGCAAGATTACCATCGGGAACAAACATTGCTTCAAGTGCTATAGAAAGTTGTGTCTCCTTCCTATAACAGCTCCCTGATATCACTTAACACTTCAAGAGCCAAGTTGCGCACTGATATCGTTCTTTTGAATATGAATCGTGAAACTGCAAAGCGCACGAAAATTTTTCGTAGGTTCCACAAAAAACATATGTGATCATTAAGAACAAACAGAAAGAAAGAAAATTGTAGGGGTTGAAGACCGTATCGGGGATAACATACATTGTATCGAAACTACCTGGACTCGCTCAACAACTGACCGTGCAGCATGACACACATTAGAGAACAGCAACTAGGCATTGCGATATGGGATGAAATTTACGACCTCTACATAAGCTGTGTACTCTGCCTACATGTTACTTGGTAAGGTGGACAGGACTTGTGCTATCTAGCTATGTGGAATGGAAATATTGAAGAAAATGGATTGACCCACAGCGCGCGTAGCCCGCCGAAAATTTTGGGTTCTTATTAGGGAAGTTGTCCTCTTGAGAGCAAAAAAACAGGTAAACCAGTGGGGCGACTGTCGCCTTCGGGGACTGCATGCTTTATCGTACGTAACGACTAAGACTCCCCGACAAAACTGTAAAAATTCCCCGATGGGGAGGGGGTATGGCCCACCTGCTCCCCGTCCCCACCTGGCGCCACCCCTGGAAGGGCGGCCCGCCCTCCGAGTGAAAATGACATTGACAACCGATACGTTTTCGGGATTTAATTATTTTGTTTCAAAATCAGGATTAGGGTTCGAAAAAAGGGCTAGGGTTCAGTCCCCAAGGCATAATCAGTTGAAAAAACTTTAGGAGAAAAAATCCGGAACACTGTTTCCAGACGAGATTACATCATTAATATCCAAGGTTTTGATTGACTTTTCGGGGGCTTATTGCCGATGCGTCCTGCATAAAATAAATATGCCTTCCGTTCTGCTGCGGATTCCACAGTCATTACTCATCCCCGAGACCTATATCCCTACCCCCTCCCACTCAGCCAACTTACCATCCCACCCTCCCGCCCTTTTTTTGCGTTATTTTTTTATTTTTTATTTATTTATTTATTTATTTATTTTTATTTTTTGCTTTCCTTCATTTTTTCAACATCGCCCATTGCGTCCCCAAAATTTCTGTGGTGGCACTCTGCCCCCTGCCCCCCCTCTGGCTACGCCACTGGGCCCTACGGCATATTCCTTGTCCAGCCATATCCCTTACGCCTGCCCAAGTGAACACCGGTAGCCAATTGGCAGTGACAACGAACAAATTCTTTTGGATATTCATAAGACTATGTGGCCTCAAGACTGGTTGATGTTAGTGAATATTCTGAAGAATGCAATTACATCTGGTCCCGCTTAAATCATGCAGTAGCCTATGCCACCCACAGAGTTGGTATGTCATTGTAATACCCACTCCCTGGTATAGTACCCACTGCAAGGTGGTTATGCAAAACAGCAATGGTAGGACCAGGCACGTAGCCATGGGGGCACAGGGGGAAAAATTGGTTATTCTGGCTGCGGGCCTGGCCGGGTAGGACTTATCAGGTTTCAGTATAGGTCTCTAGGTATAGGAGTACACACACCCACCAAAATAAAACAATAGCATGAGTAATGAGAGAGTACATTAATAAGTCAAATTATGGTAATGAAGTCTGCGTCTAAAACTGGACGCAGTCTTCTTGCTTGCCAAGGGTGGACGGTGGTTTGGGAAGCAGAGGACCTGAGCAAACAGAGTTCACTCCGCGGGGTACCCGCAAGGTGTACCTGTATCATTATAAACGACATCAGGCCCGTATGCAGGGGGAGTTCGAGTGGTTGGTCAATGGGTTCGTTTTTTAAATCGAACCCCCCCCCCCCTTTGAAATCGAACCTCCTTTGTGAACTAGAGGTGGTTCGTCACTACTTTGACTTATTCTTTCCTCTTGCAATGCAGAAAATAGACATTGTTACAAATTAAACTCATTTCTTATGAGTATTAGGATAACATAATAAGCATAATTCCGTCATTATTTCAACACCTCCATTTTTCGCGTGCTTTGATGGCATTCAATAACATTCGCTCGATTTCCTTCCGTGTTCAAAACGAGGTTAGGCTGCAATGACACGCTTGTGCTTTAAAATAAGTTATTCTGCAGTTTAGGACGTTTCCAATCTTTTTTATTTATTTATTTTTTTTTTTTAGTCTCAGCTCAAACCATGGTGAGGGCAGAGGTCAGGTCGGTCCAGGGTGCTCAATAAGCCATAGTCACGCATGATGCGATAAAGTCTGTAATTCCTCTCCTGAGGACAGTCTTCACGACAGTTTAACCTGTACTTGCTTTTGAGGAGCCCGTTTGGGCAATGGAACTAAAAATTGTTTGCGTTTTTACTTTTTCTTCATATTTTCCTAAATATTACAGAACAAGTTTTACCCTTAAATTACGTATCCCTTAATAGCTTAGTTTCGCGGTACGGTAAACGAGTTGGGATGTCGCCATTTGGTCGCGTAGACAAGGTAGATACCTGCAGTGAATGCCACTCCAGATGCTTTACTGTCGGGGCAGCCCCGACAGTTGAATTTACTTTTCATGAATAATGATTTTTTCAAATCAGAACTACCAAACCATACCAAAAATTTTTGTAAGTGCTTCGCAAACGATCAAAATTTCCAAACGCTATACCTCATGGCTAAGCATATACCAATACCGTCTAATCATTCAACGGCAAGGAGTGTCAAACTTATGCCGATTGTTTTAAGGTTTATGCGCGCGTGATTAAGAAGGAATGCTGCCACTTTTGGGAGGCATATTTTATTATAATCGAAATATTTAGAGGATTAATGCACCATTGCCTTCTTGGTAAACAGATTTTGTTTGGAACTGGAAAAAGTCTGTGTAAAAGGCCTGGATACCATTTTCTTAAAGAAAAATGGTATTTTCAGTTCAAAATTTCGGCGCGCTTCGCGCGCATTGGTCACAGTTTACGTTCTACAACAGTCCAAGGGCAGTGATATATACAAGGGATAGTTCTCTTGAAACTTTTTCAGAAATCTTGAGGTGGTTCATCTTTAGCCCCTGTCGGAGTCGGGCATTAAGAGGGCAACATATCAAATATCAAGGGAACGGTAACACAAGTAGCATGATTTACAAGAATTGAAGTATATCTTTTTCTACATTCTTTTCAAACAGCATTTCTTCTGCGTGCTTCGCCCGCGCAAATTATCGGTAGACCCTGAGAGTTATTGAGCAAACGAAGAAAAGGTATTCTTAAACTTGCATATATAGACTATTCCTATTTCCCCCTTGCTCAGTCCCAGTAGAAGGTGGTGTCTGAATATCGTTGTTCATGCCATGCTTCCAGTGTCCCCCTTTTGTGATCAACCCAAAGCTTTTCCATGACCCCCATGGAAGTATAACCCATGACACCCAACAAGGGCCCGCCGTAAGGCCCGTGCACACATGTCTTACGATAGGCGCTCTAATTGCCAATTCAGTTCGAAAAAGATCAGTATACTCTGCCGATCATTTTCTACCATGGTCTTTTAAAGTTAAAGTGTAAATATCTAAGACATGAGATCTCCAAATAAGACTAGTATATGAATGGAACATACAAGGCATAAGAAGTCCATTTTGCAACTTAAAAGGCATTTTGGAAAAAATTTCTCTGCACGTTTACGCGCTGAGATATTTTCATGACTCCTTCTTCCTACGCCTTTGGAGGGGATGTGCCACTAGGAAAAGCAAGTTTAGATTGTTCACCTGCTTCAAGCGCATCATGCACATTTTTCGCCGATAAGGCTATCCGGCGGGATGGGTTTACAACACTGTGGTGCCAACCGTCCCTTTATTGCTGCCATGCAGATGAGGATTCAGCGTCTATAGATCCATTTCATCAACGCCACATTTCTTTCTTACGGCAACCCCCCCCCCAAAGAAAAAACTCCGCTATGTTGGGGTAATAAGCGATGCGCAGACATGCATATTCAGCTTGAAATGGTAAATCAGTTGAAGTCAGGCTATGCGTGTAAAATATACCGTGTGTATAGTGCACGTCTTAAGTTTAGTGGAGCGACGCAGTGTACAAAATATGGTTTGCTCCACGTGTACCCTCAACATGGCCGCGTAAACAAAATATAACGTCATGTGACACTGTCTTATTAGAACCCCCACTTGAAAAATCTTGCGTACGAGCCTGATGTGACATAATCCTTTTATTCTCCAGATAGTTTAAAAGAACTTCGCCCCCCGGCCCTCCCCCAAATTCTTCGCAAAATAAGTCATGGGGAACGACATAATAGCACGTAGGGGAAGAACATTATTCGTTTAGGGACGATATAATAATAGAAACCAGCATGCAGTAAGTAACTCGTAGGGAAGACTGACATGGGCGTAAATCCCGGGGGATGGGGGATATATCCCCCAACATTTGACTAGGGGGTGGCCCATGTAATCATCCCCCTCCCCCCAATGTTTCAGTCTACAGATACGTGTATGATGGAAAGTATATTTTATTCTTCATTTTCTTAAGAAATTTTTTCAATCTCGCTTCACTTTCTATCACAAATGTTTCTCAAACTATCAGAATTTTAGCAAATCGTTGGCGATCTATCAAAATTAACTTTCGCGCGCTTCGCGCGCTTCCAACCTGACGTCAGGGTCACTCATCAGTATTATCAATATCTTCCGATAGCAACTTTCGGCGAAGCACAGCCGCTAAAAGTTGAAAGTTTACGAATTAACAGGTAAAAGACTGGTTTATGGCAGTGGTACGTAGGTTTGTTGGGCAATTGGAAGTGTCTCAAAGTGTCTCGAGGTCAAAGTGTCTCGATGTAGTCTGAATGCAGGTTTTGTTATCAGGTAATGGAAATATTAGTCGTCACTGTTTACACTCCATGTCATGACCATTATAAAGGTAATAATACACGAAACTGTTCTGATCACGACACTTTACTTTCCGAAGAACAGAGATACATCTCCAAACATCTGGGGACCTCCATCAATATGGGATCTTTCAGTCTACTATGTAGCATGATGTAGAAGGATGAAAGTACGGCGTACCTGCCGTTATACATTTTTCAAAATTTTTTACCAGAGCTTCGCCCAGTCGATGGTGATTGTTAATACACTTATGACGAAAACAGCACTCTGCGGTAACGTCGCTCTTATTAGTCCTTCACCCCTTTTGCTACACCCATGTTGATCCCTGCCTTTTTAAGGACAACAGGACATTGTTGCTCATGTACAATTTCAATCCAGTGCAGCTTATCAACGAGTTTGGTGCTCTAATTAATGCATTAGTCCTTAATGTATGAATATAGTATACCAAGAACATTACTGACCACTAAATTAACCCCTTACTACAGTCTTCCTGGCACTTCTGAGACATTAAAACCCAGGAGCTTCCCGCCCCCTGGACCCCCGGCCCACCGGGGCTTTTCCCCTGGAGGCCACCAGGGGCCCTAAGGCGGGCCCCTAGAGCCCACCGTCATGGGCTCGACGCTTCGCGTGCACATTTTCCACATTCAGTTTGCGATAGCTCACCCCATCCCCCCCCCCCCCCAAAGTTGAAAAGAAATCTACGCCCCTGAAGACTGAAGTGGTAGAAATGACGTATAAAGAGTGCAAACGACATAATATCTCGTAGGGACGATAATAATTCAGTCACAGGAACAATCTAAAAACTCTCAGGAACGACTTTTTTGCTCATGGAAACCGCTTGTAGAAGCTATATATTTTAATTGGAACGACATGAAAAGATGATACTTCATGGCTTTAAAGGGCCACCGTATGCGAGTCATTGTGGCAGTAGTATACGCCGAGTTGGCGTGGGTCCGAGTTGGCTCTAGTCCGAGTTGGTTGAGCCGAATTGGCACGAAAGTGCCATTTCCATATACTTTGTTGCACATCACGGTAAGCATACGGTGAGCAAAATTTTACAGGTACTGACACTGTAGGTACTGAAAAGGTAAGAATTACAATCCTAGCCACTAGGTGATATTATTGCAAGCTATGGCTTAATGTTAACGTCAATTTAATGAGTGTTTTTGGAGCTTTATTGAGATATTCTAGCTTTAATTAAAGGAGTTAAGGCTTGAAGTTGAACAGTTTGCTTTGATCCATAGCCTAACGTAGAAGTAGTAATTGTGATACCCTAACGTTACTCTTGTGATTTCTGGTTCATGCACTAAATCGGCTGTAGTATCTAACGTTAGGTTTACGGTCGTTTCGACCCACCACCAGTTCGCCCCCAATTGTGGACTAGTTCGCCCCCAATTGTGGACTAGTTCGCCCCAATTGTGGACTAGTTCGCCCCCAATTGTGGACTAGTTCGCCCCCAATTGTGGACTAGTTCGCCCCAATTGTGGACTAGTTCGCCCCAATTGTGGACTAGTTCGCCCCAATTGTGGACTAGTTCGCCCCCAATTGTGGACTAGTTCGCCCCAATTGTGGACTAGTTCGCCCCCAGTTGTGGACTAGTTCGCCCCCAGGCCAGTTCAGCCCAAGTGCAGACCATTTCGCCCTCAAGTACAGTGTGTTATGGGCCTACTGTAGACCTGAATGGACTAAGTTGGTGATTATACTGTAGGCCTAGGGTCACTTTGAATTCAGTTAGTTTCCGCCCTCGGTAGTTTCCGCCCCTACAAAATGTTGTTTTCCGCCCTTGATTTTTGAGGGCGGAAAATACCGGTTTTAGGGGCAGAAAGTAACGAAATGAAGTGAGAATACCTGTGGGAATTGGAGACCAAATAAACACAAGTTAGGTCGAATATGGTCCAAATAATGAAGTAACGGTTGTGATATTGATGGGCGCTATTGAAGAATTATTACCTTGAACAAGTGAAACTGTGTTATGTTGCATAAAATATATAGATGATTGGATATACAATATGATCTGTGAAAAAACAAAAACAATCCCATTTCCATCTATTCTTTCTATCGGCATTAATCCCCATCTTTTTTATCCTACCTCTTTTTTAACACAGTCAGTACCTATTTCATACAACCCTAATTAATTGTTCTCTTTATGGATCAATGAACGCCTCATGGTTTATATCATACATTTTATGTGTATACACCCAATAACTGGTCTGTACCATAGAAATAAAAGTAAGGGAGAATGACGTCAGCCGATTTGGACTGAAGCCATTGATTTGACCAGTCTGTACAGCAACGGAGCACCTGCGCGTAATACAAATATCACGTCACTGCTTTTGCCCCAAGTATTGGCAAATAAACTACAAGTTTTCAAGTTAGGAGTATAAAACAAAATACTTAAGGCACCATGGCTTATTTCTGTTGTGAAAATTACTCCAAATCTTTCGAAAAACGGATAAAATAAGCTATAACTTCTGCAGCAGAAACACACTGTACGTATGGGGACACATCAATCAACCAGTCTTTTGCCGTACAACGAAAGCGCCCTCACAATTTTCGTTGCTTCACCGGTTGAACATACATGGATCATAGAAATAAAAGTACTTTTATTTCTATGGCATGGATGCATTGTGTTAGCGTTCTCCCTTACTTTTATTTCTATGGTCTGTACGTACTGCCATGCAGAGCCACTGATCTGTATGTAGATCAGTGTGCAGAGCTAGCGTTTGCCCGAGTAGCATACTCGTTACAGTTCTTTTATCCACTCCAGAGTAATACTGTACACAATCCACTCTTCCTAACGAGATTCCCGAAAAAGAAATAGAAACACTTGTAAGTTCATGTTAATTTTACACTTATGTTTCCGCCCTTTAAACGTTACTTTCCGCCCTTAATTTTTAGGGGCGGAAACTACCGAGGGCGGAAACTAACGGACCCCGGTCACTTTCAACTGTAATGTTGAACTTTTTCATGCAATGACAACTTTTTCAAACACTGTTGTGAATATTGACATTTTTATGTGCATTGTGCCTAACGTTAGGGCAAAGGCCTCATAGTAAAATTTGTTGCATTTTTTTTTTTAAATGTCCACCAACTTTTGTAGAGTTTTCATACAGTATATAGGCCTAGGCTATTTTCATTTTTAGTATGGACCCCTCAGCCATACAAGTGGATTCAAGTAGGCTAACCATACACCAAAGAATTATGTACACCAAAGTAGATCTGAACTCATTCAGTATTTGTAGGTCAGACTATCTAAGCAGAGCACCACCATCAATTGGTGCGGAACGCACCGAGAAAATTTTGGCCAAAACAACCTCCCTGATTGCAGAACATCGCCTTTCCCAAGCATTGTGCTTATATATACCTCATCCGCCCGCCATCCTTGGGAGGCTAGACCTAGGGAGAGAACGTACTCCTTAAACCCGGTTAAATAGTACTCATTCGTATCATCATATTATATCCTTGTTATTTGTGATTTGGAGATTGCTTAAATTAAAGAGGCCGCTTAACCCTAACCTAACTTCAAACTGACTTAGGCCTAACCGTATAACCTTATCCCTAACTGCATGAACCCCAGGCACAATGGAACATACCTCAGGTTGACCATACCCCATTTTAACAATACGGTGACATTCTCTCTTTAGTCGCATGTTCCATCCTTGCAAGTTTTTATACTGCCAAAGTCCGAAGATACATGCGATACAGTGCTTCCACACTCTAAATTCATTTTTCCTAAAATGGAATCCCAAATTAATTTCCTGAAATTGGCTCGGTATTTCCAGAAATTTTCAACAACCCTTTTTTTCTGCTACTATACTTTAATGGCTGATCCGTGATTCCACCCTGTCAAGATGTGCCATTTTGATACGCCACATGCCATTTCCCATACAGGCGTAGGAAGCTGTTTGAGACTGGAGGGTTAAACCTTATTTCGGATCCCCGTCCAGGGGGAGGGGTACCTTCCCTTTGGAAAATTTGGAGATTCATTTTTGGACAAATTTTAATATTAATTAAGTCCTGCAAATTTTTGACATTTCTTACAGAAGAGGCAAATAAAGGGGTATTGGTCCTTGCATTGAAAGTGGGGGGACTGAACCAGATGTACCCTCGCCCCCACAAATTTCGCTGGTGTGGCGCCCCCAGCCCCCGCTTCCTATGCCCTTGGCATATCCAGATTTCCCGAAATAATCCGGTCCCTTTCCCGAAAATTTCCCGAAGGGCACCCAGATTTCCCGAATTTCAGGTAGAGTGGAGATCACTCAATACGATGAGCCCGGTGCGGCCTAGACGTACAGTAAATTGTATGCACTGTACATGTGTAACGTCTAGCAATGTAAACACGCAAGTAGTGTGAAGTTGTGAACTACACTGCAAGCATAGAGTAGGATAATAGGACCTGCAAGTCAATTTATCTTGCACATGTACAGTATATCGTACCAGGTTGTAACACTTTAGAGAGTTGCGTATACCTGTAGCTGCATAGTGTCAACGGAGGCTGAGAAACTGATTACGTACCTGGGTGAAAGCGGAAAAGTTGGTCACCTTCAAACCTCAAAAATAAAGGTACTTTTATGGAAGTGCTTCAATTTTGGTTTACTAGAGTACTAAATGATGGTTCTGAATCAACAAAAAAATTTTGGAAGATTTGCATTGTTTTGGTAGAGACAAATTCAAAATGCAAAATGTAGGTCAATCCTCAAGCACGAGTGATGGAATTTGAATAAAATTACCTTGCTATAGATAACAATGAATGAGGTAAGTTTACTAATTCTGTACTTTGATGTCCACAACCAAAGACATTTAATAGCATAAAAATGTTCCTAAAATTCGTAGGCAAAAATAGCGAAAAATGGGCTAAATCGGCCCCCAATTCTGTCCCTCACGTTTATTGACACAAAAGTTTTGTTTTCAGAAGGAAAAATTGACACAATATGTGTGAAAATCACCAAACTATCAGGTATTTGTAACCTTAACAAATATGGAAGCAAAAAAGGGGTGTTATCAGTGACGAAACTTTTTGCGAGCGACAGAATTTAGTGCGAGGGACCGAATTTTTGTACATTTTCATTTGTCCAAGTGTAGCTGTTGTTAAATCAAAAAATTTTATTATGTGATTCAATACAGAGATTGTAGCACATCTGAATAATACAATTAAGAGGTACAGTATCTAAGATAAAGCATGTTGCTATAGCAACAAATGTTTATTAACAAGAAGGATGCAGTGAAGACATTCTGGGGATGTTTTATCACATGTGACAGGAAAGTCAGGAATTCAAAGTAATTTGTGCAACATTTATTAGAACCAGTACAGTAAAATGTTTGTGGGAGGGTTGAGAAATTCCCATTTTTAAGTTGGAATATGAAAATTAACCAAAAAAATGAAATATGTTAGGTGAAGAAATGAGACTAGAAATAAATACTAGACTTGACATTCGGCTGGCAGTGAAACAAGGGCAACTGGAAGTAATTAGTACTGTATTCTGTGAGGTACAGTAGAAAGGACAATCCCTACTAGTGGGTTTATAAAGACAGTGATATTTCGTAGCTGAAGGTACTGTCCAGTAGTAGTGATAAGTGAGGTAAGCAGGGCTGATTGATTTAAATCAAGGTTAATTTTGTTCAATTTATTCTCACATTGCACCCATATACTGCAGGGATGGGGGTAACATCTTGATTGAATATGTATGTCGGTTCAATGGTTCTTTCTTTTATGGGGCAATGTGCGATAATTTTAGCATTTTATCAGATACCTGAGGTGAGATTAAAGAATAAGATTGTTATTGGTCAATCTCTTTCTCCCCCTGTGCATCTACTTTACAGTGTAATCATAGGATGTAAGCTTTAACTAGTGTGTACAGTATATACCCCCTCTAACCCCCAGCCCCTCCCAAACACCGTCCTTCCCCCCAAGTTATGTACAGTATAGTCTCTGAACTGGCTTATGAAATATTGATTATTCTTTTTTGACTGAGAATTGAAAAATGGGAACTTTGTAATAAAAATGAGGAAATCAGACATAATCAGACATCCCATTAGCATGGACAAAAATTCTGTCCCTCACATTCCGTCCCTTGCACTTCCTTTTTTTTTAAAAAATGCATCATACCTTATGCTAGCATTGAGATTTTTTAAACCCCTTTCAGTCAGTATCACAAAGGTATTGAAGTTTTTATACTTGTTCAGGGTTCTCCACTGATCTGTTTTCTGTCTGGGGGCTCTTGTAATCACCATCCTGGAGGAGGGGTCTAAAGGGAAGGGGCATCCCCTCCCCTTAGAAAGTTTGACAATTTAGGAGGGCTTAGATCGCAAATGGTGCAATCTACGGCCTTGTTGTTAGCCTTCCCTATGTGTTCAAATCTGGGCATTTTGTGGTCTTTTTTTTTTTTTTTTTTTATTTTTTTGCAAATTGCATTTTCTAAATATCTTTGACTTTACTTGCAGATCTGAAGCTCCAGTTTCCACTTGGAAATACTGTATCAAGAATGAAGTAGTTCACTTTAATGGAAATTTCGGGTGTAAATCGGGAAACCTAGGGGACAGTTCAATTGAATGGTTTCGTTTAGTGTATGAGTTTGATGGTAAGTTGGTAACGAATTCCTACTGTGGAAATATATGAAAGAAATGCAGTAGCCTAAGTGCATGCATATTGAATGATATAAGAGCTCAGGTGCAAGTGAGCTGGGTTTGCATCTCTGATGTTTTATTATACATTGCTTGTCAAGAGTATTTGAAATCAGATATAAAAGGCAGTGAAATGACTATTAAAGTTGTGGTGTTTTTGTGATTGAGTGTACAGACAAATTCTTGACCGGGCTGGTCAATTTTCTATGCCGGCGGCAAAGTTTTGTCCGGGCACTAAAGTAGTTTGGCAGACCTTGTACGGGCGGAGCCCCCGGACAAAATAGCTAGTGGAGAACACTGATGTTGTAAATTAATTTCAACTAAATTTGATAATAAAAGAAATGTTTGATAAGCATGGACACCATGGTTTTTCCATTCCGTCCCTTGTGCCAACTATTTGTTGCTACAGTATGGCATAAATGCTAAATCTTAGATATCTTTAGATAACATCATTTTGTTGTTTGTTAGTCGCTTTACAAAATCAACGATTGATATTTTATTACTCAGCAACAGTGTTCTCCATCAGTGTTCTCCACTAGCTGTTTTGTCCGGGGGCTGCGCCCGTCCAAGGTCTGCCACACTTCTTTAGTGCCCGGACAAAACTTTGCCGCCCGTACAGAAAATTGACCCGCCTGGTCAAGAAGTCTGTACACTCAAACACACCACAAATTAGTCATTTGACTGCCTTTTATATCTGATTTCAAATACTCATGACAAGCAATGTATAATAAAACATCGGAGATGCAAACCCAGCTCACTTGCACCTGAGCTCTTATATCATTCAATATGCACTAACTGCATTTCTTTCATAGGTTTCCACAGTAGGAATCCGTTACCATCAAACTCATACACTAAATGAAACTAGTCAATTGAACTGTCCTCTAGGTTTCCCGATTTTCACCCGAAATTTCCATTTCAATGAACTACTTCATTCTTGAATACGTCCAAGTGGAAACTGGAGCTTCAGATCTGCAAGTAAAGTCACAGATATTTAGAAAATGCAATTTGCAAAAAAAAAAAAAAAAATACCACAAAATGTTTTGAACACAAGGTAAGGCTAAGAACAAGGCCGTATATTGCACCATTTGCGACGATCTAAGCCCTCCTGAATTGTCAAAACTTTCCCAATGGGGAGGAGGACACCCCTCCCCTTAGACCCCTCCCCCAGGACGGCGATCACAAGAGCCCCCGGACAGAAAACAGACCAGTGGAGAACCCTGCAGATATAGGCATGAAAATATTGATCTACCTGCTTGAAATTGTTTAAGTTCTATCATCATGATCACAGCTACAGTATTTCTTATATTTTTACTGCATTACTGTATATTCTCAAAGTTGGAAACAGTGCACTTTGAAAATTTCTGGGGATCCGTAATTGCCTGCCCCTCGCTGTGTACAGCTGTGGATATCATATGAGCTGAGATAATACAAATCATACTGAATTATGCATCCCTTGTCATTTATTCTGCCTACTGTACAATTCTCCCATATTCACCTTGTAGTATATCTCTGTTACATATCCATCACCCTATCCACAGGCTACATGTCCACTAAATTACATATCCCCTAGATCATACCATTTGTCTCCAACCTAGGGTTACCATATTTATTTTCTAGCAAGGAGGACATAGGTCACTGTCCTGATGTAGGGGTCTAAGGTTGTCCCCTTCCCTTTGGAAATTTTTGGTGTCTAGATGCAAAACGATGCTTTATTTGTTCACGGACTCAAGTCATCGGTATATTACTTGGTCAGACCTATAATACCACCAGTAAATCTTTCAAACTATTTAACCAGCAAAGCAGAAGTAGGGATCATGTGGGAAACACATGAAATCTGGACCTTGTTGGCAATCTTACAAATCCACCCGGACGCCAGTGCAAACTAGTAAAAGGAGGACTTGACACGACATACTTGTTAAGGTTAGAAGAATTATTCGAACACAGTACCTTAGCACACGGCATATTTTGTGTACGATACCGTACAAGAATGGTCATGTAAGAATGGTCTTCAGTGTATGGTTGCCATGTTTTCAGTAAATCAACCAGCCATTTGAAAGGCAGAAAGGGTCTAAACCTGACAATGTCACATCCGAATTTGTCGTCGGGACATTTGTTTCATCATCCAAGTGAATTATATGGGAATTAAACGACAGTGCAGATTGTGTACCTAATTTAGTGAAAGTAGGCATTTTAAAGTTATAAGTTGATTTCATACATGCACAAAATGTGTTTTTCACACATTTACATTTTCTTAATTCTTACTCGTTTTATTGTGTAAGAATTAATTTCAAACTTAAGTACAGTATAAGCATGCAGTGAATCCTGTTTGTAATACAGTACAGGAGGTAGGTTAAGTATAGTATCTCTGCATGATAATGCCCACTGAACACACTGTACAGTATCAACGGGATGTTGCAGCTTGTAGCACCGAGGGAGGCCAGGTGTCTGGCTTTACATACTGTACACTGTACTATCTACAGTACAATAGGTTGTGAACATTGTGTCCTCTGTTTTGTTCTACCATAAAATAAGTTCTATTGCAAATTTGTCTCCATTGGAAACCTGCTTTTTACTATGGTGGCTAAGATGATCTGTGGCAGTCATTCGCAACATATGACTTGGAATGTACATGCAATATTGTATGAGCAGATCTTCTCAAATTTTGTTTCACAAAATGTTAATTGTCACAGTTTATTTTGTACATAACAGTTATTAATAAAGCCTCTTTGAGTACTGTGAACTGGTTTTCTGTTCGTAAAGTACTGTACTGTACCAGGATTCATTTTGGTACAGTACATGCCTATAGCTTCTATACATGCAGAAGAATCATGTACTGTATATATCCCACTATTGATAACTACTTACCTTACAAATATGACATTCGTTTTCTTTTTAAAAAATGGACAGCCTACTGTACAGTATGAGCAACATGCAAAACAATTTTGTTGAGTAAGTTGTGAATGGTGTATTTCCCGTCAAGCATACACCTTTAATTGTAAGTCAGTTATGTTGTCATTGTGTGTATTAATATTGGTCATAGTTGAAATACTGAAGTAACAGTACGCTTATCACTGCAGGATAAGCATACAGATATGAAACCATTAAAAACCAAGTGAAATGTCTCATCTTCCATTCTCAGCCGAAGTGATTTCTGCAAACACCATAATTCGCTGAATTCACACTGAATCCTAGTATGGAGGAGGAACAGTCACTGGAGGATGAGCTTAACAATGCGATTGTAAGGGTTGAAACAGTTGAAACAGAGGAGGTGGATACTGTGACATACACTGTAATGGAAAATTTATCACAGAGGGGGAAACCAAAGATGCTGGACAGCAATGGGTTCTCTTACACAGTGAGGTATAGAAAGCCACATGCCACATATTGGAGGTAAGAGGTAGTCAGATGTGGTTAGATGAAGCTTGGATTGAAGGAGGGGGGGGGGGGGATTGTCAGGGAAAAGGAGACAACTGCTTGCCAAGGATGCAGTATTTTAGAAGCTAGCCAGAAAAGTAAAAAATTTTAACAGCATTTTGGTAACGTCTGACTTTCATTATAGCCTACATGTATGTCAGAGTAAATATTTATGAAAAAGAAGTCATAGGAATATTTTTACAAGAAATAGGTGATTTGGGGCATTCTTTCTTTTTGTTTCATGGGTTATAGGGGATTAGATCATTGAATCCCCTGCGAGCTCCCCTTCGGTTACAGTATGCACCTGGAGGTGGTAGAAGATGTTTTCAGCTCACATGGCAATGAGCATAATTTACAGTATGATGGAGTAGCATCATGTACAGTAGGAAATTTTACTGTTCATCGTGAGGCTGCTGCTGATTGTGTTTGGGTTCCTATAAAGAATTAGTGCAACACTTTTATCAGTCGTAAACAAATAGCACAATTTGCAAATAATTCATCAACCTGGCACATTGAATTAGTAACCAATATCAGTTTTATTAAACCAAAAGTGGCATATTTATGGGGGCATTTGGCCCAGCCCCCACTGACCCTGATATTTTTTATCTAATAAACTAAAATATGCGATTTTTTTAACACAAACTTCACGTCAAAGGTAGCATATGTAGCACCAGATTGCATTTAAGGAAACTTTGTTTTTCAAAGGGGAGGGTGCAGCTTCTTCCCTTAGACCCCTCCCCAGACTGGCCATTACATAACATACTGCATGCCCCCTCCCTGTGAGAGAAATGGTGGCTACACCAGTGTAAATCATACAGTCTCACCAACAACTGATAGCCCTTCATTTCTAAAAATACTTCACATTACTAGAGCTGCTTGTACTGCATCATTTGAAAATTGAAAACTGTGGCTGAGCAAATTATTTCTGGGCTTCAAACTAGTGAATTCCTTTTTGTGAAACAATATTGTTGAAATAAAACCAAGCAGTTACTTTATTACTGTACATATTTGCCAACTGTTCTGTTTTAAGCAGAACTGTTCTGTTTTATGAGCTTTAAAACCGATAAAAATCAAAGCATTCCATTTGTATGACTTTGAGTATTAAAATGTAAATGATTAGAAAAATTGTGAAGCAACAGCTTGGCAAAAATAAAGTCAGTCTTTGCATACATGTACATCTGAGTGATTTCAACATATATTGTGAATATTTAGAGAGAAAAAGAGAAGTTTTGCCCCCCCCTCCCCGGGACCCCATCCATTAAGGTTAGCCCTTGTGCACTCGCGGCGCACAGCATACAGTATCATATGCTACATATGTTCCGTTTTCTTTTCTGAGATGACGATGTTGGCCTGTACAGTATGCTTTATTTTGAATATAAAATTTATCTATAACATAAACAGTGCAATGAACCATGGCTTAATTAAAATTAATTCAGTTAAAGGGTGTACAGGAAGTGTCTACAGTGTGTTGTTTTTCATCCTTCTGTGGTTTTCCTTGTGGCGTACAGTAAATTGGCTTTCATTAATAATATGAATCTTGTGTCCAGTCTTTAGGTCAAATCAAAAACATTTTATGAAAAACTGATGGTGTACATCAAGCCACAATTTTCCATAAAGCCTGGGTGGTAATTTTATCTGTTTGCCTTCATACAATTTAAAGATGTGCAGTGAAGTAATATTTCATAACACTGCATGTGAGTGATTATTACAGTACTTACAACAAGTTAAGTTGTGAAGGGAAGAACTCTAAAGAAACTCAAAGAGCTTATTCAGTACAGTACTGTAGGTGCTTTCAGAAAGTATTAAGCAAAACTGAATGTACAGTAGGTGTGATTAGAGCCTTACACCAATCCACTCAGCCTTTACTCACCCATCATTCTACGAGTACCGTACAGCTTATTATCCATCCAACCTACTCCCATCTTAGTTATCCATCTACCTTGCACATTTATAGAAAAAAATGTTTACAGAGAAAATCTTAAATCCAAATTTGATATAGCAATTTTATGTGGTAAGGTATCTACAAATGTTGTGATGAGAGCAGTCCATATGCTGTGATGAAAGGACACCACATTGTGCTACTGTACGTGGTATTCCTTTCTCCATTCCCTGTCCATATCGTCTGACATGAGGTACTTTATGCTGGTATTTATGTACTAAATTTGAAGCCATATCTGTACTTGCAGGTGTGCTGTGCGTAATCGCAAAGCGGCGTGTGGAGCCTCAGTAATTCAGAAAGGTGAAGACTTTACGCCAGGACCATTTGCACACAATCATGAGTCCAAGCCCAACAGCGATTCAGTCGCCAGAATGGTAGCCAATATCAAGTGGAAGACTATGTCAGATACCTCCAGATCAGCAACTGCTGTGGTGAGAGAAGTCTACAGAGAGACATTTGGGGGTGATATTTCTTCACCATTGCCAGGAGTGCCGAAACAAGAAAACTTGGCCCGGCGTATCAATAGGTGGAAGCAGAGGATGAGGTCAGAGGAGTCAATGCTTTGTGAAGACTATATCCCTGGAGGTAAAATACTACTTTGATAAATGCATATACGTTTGTCGTTAGCCTTTTTTATAGCAACAGGGGTTATCAGCAAAATAGCAAGTGCCAGATCTAGCCACTTTAACACGATACTATTCTACACTATACTCTACATAACACTACTCTGTGCATTACCATACCCCCTACACTGCGCTGCAGGACACTATAATCAGGTAGTCCCAGTGTTGTGTAGTGTCGCACTTTGTAGACAAAGCTTAGCCTCTGTTATTGAGAAAGTACGTCACTTAATAATAACCCTAAAGCCCTTGCACACTCCTCCCATGTTTCTGGTTGTAGAGAATCTTCAAGTGACTGCCTCAATGCCATAATAATTGTCCTTTTAATAGTACTGCACAATGGGCTGATCCTGACTTCACCAAACAGACCCTTAACTTTGCTACCTTAATGCCCATTGCTCACCAACTGCGAAGCCTGCGTTATCTTGCGGTTTTTAGCGCCAATTTTTTTCGCAAGTAATTGCGCTGTAAATTGCGCTATAAAATTTGCAGCGCATGCCATTGCCCACCGGCGCAAATATTCGCGAAACAGCTCACAGTTGAATTCAATTACAGACACAGAAGATTCGAGACTGGCCTCTGCACGAGACTACTGTACTCCATCATCGACTTATCATAAAACTCAGGGTGCTGTTGATACTATTCAGCTACAGACAGTTCTTTTCCCTGATAAAGCTTAAGTCTTGGCTGCCTGGCCTTCTTGGGAGCCATTTTTGTTGTGAGGGGAATGCTGCAGTCCCACGTGTGCACTGTACTAATAGGATGGTCAAAAGGCAAATGATCACTGCCTATAATTGAGAATATCAGACGGAGACGGGCATCAGACGGAGACGGGACCGACCATGCCTAGCATACCCGCTGTACTTTCCTGGGCCGGAACGATTGTGCCGACTTGCGCTGCATAGCGCTCCTTGCGTATTCTTGCGATGGGCCTGCTCACTGGTTGCGATGCATTGCGAAAGACTTTTAGCGCAGCCTGCCTTGCACTTTTTTTGGGCAGGTTCAAAAATAGCGCAACAGCTTGCGAAGCAATTTCGCAAGGAAAATTTGCGCAAACTTTTGCAAGAACACTTGCCCACCGCTGCGCTACTTGCGCTATTTTGGCTTCGCAAGCTGGCGCAAGCAGTTTCGCAAGTTAACGCAGTTGGTGGGCAATGGGCATTATTATGTGAACTTTGTGCCAAAAACGAATTACCCAGGTAGCCTTTGTCCCCGATTCTTATACATGCCATTCTATTACTGTATACCCTGAGCACTTACGTACGGTAGCTTACAGTAAAATACCAACCTGACCATTTGTTTACAAATTAGAATTAGGCCTACTTCAAATCTAATTAGGGAAGAGCTATCTATAACCTGTTAGTATGCATGTGCTATTCAACATAACATCTTTTTCACTCTTGACAAAGACTGACATCATTTTGAATACCTCAGGTGTTGGACCACAAAGTGTGGATCAAAAGGTTGTGAAAGGGGAAATGGAATTTTCTGGATGATTTTAGGATATGGGCTTTGTTTAATCCAGTTCATGATTGGTGATGTCATAGTATTATACTGCACTACTTGAACAGTACCATATAATACACAGTTCATTTTGTGGAGTTTTTGTCCCTGAGGGTTTTCCCTTTTTGTGGGGGGGGGGGCAAAGGGCTCGTTGCATGCTGCACTACTCAGTTATCTTAAGCCATGTCATGTCAACATGATACAGATTTACACAATTATTTTACAATACCAGGCAGTGTCATAGGACCAGGGAGTTGTTACAGATGGAGTACTGTACAAACACTTCTCTCTCCTCTGACACTTTGTGGTTTGCTGACAATATTATTCCATTTGTCTTGCTCTATCAAATTCTTTACCACTTGAAAGGGATTATAGGATGATGAGGACAATAGTTGTTGTCGTCTGCTCTTCCTCAAACAGTTTTGGGATGATTTTACCCATTGCCATGATGTTGCCAGTCGTCAAGGAAAACAAAAATTATTCATCTCCTTATGCCAGTTTACACTATTTCAAAAGGTTCACTAAAAGTTTGTGTAGCTTACTGAACATGAATGCACGATTCTTAATTTTAGGAATACTGCGGAACTTTTTTAACTTTTGTAGACAAAATGTAGAGTTGCCGGTTTCTCCGAAAAGGGATGCTACTTTTAATACATGCGTAAAAATTAGAATAGTAAAGAAATAGGATCCCTTAAAAGTGCAGTTACAGTCGTTTACAGTAGAAAGATGACAAAGGTCTAACATCTGTTGGTGGAGAAGATCGCTTCAAAGCATTGTCTTCATAAAATTTTTGTGTGAGGGTTACCTTAGTATCAAAAGATCAAACTGTAATGAGGAAGGTTAGGTTAAACAAATCTACAAGAGGAACTAAAGGACCTGTTAATGGAAATCTCCTATAACAGAAAGGATTGAATTATTCTCAAGTGCATATTGTCTGATGGATTAGGTGCTTAAACTCCATCCATAACTACTCCTTGATAGGACACAGGTGTCACCACAGTATTAAAGCCTGCAGTTACATGCCCACCCTTTTAATTGTATCCTAGTACTGTACCACATACTGTACAACCACTTTGTTGTCACTAATTTTTAAGTTTTAAGCTGGCCGTACACTACACGACTTAGCACACCGCAACCCAACTGGATCGTCGGGTCGCCAACAGTAGTGAGGTGTGCAAGATTTTAAGACTGCGATGAGCAGCTTTAAGATCAGTTTTAAGTCGCGCTGACTTCAGTCGGGAAGAACCAACATGTTCGTTCTTCCCGACTGAAGCCGGCGCGACTTAAAACTGGTCCTAAAACTTCCAGTCGCAGTCATAAACTCATGCACACTATACGACTGTTGGAGATCCGATGATCGAGTTGAGTTGCGGTGTGAAAAGTCGTGTAGTGTACGGCTGGCTTTACAGAGCCTTTTATCTTGGGCACTTAAGGAAAGTTGGGTACAATATAAATTTATACTCAGGGTGCTGTGGGCATTATTTCATTCCTAACTTTTAGTATGTTACTTTTGTCACACCTGGATAACATTTGTGTACATTACAGTTTCGATAAGTAGAGTGCAACATGGACAATAGCATCAATTGTAATGTAGTACAAAAGTTTATACTTCAGCAATTTATTACAGAATTGTGAGTGTACACTATGATTTACTGTTAACTGTTCTCTTTCCTTTTTCTTCCTTCTCAAACATGTGTAAACCCAACCATTCTGTCCAAGAAGATTCAGACATCACTCCATCAATGGTTTTTCAGTACAGAGTGACGAATGATAAGCACAGCAGTAGGAAAAAGGGACAGCATAAGCATAGCAAGAGGAAAAAAAATAAGTCAAACAAGAGAAAAGAAAAAAGAAATTCATCTTCCTCATCTACAGCAGAGAAATCCAGAGTATTATTAGATGGTGTTTCATCATCCTTACCTTGTCGCCAAGGTTCTGTCCCCACCATGGTATCAGATGTTTCAAAAGCTTCAAGTTTAAAGGAAATTGGTGCTTTAATATCCGAAAGAGATGCAGCTTTGAGGAGGATTCAAGAAATAGAACAAATACTATTTACAAAGTACCAGATACCAGTGGTAGACAGTTTTTAGGTATGAAATGGAATACTGGTCTGCTGCAAATACTGTCGAAGTATTTCATCTAGAAGGATGACTCTGTCTAAGAAACTTCTAGTTGAATCAAGTGCTGAACAACATTTAGAGATGCACTGCTCCAGGCAAAATTGCAAAATTGTCCAGGTCAGTATGAGTGGCTTACTGTATTTGGCCAAGGATTTCACCTACAGGATGTAGAAATGATACAGGGTTATGGTGTATGCTGTGTTCTTTGCACTAACCTTGCAAAGTGAGTATTGTAGGAGGAGGAGTCAAAGGGGTCAGCCATGGTCTTGAACACTTTGCCCACGTGAAGGCCAAGTGTAGGCACCTATATCAGCTGTACTAGTAACATTTGCAAACTTTCACAGGAATTTTCATTGAAAACTATTAACTATTCAAATATACCATTATTACAAACACATAAATATTTGATGAAAAACCGACTAAAGTAAGTCTGGTTACCATGCGGTACAGATGACCAAAGTCAATGGGGCTTTAGTGTGTGATTTCTCTCGCGTTAATTTTGTTTACTATGTAAAAGTGAGAAGGTTGTAGAAGGATGTTACAGTTTAAGCTTTGCCAAAGCATGAATATTCATATATTGAAACTTATGAACAGTTGAGAAGTACATTAACTTCAAATAAAGCTGTTGAATATACTGTAGTGAAATTAGATGATCTCTGTCATTGTTGACAGGTGTTAGATTATGTACTGTATGTGAAAAGAGGCGTACATGTTCAACACCTGCTTTAAATAGTGTTTGCACCGGGTACCCGATCGACGATGTCAGGACCCGGTTCTGAAATTGCTACCCGGATCCAAAGTTTCACTAACATAGATTGCACAGTGACAGAACACCTAACATGTTACTTTTTCCTGGCAAAATTTATCACGCACACGCCAAAGAATACTGTACTTGTCATGCCCATACGTAAGATACGTTGGTGTTATATTACATCAACATATGCAAAGCAAAATTTCTTTTTATGACTTTACAACAAACTTGTAGCCTAACAGAAGTTATATTTTTGGGTACCCAGGTACCCGACTGACCATCGACTTCGGGTATCCGGTTTGGACTGGTGCAAACACTAGCTTTGAAGGTAACCCAGGGTCATGAAAGGAGCAACGGCTTTTGCAGCTTACAGTACAACATAAGAAGTTTGTATCTATTACTTAAAAACTAGTGCAAAAAAGGTTTGACCTGTGTTTACTAAATGATCACAGCTCCAAAAAGAACGACTGTAGAAAGGGCCAGAAAAAATCGTCTTCAGTTTGCACAAATTAATCAGGACACTGAGCCCAAGCAAGGGGGGACTCAAAGCCCAAACTTGTAAAATCAGCAAACACCATATAGAAGTAAGACAGAGGTATCAATGACATTATGGACACATGCCTTTGTCATTATAACCTTTGTTGAAGCTATGGGGGGGGGGACATTGAGGCAAAAGAAAAGGGCCCAAAGACCATGTCTTTGAGTGCCTCAGGTTATTTCGAGCCCTGTATGATTATATGTGACAATAAGTTATAAACACTTGGCTTTGGAATCTGCTGTAAGTTTGTAATGAAGTACATAGTTACTCATAGCCCTAAGTGTTTCGACTTCATTTTAAGTCATAACTCATTTTACCATCGTGATCAGTGGTGTTATGGGTTCACACAATTCATTTTTTACACTGTGTTGTTAAAATAAAACAAGCTCTTTGAACGAAGAATAGATGCTGTCATTCTGGAATAACTTTGCTCCGAATAAGTAACAAAATGCTGCTGTACCTCTCTAATGTGTAGCTAGTCATGGTTTGAGATATTCGTGGACAAACTGAAATTTTACTTTGTAAAGTTTTGATGAAATTACATTTTAATAATAAACAAAATAAATGCATTGTGTATCAGAAACAGGTTTTGTCATTGTAGAAGGTGTAAACTGTGGCATTTTTCCTTCACAGAGTAAAGAAGTTCATGCATTACCATATTAACTGGAATAAACGCCCCCCCCCCCCCTCACCCTCCATCCCGATTTTTGCACCACATTGGATGTGTAGTGAAATTGTGAATTACTGAGAGAACAGATTAAAATGAAAATTATAAAGCACGGGGAGAGAAGCTGATACATAGCAAGACTGCTGGCGGATTAGAGGTCCCATGTGAACTGACATTCTCTGCCTCACAATCTTTAATACAGCTTCTGTAGCATAGTGCTGGTATTAAGGTAAGATTCCTTGCTGGTAAATTTGACTCTAACAATAGTCCCCCTTCACAAAAATTTCACTCTCTGGGGTGTTCATTAGAGTAAATACGGATATGTTTACATGGATTTTTCACTCAAAAATTGGTTTTCAGTAACTTGCTCAAACTGTAAACACTTTGTGCTTGGAGTCACTGATAAAATAGTATCTAACAAATTATTTATTGCTCCAGTATGTACTTCAGCTTCCTTGCTACTCATCTTAAAGATGGATTTGCATCACCCCAAGTATGACTTTTACAAAGGGGTAAGCAAAAGTCTCAATTGGTGACTACTCTTTGATTGACATCAGAGTTACCAAATTCAAAAGATGCAGAGCAGCTCATATTACACAGCATGCACAGAGAGTGTTTTGATTACACATAGGGTCTTTTATGCTCACCAGGATGTGGCCTTGAGCAGTGAACTATGTTTGTGTCTGCACAAGGAGAAGTAGTAAAGACAGTTATGGGCGGGGCTTATCACCAAGTAACAGTCATACTTGGGGTGATGCAAATCCCTTTTCAAAGTAGAGCTTTTTATTTAGGCAAGCAATATGTGCCTAGCCTTGTCTGGTATGTTGCTTAAAACAGGACTCAAGTATGAAATTTATTGAAAAAAAAGTGCATATCAAAGAGGCTCACTGGTCCAAGTGTCATCTTCACATGAAGTTTCTCTGCTGATAGATAATGTTCAAAGTTCTTTACTTTGTAATAAAATTAACATCATCCCACTTGACCTCCTATATTATGCATGTTTACCCTTTACTTGCCTGCAAAAAGTGTCCGGCAACTTTTTTAGTGTATAGGTGGAGGGTGCCATGGTGCCCTTACAAGTGATTGTTTTGGTGAAACACTGCACTCACTAAGCAATTCTGTCTCTAAAAGTGTCCATGGCAGTGTAACTTGATAAGAAATAAAACAGGTCATATGATTAGGACTCGTTTAACATTCTGGTAGTATTTGCAAATTAAAGGATTCAAGCAAACAGAAAAAATATTTTGTGTGGTATATATATATATATATCTATCTATCTATCTATCTATCTATCTCTATATATATATATATATATATATATATATATATATATATATATATATATATATATATATATATTATATATATAACGCTGGATCCCACCTTAGGTCGACATCGTCTTAAACACGACCTTAGGCCGACATATAAATATTTCACATATTTGAATGTATCTGCACATCCAGACACTAAAAAATTAAAATAAAAATATGACCATAAACTTCAACAGTGCCAACAACAATATGTATGGTATCTTTAATATGCACGACGTACGCACAAGGAATAATTAAATAAACAAAATATTAAAGGTATTGCGCAATACTTAAGTGTTAACTTAATGTACATTTTTAGATGACGCAAGATAAAACACCCCTTTTTTCACGTGCAAATCTATACCCTATACGTTGCGTTTATTATGCCTTTATGAAGACACAATAAAAAAGGCGCCATGAAGGTATTATATATGCAGTAATTGTATTCAGAATGTATGCAGAAGGGGTTGAAATAGTGGATCAAATATTAGGTTGACACGAAAATGTCGACCTAATGTACATTTTTATAGCAAAGAATGTTGACTGGGATCCAGGTGTGTGTATATATATATATATATGTCAGCAATGGATAAAGCCATAAAGAAATGAGTTACAATGGAGCCTCCAAGTTTAGTTGTGGTCTTCTATCACATGGTTTTAAACTGAAGTCTTCAGCAGACCCTCAAAGCAGAGGTTGTCTATTACATTTGTGTATAATTTTTGCCAGAATTTCTTAATATTAAGACCTCAGCGTTTTTCCTGAACTTGTGGTGCAAGCCATTTTCCAATCAAGACAATGAAAAAGGCTATTTAAATGGTCAGCAACTGTTACTAAGAAGATTTTTGCTAAAAAGTACGTCTAAGAAATCTTACATAGAACTTCTTGTGAGCTGTATGTAAATATTTATTTCTTAGGTCTCATATTTTGAAATTTACACTTCCAAAAGACACTGGGATTGTTATATGAGGAATATAGATATACATGAATTATTACGTTTGTATTTTTTCTTGTATTAAATTTGTTTATCATTTATATTTATTCTTATCAATGAAACTTGGATGTGGTCTACTACCATAAGGTCACCATTGGCCGACAGTTAAGAAGGTCCACTTTTGAATTTAAATTCCATGTTCGTGCATACACTTCTTTCCATTTTAATACTGAGTGTGATGGGCAACATACTTTCCCAGTAAGTTGTTATTTCATTATATCATTTTCCTCACTGCAGGCACTTACATGACTGTATGTCACTCATACCCTTGCAACTTTAGATAGTCTCTTTTCTACATAAAATGTGTGATGAATTGAAAGCTTGGCTTAGCTCTACCTTAAGTGTACAAAAGTCCGCCTCTCACAGTCAGTAACTTAATTGGTCTGTGGCATTCCTCCAAATAAATTTAGCAGTAACCCTATAGTTGTAAATGCAATTTGTGACTGTACTCTGAGTGACATACATTCAAACAAGAGCATCACTCTAAGCAGTCTGTCACTGATTACTTTCTGCCAGACAGCTCACAGACAGCATGTGTTGATGTAGTGGTGAGCGATTTAAACTTATTACTGGCTGTTGTTGCTTTGTCTGGGGTTGCACTAAACAGGTGTTCTTTTGAAATTGGAGTAAGGACTAGAAGTAAATCAAGTTGGGAGAATTTTCACTGTTTTGGTGAGATTTGTTACCCTTTACACTACGGTACAACACATTTACATTAGAAAATAATGACGTGTCTTTACAAACACGGAGATCATTGAACTGTTTTGTTTTGGAAATACCATTTTATTAAGATGGTTGTTGAACATTTTAGGCCCTCTGGAGAGGACCACGAACACAGGACTGCAGTAGACAAGAGTTTAGAATGCCTCACTATCATCTGAGTATACTTGCAGTCAATGTGTCGGTGAACATTATCTTGATCTCCAGGGCTGAATCCCAAACCACCTAACCGAATTCCGTTTCCAGTGGCCACCATTCCGGGCTAATTCCGAGTCCAGTACCCTCCGATTCCGAGCCAATTCCGATTCCGGGCCAATTTCGAGTCCTGCGATTTGACAATGTAGCACCTCATACAAATGCTGTTCGTACGATTTACAATTTGACTCATGATGAAAACGAGCACTATTCAGGAATGAATTTAATACTCTGACTGACCCTGTAATTCAGTTGACTTGACCATTAACCAGGGTTGTTCCCGTTACGCTTTGAAAGTAACTCGTTATAGTTACAGTTAATTCCGTAAAATTGTAACTCGTTACAGTTACTAGTTACAATGTTGAAAAAGTAACTAGTTACAGTTACTTTTGACTAAAAAGTAACTAGCTACATTTCAAAAGTAACTCGTTACTTCAAGGTGAATATACGGTACCTCGGTACCTGAAATGGAGGGGGGGGGGGGGGGCATAATTAGATAGTAAGACGGGGGCACATGAGACGACCGACACCTCATTTGTGCCGGTTATCCTTAGGTGTTCCCCAAAGAAAGTCAATGAAGCTAGCTGATCTTCAATGGGCATTGTCGCAGAGGCTCCTAATGCTCAACATGAAGCAGCGAATCATGATACTGTGTCGGAGCTTACGCAAACTATTTGTTCGAGGAATATGGTTATAACCAAAACTTTTCCAGTTACCAAAGTACTTCTTTGAGGGTTGAAATCTTTATACTCCCATCACACAGTCGGCTAATTTAGAGAGGTTAGCGGCTATGCCGGAAAGGGGAAGAGCGTTGTTTCAGCAGTAAAGTCTTCACCCCTCAAGAGCATAAATATGGTATAATAAGAGGATGAATACATTTGTTAGCAGTAAAATTTTAAAACCTCACCGCTAAGGTTGGGCTAAGTGATATTTCCCCATAAATTTCAAGTTTCACATTGTGTCGATATAAAACAGTGCATAGAAATGGTGATACTATGCAGTTTATACATGCAGATCATGTGCACATAATTCACTTTCCCTTTACAATAGGTAAAGCTTTAAGTCGGACACTTCTCTTTCCAATTAGCTTTGTTAGGATACTTTTAACGCCATTGACCATTTCAATATTCTGCTGTTTTTTTATATTAACCGTACTATTATTCCAGTGTAAGGAGTTACGGACATTGAAAAGAATATGATATAGCCTAAATTCATACGTTTGATTCATCAAATAAAGATACCATACATGTTAAATTAGATGCATAAATGGATGCACGGTGTTTACCAACGCTTGGCACCGTATAGATTTACTGGGCTCCAACGCAAGAGTCCGGATTCGGTTAGCTTAATGCCGGTCTCAAGAGCGTTTTTCTAGATTAGGAATTTGCCCGGGATAGAAGGTTCCGGAATCGAAATTTTTACGGAATGTGATGTAACTGGACTCGGACTCGGAGTTCATTCCAGCCGAGTTCTCAAATATGAAAGTTACATTAAAAGTGTTTAAAGTTCCATTTGTGCACAATGTACAGATCTAAGGTATTGTCACATACAATCAACTAAATTACTCAGGAGGCCAGGCTATGGAAGTGAGTACAAACGATGACTTTGTTAATTAATGGTGGACATGTACGATAGAATTAAAACATCTGTATGTGTGATATGATATACATTGGCAAAAAGACTGGTCTCGGAATTGGTGCCATTGGAATCAAAACTGGCAGAAATTTGAGGATCCTGAGTAGTACCATGCTCGGAAAGATTCGGGAATCTAGAATCGCAGTTAGCTCCGACTCGGATAGGGTGAACACGGGTCCAGCCCTAACGTCTCAAGAGGCAATGATTAAACTTTCAAAGTAAGCTGGTATTTGAATGCCCATGGGCCAACCCGTTTCTCACGGTACACTGTCTCCACTGTGTCCTCTAAAGGACAATATGAGTAAACCAAGGCCCAGCTGACTTTACTTAGAATACATAAAGTCAGCTGAGCCTTAGAGGACCGTTCAGTATTTTTCAAATAATCGCACAAATCGGTCTCATGGATAATAAGCATTGATCTGTCTAATAAGTATTTTGACATACAGATCAATTTTAAACTTATTTCAATCAGGGAGTTGCTATTTGACAACTCCCTGGTTCAATAGACAATCAAGTGGCCCGGCCTGTAAGCCTGCAGCGTGTGCATCTAATATCAACTTCTGATTCTAATCGTGAATAAAATTTGATGTCGGTGAGGGCGACGTCGATAATAGCGATGAATGATAAATAGCCTATATCGAAAATAATTTTACATTTTACTACCAAAGTGTCATCAATTTGAAAATTTTCTGTTATTCTGTTATTAGCTCAAAGAAAATGCAATTTGTGGTCATTTTGACTATTTGTAACGGGAAAGTAACGGGACCCAAATGTAACGCCGTTACAGTTACTTTTACACAGAATTGTAACTAGTTACTTGCTCCGTTACTGAAATGCAAATGTAACTCGTTACAGGGTTCCGTTACACAAAATGTAACTCGTTACAGTAACGGCGTTACTTGTAACTCGTTACTTCCCAACCCTGCCATTAACTTGTTAAATTGTGCACCAATAATAATGCTGCTCGGTAGCATTAATGAAACGTTCGGTTTTTGTGGACTCCACTGGAATGGGCTCCGAGTCCGAGTCCAGCAGAGCTCATTCCGGGCCAGTTCCAATTCTGTGAGCTCCCATTCCGGGCCAATTCCGAGTCCGGCAAAAGATGGAATCGAGTGCGGGTTCGGACTCGAATGTTACAGCCCAGTTGATCTCCCACAGTGTGTAGAACAGAGCAAGTTGCGAAGTCGGGGAATGGGGTTTTGTTTGAGTTGGATTGGT
The DNA here is from genome assembly GCA_029531755.1 of Holothuria leucospilota. NCBI lineage: Eukaryota > Metazoa > Echinodermata > Holothuroidea > Aspidochirotida > Holothuriidae > Holothuria > Holothuria leucospilota. The sequence goes on from CM055971.1 coordinate 35,280,522, forward strand.
TGATAAAATCGATAACCTCTGAATGTAAATTAGGTTTAGACATATGAGTAAAATGTCTGAAATAATTCCATTTTTTCGGCTGTCTTCTCGCGAATCAGTTGTGGGTAATTGCACAGTTACGCCTCCCTGGACGCTTGTGCAGAACTATTGTTTCAAGACCCTGCAGAACCGCAGGTTATCATCATTCATCCCCCTATAGGTACGGATCCCTCTTCTCTGGGCAAAAGAAAAAAAAAATAGAAACTGTGGGGAAAAAAAGGAAGGATATAAAAAGGGACGGAAAGAAAACTACCGAAACTAAGGAGATTTTATAATTTTATGTTATTCCAAGCGAACGATCATAAAACTTGCATCGTTTTCACCTACTTTCGATAGTTGTCTAGTTATTTCTTAAAGAGGAAAAGAAAAATTCAAAACCTTGCACCATCAATTGGCCGTCCGTTGTCCGAGTTGGTCCAACAGCATCGTCACATTGTAATTTTTGTGTTCTGTCTTGTACTCATCAAATAGGCCTATACAATTGTTTACACACCTAGTTGATGCCCCTTGGGTGTCTAGGTAAGCCCATACCCCCCCCCCCCCCCTTCGTATCAAACTTCCTTCATGTTGCGCCCTTACAGTCACATTTGAGGGGAAACTTGTTAGGGATAATGGGTTCAGAGTATTTAAATTTTGCATTTTCGCGGACTTTGTAAATCTACACCGGACCATGGTATGGCCTCCTTTGACAACAAGTTTCATGAGACTGGAAGATAAAATACAGTTTGTGCAACCTACCTATTAAAGTGCTGTACCCTACAATCTTGGAGGCATTTTGGGCGAACGTTTTCTTGATAAACTACGATTGTGGTTCCCCCAATAAGATAGATAGCAGTGGTAGCGCTAGATGGGGAGGAAGGCTGCCCCCACCCCACGGGGAAGTTTTCCAGCTTTTGTCGGGAAGCCGTATCGTTAATATGGGCACGATAAAATATGCAGTACCTGGCAACGGCTACAGCTGGACTTGCACTGGGCGCCAACTTCAGTGTTCAGGCGAATTCACAAAAATGAAAATTACATAATTTCACGCAAGGCTATATTCTTGTTTGCGCACAGTTTAACATAGAATGGTCACACAGTCGGAAATCAGAGATGGCCTAGACTTTGGAACACTCAAGAATCGGAATTGGCCTAAAATAGTAGGCACTGGAATTGGCTCTGGCTCAGAATCGGGTTAGCTGGACGCGGTGGCAGCCCTACTTCACTCTACCTCATGCTGTGCACTGCGAGGCGATGCCCACCGTATTCGAATGAAAGACTTTTGACCTGAATTATTCAGTCTGTAACATACAATATTATACCAATGACATCCACCGAAAACAGTAGCATCCTACCATGCATGGTGCTTACCAGGCGGGTTGCCCCCCCCCCCCCCCGAGCATTTTTTGGTTTAATGTTTATTTTTACAATATTGCTAGTGTTTCACCTATTATACGCTGTAAATAGGTCTGGGAAGTGCCGTTTCCAGCGATTTGGATGGCTTTTTGGGCCAAAATTTTCTTGCGCTGTGCGCCAACTCATGGCCGGTAGCGCGAAGTGCTGAGAGTCTGTGTATGAGCTGCGCCCCCTTGACAAATTCCTGTCTACGTCCCTGGGTGCTACTTCTTAAGAGTAGCTCTATGCTTCTGCACGGTATAACGATGGCTCCACTACTATTTAGCTTCATAGTATAACCTTTGGCACCTACTTATACCCAAGTACGAGAATCATCAAAGCTTCCCTTCTTGAGATATGATGTGTACAAGGTTTTCAGTTTTATCCATGGTGACCTCAGTCAAATCACTTTCGACCTGTACCAAAGACTAAAGGGTTCTTGAACTCAATGAGGAGCATTGATATGTTAAGTATAAGATTCCTCAAAGTTAAGCTTCTTGAGATATTGTGTTCACGTTTAATCGATTTGACCGCTGGCCCGGCGTTTACAAGCTTTCCGTAGTTCACTTCTGAGATTTGTCTGATACCTTCGGGGCCAAGCTACTAACGAAGAACCCGATGCCCAGACTGAGAACCGACGGGTTACGAAGATAATGAAACCGGGTGGAAAGGGGGATTGGTAGGAGAGCCTTCGTACGAAGCCATTCCATGGCAACATATCTTGCACAAAAGACTTGTGCACATGATGTACCCCAGTTAGGCGCTGATTTTAAGTTTTCGGATAACCTGACTAGTGAACTTGTATGAGAGGAGCGTGTAGTTTTGTCTTCACGCAGAGGAAATCTATACCGAATGATTGCAAAGCTAGAACATATCTTTGGACAGCTGGCCCCTGTCAGGGATCGCATGCATTGCATTGTATGCACTCCGTCCGGCCGATGATGATAGTTAAACTTCCTCCCACCTCCTGACCTCGAATTGCCGCTAACAGACAACTATATGTATGGGGATGGAAATGAAATTCACAAGTTTTACAAAAACTATGTAGACTAGAGGTTATTACTCGATAGAGAAGCTTGTCACACTGCCATCAGCTGTGGCCCTGGTACCCAGCTTCAGGGGCCCCTCGCCGCCAGGATGCTCACCATGACCTAGGATCGAGTGGACTCGCAACCTAGGATTTCGGGGTAGCATCATTGCCCAACTATCATGTTGCGGAGAGACTTGGAATGTCTAGAGCTGTGTTGTTGGGATGAGTGAAATTGTTGCTGTACGAAGAAGGGAGAAAGTTTTGGGCACTTCACGCGTAGTGGTCCTTGAGAACATGATGCTGCAGTAGTATCATGGTATGGGGTCCCGTCACTTTCGGACGCAACAATGTGTTGGAATGAAAACATTTTATTGCGCGTAAAGTGTTCCCATACGGTCATACTGTAGTCAGTTGTTGTTTTCACTCCAAAGTCGCTAGGGTAACGGGGAAAGACCCGGATGACCGACTGACCCCATATATTGAACTGGGAGGTCGCCACCCTTTTTAGGGTCACCAAAACATTTCAGAAATTTAAGTTGCCAAAAAATCGGAAGAAAGAAAAGAACTTTCACAGACTATGGAATTTCCGGTAATCTGTAGGCCTTATTCAGAAAAGCAAGTCTCTCGATTCGCTATATGCACCATCTGATGGTGGCGCTTTACGTACAGGCGGTACCTATTAGCCATCCATTGGAGCATGGAGTAACTCCATGATCATAGAGGGTGGCGAATATTACCAAGATAGAAATTGGCAATACCAAGCAAAGCAAATTTGAACGCCACGTCTGCACTACTATTAACGTACCCCTTTTTACCATTTAGAATGGTTCTTTGACGTCTTCTTTTTATTTCCCCCATATTGTCAGCCCTTATTGGTTCCACTGATCCTAAATATTCCTTTTTTTCACACATTCTAAAAACTGTTAGGTAAACTTGTACCCAAGTTGGTTACGTATGCCTCCTGCTAACTGTTGGGTAAAATTTGCCAAAGTTGGTTGCAAAAGTTCCAATTGCTCGGTAAAGGATTACCCAACGAGGCTATTTTTTGGCCAACTTAGGTAGTTTTTTTTTTTTACCCAAACAGTTTAGCAGGAGGCATACGTAACCAACCTGGGGTAAAAGTTTACCCAATAATTTTAGAGTGCAGAACATTTTCTATATATCCTAAAAAGTTCCCTCATTTATTCTTATACTTTTAATACTCTCTGTTGGGAGCCCTACAAATAGCGCGACTGCATGTTCCCGCATGGTAATTCTCAATCCAATTTAACACTGTTGTCTGCTGCACCATTGATGCTCTACTAACTACCCACCCATCTTCCTGGGTCTCTGTTTCCTGGATCCCTTACTTTGCTTCGTGTGTCCGAGGTAGCACTTTCATATTTAGAGATCAGCGGAATGCTTCACTACTAATGTTTCCATTTTGTTACTGATTCCGAAATTTCGGGACGCTGTCCACGGGACCCAAACATCTGATCAGTCCGTTAAAGAGCTTTCCTCACGCTAATGACTACTGTATGTGGAGTCGAAGATGCGTTATTTATGGAGCCTCTGGGTGGTGCAATTGTCAGTTAGGAGAGACGAAAATTAGCACGTAATGCATACTTTTAAAGGGAGAATGCAGTCACCCAAAAAAAGAATTTGTATAGTAGACTATCCTATTTCCTGAATGGCTCTTGAGAATCATGTGACAGTATTTTTCTCAGTCAATTGTAAAATTTACAAAGAGCAACTGCTTGATTTACCTTGAATATGCAGTATTTATGTTCTAAAATATTATGAAAGATACTTGGAAGCGAAATAAGAAGAAATTTGTGACATTTAGCTATTGTTTCAAAATAAGTTTGGGGCGACTAGCTGCTTCAGTTACCTTTAACCAAAAATGGCAATGTATACGTAGGGTGAGCTTAAGACTATTGTATTGCCACCACAATCTTTAAACTAGTACCGCCTCTACCATTACCCATCTTGGGCAGAAATTCAAGAACCTTATGCAGGGGCCGATTAAGGATTTCACAAAGGGCAAGGGGTATAATCCCTGAGGGCAAAGTTCGCACCTACGAGCGTCAAATGTATAAAGCCTCGACGGGGGAGGGGGATCTACGGTAAGACTTGAAATTTAGACCCTTAAAGGCATTTCCTGGCATCTGGCAATCAAAAGAAGCAAACATATCGTACAACAGCATTGGAACCGTCTTAAAAGGTGCCGAAAAGGTGGATGGGCTGAAGCCGGGAAAACCCCCTCTGGATCCGCTCTATAATATGGTGCGTGGAAGACCATTCTTGGGAATACTCTGGACCCTTCTCCTGGGGTACTAGCCTTTTGTGACAAACAAATAGTCATCTTTTCAGAAACAAGTTATCACATAAAGAGAAATTGTGATAGACATGAAATAAAATGTTCTTTAATTTGTGAAAATTTTCAACTAGCTCCTTTCACATGCTTGAAGTTAAATGATCAACTTACACTAAAATAATACTGCAGATTCATCACTTTGTGACAGTAGTTAGCTATAAAATTTTGCCGTAAAAATATCAATCTTATTTTCAAAATAAAAATCGTAATCACAGTTCCAAAATTGTCCTTTAAATCGGAGGTTTTAATGCAAAACTCGACATACAAGTGAAAATTTAATAATATTCATTCCGTTTCCCGTTGATCCAATGTTAAAGGGGGGCTTTCGGTTGTCAGTATGAAAGTGTTGAATAGGTTATTCACTAAAACGTGAATACTTCTTCAAGTTACTTATTTGACGAAATAAGGTATTTGGAGAAGTCGATGGGATGATGTAAAATTCTCTTATACTTTGTTGGTGCCGTTCAGGTTGACAGTACGTCAGACGGGGAAACCCCAGAATGTTGACGGTTTACCGCTGACGTCACGTTCCCTCTTCACAAACGACGTGAAAGACGAAGCGCAGTTTCCGATAAAGAAGTCTGATTGACCTAGTATCATCAGGTCCATCTGAGGCAGCTGTGGGTCTAGATGATGAACTTTGACCTGGTGATGTCAAACACGTAAACACCATTAAACTTCTTTGAATTAATTACGTTAAAATTTAATTACATCGGCAAACCAATTGACTGGCTGGAAAAAGTCAGGGTAACCCTGCCGCGAGGAACGTGTTTTCTTTGGTTTTCGCTTTGCCTTGTCGTCAGGGAGCAAAACACGAAGAAACTCTTTCCCAACCAAAAATGCGGAGGGTCATGGTTAAGAACTCAACTTTAATGAGTATCCAAAATGTTATGACTCAACAGTAAATACATGAAGAACTGCTGGTAACATGCTTCTCTTGAGCAAAAAACAATTAACACATTTTCATTGAATACTATTATGAAAGGAATATGATATTAGTTGCTTTATACTGAAAGCTTTACGCCTATATCGTAGTGGTTAAAAACTGAATAACCCGGACAAGTATGCTACGGCCGAAGCTTGACGTTACTGTTGATTATTACACGTATCTTTTACGATGTCATTGGTTGAACTGTTGTAGTGAACAATAGCGTTATCCATACTAATAAATATGTAGTCTAGGCCTATTTATATTCTCGAAAGCTCCACCTTCACTGAAAGTAAGGTTCATTGTAATAGACTATGGCTCACTGACGTCGAAGAGCGGTAAAGGAAAAGGCTAAACGTAAACAAGTCCCCTTGCGGCAGGGTGATCATGACTAGGCTGGGGACTGAGTTTAAACCAATCAATCAATCCTTGCCATATGTAAATAGCGCTAAACCCCAAACCACATTGTATTAAAATGTGTGTTGGCACAAAAACAATGCAAAAACTAAAAAATAATACTAGAGAACATAAGTGTAGGAAGCTGTCCGATACTGGGGGTGGGCGGTTGACTGTCCGAAACTGGGGGTTGAACGCTGTTTTGGACGCAATTTGATGGACATTTTACGCAAATTAGTGCAAATTTTTGACATCTTTACAGAGGAAACAAATAAGGGGTTTCGTCCTTGGATTGAGGTGGGACGGATGCATACTTTCCGCCTACCACATTTCTGAATAGGGGGTTAAGCCCCCCCCCCTTCCTACGCCTATGCTAGAGAAGGCTTGCAGGCTTCTCGACCCTTTGGCTAAAGTCATGTCCTGTATCTGTTCTTTCAGCCAATCTTAAAAGGTACCACGCATGACAGACCCATGATGTAGGGTCTGAAGGTCAAGGGGTTGGTCATGTTAAGTCTAAGTTGTCCCTTTGGGACGTAGCTCCTTTGGGGAGCAGAATTCCTTCGGGAGTAAACGTTTTGGTTTTCGCCATAGGGCGCTCTTCTCCAGACATTCGAGGGGACTTTGGAAAAGAAACTGCTCATAGGCAAGTTCAAATATACGTTGTTTGAGCAGCTTCTTCAAACAAAAAAAATCTTTTAAAATCCTAGCGGCACTATTGCAGCTCTCACTCTTTCTGCTCTCTCTAGGTTCTCCTTCCCAGTACACTTCCCTGCCTTCCATCTTATAAAGGCCCTCGCAGGTAATGTTATGTTTCGTTCTTTTATGTTTCAAAATTAAAATGGCTTGTCCTACCCCAAGTGGTGTGAGAGCTTCCGTCAGTTCTTTGGAATAGGACAGCCTGTCCGTGGCAATGAAAAGATGTTGCACTGCATATTTTATCACAGCCTTAGTAGTGAGGTCAACAATGTGTTCTACTGTTGGGTAGCACATCTCTATAAAAACAGGTTGACCCGCTGTGAGGCACTGAGGTGACGCCATAACTGTTCGTGCCCCAATAGTCATGCTGCAGCTTGTTACCTGGATTCATGGAGATGAAGTGAAAACATAAAACGTTTCAAAGATATGTAATCCAGTATGCTTTAAACTTTAATACCGTAGCCAGACAATGTGTTGAAAAGGGGCTGAGATAACTTTCAAGTAGGGGTAGGGGGGAGTTAAAGCAATAGTAATTTTTGTTCTAACGTTTTTCCAGAGGTCTGTGCTCCTGGCCCTCCTTGATTACAGACCTGTAACCGTTGCAAAATATATCCTAACAATTTCATGACCACAACCATTTAACGAGAAGCCATAATTATATAAATTCTTCACGGAAAACCTATCACAATTTTCGAGGTGTGACTTCGACCTCTAGTACAATAAAAAATGTGAACTATTCAAGGACGGTAATGCCGGGGAGAAATTGCGAGGGTTGGGATGATGCTGAACGTCTCCCAATAATTTTATAACGAGGAGTATGTATTTACCTTTCAACCCGCAGTATCATTTTCTCTTTTGTTCAAGGGGGTGGGTATGGAGGCATATATTTGTACATGTGGTGTACATTTACTTATGCCAATGTATACACATTCGTCATAACAGGGGCGACCATGGCGCCGCACGTTCTTTCCAAGAATAATATAAAGAAGCACTGTAATGAACGTAAAGAAATATGTGTTGGTGACATTGCCATTTTCGTTTAGATGTAAAACTTCTGTTAGATCTCGTCATATACACTTCATTAATGTCATTGGGTGAGAGCCTCAGAGGGCTCGCCAACTGACTTCTAGCACTTCTCTTCCCCATGGACTCCGTGAAAGGATCATCTCATATTACACTAACTCACAATGGTCCTGACTCACTCCCCCTCACCCCTTCTCCTTCCTATGAGCAATTCACCGATCCGTCACTCTGATGAATACTGAGGATCCAGAGATCAATACCAAGACATACCCAATCAGGCCCAGTTCTGAGGTGTATACCAACATATTTTTCTCCGTGAAACATTCTTGCAATTTCATCCTCGGCACGGGAGAATAAGGAAGGATTCCATTTCAAATATTGATGGATCTTTCGATTTCCTGGCGCCATTGGGAATGAGGCGGGGGCGCAGCGTAATGCCAAGACCGGATGTTCAGCTGATGGAAATCTAAACGTTGAAAATAAGCATCATTATTACAGGGGTCTTTCATGTGACGTCATAGCTGGACGGCAAAAACAAAGAGCTGGAGTACGGCCTTACGTCTTCGCATTGGTATATACTTATACATTCACTACATGATACCGTCCATAAATGACGTCAGAGTAAGACCTCTATCAGGGGTGCCGTGCCATTGGGGCTGGGGGTCGCCCCCCCCCCCATTTCGTCAAGGATAACGTCTCTGTTATCAAAATAGATAAGTGAATTCAATTTCCTTTCTCTTTCCCTTCAAATTTGTGGGGCACGACACCCCGAGCTCTATTGCGTTATTCATGCAAATTTCGCTAAAATCCAAAATGAATTTACACAGTTAGCCAATCTTCAAATGAATGGAGACCGGTTTGAAGGAACTTAGGAAGAGTATAAAAGCTTCAACGATAAACAAAGATATTGTGGATAGAACTCAAGGTTTTATATTTTGATACTGGAGGACAAAATTAGAGATCGGAAGAGTCTTACTGTGCAAAAATTTTTCTTCAGAATAGGCCTACTCATGCAAAAGTGCATTATTGCTAATTGCCGGTTAATAATTCGTGTTTGATGGAAATTCAACTTTATTGATTAAAACATTTTTAAAGCAAACAATTAGTCATTTAAATTGTTGCCTTTTACATATTAACACGTCACTCTACATATTAACAGTACATATATATACGATTGAAATCATAGCCTACACGGTAAAGTACAGTTTGTGAAATGATTGAAAATCAACTTTCTGCGCAAAAACATGTCACAGTGACCATTCAAAAATCTTTAATTTCTTACTGTTTATTCCAGTTGTTTCTTAGCGAGATTGTGCGCTTCTCATTTGAAATATCGGCTTGATCGAATGTATCGTACGGCACAGATTCATCAAAGCTGATATTCAGGTCGTCCCAGAAAGGTCCAAGGGGATTTCCTTCGTAAAAGAGGAAAAAAACACATAAACATGCAAGTATCCACGTGTTGGTCAAAAAAAGTGTCATATGTTGAAATAGGCACCAAAAGTATGTCCAAGGAGTCTAATGGCAACTCCCTGGTATGACATTATGTGAAAAAGAGAAGTGACCAATTTAACATTTCATACGTACCTTTCATGTGACACAAGCTGATTCTCTACTATCCTTGCCTATAGTTTCGATATCGTTCTGAAAGATTCATTCTCATAGTGCTTTTTGATAAGCTTAGGCCTATACTTTGTATACGATGTCATATCTTTCCTTTAAAAGCACAGTTAGAATAGATGTAATAGTCCCTACGTTTACTAGGGTACTGGAGAACTGGCACTAAGCCCAGACCACAGTGGCGAAGCTTTAATATATACTCAGGTGTTAGGTCCTCTTTCACCCCAGGAATAAAAAATGGGCCGCTGGCACCCCTTTCATCTTTTCTAATGGTTTAACCATTTCTCTATTATCAACATTGTTTTTGTTTTTTTCACTTATCATCATTTCATGGTATTATTCTAAGACCATGGTGGACAAAATACCACGACCCCTTCAACTCTACGTCGTAGACAATTTGCATAAATCGTAGACATTCTGGTGCACCGACTGCATCCAACTACGATTGAACATGTTCAATCGGGCCGACGGCCGCTTACGACACGACGAAACTCTAGTCGTGGAACTGGCCACATGGCCACGACCACAGCTGACGGGGTGGATGGTCGCCGTCGTGTCGTGAGTAGCCGTGGCAGTGTGACCGGGGCTTAAGAGCAATTTCATTAGAAATCGTCTGTACACTTAGGGCTAACGTTTATAATGGCGCTCCGCTTAAATCAAAGGATGCAATATACGATCTGCTGCCCCCTCTTTCTGTAGCCCACGAAGTTCAAATTTATGTTACATGCGGTCCTTGTTATTTAACCATAGTTTGGAGTTGACGCTATCAGTGCATGTCTAGTGCAGATGGCCCCAAAACCGCAGGTCCGTTGCCAGAAAAGATACTGAGGGGGGAGAGGACAGTTTTCAGGTTTTCATATTTGGGGGGGGGGGGGGTATCATATGCTATAGAGCATTGGACCAATAGAAATGTTTAATTTTCTATAGTGGGCAAAATTTCTTTCTAAATGGGTAGCCGCCACCATGACTCCTCCCCCCCCCCCCCTTGGATACGAGTGTGCCAAAACGTCAGTCAGGTCACAAGTGCTCTATTTGGTAACGGGTCTTGATGATCTTAAGTTGATTCCTGACTCTGGGTTCAGAAAACAAATCACTCCGCAGGCATTTATATTAGTCATAAACACCATAATAGATAAGGTGATCGCAACGATACAGAACATTTAATCCTTGGATCTAATCGAGGGCTCACCCGACCCGAACCCCCTCCCCCCATTTTCGCATGGTGACCCTGGAAAAATAGATGTAATAAATTTTCTGAAATTGCTCTTAGGGCGTCGTTTCTTATAATGCCGTCGGAAATGCTGGAAGTTAGCCTATTTATGATTTTGTGGCACTCAGAGCCCGGCTTATCGCTTGTTTAAATGCTTCTTTACTCCATAGTCTTCTTGTCCAGACCCCGGACCAAGCCTTGCATTTTGCAGAAGACGGACGATTTTTACCCTATGTTCCTCAAAATTTAGTGACCCGATGTTCTCCATAAATGTATGACCAGACGACTTTCAATTTTTTTGGTATAAAAGGCCTTGTCATAACACTTGCCGCTATTCATTAAACCCCAAACTGAGGTGAATGTGTTGATTACTAAGTGTCCTTGATTTGTGTTCTCTGACGTAAGCTCATGACCTCGTTTCACATGTTTAAATATTGTAACACGTAGTACTGGCAATCTCAATGATTTAACAAATTCTCCTAGTCATGGAAGAATGGCCCCTGGTCCTACGGAATTTACATACCAGGAGCGGCAACGTGGGTTGAACCGGCGCTTGGTCCAATTCTGCTCAATAATGCTTATCCCTGCCCGCCCGGCGGGGATATTTTTTTCATACGCATAGCGAGGGGAAAGTTATGAATTATTCATGTTATCGGAGTCTTTAATTGTCATGACTATTCATAGAGTCTTCCTTCATCGCCTCCGTGCTCCAGTCATAACAGTTCTGTGGTACTGAATGCTAGGAGCTTTACCTGTACAAGTGCCGTCATAAATAAAAAACATTGTCATTTTCAAGGAAAATGTCTTTCAGGGTAAATTTCATGTAATGACAATTTTGCTAAATAGGGAAAGGTCCAGGGCGGACCATCCTCCCCTCCTTGTCAAACTTGTTGTTTGAGAGATCCTTCCCTTTCTGGTTGTTACTCCTTTTGGAAATGCTTTTCCCATGCAGCGAGAGATGTCCCCCAGGACTCTTCCCAAAAAGACATTTAAGAGATATAAAGGAGATCCTCAGTCTTTAGCTAAGATCATGGACATTTTGTTCTTTTCAGTAACTGTCATGAGACTTACGATGTAAAGCTCTGACTTATGACTTGAAGGTTTGACGACTGAGCGACTGTTAATGTTCAGTTTGGTGCTCATTCTGGGGCTATTACTCCACTTGGGACTAGGTGACATGCCAGCTGACTAAAGGAACAGACAGGTAACAGATTGATATTTCAAATCGATTCATATACTAGAAATCATAAAAATGACATGACAATTGTTTCAAATTTGGTGCAAGTTAATTTCACTGAAGCTCTTGAAATTTCAGCCAGAAAGATGAAAGGAACGGTCGGGAAAAATATACAAAAATATACGTAAAGCGGAGTAAAACAGCCATTCTGGGAGCCATCAGTCCCTTATGTCAATACGGAGGCGCATCAAACCTATGCCCAACGTAACAACTTGAACCCTGTAGCTTCGTAGTCCCTCAGTGTATTTGATTCAACCTTAGGAACAAGCGTGGTTGTGTGGGCTAGGTACAGCCTAGGTGTAGCAGCATCAAACCTTATTGTAGTAAGTGCGTCAACCTTCAGGGTAGCCGCGTCAAACTTCAGTGTGGCTGCGTGGACCTTCAGTGTAGCTGCGTCAATCCACTAATATGGGCTGCGTCAAGATTCATTGTGGCTGAGAAGACCCTCAGTGTAGCCTTTACCACCCTCGGTGTAGCTGTGTCCACCATCAGTGTAACTGCGTAGAGCCTCACTGTATTGCCTCAACCGTCAGTAAAATGTGGCTGGTAGACCATGTACCCCTGTGTCTTACAACTTGTAACTTGGGGAAGGTCTAATTAATAGTCTAAAGTGCGGGCGATTTCGGATCGGATTACGGTATATTTTTTTAGTTTTAGTTAGAACATTCTCCATCTCTGGTCGGAGGGAACCAGAAATTTACCAACCTATGTAAATATTTGATTTGTATCAAAGGACTATGTAAATGGAATGTCACCTAATTATTTCGTGACGTCACATCGACAGACGGCTTTTATCGGACTACGCGTGTCCGATAAAAGCTGTCTGTCGATGTGACGTCACGAAATAATTAGTATATATTTCTTTTTCACAGTCATGTGATACGAATCAAATATTTACACAGGTTGGCAAATTTTTGGTTCCCTCCGTCCAGAGATGGAGAAGATTCTAACTAAAACTCAAAATAATCGGACCGTAATCCGATCCGAAATCGCTGTAGTGTAACCCGCGCTTAAATCATAAAGGAAGGGATTTGCACTCCAACGGGGATGTGAAGATTAGCCAAAACACGTGTCCTTTGATTAATTATCTGTTCCTCAACTTCGGGATCCCTTGTCAAGTAATCGCAAACTAACAGTGGCAGTTATAGGTTAACTCGGCAGCCGAGAGCCAGAAATTGTTTTCTTTCAGGAGTGAGATGTGTGACAACAGAAATGTACACTCTAACAGTTTACTTAGGCTACAGACATAAATAACGAGACATTCTCCTAAAAGTTGATGTCCACGTCTTCCCTCAAATATCACCTAAAAGTTTTTCGTTTTCACGTATGTCCTTTCCTCTGTTTTATTACTACAGTATCAAATCCTTTCCCACAGCTGACAAATTGAAGTAGCCTTTTCCTCCTTTCCTCGAAATTTCTTTGTCAGGAGTTCCAACCACGAGGCAAATTGACCAGTCGAGTTTCTTCTTAATTTTTGTTTTACCTTTGCCTGCTGAAACCAGCCAGCCAGCTAGAAACGGAATGTTGGTGCGGAGTACCTGTGGACAGTCCAGCTCGTGGCCAGGACGCTGCACGTTAACCTACCCCTTGGTACAGAACAGCTCCTTCGTCTGTTGGGTCATCTTTTGGATCCGCAGATAACTGTAAAGTTCAGACCTACTGGGCCGTTTACCATGTAAATGGTATGTTAAAACAAGCCTTTCTACAGTCTCGTCCCACCCTTGGCACCTCATCGGATTCAGAGTCAACGTCAATACACGTTGTTTTCCCTTTTCTTCACACAAACCGTACGGTAAGCCTTGCGAAAACATCAATTTCACTTCGATGCAACTAACCCCTCCTATGAAAATCCACACTATCCTGGTATTGTGGAAAAAATGCACTTCATTCTGAATCCACTTGGCAATTTACCCTCGAACAGACCCACCTTTTCCCCCTAAATAACACCAGCTCCCTGTTGCAATGGTTCGTTATGACTTCAAGGGTCTGGGAAAGCCTCACATCCGGAAGGGTCACGGGGCTGCAACTGATTTCCAAGACAGAACGTTGAAAAACTAGGGACATTTTTTCGGTTTGCTTGGGGTAAATTAATTCTGGCCAAGACCCGATCAGATCCCTAGAAAATCATCCGCTGGCATATGGAAACAACTGCGACAACTGGGGATCAGTCCCGATGTCGTCATCTTACCCAAACTCCCAGTCTCCACTTTGAATTACAAACAAACAAAAAACTAAAGAAAAGAACAGCAAAATCAGACACAAACAAATCGTCTGGTACCTCACGTTTCAATATCTCCCGATTGCCCTTTCTGAAATGAAGCGCCATAATCTTCCCCTTTGCTCCATATTATCACCTCTTACTGTCCTTCCTCCAGCACCAGTTATCTTGGACCAATGTTTCGACCCTCTCTTTACTATCGTACCTTTTGAGAATGCATCAAGGTTTCTTTCTTCCATTTGTTTTCGTCTTGGTAGGTCCTGACTCTGATAGCAAGAGAGAATCACTCTATCCTCTGACGGCAGCTTGGTCCTCCTCCAAGTTGACTTAGAAATGTTCCTTCCTCAGAGCATGGAGCTACCACACGGTGTGATAGCTCCATGCTCAAAGATGTCTTCATCAGTCGGGCTCTGTCGGCTTTCTGAATGACTCGCCTTGCCTTGGTATGGCTGCAGTGTCAGCTGTATAAAATTACCACCGTAACACTCACCCAGCGTCTGCCAAGGAGCCGGTAATCCATCTGGATCTCGTGATTCCGTTCCCTGCATTTGAGAACTAAAAACAAAAGGAAAACAAAACACCCAGCCTATCCAGCCGCTGCCACCAGTTTTGAAACCCACCGATTCATACTCCGGGTTCAAGGAATAGGCCGAGAATAAATAATTATTTCAGTTTCAAATGCACAAAATAAATAAAAATGACGGATATATCAATCGTTTCAAAGAAGTAACACAACAAACACACTTGAAAAATTACAGGTAGAAAGATGGTATTGATGGAAGGGAACCCATATGTGCATATCATTGAACATTAAATGGGAGTCAAAAGCAACTAAAGCTGAGGTTGATCAGTTCCTTGTGTCAATACAGGCGCGTCAAATGTCGGTAGATTGTGGTTCGTAGACCATGGCCTCGGTGTGGCCGCGTAAGACATTGTAGCCGCTTCGTCACCCGATGTAACTGCGTCAATATGTAACTGCGTAGACACTTAGTGTGGTCACACCCCCCCCCCCACCCCCGTGAAATGGCATAGGCAATGAATGTAACTGAGCCGTTACTGCGTCAACCCCCAGTGTGATCCCGTACATCCTGGCCTCAGGTGAAGCCACGTACGTCAACCCAGCGGTGTGGCTGCGTAGAACCTCAGTACAGTGGCTTAGGCCCTCAGTACAACATGGCTAAGTAGATCCTGTACTCCGATGTCTTGGAAATAACCACGAGGAGAGATAACCAATAGGCTTGATTACACAGAAAAGATTTCAACTACAACACGAATGGGGAAAAAAGATTAATAAAAAGTTCTCGGATAACTGGCAATTCTATTATTAATCTTCTGCCTAATTCCCTAGTCAAACAATCGTAAAACAGCCAACAGGTAACCTCGACCTTCAACAAACTAACGATAAACGTTAACAATAGAAACTTAGGACCACAACCCTAAGTCCGTAGCCAAGGGGGCGTCTTGGAAAAATTTCCCCCTCTTAGAAGATCAAAAGTGACCATTGGCTTAATATGCATTTACTATATCTCGTCCCCCTGAAAAAATAAGCCACCCCCTAGAAGCTACCTTGCCCCCTTCATTACCTCGTCGGACTGCTGGACTTATCTGTCTCATGGATGCTAGTCAATTGAGCACTGGAAACGCCTACCATTACGAAAGCGAAATCTCTATATAAGTAATTGTGAAACAGTTTACTTACCTTCTTCCAAAAGCCTAAAATACGACCACGTCCTCCCGTACAGATCCCCCAAAACTCCCTGGTTTGGGAATCTACGAGTCACGATAGTTACCTCCTATTTACACATGTAATCCCCATTTACCGCAGTAAGACCCTGGAAAAACAATGGCACAGTGGAAGGGGGGAGCCCTCTGCAGGAGGGCGGCCTCCCAGATACGAAAACAGAGACAAGCATCGATAAAAACGGCAATAAAAAGCCGCCCCTTCCGGCTCTCAGCAAGTTAAACTGACACTCCCCTAGAAGAACAAATCTAGCAAAACCTAAGGGAAAAAAGAGGGAGCAGACCACTAAGGCCTCTGACCCGGAGATTCCAAGCATCAGGGCTGTAACGTCCGAGTCCGGACTCAAGTCGGTTTTTCGTCAGACTCGGAATTGGCTGCAGCTGGACTCGGACTCGAAGCCGATTTCAGCCGAGTCCACAGAATGAAAGTTGAATACCTGTTCCCTGGGGCTACATTGTTATTGGTGCGCAGTTCAACACAACAATGGTCATATACAGTCAATCAAAATACAGCTTTAACCCCTAAACATCCCCGCTCTCAATTGGGTGTAATTGCAGAAGTATATTTTCGAGATACTACATTGTCGAATGGCCGAACTCGGAACTGGCCAGAAATTGAAGAACCTGGAATCGGAATTGGCTCGGAATCCAAAAACTGCTGAGGACGCTCTCCTTCCACTGTTCCATTGTTTTGCCAGGGTCTAATTGCCGTAAAAGGGGATTACACGTGTAAATGGGAGGTAATGAGGGGCAGGCGCGGAGATTTCTTCTCAACGAGGGGGGGGGGTTGACGATCATTCAAAAAATTTACCATGTGAAAAACACAAAGTCAATGGGGGAGTTCCTTGAAAGTGGGGGTTGCAACCCCTCAACCCCCGTTTCTCCACCCCTGATGAGGGGCAATGTAGATTGCCCCAACTGGGACTTAAGCAAAAGACAGAAATAGGTTAGTCTGAGGGCTTACATGGTACTTTGTTATTTATTGTGTCCCCTTAGGGCGTAGCTCCGTGGAAGACATTCCGACATTGCCTGCAGTACGGTGAGCAGGGACAGGATTTGATGTCACAGTGAAAGTGGGGAGAAACTTGGGTAAAATATCCCAAAGCGTCGAAGGAGCGATAGGAGTGAGAAAGGCTCCCTCGAAAGCGTGGGATCGAGGTCCTGCCAAAGGGCCCCCTATTAGGGTCCACGGCAGTGCAACGGTGGTAGACTAAAGCTTTCAGACTCAGAAACTACGTTTCTCCAGAAATAAGGCCTTTTGAAGCTTTGAGCAATTATTCATTAGATTCGCAATAAAAAAAATCATCCAATTTTCACCATACACAAGCGAACAAAAGGTACGCGGGGGAGGAGAGGAGGCTGAAAAACCAATGCACGCCTGCTTTTCAAAATGTTGTAGATTAAGATTATTTTTCACATTGGTCTTCAGGAGAAGAAGAGACTTCGAAGAAAAAGTACGTTCTGCAAGTTCGTGAAACTGATGAAAATCAGGTGACCCCTATAGGTACCACAAACAATTAAAATTTGACCCTTTTATAAAAAGTTGTCCTGAACTACATGACATGTTAATGTTATGATGTTTGGGTTAATGGTTAGAAAATGATGATTTTACTATTTGCACTTGGCTATGAAAGAATGAAAACACCCCAAACTGTTCTACGGGAAGTACTAGCCAGACAGCTTATTTCTAACGTGTGCACGTAGATTTTTCCGAAGAAGACAGCATTTGACAGACTTTTTGTAATGTTCTTCTTCATTCGCAAGAGTCATCTTTTCATAACTTTCCTAATTTCTCTAGTAATCTTTTATTTCCTTTATTATTTTTTTTTTACTATTTTTTACTCTTTTTCGAAGTTGCGGAAAGACGTGAGGAAAGTGCCCCCTCCCCCAATAATCCCAAGACTGCCAGTGGGATACAGCTGTCGTAACCCTTAGTCATAAAAGTTAAAATGATGACCGTGGTACTAGCAACATGGATGCTTTACGACCTTGACTGTCTCGATTCACGCAGTATCTTAGATACCCCATTTCTGTCATGCTCCAATCAGTTACTATCGAATGACCGAACTGTATACTTTTTGATTTTTGATAAACAACTTTTATTGAAAAACTATACTTCTGAGACAAAAGGGGATCAATTTTCATTCAAATAAATATGTGTTGCAATCAACTAAGGTAACGGCGAATAGTTTTGTACTTTTGTTCACGGTAATGTATATATGAAGCGTGTTTGATAGTACGTAATATCAATGTGCCACAAAGTGATGTAATTTAAGCAGTGTGAATATTTTAATAGTAATTAATATGAAAATCCCATTTTTTATCAGAATTACATAATTTAATAACGGTGTAGGCCTATCTATCATTCTTACCTGATTTCATTTTGCAGTCATAAAGAGTGTCTGTGCTCCGTCCGCAGTATCCCTTCCGTTTTCCCGGTGCCCATTCCGTTTCACCAAAATGTTCCAGGAATGTTTCTATTGGAATGACTCTGTGGAATTGGCGCACAGGTTCTATCTGAAACCATTCTGAGAAGGGAATATTTGACCCCTGCCGATTTAAAAAAAACACTAAATTTAAATTAAACCTACAGTTGACGGTAGCCAGCGGTGTATGGGGTGGATGACAGCTCTGTCGAGATATCAAACTAACAACCCCGGCCCCCCCCAACCTAGCCCCCACTCCTGCCGAAATTAACCGGAAACTCAATCTGAAGCATGTTCTTAAACAATTGAGACATGCTTTCAATGGCTTTTGACAACTAAATTCTCATAAAACGACAATAAAGGATCAAAGGCCAATATTAATAAGTGTGGCCTGTTACTCTAAAAATTAATTCAACCTCATTCGCCCCTTCCCACCCTACTCGGCCTACGCCAGTTTCGTATCTGGGTTGCTGGCTGGCTGGCAGCGTGTGCATGTAGACAACTGACCTTTGCTCTAAAAGGTGTCAATACAAGAGTTCTGTTGATTGATTTTGCAAAAGCAAGCGATCCTATGTAGTATTCGGCTTGGTTGCCGAAATTTCCTGTGAATGCAAAGAAAAAGAAAAAACGGCTGGTCTTCTAAACTTAACTTGGGGGAGAGATGGTGAGAAGTATAAAATTTAATAAAAAATATCTGAAGTTGCAAATCATTAGGTAAAAGAATATACGACGCCTTTAACAGAGATTGGTCTGGCTGGAAATCCCTTTCGGTACTGAACACTTAAGCAGCATACACACAACTGATTTTTTTAGTACATACTTGTATATAGATTTGATGTTTCGTTAAGTGGATAACACTGACAGTTTTCGTGTATTAAATGTATAAATCATTTACTCATAAAGCCGTCTTACTCTGGGCGGGTTTGCTTGGGACCGCAACAAAATTTAAAGGGAGAATGCAGTCACCCCAATAAAGAATTGTAGTAGACTATCCTATTTCCTGAACACTGAATGGCTCTTGAGAATCATGTGACAGTATTTTTCTTACTCAATTGTAAAATTTACAAGGAGCAACTGCTTGGTTTACCTTGAATATGTAATATTTATGTCGTAAAATATTATGAAAGATACTTGGAAGAGAAATAAGAAATTTGTGACATTTAGCTATTGTTTCTAATAAGTTTGGGTCGTCTGCTTCTGACCTTTAAGTACATGGCGCAAACGGCTTACCCGCAAAGCAGGTCCCTGGAGTCTTACCTCATTGCTAAGGGCCTGTATACATCTTATGGTTTCTGACTCGCCCTGCCTTAAGGTATTTTCATGTTTGACAAAGTTGAAAATTTTAAAGTCTTATGGGTAGTGATCGGGGCCAAGAGAGATGTAGCTATGATAGTTGTGTTGGAGTGATTGTCGGTGTTCAATATCGGTATCGATATTTATGATATTCCTCATATATTACATACATAGGTGTAATGTTAAAAATGCACTTACATTGTCGATTTACGATCCAACCGACTTTCATAGGCTATACTTCATATAGACTAAGGCTACATTAATTTATTATGTCTGAATATAGAAGCCTATTATTTCACTTCATGTAAATTCAATGTCTTTTCCTGTTGTGTTGTAGTGTAGTTTTGTGTACTGTACAGTGCGCTCATTCAACATCGAATGGGTATCTTCCGATGTTGCGAACTAAAAGATCGTACATCGACAATACCGGCTCAACATTGTTATAAAAAATATCATCGGGCAGGCTTTTGTCGGGGTTACAGCATTTGGCTAAGTTACCTTATCAACTTTTACTATACCGATGAAGAACCAGATTACGAAGTAATTCAAAGGAGCTTGCATTTAGTAAAGCAATCGATGTGGTATTTACTATAGGCTACTTACCCATACAAGGACAGAACATTACATATCCACTGTCATCCCACACAGGGGTGGCATTGTGATCAAGAATTGTCCCACTGTATTCATCTATGGAACCTTCAGAACACTGAGCGGAAGTGTTAACAGTACAATGATCAGTGTTGCTTGCTTTAGCTACGATGCAGAAACAGACGAGTCTGAAAGTATTTTGCAGTGTAAATCCTTTCCATACCTTAGGCCTTGATGAAGACATGATCACAAGACGCTGAAATTTTAAATATGAGGGGACTTTTGATGAAAATATTTTTTTTTATGATCTCATATACTTTAAATTTGATTACAGGTTACGAGCTATAAATTTTGAAAGCAGACCTACAGTAAAAGGACGGACAGAACGACAAACAGAGACAGACAGACGGACGGCGAAGGCGACGACGGCGACGACGACCACGACAACGATGATGATAAATGACTTAATACAGAGCCGCCATCATAAGATATGTTCGGCTGCGCTTTACACACAAAAAAAAAAACTCACAAAACAAGTAATATTTAAGCTTACATTTAAACGATAGTAAATTGTGAGAATGCCTGATATCAGCTGGGGGTCTGTCCTGCAGTGATGGAGCTGCACCAAAGAAGGCACGGTCACCAGCGTCAGTTCTTGTAATGGAGGCCCGAAGCAGGTTGTCACTAAACGAGCGAAGGGTACGGACGGGTTTACAGAAAACAACCAAGTCAATAACGTTGTCATGGGCTAGACCATTTAAAGCCTATAAGCAACCAATAAAATCTTGTATTTTACACGATAAGAAATAGGTAAACAGTGCAGATCTTGTAATACAGGGATTCGCCCTACATGATGGTATTTAAGGGCACCCGAGTGCATGATTAACCTGGCCGCCATATTCTGCACACGTCAGAGGGGGGCTAATATAAACTGAGAAATGCAGTAGAATAAAGTATTTAAGTCCAACCTATAGAAGTAACAAAGGCATTCACAAGTTATTCTTTGGATGAAAGTAAGACGGCGTTTTACAGACTGTATTAATATGGCGTTTCATGGAAAGGGTACTATCAAATACAGCACCGATATTGCGTGTATATGGAGATGGGGGGACATTAGTGTCACCAACATTAGCAGACTGAACAAATTACAATGTTATATTAATAATTGTTAAGCATCCCTTGGTCTAATTCCAACGGAGAGCCATGCAGATGTGGGATTGCGGTCAACACCTTACCAACCCCTTGATCTAACACTTGGCGTTAATCACTTTTGCAAGCATTTAGCTGTCGTCAATACTATGGTGTCAAATATGATTTCGAATTAAACCTTGCCCGGCCTTACTGTATATAATTTGGTAGGTTCATACAAGTTGGGCGTACAAGTGAACAAATCCCCGTCAGAATAGATAGCGATTTTAACAATTGACCCACACTGTATTATGTGTACATTATCGGTGCTGACTTCATAACCTATATATGCAACCTGGTTATTTGTTGACATTGGTCAACGATCTGTACAAACGTACACGAACACTCTCCAAAAGAACTTTTATAAATTGTCAAGATAACACAGTATAGTTGACGGAAGGAAACACCAATACAAACTGTTACAAGCTTTTTCTCACTTAAAAACTGAATTTGTTACAATTGTCACACGCCCACGTTGTAAGTTCTAGATCCAGGTTGCGTGTGAAACATTGAAAGCCCTTGGGTAAGTATGCAATGAGATCAACAGTTCGTGAAAGCAAGGTAAGGTACATATCACGAGCAATGGTGCCTGCAGGATTTTGGACGGAGGTGGGGGCACAGTTTGTGATTCCCCGACAGATATGGGAACGGGTGTCACTAGTGCATCGAAGGTGCACCTTGAGCGCCAAGCTCGAGTTGGCACGCGTGGGGTCCTAGAATACGCGCTTAGGCCACTGGCGGGGTCCAGGGGCAGAGCCCCACGGTCACGGTGGAGACTTCCAGGAGAGCCCCCCGGAAGCTCCTGCAATGTAACATAACAATACCGCCGAAAATTGGGTGAAGCGGCTCTGTTTAACAGTTTTATTCCTTTCAGATTTGTGAAATTCAGTGTTAATTACTGAGGATACAGGTTAATTAGAAGACACAAATGAACTTCCAAATCATATCCATGGAAAGAACGACTCTTGATATATTTTATTTCTCCCGATTAAATACCAGGTTATTTCGTCATAGGTGAATACAACGCAGGCACGCAGCCAGAAATTTGCCAAGGCGGGGGGGGGGAGGGGAGGGGAAGCCTGTAGGCAAACTATCTAAGCGTAGCGTCACCATAGGTTGGCGCGAAGCGTACAAGAAAATTTGGCCGAAAATACCTGGAAATAGCACTTCCTATGCCGTGTAAGTTGCATCTAAACATCTTTTTATTTTGAGTTACTAGCAATATCATAGAAAAAATCATTAAAAAATACCAAAACTATGCTGGGGGGGGGGGCGGCTTCCCCCTTCGCCTCCCTCCCTTGGCTACGCGCCTGTTCCCAGTCTTTGTAAGTTTGCATCTAAACATTTTTAGTTTGAGTTAAAAAATTTTTAGTTTGAGTTACTACAATATCATAACAACATCATTAAAAAATACCAAAAATATGCTCAAGAGGGAGGATTCTCCCTTCACCCCCCCCCCTCCTTGGCGACGCGCCTGATACAACCAGTGATAGGGTAATTTTGCATGTTTCTTACTTTCAGTACGTTCACGCCTTAGAAGGGCTATTTCGGATTACATCAACCTAATTTTGCATAAGAAAAACCCATTGTGTTTAGGAGGCGCTAGGGTTCTAAAAGACAAGTAAAGGCATTTCCGTAGGCGCAATTAGTTGTTTCCGGCAGTGAAGCAGCCTGTACTCTACAAATTGATTTCGTTGCACTTCTAGCCACTCCTTCAGTTTTAAACCAAACCTCCTGTCTCAGGTCTCATACAGAGCCACAGCAGACTGCATTTAGTTTAAATTGCTTGAGGCAATGGGGTCTACCCGATATTCATAAGGGTTTTATTCATAAGGGTCACTGTTCATAAGGTTCTTTAGTTATAAGGTTTATTATTCATAAGGGTCGTTATTCATAATCGTAAAAGGTTCTTTGTTCAGGGAGCTGTTTGGGCTCCCTGCTTTGTTCATGAGGCTCGTTATTCATAATAGAAAAAAGTTGATATTCATAAGAGGAAAAAGGGTTCGTTATTCATAATAGGAAAAGAGGTTCGATATTCATAATAGGGAAAAAGATTCCATATTCATAATAGAAAAAGGCATTCGTTATTTATAGCCTAACAGTAAAAAAAGGTTCGAAATTCATAAAAGGAAAAGGGATTCGTTATTTATAATAATAAAAAAGGTTCGAAATTCATAATAGGAAAGGGGTTTCGATATTCATAATAAGGGAAAAGGCGATTTTCAGCTTTCAAGGTTTCCTGTATATTGTAGGAGGGGGCACACCCTTGAAACTCCCAGGGATGATCGGCCAATGTGTTGTCTACAACATGTTGACGGCGTTTTTGGATGGTCTATTTAGATTGGCTGTAACTGGCCTTTCAAAGAGACTAGTCGAATTTTTCTTGATTATGAATAGCAAACCTTATTCTCGATTAGGAACAACGAACCTTTCTTTCGATTATGAATAGCGACCTTTTTTCCGATTATGAATAGCGAACCTTATTTTCGATTATGAGTATCAATCTTTTCCTAAATAGGAATAGTGAACCTTTTTTATTGTAACTAATGAACCTTTTTTCGATTATGAACCTTGAACCCTTTTTTGGTTATGAACATCGAACCTTATTCTCGATTATGGATAGCGAACCTTATGAACAATTAACGTTTTATCCTTTATTTTTATGAACAACGAACCTTATGGACAATGAACCTTTTTTGCCGTTCAGCACGTTATGAATCACGACCCTTATGAACATTGACCCTCATGAATAAAAAAAAAAACCTTATGAATATCGAGCTGTCCCCGAGGCAATATTGTCAAACACAGTGTGTGTGAGCTTAATTGGGAACACAGCTGACTGTACAAGTCATGATCAACCAGAGTGAAACTGTACTGTTTGAATGAATGTCAAAGTGCAATTATCAACTGTATTTAGCCTGAACTCTAGGGTATTCCTAAATATATTTGGAAAGAGAGTTGCAAGCAACTACCAGGTTTGGGGATGCCATATAGGAATTTAAACAATGAGCTAACTTTACAATGCAGCAATATGGCATACAACGAAAGTTGCCTTTTGAGCCGGGTTGAATTGGCTTGGTGGTTAATTCAGTGTATTGCCATCGGCATACTAGAGGTCCCCGGATCAAATTCTGGTGAAACCAGTTGGAAATTTTCTGAGGACTAAAATTTACTTGTTCAGCAGTGACGCTGATGTGTTTCATTTGGTAAATTTTAATTGGTTAGGCTATCTGACTGTCCGATTCAGGAAGTTGTGAGCTTTGCTCGGTTCAACTGTAAAGCAGTGGTGCAGAGCAAGGAACCTCCACCCCTCCCAGCCTTTGGGAAAGTGGCTAAAGACTGGGGATACACTCACGTCCGTCGGATGGGGACGTTAAATGGCGGTCCCGGGAGCAGGATTGGGAGCGATTAGCAAACACCTGCCTCGTTAACCTCTGAGCACTAGTCGAAAAGTGAAAGCGAATCTCGCCGCTGTTCATCCACGCTCACTCTGGTATACGGTCCTGCCAATTGGCTTCCTGGCCCTCAAACGTAACTTAAAACTTAGTTACCATGAAACGATCAGGTCTCACCAATAAACCCGCGGCCCACGAATGGCTTCATCTACGGCTTCCCTAAATGCGATGTATTACACGGGTGACTAATGCTGCATTGTTAAATTTTGAAATTTTGGGCCAACACATTATTCTTGAGCTACAAATAACTGAATGGCATCTGTGAGAACCTTGTTTCTTGAAAATAATGCTACTGTGCTGTCATGCAGCCTTACTATGAATCACCTATCATTCGGTATTTATGGATCATTGAAATTTTTTCTGTACCACCAACGCAATTCCCTTCAGTCTGCTCAGGGTCTATTTGACGTTGCTTGGCGATCTGGAACAGTAACCGCATTCGCTCACAGGGGAAAAACAGCAGGGTGCCACATTGACGTGTGAAAAAAACAGTCACACTGTGGTATTAGTGAGCATTATCAGCACCCAGGCGGACAACTTAGCTCGGTAGCTATTGTCAACACGACTGATAACGTTCAAAGGGTACAAAAGTTGCGATCTGGTAGCTACATTGTTGCATCCTAGGGCAAATTTCCCATGATCCTTCACTACGCTGGTGGTGGTGCCGTTTCACTCATTAACTCCGTGGCCAGATGGAACGTTTAGTGGCATGATAGGAATCCATGGGTGCACTTTCCCCATCCCTCACCTGAGAATGCAGGTCAGGAGAGGGCAAAGTAACAACATTTAAACCTGCAGTATTTTATGTAAAGTTGTAATTGTGTTTCATTCTAAACCAAACCCACAGACAGCGACGGTATCCCATGATTACCATGTCTTGGGGTACAGAACAGTCACCAGTATAAGTAAGCCTACCATTCACACTTTATTACTGATGATATCCGACAAAATTTATGAGTTAGAAACACAGACTGATCTCAAAACGTGAAGCTATATGCGATAGGTGGATACATTCTTAAAGGATGTTAAAGCCACTCAGATAGTTTTGAAGCATCGGCTAAATCTTACAGATCTCCACTTATTTCCCTGACACTTTGAAAGGTTTTCGATCATGAATATTGAACTTTTAAAGTTACCTATAAAGCGTTACTCTGCACGGGATGTAATAATTAAGTGACACAATTATTGTCACATGACGTGGCCCTAAGGCATTGTATAACCACCAGGACGTGTCGTGCTAAGATACAATATTTTTTAAATTTTCCAGCGACTAGCAATGCTATGGCAGTAGCGACAATCCACAGTCTTACCTTAGACGTAGCAGACGACAAATCCCTTTTGTATGAAGTACCTAATCCAGTGTAAGTATTATAGAAATGTCAAGAAAGATACAAGGGACAGATTACTGTGTGACCTTGGCGGTGCAAATCTCACTTCAAAGCGATGTATCTCCTTCCGAATAACAACTCCCTGAACATCAAAGTTTGAAGATTAGAAAAGTGCGGAGTACCTCACATTTCACACAATGCAGACAATGATCTGATTGCAAATAAGGCCTTGTATGACCACCAGGACATGGCCCTAAGTTTTAGGAGGGGCTATAAGTTAACTTAGCAGGGAGAATTGGAAACAGCTAGGATGACGATATTTGTCCTTTAAATGAATTTCCATATCAAGAATATTTTACCAAGCTTGATCGGCGTCTCTGACCTTGAACCTAGAAGATTGTATGGCGATCTTACTAAGGTTTTCGGTGTTGACTGTGATTACTGTGGTTGCCTTTTGATCGTTTTATCAGGGAGTTGTTATTCGGAAGGTGATACATCGCTTTGAAGTGAGGTTTGCACCGCCAAGGTCACACAGTAATCTGTCCCTTGTATCTTTCTTGGCATTTCTGTAATACTTACATTGGATAAGGTAGTTCATGCAAAAGGGATTTGTCGTTTGCTACATTTACGGTAAGACTAGGGCTTGTCGATACTGCCATAGCATGACAAGTCGCTGGAAAATTAAAAAATGTATCTTTGGACGCTCGGTGACGCGGATGAGAGTTTACTAGCAAGGGTTTACGTTAAATATTAACATGATTCTATACCTTCTCATTTCAGGAAACTTTCCTTGTTTTGACAAAAAATTTAACTGTTGCCTCTGCAGCTCATTTGCATGAAGTTCATTCTTTAGGAAGAGGCAGACTTCACTGATTTATTTTAATGAAACAGTCATTTCGAGTACTGTATCTCCTGCCCCCAACTTGATGGCTGCTTAAACCAAGGAATTGTTACTTAACAACTTCCCTGCGTAAACCTACTCTTCAAAGTATTGTCCTGACTAAGGCAATTGTGATAGGATCAGTAGACCCTGAATGATGTTGCTTACATTCTGATATCAAACTGAAGCCAACGAATCAATGGAACAAACACCCATCAGCCCAACATTAAGTAGCTTATCACTTTGGATTTAGTGGGCCTTAAGGTATTAGCATACCTCCTTCCAAATAGTAGGTCCCCTTGGTTTATCAAACATATAACACAAGAGGTTTATAAGTTTAAAGCTAAAGAAGGTTAGTATCTCAAGGTTACGTGATTTTTTTCTTTACATGCGAGGATAAATGAGTAGAACGGTTCCAAACTGCCTTTTCTAGGTCAGATAATCAAAGACGTTTTTCCAAAAATTTAAAACATTATGTTAAAAGTGAGGTTAGGATTAAATTAATAAGTTGGAGTTTCCAACCAAAGAACATTAAGGATGGTCTTTCATAACCTGAGGTCAAAAGTAGGAAGTGATTTTGACCATTTTTTTTCGAAAGTGCGTCATATATTTGATGTACAAGATTTTGATTAATCGTAACAGGCCAGTAGCTAGAAGGTTCTGAAGGGGGATAGCTTCCAGGGAGGGGAGTGGAGGGGTGAAAAATTGTTTTAAGTTGGGATTGGCGAGGTATACTGAAATGCATTCAAGCAATGGTAACTTTATCTTCTGGGGGAGAATTTTTTCCAGGGGGGCTCCCATACCCCCGCCCCTATAGCTACGTGTTTGAATCATTGTAGTAGTACCTTGTTCTGCAGTATAAAGCCGTGGTCACACTACAACGAATTCGGATCGGATTCCGATCCGATTTTTCCGAGTTTTTGTTAAAATCTTCTCCATTTCGAGTCAGTGATTTTCTTTTTATGACA
This sequence comes from Holothuria leucospilota, assembly GCA_029531755.1. Classification (NCBI taxonomy): domain Eukaryota; kingdom Metazoa; phylum Echinodermata; class Holothuroidea; order Aspidochirotida; family Holothuriidae; genus Holothuria; species Holothuria leucospilota. The sequence continues at coordinate 35,308,515 of CM055971.1, forward strand.
TCAGTCCGACGGACAGCAAATCATATAATTACACAGGTTGGCAAATTTTGGGTTCTTTCCGACCCGAAATGGAGAAGATTTTAATTAAAACTCACGCGGCTTAAGTCCCTTCTGTGCAGGAGTCTGTGGTGATGAAGGTGGTTGGATATGTCTTGACTGGTGTCAAGATCGTCCAGGACTGAGTTGACTAAACTTCTAGTGTAAGGAACACAATGATTCGAGTCATTAACGTCACTCTCCTCAAGTCATTAACAACGAATGACTTACAGAGGAGCAATACGGGTGGAGCAGCTATCACTTGAGCCAGAGCGCTTCTTGAAAGAACTGGCACCGGGAAGTCTTGAGCTGATATTAGCCTATAATATATCTAAACATATGTACCTGATGTTAGAAAAGAGGCTCCAGGATATGATTACTACAAATGCTATGTAGCTTAGGCTATCTTCACCCCTGATTACTCAATTCTATATGAAATTGATTGACTTTTACAAATATGTTAGTTTGCCAATAGTGTAAACGGCTCCTCCAATGCTTTGGGTAGCAGGCTCTTTCTATTACCATCGATTACAACCCACAAAGTTAGTCAGATCGAGTTCCCTCTTGTTGTGACTTGGCGTTCTGCTGCATTTTTTCAATTTTTCAGAGGGTTTTATAAGAGAAAGAAAAATCTTGCCTTTATCCTCAGTCTCACCATAAGACAAAACTTATTAAACTAAAACCATAGGACGAAATACACAAGACCAGAACAACCTCGATGATACATTCTCCTAAATTCTAATAACAGCAGCAGTAAAAGAAAACCATCACACCGAACGTTTATAAGAACTTGGGTGATTAACTCAAGTCTTACATCATCAAATTTTAAAGGGGAATTTTCATGATCCCAGACAGTTCCAATTCTCCCAACTATCCATCTTCTAGCTCCTCCCATAACTGTATGAGGCTCTTCCTTGTGCAAGAATAAACCTGTTTTATTGCTTAAGGCCATGTCCTGGTGAGCATACAAGGCTATAAAATGTAATAAAAGTACTCTCTCTCTGCCTTGTGTGGAATGTGAGCTACTCTGCATCTTTCAAATTTTCAAACTTTGATGTCAATCAAAGAGCAGTCACCAACTGAGAATTTTGATATACATACACTAAAAATATACTTTGGGGTGATGACTGTCTGTCTTTAAAGACAGATTTTAGCAAGCACAAACTCCACCGGCAGATCGGCGGGCATGTCACATGATGCTTTTGGCATTGAGATTGGACACTCGGTCCCATTTAATGTTTACGTTTGACCTGTTCACGGTCAGGAAGCTACGTGGGTTCATCGAGAACCCTAGCTACGCAGTTTGATTAAAGATAAACACTGGCGAAATGCCCTTTCTACATTCGACTATTGCTAGGATAATGAGTGTAATTATCGCCCCAACACCGCACCGCTAATGTCCCCATCCGACGGACCAGAGTGTATCTCCAGTCTTGGTCCACTTTCCCACTTTCCTAAAGATTAGGAAGGGTGCTTGCTCTGCATGTCTGCTCGACAGCTGAAACGAGAAAAGATCTGAAGCGTAAAACTCTCTAAATGGAACATACTTCCTGCGTCAGCAACAAGAGGTCCAAGTTTAAATCCCCATTTTCAAACTCCCTGAAGAGTGAAAGATTAGAATTACAATCACTTAAACACTAGACGGTAATATGTAGCCTACTTACTTCCACGTAAGCACCTGTCTCAACGGCAGTTACCCGACTTCTCAAGACAACCAGGTGTTAGTTTCAAAACATGATCCTGATTTCTGTCTTTATCACACTGTTTAACTTACATAAGCGAGCCAGGAGTCAGGCTTGAAAGGTGAGGTCCGCGGCACTTAATTCGGCTTTCTGTGTCTGCTTTCATCCCTTTTGTGGTTTTGTGGTAAGGATAATTTCAATTGCCCATTTAAGATTGAAGTATTGGCAAGTCACAAAATCATGCAGGGGTCACAGGAGCAGTCGAGCATAACCGCTGGCTTGGCCTTTTCAGATGAATACGCTTTAGCGTACCGCGAATTCCAGTACATTAGATTGCCTGAGACCGAGTCAACAAAGGACGACTGAGCCATCATTTACATATATTCTGTGGCACATAGAATCTATTTTGTAGCATTCAATAAATTGTTCGAAAGAGTTCCATACGCTAGGATAATTCCTTACTTTGTAGCTTCGTAGAGCCGCCCTGACTACAGTACTCGTACAGTACAGTTCACGATGAAAATGCCGAACGATTGGTGGCGTCCTCTCATATTTCCAAAATGAGTCGGTAGGATTTCTAGTCGCAGTCATACAATGGCCCTTTACCGTACAAAACCAGAGGAGACGCTGCTGCTAAGCTGATAATTCTTTACACGTTGTTTAGATTAAATAGTCTTACTTATTTTTTATTCTTCTTTTTGTATCTTTTAAATTGTATTTTGTAAAATTGACTTGTTCTCGAGAGAAGCCAGAAGAAGAACGAAAAATCGACGCCGTGCTACCACCGTGACTAGTCCTTGTCAATCACTCCTTCATTTAGGCCCCTGATTCTGGACTCACGGGTAGCTAGAATTTTTGGGTGGCCTGAAACTATGCCACATAATTTCAACTTTTTCTTTTGTTAAGAAAATATTTGTTGTAAATAGTTCTGTGAGACTTCTGCCACTCCAAGAGGCAAGAGGTTCATAAGAGTTACGACTCCAAATTAGAAACTTAACTGAACAATGTCTACCAACATCGATGCTCTAAGTTATGCATGCAACTGCATACCGCGGTAAAAAGTTATCATATTGACATTCTAACTTATGCGTGCAACATACCGTGGTAAAAACTACCCTATTGAAAAGTTTATAGCATTAGTTCCATATGAGCGGAGTCCAGCCCGTGGAAGGGCAACAGGATGATTTCCATTTGGTTTCTTCTGAGACCTTAAAATGAATCTCTGTTGAATTGTTTCCCTTGCTACCTTGGAAAAAAATCATTTTATGTCCATGGATACATGGACTCATAATTCGGGATTTTTAATCATGAAAAATGTAGAGGGATAAACATACTTGTAAGATATTAAAATGACAGCTTCATTTTGTATCTCAACCTCTTCCAAGTTAAAAATTGGGCTAAGAGGAAGGGTGCCCCTCCCTAGAAGGCTTAAATTTCACCCCCCCCCCCCATTATGGTGATTGTTTAGAGGAAACTGCAGTCACCCCAGTTAAAACAGTTTACCTCGGTATCCCAATTTATGAATGGCTCCTTTTAGACATGTGACAATATTTTTGTTTCTGAATTGTTCAATTCATAAGAAATAACTCAATGCTTTACCTTTTGTTTGTAATATTTATGTTCAAAATATCTTCAGGGGTACTTGTAAGGTAATAAGAGGGGATTTGCAAGAGTTTGCTGATTTTTCAAAGCAATTTTGGGGCGACTGCTGATTCCCTTTAAGGAACAGGATAACTTTTCCGGAGCAAATCTAGATTTCTTGTTTCAAATAGCTATCCGCTTTTAGTTAAGTTTTAGCCGCTGTGGACCGTGCTTGCATCCAGACCCGTAGTCAAGGGGCCAGGCGGTGACGTCCTTCTAGGAAAATTTTCACATTCCAGAAAATCTTAAATTGCTATTACCTTAATACATCCTAGTACATCTCGTTCCGGAAAGTATTTTGCCCCCAACTCTCGCTCCCCCTATTTATTACCTTGCATGGCTAAGAACATGATTGAATGTAGCCTTAGAAAAATGAGGACACTGGCTTTGGGATCGTCCTTTTATTCATAATTTTCACAGGAGTACACAATGTACTTTGAAAAGTGTGAAAATGTGGAAGAGGTGGTTTTTTTGGAAAAACTCACTGTTATTAAATACACTTTGAAAAAGCCTAGCTGGGTTCTTTACACCCCTAAAAATATACCGTTCTGTTTGTGAGCTTGTGTAAATGATGAAAAAGGAATAATCCCTTAGGCTATCGCCCGGTATCTGGGTAGAGACAGGAAGCCGCATCTCCTCTGTCGGTTAGCTAAGATAGCTTTTCAGCCAGTTTCTATGACAGGCGAGAGGAAGGGATTACTATTAGCAGACTATATCAAGCAAAAATGGTGAACGGCTCCAGTCATTGATTACTGCTATCTTGCGAGTTTTAATGTTAAAAATACCTCACGAGCTCATTCTTTTAAACTTGTGAAACATTGTCGGGAGACAGATTTTATGAAAATTTGCTTTTAAATTAGGGTCGTAGATTCATGGAATAGCCCCCCAGCGAGTAGTGGAAGCTCACTCAGTTACCACTTTTTAAAGCAGACTCGACAAAATGTGGAAAAAAATTGGATGTAAAAAAATCATCCTTATTGGCCTAGATATCCTTCTGCTGACGATGGTTTGTCAAGACAGCGTCCGTAATGTATGTCATGTCATATCGTATCATATCATGTGTCATATCATTCATCATACCATATTACATAACACCTTATTAATTTCTCTATATCTAATTGGAAGACTTGTGGTCGCTTGCCATGCCTGAGTTGGTACTGCAGTCATCACTGTTGTGCTGGTCGACCGTGGGTAAGTATACAAAAAATGAATGTTTATGAGTGCGATAGTATACAAATAATGAATGTTTATGAGTGCGATAGTATGAATTATTTCACGAGTTGAAAGATTGAACTTTCTATTCAAAGAGGCTAAGCCGAGTTGAATAGAATATTAAATCTTTCAAGGAATGAAATTATTATACTATCGCACGAATGAGAAACATTCATTATTTGTTTTAGCCTGTCTACCCAGAAGTCTGTCCGTCGGTGCTAGAGCGAGTCTTTTCCGAAGTCAGACAGTCCTCCCAGAGTAAATCAGTCCATCCGAAATTCTGTCAATCTGTTCCAGACCGTCAACTGGGCTTAAGAGTCTATCAGTCTCTTCGTGTTGGCATCTGCACGACGGTCCCAGAGTCAGCCTGTCCGCCCCGATTTCTGCAAAGCGTTCCCAAAATCTGTCAATCTGCCCATTTCAGAGTCTGTCAGCCACTTTTGGGGCTGTCATTTTGTACCGTCCCGGATTCAGTATGTCTATCAGTTCGAGGGTCATCAAGTGCACTTCCCGGGGTTAGTCTCCGGAGTCCGTCGCTATCAGAGTTAGTCCATCGGACCCGAAGCCTTGTCTGTCCGAAAGCATATTCCTCACCCAGCATCTATTCTCCGGTTCATATATTCCCGATCCGGTTCGTATCGTCCGGAATCTAAAGGCCCATTTCACATGAGTCAAATCTTGTTCAATTCAGGTTCTTACTCAGTACAGCTCCGCCACACTTGATTTAGTCCGTTAGATGGGGACGCTAATTGGTACCCCTCAGTGGCAGGACCGGGGCCGTTTACTTTGTATCTACTTTATTTTTCTCTTAACATTAGTCGTAATAGCCAGAGGTGATCTCTCCAATATTCATCCACGACCTGTACGTGATACTAAGTTGGCCGGCATGTGATGTACTTGTAATCCAGTTGAATTATGCTGTATTTAAAGTATTCGTTGGGGTATTCCAGCTGAGGCATTACAACGACACAACTTGAAAAATGTATCTATATTTCAGTTTAAGGCAGGCATTTATCACCCCAAAATACCTTTAATTTTAGGGGCAACCCGGATTCGTAATCAGTGACTGTTAAATTACCAGAAAATAATGTCCTTAAAATGTTAGCCACACTGATTATTCCGGAGCTCGAGCTCGTATTAGCCCGCTATACACTTTCACCCAGTAAAGCGGTGTGAGGGCCGACAAAATTGCTAGCACTTTTTGCTCGCTGAATGATTCAACAAGTTAAAAAGTGCAACCTGTTGACGGGATAAACACATTATAAGTTTACAGCAATTCTCCTGACACTCCTAATTGAATGAAATCTTAAAGCTAAAGGTATCAAGCTGCCGAAACTCATTCTGTCAATCTTATTTCGAAAATACTAAAAACTGATATGGTTGAACACCATCCGAATGGGAGACTTAGGTCTACCCTTATCATATTCCTTTCTAAATTCTTACCCTAAAATGCATACAAGGAGGTGTACTCTTTTAATTAAACACTTTTGCCGTACTTTTTAAACATATTTAAACCCTAAACAGCTATTAACATTAAACCTTTAGCATAAATTTCATGTTTAGCAATTAAACGTGTTTTAGCAGTCTATTTAAGGATTTGGCAAGTGTGTTTAGTATTTGAATATGTTTACTACAGGTACGCGGGGCTAAAAAGAGTTTAAAAAATGTTTAAACTCCCAAATACTGTACTGGTACATTTGTAACTTCACGGCTGAGACACCTGATGTTAAGCAGAGCAAAAGACAGGATCCCAGATGTCATTGAGGGCATAAAATGCTTGTGTGTTACTCTTGGCATGCACCTGTGGTTCCTTTGTAAATACATCTGCCTTCAAACTGGAAGAAGCTTCTCTCTCTGTTACACTGTCTTCAGTAGCAAACTGTAGTGTGTTTTGAACTTGATAAGGGCAACGTTGTTGCTGAAAATTTGTTGTGCCTTTTAAAATAAATTACTAAATTAGTCTGAAATGGCTTCGGTGTATCGTTTCAGTAATAATTTCCCAAATACTGTTTACAGAGTTTAGCATGGAAAATGACGACATGCTACGAAAGGCAGTATATATTGAAATGCCCACTACATTTGAGTGGCTTTTAATTCTGATCGAAAAAGCAAGCAAAGCTGGCAAGTTAAAAACACTGAGGTTTACTTTAAGGAGCGTTAGTCTGGCAAGCAACGTACCTACCGGTACTTCGACGGCTGGACAACTTGAGTTTAGTATCAAGTCTATCCCTACGCCCAAGTGTGAGGAAAGCTGGAGTGCCCGGGAAAAAATCACCTACCCAGGGGCGTAAATACGGGGGGGGGTTCGGTGGAGGTAACACCCCGTGAAAATCAAAAGTCGGTCTCTGAGGGCCAAAAAATCGGTCTCAAATTCAGTTCGTTAAAAAGTTAATTGATCTTTTACCTGCCCTGAGTTTCATTTGTTCCCGTGGAAAAATAGGGAAGGTTGTAGTTGGTCCCAGAATAGTTCACACTCCCTGCGAATTCATGTATATAGGCCCCTGCACCTACCGAGAGAGGAATTTGAACCGGAGCATGAAAGCTATTGGTGTACGACCGCGTAATCACTTGGCCAACCATGAATGGCCTTCGGAGCCAAGGGACTGGGGAATACACCCCCGCCCCCACATAGGCTAGATCGATATTGTCTTCCAAGAATTAGCTGTGCCTGATAACGGCCAAATGTTACCTTGGAAAATGTCAAAAATCCAAGTGATAAAAAGCCTCAGCTCTCCCGTCCCCCGCTCCACCCAAACCCACCCACACACTACAGCAACGTCGCTAGAACCCTTTGCCCACCCTATATTTTCAAAAAATATAACTGACATTTCAGCTGAAATTGATATTCTTCTCCACTGTAGGGAAGATTCAGATGCGGTCAAGCGTTAGTTTAATATGAAATAAAACAGAAACCTGTAAAACTTACAGCAGACAGTTGTTACGCTCGAGATGGTCATAACTTCTTTAGGCCATTATATATAGTGTCATTTCCTTCGCGGTGGAGGGGTGGGGGTGGGGTGTCCTCAATAAAGCAGAAAACGTCATTCTGATAAGACAATTTCCTATTTTTCGAGTCGATAAGGTTCAAAGGTGTACCTGGATAAGTAAAAGTTTTCCATTATACTTCACACTTGCCTCGTAGCATGATAATGATGACCAGATAGCTGATTGCAAGAAAGTTTTTTCCCGGCAGTTCCATGACGATACGTAGTTTTTAATTAAACGGTCAAGCTAAGGAAATGCGGTTGCTGACAGAGAGTTACTTTTCTCTAAAGAAATCTTCGATTACATTAGTGTCCTTCGCACAAATTTCCTCAGAAAAGAATCCTTTTTGGAGACCGAGCTCGTGGAAGACAAGGGAGTAACCTTCCTACTTGAACGAATTTGCGATGTCGTTATCGAGTTTGATTCTACTACCTTTGCAGCTCAAACCATAAATCACATGTCTTTAATTAACAAAAGATGTTTTGAGAATTGCGGTGATCAGGCCCGTAGCCAGAATAACCAATTGAAGGGGGGGACACATCAATGTTGTCCCCCTCCCCTTTGAAAATTTTTGCCTATTTCAAGGACTCTAGATGCAAAATGGTGCGAGATTTTCTATTTTTCTTCTCATATTTGTATTCCAAAAATGCTGGTCTTGTAACAAATTTCCCCCTTCAGTGCAAGACCATTCGTTGAAAACTTTGGAGGGGGGGGGGGCACGTGCCCCCGTGGCTACGGGCCTGGCGGTGATAGCTTTGCATCCAGTGCTTCATGACTTTATAGCTATGTCCAACCGACAGTGCTACCTTATCGTACCAGCGTACTGGCCAGTCAAAACGTGTTTTCCAGCACTAGGCCGTTAAGTTACAAGACAATACAGATTAGCAGTGAAGGTTAACGAAATTTGTTGCTGGTTACCGTTCCTCTTCGAAGAGATATTTTGTAAAGGAAAAACCACTGCTTTTGACCATCTGGGGAATAAGTAAACTTAGATAAGTACCCTACGGAGTGGCATTGGTGTAGCCAGAGGAGCTAGGGGGCCATGCTCCCAATCGAGTTCTGTTTTTTTTTTTTTTTTTAAGAATTTAAAAGAATCGTCGGCTCTCCAGAACTACATTTACGTTAACTGAAGTGATGATATATGGAGATACACAAGATACCGATAATGTATCCTAGAACCGTCAAATTACCATGTTATGGTAAATAAAATAGGAAATCAGGAAGGCAGGGATGGGTCTGGTTTAAATGGTTTAAAGTAACCTTATTTGGAAGTAAACCATAGCTGGTATGCTATTACTAGCCGCGTTTCGACCGTGAAAGATAAGTACTAGGTCTCATCAGTAGCGGTAGGGTAAGGTCGGCATATAATGCCAACGAGCTGTCACGTAAAAATTTGGTGAACAATCATGAAATTTGTATTCTCATATTTTTTCGATAAGCTTGTGCAAAGCTAGCAATAGAGAAAAACATTTCAGTTGCATGATAAGAACAACACCCCTTCCTCAAAGGAGTACTTCAAATGGAGTGATTTACGAGTGTTACGATTCAATGCTTCTTTTAGCGTATTGTAGGTCGAGTTTGTGCCAGATGACGATTAGAAATATCACGGGTGAATGGATATTTATGTAGCACAAAACTGCGTCTATGAATGGTTTACAAAGGATAATTGCGGTGAAAGAAGCAAGGGTGAAACTAGATGGAAAATTATTTTTCCAGAATAAATTAAAGCTAATTGGCAAGTAGGTGTGAAAAGTTTCCTGCATTAACGGAAGGATAAGTTTCTGTTTTAGGAAGTTTCTCGAGTGCAGATGAACCTTGATAGGTTATCTCCCTGGTAAAGTGAGAGACATTCTTTTGAGGTTTTAATAACAGCTTTGATAATACAAATGTCTCATCGGTATGACCAAAGAGGCGAAAAATACTTATGTTGTGGGTTTCTTCAGATAAACAAACCAAACCTCCGATTCGACAGATGTTCCCATTAAATAGAAAACGCGCCGTTATTCAGTGTATTTGTAGTCGGAAGAAATTTGGTAAAGCTGCTCTGACACTTAAATCAGGGGTGGGGAACCTGGGGCCCTCGGGCCGTATGCGACCCCGAGACCATTTTATCCGGCCCGCGAGGCAATTCATAAATGTAAAATCAAAGGTAATTTATAATAATCCTTTTTAGCCCAAGGTGCCAATCGTTTTCCTGCTCATACCATTTTCTCATATTTGACCTAAAACTGCTGCGAAACACAACCAGTATATTACTAAAACACTAGTATCCATAGTGTAGCTCCCCGCTGTTTCGTTAGACACAAATCAGGTACAGGATCCGTATACATTGGTGAGTAATCGGCAGTTTTGCGTGGACTCTTACATATACAGAAGTGCAGTAAAAGTTGTATAGGCCTATCTTTTACATTGACTACGGTACTAAACTCGGAGGGCAATGTATTTATTCCGGTAGATTCGGGGGGGGGGGGGGATATTCCTCCGAAGAGTGAAGTGAACGTTCAGTAAAAAGTGGAATAAAGTTTTGGAGCACCTTGGGCGCCCTTTTCGTATGTGCTCATTCATAATTACTACTAAGTCAAAAGGTCATATTGTGATACTTCTGGTCTACGTAGCCTTTGTGATTCAATGTCGTTTAAAGATATTGAATGAACATTCTACTACCTAAATATTTGTACAAACTCCAGAACCCTAGGGACTTCGGCCTACCAGGGCCCCTTAGCCTGCTTCCCATGGGAAAAACTTGTAGAGCCCTCACTTCTGCAGTCCGCGAGCAAATTGACTATCAAAAGGGCCCCCCGAGGAAAAAGGTTCCCACCCCTGCTTTAAATGAATGATTGTTACAAACGCATAGTACGATCAGTGTTCCGATGGGTTGGAAGCGTCGTAAGAACTTACAATTTTCTGGTGTAAAAAGGTAAAAGCTATTGCAACTATAGCACCATCGCTATAGCTTACTACTACGTATAGTCAACCAACTACCTAAAACCAGACCCTGGTTTCCTGAAAATTTACTCCGACCTATATACCATGAGATATAGACTGACTATTTCTATATCAAAGTATTTCATCCCGATACATCACTACTTTGGTCACGTCACTGAGTTCTAAAGAGTCGACCATTTCTCTAATTATACCAGTACTCAACCCATGGCTTTATCAAAATTCTGGAGCCGAAACTATTGGCCACCTTCAGTTATAATGCTTATGATCTTTGGTAATTTGTTTGACATTTTCTTATGACTGAGTTTCATCAACAGCCCCGGCCGGAAAAATCTGGATAGGCTAGTGCCTATACCCCTCGGAAAACGCCTGACTACACGACTAACCAATGTACTGACAACCTTCGACTTGCTAGCAAAATTTTTCCTATGACAGTTCAGGGCCGGATCCAGGGTGCGTACGCCCCCCCCCCCTTAATTCTATGCAGAGCAATTTATTTTTTTGTAATGGAACAAAAAATTGACTTCAAATGATGCTAAATGTTGCACCAGATTGCATCTGAGGGTACTTAAATATTCAAAAAATTTCTCAAAGGGGAGAGGACACCCCTCCTCAGACCGGCGATCAGGCCCGGCAGTTGGTTTCCTCCAATGAAAAGTCCTGGCTACGCCAGTGCGGAGTGGTGGTTGATTTGCTATCACTTGTATTTTCAATCCAACGGAAACTCATATTGATATACTGCCAGCTATACACAAAGGGTGTCGGAGCCACTGAGCTAGGGGGTATCTGCTTCCGTTGCTGTGAGACGGCCAAGGGGAAAGGGGATCAACAGGCTGGTTTTTAATAGTTCTTAATTAAAATCAATGGCAATTCTATAGTATACTGGTCGCACCAGTATATGCCCGACGGAAAAGGGATAGCCTACCCTTCTTTTTTAAATGTTTGCCACAACAGCGCATTCGGGCCATTGTTCGGGGAGAAAAGGGCCGTATGTGTTCTGCATGCTCACTTTATTTCCATCAACAACAACATAAGTTTAATTTACTGCAAGAACGGAAGAAAGCAAAGGAAGAGAAAGTAATTACAAAGTTATTCAAAACGTGAACCAAAAGTGGAAGAGATAAGAGACATCAAAAATTCATTAAATTTGAATTGAATTGAATTATCGGTATATATGAATCACTTCCTCTTACGATAATATTTTTACAGAGCACAAATTTGCGACTATTATGTTAATCCACTCTTGCAGTACAAAAATTTATTGTCTATAGCTTTTTATACTTATCAATGCATGATTTCTAATTGAATTTCCTTTCAAATGTACGTACGTTTTTAAGACTGGTGCTAAGAAAATTCCATATTTCACACCACAAACAGAACCACTCTTAGCTTTCCGAACTTTCTGCGGACAGAAAAGTTGCTAAAAATATCTTTTTCTTTTTATATTTGGCGAGTGCGTCATTATATTAACCTTTATTTTCTAAAATAAAATAGCTTTTGGATGTTTGGAGGTATAATATGCCGTTCTTAGCTTTAGACATGATAAGATGAGCTGTCTTATAGTTCACAAGATCTATGAGTTCATTTTGTGGTGTCGATAAAAAAATCCGTTTGTGAGGTCATTATAAAATTAGTTTTATAAAGCAGTCTAAAAGCTTCTTTTACATAACAGGGACTTTATGAATACTGCTTTTGCAGTTATTGCTGTAAACTTCTAAGCAGTAATTAACAAGAGGAAAACAATGAGTTACAAACGATATTTACTGCACTGACTGCTAAAACCTCTTTTAAATGACACGGTGAACACAGTATCAATTATACGTAGGCAGGATTTTGTCATGGATGGTATTGGGGTTGGAAAGAAACAACAGCGACGGAGTCTCAAGTTTTTTCAAAGACGTGGGGCCCACGGGTCCCGGAAGCTTTGCGTGTTTCCACAAGTGTAGGCATCAGGACAGATGATTTAACTATCTTTAATAGCCCAGACATTGACTGCGCTCTAAACTAGTAGCACAGGCATTTTTCCCCAGAGAAGGGGGGGGGGGGACTGGATGGGCACGGAGTTTTGCAAAGGGAATGGGCATTTTGTCTGGTGTCATTTCTACAAATGGTAAATGTCAGAAGGGTTTCGACCGTCTGAGGAGAGTAACGGGGGTGGCCAAAGTGTGACGAGGAGCCGAATGATGATAGAGAAACATATTTTATACAGAGGACTGTCATTCCTTGCTATAGCAAAGTTCGCACAATGTTCATACTAGATACAAATTGGCATGGATGCCATTTCCGATACGGCATTGGCAATCAACATAGTCAGCTGCCAATTCCTTGCAATCGCCAATCAAAATAAGCATACCGTAAATAAACCTTGTATGAAGTCTGTTCAGTGTGATGACTATATGAAAAATGGGAAAAACCTAGCCAGTATTATGATACCGTAATATATCGTTGAGAACAGTCAAGGCAGATGGTCTGGGACTCTGGATATTCCCCCAGGAGTTTTGGAATAAAGCACTCTTGGGTGTGATTTTCTAGCAACTGAAAACCAAGAAAATTACTCAAAAGAAGCATTACTATGGCACTTTAAATTATTATGCAGTCAATTCCAGAACAGCCCAGGCTACAATAGCCAGTAATTAGGTCTTATTGGAGTCGACCTGTCAGAACAGGCAATACAGGCAAAGAGACGAGTCTGCTCATCAGATCGGATTCCAGTATTCTTAGATCTTATGTGTGTACACACACACACACGCACACACATACACACACACACCCAGTTGTACTTTACATCAGTGGCGCCGCCAGAATTTGGTGATGGGGGGGGGGAGGGGCATAACAGATGATGTCATAATGCCACCTCAGTTTTCCCCCAAGTCTGCTTAAATCGTACCATTTATTGTGTGTCCCTGCGATTGTACACAGCAATATGGAGTCCTTTTGGCACTACATATAGGTGCCGTCCTGGGGGAAGGGTCTTAGGGGAGGGGGTCCCCCTCCCCTTCGAGAAATTTTTGTTAATTTAACGTTGCCTAGATGCAAAATGGTGCTATCTTTGGAGTATTTTTGGAAGTGATCTTATATGATTGGGAAATATTCTTATTTAGTGAATTCTAATTTTTGGTTAGGAGAAAGAAGAGAGTGTGCGTCCCTGCGATGGTATACAGCAGTGTGGAATCCTTTTTGTCACTACATAAAGGTATCGTCCTGGGGGAGGGGTCTAAGGGGAGGGGTACCCCCTCACCTTGAGAAATTTTGGTAATTTAAAGTTGCTTAGATGCAAAATGGTGCTATCTTTAGGATATATTTGCATGGCTGGAAAATATCCATTATTTGTGAATTCTAATTTTTGGTTAGGTGTAAAAGGAGAGTGTGTTGTCTTAGAGGAGGTATGTTGTCAACAAACCTAGCCAAGCCCCCCTTTTGGCTAGGCTTTAATGCCTTCTATTCGGGTAAAGTTTTTTACGACAAAATACGTGGGTGGAGTCCACAGAAACATTCTTGGACTAATACGAAAATTTTCCTCCGTCTCATTGTGCATTATAAAAGGGCATCTAATACTGACAGACACCTGTATAGTGCCTCCTGGAAGCTCTGGATTAATTACATGAAATTATAAGTATAATGAAAAATGTATAGCGGCAAATACCCACTTTCAACCTTCCACATTATGCTACAAATTAGACTGAAAGATCCCACAGGCCCCTACAGATGTTGGGGATGTACTTCTGTTTTTCGGAAAAGTGTTGTGATCAGAATAGTTACATGTGTTATAACCTAAGTAATGGTCATGAGTCGGAGTGAAAACAGTGATGACTGCGCGCGAAGCGCGCCGAACTTTTTTATTAAATAAGATAACCATGACAAAACCTACATTCCTGCTCTGCATCGAGACACTTTCAATTCCCCAACAAACCTATTTGCCAATCACAAAGCCAGTCCAAGTTTACCTGAGAACTCGTAAACAGCTTTCAGCTTCTGTTGCTGTGCTTCTGTGGGAGTTGCTACCGGAAATTATTGATAATTAGAAAAATATTGAGATAAGGTTTGAAGCGCGCGGAGCACGCGAAAATTTTGAAAGTTTGCGAAAGATTTGCGATAATTCTGATAGTTTGAGAACCATTTGTGATGGAAAATGGTTACAATAGATCCATCACTTGATTGAAAACACACCTCACCGGGCCCATACAGAAATCTATAGCTTAGTCGCCTTTGGGATCATTTTAAAAATTTCAAAAAATTTTTCTGTAATCGATTGGGGGGGCACGCGCCCCCCATGCCCCCCCCGTGCCAGTGCCACTGCTTTACATACTGTTTGAGGACCTCATTGTTTTCTCTATTGTGTTTGCTTCCTTAACCCTAACTTTAACAATAGACTCTCTACTGTTAAACTTCTGAGGACATAAAAAATCTATTTTATTTCCTTCTAAGGACCTGAAATCCATTGTTTAGGTCTTCAATCTGAATGGAAAGTAAGTGCACACACACACACACAAGTGCGAAGCGCGCCGAAAATTTTTGTTGAGCACTTGGTCAATGAGTTCACGGGCCTAAACGTATTTGTAATTAAGACCGTCAGTTTAGGGCTCCACGCCTGGTCGAAACATAAAATTGGGGATCCTCACAACGACGACCACTGCAGTATTGTGAATGAACGTCTACTTACGGTGCCAAAAATTTCCGAGGGAGACGTGGGAAGCTTTGTGCCGGAGGGATTTCCCCTTCCCCTCCCCTTTAGCTACGTCATTGGTCCCGTCATTACCCTTTTCGCCACAATTTATTGGTCGTGATGACAAATACTAGGAATCGCATCTTCGAGTGTTTAAATTCAAAACGTTCTTCAATGACAACGCTAGACCCCGTGTCTTCCCCATTTTGACGGATACATGACTATTCTTAGCTATCCGAAATAGCATTAAGAGTGGTAGCCGTTAACAGTGAAGTTTTTTCTCGTACCTATTTGATTTGATTTAAAGCTATGAAATAACATCTTTTGCTTTTTACATTTTTCTATTTCACAATTGTCTTGGGAAGAAGCCCTAGACTCAGTTTTGAACAAACGAAGGGTCTTTTGCTGGTCCAAGCTTCACCGATGCAAAGTTAGCATCGTCTTGTAAATACCCTGGACTGATTAAATCGATGAGATAGATTTAGATGTGTGCCCTATGATGTACATCGCTGAACACTTAAAATTCTGGGTAATTTTCCATTAAATGACTCGCTAGGCTGCTGACCCCACATTTGCGGTTCTCCCTCTCACTTTTGCCATCATTCCTACGCCAGTATGCTAATGCGTTTAGGTTTTTAAATTTAAAACTTTCCTAGGCTCTATCCAGGGTTGTATCTGAGTCCACCTTACCCGATTCCGAGCCATGATTTCGATTCCAAAACAATATTCCTGGTCAATTCAAATAACAGTATCCTCCGATTCCCAACTTATTCTGATTCCAGTATCTGATAATCACGGGCCAATTGCTAGATACCAGGAAATAACAACTTAAACCTCAAGAAGTTAAGTTTTAAAATTATCCTTTTGGAATAGCCCTGGTCGATATTTTTTCAATGATAGTCCCTTTAGCTGGATGCCGAAGGGAAAAAGCGAAACGTTACCCTCTTAGGGGTTTTGCTCTACGAAGGAGGTACGTCTCCAGAGGGTGACTGAGAACTGACCATAACCTCTAAACCTTCAGACCTCTACATCAAGCATGCGTGACTCCAGCCAATGGGTCTGTCATACGTGGCTTCAGACTAAAATGGCCTAACAGACTTGACCGATCTAAGCCAAAAGGCCTAGCCATGAATCACTTTTCAAACCAATGAAATTATTTTAGATTCAGATTTAAATGTTACCTTTGTTGTATAACTTCTCTAATTGTCGAACTGTTAAAGTTCTGTGTAACTTTGTAACAAAGAGACTCGCTGGTCTGTCCGGGTTACATTTGCAGATATTTTGTCGGTGCATTCACCCTATTTTCTTCTTTGCCCTGACTCTGACCGTAGGCGTATGAGAAGGGCGGCAGAGGGTACTGTTCCCCCAAAAGTTTTGGACATGTCCGAAGCGTAAGTGTATGGGACCATTTGGATTTGGGGGCACAAGTTGTATTGGCAGAATATGTGTTTAGACTTTGTTTTAGACAAATTATGCCCAAATTTCCACAAATTTTCAGCAAATTTCTACGTTTGCTCAACTTTCTACAGATTTTGCAGTGCCTAGCTACCGTATTTAATCCTTAAACCATCATATGATTCTAAAAAAGGGTGTACCGTACAATTTATAATCTTTCAAATGGGACGTCCCGTCACGGAACTTTCATCCACTAACTAGCGACACCACTAAGAAATGTCGAAGACCTTTAACCTAAGAATGCTTCATTTTGGTAGCGGGAAGATCATATTGTCGCTGCTTTAAGAAAGAAGCAATCATCGTGATAAATGTTTTCAACAATACAAGCAGTCTTGAGAAAAAAGGGCAGAAATGTAGCATATTGAGTACTTTTGTTCTCACCCCTCTCTTGAAGTTATAAATGTTTTCATTCATTATTTTTCGGTTGTATTCTACCCAGTCTAAATATAATTTTATGACCCTCTTCGCATACTTCAGAGCTGCGTCAACAACGCAAGTCCGTGCAAGGAAAGTATATTGCCCTTGCTTTGCTCTCAGTGATATCAAAACATTTGTGCGGCGAACGTCTAGAATGCAAGACTGGGTTGATCTTCAACCATAGATATTCACTTCGGAGGAATGTAATTTTCAGTAGAAGAGGACGCGTACCACACATCATCCCCCATGAGTGAACAATATAAAGGTCCTTGCAGATCGGACATTATTCCGTAGGGGGGTAAGCAAATGAAGACTTTTTCAAGAATGTAATTGGAGTAAGAAAGATGCACTACAATTCTCTACAACTGATTTAGATATTTGTCCATAACGGGCATGTTGCTAAGGTAGTTTCCCCAGCCTGGGGGCTGTCACCGGACGGAGGCGGGTCCAACACCCTGTATGATAATTACATCAGACAATAAGTACCATGAGGGTATATAAGTTCTTTTCATGATAAGACACTTTTATTACCAGGTTCTTAACTGCCAGTCTTCTATATAGTTCCCAGCAAGGGGCGAGAGTTAAATTAATCCTTTAGTAAGTATGGTCTCAGTGTTATCTTCAAACAAAGATTTGAACGGAAAATGCCTGCTTTGAAGTCATCTGGCCTCACGGCCAACAAAAGTGAAACCTTCGTCACCTTTCCAATTTAAACAACTCATATATCTTTTAGGGATCCACTGCCTTTTTTATTTTAGCATTCACTTTTTTTGCTACTGGCAAAGTAAGTGGCATGAGTCTAACTTTTGGTTGTAAAATTTGGCCGGGATTCTCCCGATTGTTCCTAACATAGTGAAATCACAGGGGCTGCAGAGACGGGTGGGGGGGGGGGCGCTACGTGGCTTTTTTCCGGGCGCTTTTTCTGCCATGTTTTTTTTTTTTAAATGATATGCCTTTTATTCAGTCTAGGCTTCTCCGGGATGATGATTAGCCACCAAACTTCAAAATTGGCTCAGCAGGCCTAGGGTCCCATAACCAGCTGTTCAACTTAAAAAGTTTTGATTGGTTGCTTGCCAAGGGTTTGTGGACTTCAGGGCATCTTATGGGGCCTAAGCCCTCCTTTACCCTTAAGTTCAGCCTGTTGACGTTATGTTATTTTGTACTGCCGTGAACCGGGCAAAAAGTTTACCTCGGTCGCAAAAAAAGATTGTCACATGTCTTCAAAATTTTGACTGTACTTCAATGTTTAAAATGTATTGCTTGTTTAATTATTTTATTCTCTATTTTAGACGTCTTCTTTTCTATCAAGTTCCTATTCAGTTACATTTTTAAATTGTTTCCTTACTCCTTTATTTTGTTTTTTATCCTGGTTTATACTTGTCCTTCAAGTTGTGTTTAGGCATGACACTTGTATTTACTTTGTTTCCATTGTTTTACTCTTGTTTTACATTCTGTCCCTTCACTACATTTTTATATAAGGGATTAAGGGCCCCGGGGGAGATAAGCATTCTTTTCTAACCGAGTCTTACCCTCCTTTCAAATGTCAATAAGTTAAAATAAAATAAGAAACTCGCCAAGTTTTTACTGCCTTAGTCCACTCAGATCTCACACTACAGCCACACATTTGCACATCACTCAGTTACCTGCGTATACAAGTGTTGTGCTTCGTTTATTTCTATGGTATCATCCTGCACAGTGGACTCTGAATGTGTAGGATATGCGCCCAAGTATTTACAGCATATTACCGTTCGTGTATAGCATGCAAACGCTGTATGTAGGTGCAGGAATCTGAAGAAGGGACTGGTCTGCGCCAGGTCTTGAGGGGAAATCGCCGAGAATAACACGAGGGAACCAGGTTAAGACAACATTCTTTTGATAGGATCTACCATGTTTTCTCCAAGTGCATGTTACGATTTCTTTCTTGCTCTGAACATAATTATAAGGAAGGTTTTATTTTGTGATGTTATTACTGAAGTTAACGTATTGTAAATGTAACGTTAACGTTAGACCTGTTGCAACAACTTATCTTGTGTAGGCCTAAGTTATAGGCTACTTAAGCTACTACAGTATACTTAACGCAAATACGGTTTCTAAGATAGGCGAAAGCACAGGCGTTCGGAGCATTAATACACACTTTAAGTTATTATGTTAATATATAGTAGGCCTAGCCTATAGTGTGTATGTATGTAATGTTCCGAATGCCTGTGGGGGAAAGGGTTTACTGCAACGTTAGACTGTTAGACTCCAACCTAGGCTAGGCTAATTTTAGGGAAAGTTTTGGAAGGCCTATCCACCGAGTTGCAGTTAGCCTAGGGCATAGGCCTAACGTTAGACCTACTGTGTAGCCCACAGGCATTCGGAGCATTATAGGCCTAGGCTCAACCACAGGCAGTTCTAGCGTTATATAGTACATACATATATATAAATAGACAAGGTAGCGCACTTCTTCCACACCAAGGCGTTCAGTAGCCAGATTTGGCTGAAATGCACTAATATGGCCAAATCCTCAAATGCTTTGGCCAAACTGGCAAATTGTTTACTAACTTGGCCATGTACTCGTGCATATATGGCCAAATAGGCCAAATCTGGCTACTGAACGCCTTTGTGTGGAAGAAGTGCGCTACCTTGTCTATTTATATATATGTATGTACTATATAACGCTAGAACTGCCTGTGGGCTCAACAATCCCTCTCAAACGGAAGGATACCCGTCGATTGGAAGAGGGCAAATGTTTGCCCTATTTACAAAAAGAACGATAGTTCTCTCCCTAGCAACTACCGGCCTGTTTCGCTCACTTGTATTTGTTGTAAATTGTTAGAGCATATTATAAGTTCCAACTTGATGGACTTCTTTGAGTTGAATAATACCCTATCAACAAAGCAACATGCTTTTAGAAAGTCACACAGCTGTGACACCCAACTTGTATCTGTCGTCGAAGACTGGGCTTCATCTTTGGATTCACAAAAGCAGGTCGATGTCTTTATCTTGGATTTTGAAAAGGCCTTTGACACCGTGCCTCACGAGCTGCTAAAAACCAAATTGTTTAGCCTTGGTGTTTCCAAACAGGTTCTTCGGTGGGTTGACGACTTCCTTTCAGATCGTAAGCAAGCTGTTGTAGTTAATGGTACCCGGTCCCCTTTTGACGATGTTGTTTCTGGTGTCCCCCAGGGTTCTGTCCTTGGACCCATTCTTTTCCTTGTTCATATTAATGACATTGTAAATGCCGCTTCCTCTAATATTAGACTTTTTGCTGATGACTGTGTATGTTATCGGGTCATAGAGAATGTTAATGATTGTGGTATGCTCCAGAATGACATCCACAATCTAGGTCTTTGGGCTAAGACTTGGGGTATGAGATTCCAGCCCTCTAAGTGTAACATCATTACATTCGCCAGGAAAAAAAACCCGGTCAAATTTGAATATGTCCTGAACGATGTAAAATTAGTTAAGGTGGACTCGATAAAGTACCTAGGGGTTACGATTTCTAATGACCTAAACTGGGATAAGCACATTCAGTCTATCTGCAACAAGGGTAATAAGATTTTGGGAGTACTTTATAGAAACCTATCTTTTTGCTCTCGCGACCTGAAGTTAGCTGCCTACAAGGGTCTCCTCCGGCCTGTCTTGGAGTATGCTTGTTGCGTATGGGATCCACATCAGTCCTATTTACAAGATAAGCTAGAGAGCATTCAGAGGAGATCGGCTCGTTTTATTAGCTCAGAATTTTCTCGTGAGCTAGGGTCAATGACTGTCATTTTGAAGGACCTTGATCTCCCCACGCTTGCTGAGCGTCGCAAGCAAAATAGACTTATTCTCTTCTCGAAAGGTTTTTTCGGTAAGGCTAATATTCCCATGGACAGACTTAGACACCCTACCCGGACTACTCGTGGGATGCACAACCTCCATTTTTGCCAACTCTATTCTAGATCTAACTGTTATAAATTTAGTTTCTTTCCCAAGACTTTGAAGGATTGGAATAATCTCCCTGCTGATTTGATTGATGGTTTAGACAGTCACTTAGACCCCGTTCATTACTTAACCAATTTTATTAGGGCTTAGGGCACCACCTGACGCATGCGCGGTGTAGTAATGTCCTCTGGATGTGTCACCGTGATCCGAAAGAAGAAGAAGAAAGAAGAAGGCTAGCAGTTAGTTATGAGATTTAACAACAAACCAACACGAATGTGTTATATAGGCCTAGTGTCAACCAGATAAAAAGGTAAAGTTTGGTTTCAAATACAACTCAAATATGGTGCAAGTCTTTCCCTTTACTGTAGTCGCCTCTTACGACAGGCGGGAAATACCGTGGGCATATTCTACAACCCCAGCCCACAGGGGGTGGCTAGACTAGTAACAGTTACAGATAGGCCTATTTACACTAGGCCCCCAGATTTCGTAGTTTGTTAGGCCTAGGCCTAATTGTGTGCAGAATTTAATTGTTAAGTTTGAAATTGCGTACTGCCGAATGCTTTGTGCCCAGGCGCACGGTACAGGGGCCTGCTTAAAGGCCCTGCTGGGGTGTAGGGGATGAAACCCCGCTGAGGTTCCAGGGGGTTTAAACCCCAGAAAATCTGCATTTTTAGGCATTTCTGAGGCCTCAGAATGCTTATCCTGAACATAAATATTTGAACTTTTGGAATACATAATACACTAGAAATCATTAGGATCGCTAACAAAATCAAGTTGAGTTCACAATATAAATATCCTACTTTCCATTTGTTTTCTAATGATGATTCAATGTTTGAGCTTACATTTGATTGTAATTTGATTGAAACTTTTTGAGTGAGTCTTGAGCGACGAGATTTCGCTTGCTCCGCACCGATCCTTTGCTCCATTCTCTGCCTGCTCACAGCACGCCGATTATTGAACCAAACTGAGTTATTGCATGCCCATTCATCTTTAAATTGGCAAGTAAAGTGAAAATGCGCCCGGAGAAAGTTCCGCACGACTGACAAACTATGCAATCCAGACTAGGCCTAGATACTGTACATACAGTATATTAACAAGGTAAGTCAATTCTCTGGAAGAAGCTCAAACTTGGCCTCTTTTTACGAGGCCAAGCAAAAGCAAAAAATGTATGTTCGCTCTGCAACATTTGCTTATGGACTGCTTACCCAAAATCTCACATGACATGCTTGCTGCTTCAGTGAACATTACTCGTGGTGCCGTTTTGAGTGTATAAACTTTGGTATTTATAGTGGTGGCGCTCTTCCGAAATGTTGATTTTATTTATATAGCTTGACTTGATTTCACTTTTGGTTAATGTTTAACCGTTCGGATAATAAAAATGGTTAAACAGGTAGTGAATTAACTGGAAATGCACAGCCCTAGTAAGTAATAGTATTTTATTTGCTTGTTTTCTGTAGTGATTGACTCAAGATTCCTTCATAAACATTGGGTTGTGTACTCACTGTACGTACACCTACATTTCAAAATTAATTTTCTAAGGATTACTCATTGCAGACATCACCAAACTTTAGCAAAATGCTGAATACACATTAAAAAATATTACTGCAGAGTTTTGCTTGTTTTAGTATTGTTTTTTATATTAATATTGTCAAAACCTTTCATAAGTGATTGACTGAATGATACTTCCAGTTTAAGTCAGAATATTCCTGCCAAATGTATGTTACTGTTGTAGATTTAATTTAGGCATACAGCAGTAGGGGTACTTAGTTAGGTCTAGCCTGGGCATACCTTGATTTGATTGGTACGGTATGTTGAGTTGATCAATGTGTTCTACAGTAAATGCTGTGTACAGGGGTGTAAATTCGGGGGGTGGGGAGTGTGACACCCCCCAGAGAAAACCAAAAGTCCGCCAAAAAGTCAGTCTCAAATCCAGTCCAGTGTGCCTTTGTACTGTAACAGTAGACCAGACATGAACAACATTTGAAGTGCAAAAAAGAAAGAAAAAAAGGTCCTCGAAAATTTGGGAAGAAATGTAGTTGGTCCAAAAATAGTTCACACACCCTCTGCGAATTCATGTATATGCCCCTGGGTGTGTAACTGTTAGGATGGAGGCATGAAAATTAGTACCAAAATCACAGACCTGAAATATGCAGACAATACCACACTCATTTGCAGCAGTAGGGAGGAACTAATGGAACTGTTGAAAAAAATACAGGTAGTGAGTGAAAAAAGGGTTCTTCTACCTAATACCAAGAAAACAAAGATAATGGTTATAGACAGGGACAGATCAAATTATGGCAACTTCCAACTTGAAGGAGAAAAAATCGATGAAGTTCAGCAGTTTGAATATCTGGGCTTGCTGATCGACATCAAGGGGGAATAGTACTACAGAAATTAAGAGAAGACTAGGGATGCCAAGGAACATGACACAATACATAGCAAACATCTGGCAAAGCCGTGGTTTGTCCAGAAACATCAAGCTTAGCCTGCTCCGTGCAGTCATTTTCCCTGATGCAAGCTACAGTTGCGAGTCCCGGACAATGACAAAGAATGACATGAAAAGAATTGATGCTTTCGAGATGTCGTGCTACAAGAGACTCCTGCAATTGTCTTGGAAAGTGAAGAAATTGAACAACTGGGTACTGGAAAAATTCGATTCTGAGCTAACATTGAGAAAAGATGTTTTTCACAGGAAGTTCCGGTATTTTAGACACATGGTCAGGAAACACAAGAACATTGAAAAGCAAATTCTGCAGGGAAGAATTGTAGGGTAGATGGGGTTTATTGACAGACTATCTGTGGTACCCCATTCGATACTTCAAGCAAATATTTGAAAGTATAAAAGAACCAATCACGACTAGGTAATTCTTTTGCACATTCAAAAAGTTTGAGAAAGAAAATAGAGGATTACCTCCATAATGAAAAGATGGGGTAGCTTCACAGATGAATGTAACACCTTTGCAAAAGTTTTTCTTTTTTTTCTGTCTATTTTTAAAACATAGTACCAAATGTTGTCTCAATTGGTGTTGTGTATTTTAGGTGTAGTACATTATGGTACTGACAGTGACACAACATCCATTTTGTAGTCGTAGAGTAGCCTACATGTATGCCCATGTCCAAAATTAGTTGAGCAAACACTGATATGTACAGATTCAGAGTTAGCCAATGACCCACCTTTGCAAATGTCATAAGGTATGACTATTTAATAATAATTTCATTAGTCAGTAGTTAAAATCTCAGTTTATTATTTGTGGGCAATATGCACAATCTGAGTCACATTCATCAGAACATGCTTTCATTAACATACAGTATTGCCACTCTGACAGTCAAATTGTTTTTTGTTAAAAAGAAGCAGTACAGTATGTTATTTAAATAATTTTACTTTGTAACTTAGTTTTCCCTCTGCATTATTCTAGATTTTGAAGCCTACACAATCACTCATTTAGTGACCTATGTACTGTAGTACCATCACAGTCAACCACCAGCTCCCCTCTCTTGACCTCCTCCCTCCCCCCCCCCTTTGCCCTCGGTGCTCTTTTTTTAATGTTCTGTTTACAAGTGAAAAAGTTTGGTTCTGGGTGGACTTTATCCACCCAGATTTGAGATGCTATCAGGCAGTATTGGGTTCCAGGTGTACCCCTATGGAAACCCTTTCTGTGGATCTAGATACAGAAATCTTGTAGCAGTAGGCTGTCTTTCAATTATTGTCATTGAACTTGTGGCTTCTGACATGAATGCCTTGACTTTTCTTTATTCTTTGTTTCAGGTCTTTCAAATACATAAAGCAGCTCAATTCCATCTTCAGGCAATGACCAGGCTTATTTCACATCACAGAAATCCAGCCTCTTCAGATCTTTCCCCCACCGAACTGCCCCCTCCCAGCAATCTAAATGTCCCAACCTGCAGGCGGACGTATGTACCACGCATCACAGTTTCGTCGTCCAGGTGATTTCCCATATTTCCATCACCCCAATGGTTCCCAACGATACAACCCCCACCGATCTGTTCAAGTATATTCCATAACAAGATATTCTGCACAAAACAGAGGAGGCAGGGGAGGAAGAGGCGGAGGAGGATTTGGTTCAACTAGAGGGCGCCCTTTCAATAACTTTTACAGACCTAGAAATGGTTATTTAGATAGTGATTTAGAATGGGACAACTATGACATTGGGACCAACAAATCTTCACGGGGCCGCAGAAATAGACAGTGTGGAAGAGATGCATACTACAGAATTGGTTCCAGTTTTTCGTCAAGTGACTCTGAACTAGAGTGGGATGATTATGACTTGCGGAGTAAGAAGGAGGCTGAGGCTGCAGGGAGTGGCTCACTTGAGATATATGTCACAGAAGAATTTGTACCCTTGGTAGGTGATTCATTTATCTATTTTAAGGGAAATAATGAGGCATGCTTTTAAGGGCACAGAGGCTTGTGTACAGTGATACATTCCCAAGAGAGATTTGACACCATGCTTGGTAACACAGATTTGAGTGCAGGTTTCCAAGAATAACATTGAAAATGCTAGAAAAGAATGAAACAAAGCAAAACGAATTTTATATCATCAAAAGCAATTAGTAATGGTATTGGTCAGTTGTAAATTTACTATGTGCTACTGCTTCAGGACTACTGTAAATAATGTTAGAAACAGTAAGGTTATGATGTGGGAAAGAGAATTGACCTTAATGAAATGTCTTGCAGAATTGAAAATCTTTTTGTTCTGAATTCTTTTCATATTTGACAGACCTGTCATGAACAGTACATATTAAAAAAATGTAGTGTGGTATGAAATGCACATCAAATTTACAGTAGAAGGCATGTGTGAGCAAAAGTTACCATTTCTGTAGATAACAGTTCAAACAGTGTCTTAGCTTTATTTGTTCACATCGTAATGTATGCTACGTATACAGTCACCCCAAGGATAGTTTAAAACACTCACCTGGCAGTATTCAGCCTATTAAAATCAGTCTCCACTCTGTGTAGATCAGAGTTATATAGTCATGGAAAATTGTGATAACCCTGGAAATTAAACTGTCATCGAAAAAGTCATAATTGTCATGTGTCATTATAAGAAGCGAATGGAAATTTAGTATGTTGAAGTCAGTGATTCTTGTATGGTACCTACACAGTATAATTTTCAAGACAAAAAAAAAAAAAAAAAGAAGGAAAAGATGTTATAGGCCTAAGACATTGCACAGGTCTGTATGATCTATGGTGTAATCAAACACTATACCAATCGTGTCCATAGACTACAGTCACTTACAGTACAGTATTTGCTCATTGTCACAGATTTCCAATTTACCGCCAAAGTTAACAGCTCTTTTGTATTTGACTTAGAAGTAAGATTTTATCCACTGCTGTTGTTTGTAATAGTGGTAGAATCAGGATCCACCTACGCCTATTGTATGGCACTGTAGGCCTAAGTGCTGTATATATGGTTCAGTTGATAATACCAGTTTGCCCTGGTGAACAACAATGGCTTTAAGTTTGAGTTATGCTAGATTGCTATTTTTGATGACAGTAATCTAGAAGATTCATGAACCGTCTTTATTGAAAAGGTTTGATTTTTGAATTTTGATAAAACGTCTTTAGAATTGGTACACTACTGGGTATGAGCATTACTGTATATAATGCAGCTGTTTCATCTATAGATAGTATGTGGAGCAATCCTGAGACTTAAGTACAGTATATTTGCCAATTGATATACAGTAAGCTAGTAGACCTACCCATTGGAAGGGACTAACTTCCAATTTCAAGGAGAAGAAATGTAGAAACTGATGGAAACCGCTTCCCAGTCAATTATATTTTAGCCCCCAGGGGTCGAAATAAGCCTTCAACCTTTGGGGGCCTGCCGGGCCCCTAGACCATGGAATCTAGGGGCCAAATGGGAAATCAAGGGGCCCGAAACTTACAAATAAAAAAGGACTGATACAATGTACGGGTGCTTTTTACGTGCTTGAAAACATGTAGTATGGGTATAATATTAAGGCAAGCTGAGGCTGAAACTAGCCTGAAACCACTCTGTCCACACCCTCTTAGACCATGTTGCATGCAGGCTAGTATACATTTTCATAATGTTCTCGTAACTCCGGAAGTTATTACCCGGTAAAATGAAGGGCACTGTTCAGTTCCCGCTGACCATCTTCGTCAGTTGATCTTGTGAGGCTCCCCCTACATTACTCGTGACTGACATCTAGGGCTGCAATTCCGTTTAATCTCCTAAACGTTTAAACGGTCGGAATAAAAGTTCGTTTACCGTTTAAACGGTATCTTTATTCTGAACCAACAGTGTAATGCATTAATGGCCTCATTGATCATTCACTTATGATATTCCCAGTATGCGCAAGCTTTTAAAATCTGTACGTAAAAATCTAGCGATCATGTCAGTGATTTCTTTTTAATTCACCCAAATTTGCCAATGAACGGAACGAAGCATTTAAATTCGCAGTCAGTGATCGTAAGTTTGATACAGGGCCATACGTTTGATATCAGGCCGAAATATACGCATGTCCATGGCCATGTCCGTGCACTGTACAAATGCAGAAGTTCAAGTGACACGCATTGCAAGGCAAAAGTCGAGTTAAATAGGTCCGTTATTACATGCAAACAGTAACACATTAGGCTACGCACCTGCTCTGTACAAAAGTTGACATACATCGCAACAACATTGGGCATGGTATGGAAAATAACATTTTTCGATAGCTGCTTGTACCGCTAAATTACCAGTTGTTTCATCGTCCTTTGCAATAGTTTACGATAGGTACTTTTATGTTCATCATGCATGTTAATTTGTGTGAAACAAACGTGTGCCTTTTACTTTTGTGATTTAAACAAAAACGATGTCTTGAACATTACCCCAATGAACGAAAATAAACGTGTGCCTTTTACTTTTGTGATTTAAACAAAACGATGTCTAGAATATTACCCCAATGAACGAAAGTTTTACGTTAGACTCGTCCCATCCTAGTACTATAGCTCCATTGATTTGCACGCAGCAAGCGGACCGCAGGGCACTAGCATGACTCAAACAGATATTTACGTATGGATATATAGTGCGTGCATGAATTATGTATTGCTATATGAAACACTCAAAACACACACGTGTGCACGCCTACACTGTCTGTTTATGTATAGGTAAAGCATGGTAGGATGGTGTGAATGCTGCACTGATATACTGCAGCAATTTTCGGGCTTTTTCAGTGACATCGGTGTATGTCTGCGTGAGTGATCTTCCGTGTTGTGACAAAGCAGACTCTTTATGAGTAATGTGAA
Source organism: Holothuria leucospilota (assembly GCA_029531755.1). Lineage (NCBI taxonomy): Eukaryota > Metazoa > Echinodermata > Holothuroidea > Aspidochirotida > Holothuriidae > Holothuria > Holothuria leucospilota. The sequence continues at coordinate 35,336,725 of CM055971.1, forward strand.
CTGATTTCAGAAATAATGTGTATTTCGCAGGTTTTTAGTGACTGTTAGCATAGGAATACACAGGCTTTGCGAGATATACGATCGTTGAGTTGTGGATGGAGAGGTTCACGTGCAGACTGTACAATTAGACTTGAAATATTTAGGAGCCAACCGGGCCCCTTTCCCTGTAGAAGTTACGGGCCCGAGGGATTTTCTAGGAGCATCGGGCCCACGGGCCCCTGTTATTTCGAGCCCTGGCCCCTTTCCTCTACAAGTATTTCCACCAGAACTTGTATTTTCTTCACAGTATACAGTATGGTACAAAATTTATTGTAACAATAGAAATGCCAAATTCAACACATTGAAAGGTTGAGAAAACCCTCCCTCATACAGTGGCCATGCCTTTCATGGAGACCTTCCAGTGGCCGCCTTAGTTTACACAAAAATACATGAAACTACAGTTCTGTGCATAAGCAAAGTACTACAGTATAGTATACAGTGGTAGAGATTGTAGAGGATGCATCTTAGAGCAGTGGAATGTTGCAGTACTGCACATGTTGGGTACAGTAGGTGAGTATGACATAGAGAGTTGAGGAGTAAGGCATACTGTACATAGAGAAATCTGGGCTAGGAACATAAGGCCACAGAGGCCATGGCCTTGATATTTTGTACAATGGCCTTTTGTGCCCTGCAAAAGGGTAATACTGTATAATCAATCATATACAGTAACTAAAAATAATTCATTTTACTTTGGTGTCATTTAAGGTGTTTGTACCCCAACAATAAGAGGAAAGTGACACAGCCCCCATGCTGACTTATTTTCAGCCCTTCAAAATATCTATTTTGCTCTTTCTTCCCCTATTACAACTATTGGACAGCCCATCTACTGCAGAGCAGCTAGTGCTACTGGCAATGAATGAATCCCTTCTAGATCGCTCTCACCTACCACAGAGGATGAACCTCAATTTGCCAGGAATCCAAACCAAAAGTAGGAAAAACAATTAGAAGTAACACCAGTATGAATCATTCTTCTGGCAATGGATTAGCAAGGGGGACTTGGAGCAAGCACAATCTGAGCACCCTTTAGAGTTAGTACATTCATTGCCAGTATATTATTGCATGCTACAGTAGCTAAGGTTGTCCAATTATAGGGAGGTAAGTAGGACATATATGATTCACAAGTAAGGTAAGTTTTGTTGAATTTGAAACTTAGGTGCAGTTTTGATATAAGAGGGATAAGTAGCGTAAGCATTAGGGTGAAATTTGACTTTCAGTTTGTGATTTTCAAGATATTAGCAGATGAACTACCTCATGTTGAACTCAAAGTGAACTTGAAACAAGCACATGTGTCATCATAACCTCACATTGTCAACACTGTTTTGTTTCTCATTTAATTTTGTAAGCTGTTTTCTCCTCCATAATCATATGGTTTGAATGCATGACAGAAATGAGAATGTTGCAAACGTAACATTCCCTAACATCTCTCATTGGAAATTTGTATCTCTCTCACTTTCAAGTCAGTGCAAGATAGGAATGGATAGAAATGCTCTCAGTGGTAAATAATATACTGGTTAAATCACAGGGAAATTATCAAAGTGCTGTGCAACATGTTAACTTTCTGCTTTCTTGGTTCCACAGAATTCTCTCTACAGCTTGCTCCCAACAATTTATTATTTATTTTGAAAGATCGGCATGGAATTTGAACAAAACTACTCTTTTTCCCTAGAATAAATTCAACCTGATTAGAACATTCATACATACTCATTATTATTGGGCTAATTCAGTTCTGAAAGTGCAAATTGAGTATGGAAATGATAAATTAGCACATTTATACTCGAACACCTACCAGGAAACTCACGGAGTTTGCTACCCACAGAAGCATAATAAAAAACAATTTTGACCCAACTCACATCACTTTCAGTGGGAGTTACAGTATTTATATAAAGGCAAATCAATACGCTGTTTCGGACGTTACATTGTTAACATTCTGAGGATGTTGATCGCCAGTTTTATAAAAGAAGTAACATTAACTTGGGAGTTTCACAATTTTTTTCTGAATTTTATATTGCACATGCTGAAATAAAATTATTATGACTGGAATAGTGCATAACAGTCCTGTAATTCCACTTTTGCGGCCTGTGCAATCCCCAGTACCTAGCCATGTAAGCTATGAGAATGGTCAAAATGAGTCTTTAGTGATAAAATTTGCCAGGGAGGTTTGTGCAGGTTCATTCAAGTATTAACTCATTCCATCATGAGTACCATACCTAATCAGAATTGTTTGACAGTCCAGTTTTCCCAGTTGTTGATTTTATTCCAAGAAAGGTGACTTTATGTGTTTCGGATGTTACATTTGTTTGGGATGTTGCAACTGCTAATGGAAATATTGACTTGACTTTAGAAAGGCAAAGGCCTGAAAGAAGTGAACTCTTTTCTCCAGTTTTATTTCAAGTTCTAAATTATCTTCAAATTGACAATGAAAATTTTGAGTATTGCCTCTCTGTTTCCGTGGGGACAAAACATTTTGTTTCGGATGTTACAAAACAGTTAACGGAAAATCAGCTTCCAATTTAAAACTCTTACATGAACTTAATAATGCTATGATGATTAATTTTTTCCAGATAAATTATACTGTGTGAACTCCAAACTGTGGTCCAACATATTATTTCAATTGATAATACTGATGAATGTATTTTTCTCCTTTTGTCAAAGTCAGGCATAATTGCTAACGGAAGATGTAACATCCGAAACAACATTTTCAGATCCATGTTACTTTTGAACTAGGTGAAATATTTTTATCACCTATTTCTTTTTTTGGCAATCTTGTACTTGTACTTGTTCACCAAAACAAATATGAAGATTAGTAGCTGTTCCTCTTTTTTTTTGGCACACCGAACAAATATGGTACCCTTGTCTGGTTGACAAAATTCTGTTAAAACATTTGGCCATTTGGGCACAGATTGCATTTAGAAGCAACAACTGAATAACTTTTGTTGGTAAAACTAGGTCTCTACTATGCAAATGTAAAAAGAGATTTCCCTAAATGCTTGCAGTTTTTCTGCTGGGAACTGTCAAAGTGCATTTAAGCCTATTGGTATATGTTAAAAAAAAAAACCAGAGCCAAAAGACCCCTCCCTGTTTGGTAACATCACAAAAATTGTCCCATTGTCTCTTCTTGGTGTTATGTGTGAAGGAGAACAAATGATTGTGCATTATATATACTTAAATATTAATGGGATTGTGCTACCCGAATGATGAAAAGACTCAACTTGCTAATCAAATTAGCCATCTTTGTCTCTTGTATAGTATGGTAGACCCACATGAACTTTGCAGTCCTTCAGCATATTTAAATTACAGAAAATCTATCAGCTTACAGCATTGCAGTATACAGTACTGTACATAGTACTGTACATCCTTCATGCTTGTAAATCAGTGTCCCTATTTTCTTTTGCTGTGTATTGTCTGCTCACAGATTTGCTGAAATAGTGTACAGAGGGAAAGAAATCTCCTTTTGTGACAGATCTTAACTGTTAATTCCCAGCTTAGTGTAGGAAGTTACTGAACTGTGCCAGTCAAACAGCCATGCCTCAGCTTGACCACAATTACTGACCTGGATTTTAAATGGTCTATTGAAGAGGACAAAATTACCCACAAATCTAGTGCAATCTCACTATATAAATTGTGCAGTGTTAGGACTTGAATCTATCTGCTTGAACTATCTTACAAAAAGAAAAGTTGTTGAAAGTTTTCCTTACAGTACATGTCAGTTAATGCTGCCCTTAGTTTCTCAGATTTTAAATAACCCAAGGCAGCTGAGGCTATGGTTGTTTGGTTGTGTGCTGTCAGAATTTTTTGAATGGGGAAATAAGGAGTGGAATTGAAGCAGGATGAATTGACAAGAGCTTTAAATAATTTGCTAAAACAGTTTGCCAGAACTTGAAATGCTTATGTTTACAATGACATTCATGCCTTCAAATATTTTTGTTAGGGGTGGGGAGAAGTTTTGTAGAGAGTAGATGGACCACCCCTTTTCTATATCCACTGCTATTTCTTCTTCTTTTATTTCCCATAATGCCTCCCTGCTCAATAGCTTTAAATAAAGTAGTTTACTCTTAAAGTTGTAATTTAGCCTTTTGTGTTCTTTTCCCTAATATTGCTGTTTTGCAAAATTTTAGCCTTGATTCCTCTTTCTTTGTTTTGCTGCCCAGTCAAACATTTACTAGTCTGCAGTCATTTCCCCATTTGGGTTCCTACTGTATTTTAAACCTGGCTTCCAAGTGAGTCCCACTTGCAAGCAATAAAGCTCCATAACTGTGGAAGGTTAAATCAATCTTTTTAGAACCTCCTTGGTTAGATATTGTTCACACATAGTGATTTGTAAATTTTATAAACATGTGCTTTATACATGTAGACCCTAAAAGTTGGATCTAAGTCATATGTCAGCAAGTTGCAGTCTTGTGTTATGATTAATGGCAGTTTACCAATGATAATCCTTTATATAAATGAAATGTCAGCTTTCATTTCCTGTGCCATCTTGCATAGTACTTAGTTACTGTACATTGAATAGCTTGGAGCAATGGGGTACTGATTACTGTAGGTCTACAGAACTGGTTCTGTTCAGTGCTCAAGGCTTACACATACTGCACTGTTGGTACTGAGACATACAGTACTGTACAGTAGCACATAAAGTTCGTTGCATGGCATACACACTTACTTTCAGAGTACTAGTATCCAGTACTGTACTGCAGATGAGTAATAGCTAGATGTAAAGTACTGTATGTAGTTCATGGGTACCATACAGATGTCTGTTGTGTTCATAGTGCAGACTTCTGGTGGGACTATTCAGGTAAATATGGGTGGGGCAGTTGTGAGTGGTGAAATTTGGTATGGGGAGAGGGATATGTTGGCAGTTATCATAGCTCGAAAGAAATGTGCTCTCTTTTTTTTTTTTGGTGCATGAAAATGTCAAAAGTGTTGGGCAATTTGACTTGTGGGGAAACTGTTAATTGCTTCTATGATCTGGTCTAACCAGGTGCAAATTTGAAAACTCAAAATCTTTGTTGTCTCCACATCTCTTCCCCCCATAGATCTCAGTTACTTTATAAACTATTTAGAAATATATCCTGAAGAGTTTGTTTCATTTGATCAAAGTATCTTTGACAGCCCTTCCAAATAAGATATTGGCTACGGCAAAAAAATTGCTGAAGTAAAAAGGATTTACTTCGGCAAAAATACACTTTACCTCGGCATTAGGTAACTGTCCGATGCTACTTGTTTACAAACTTCTACCACAGTAGGTTAACGTAATTTGTTTGTTTAAGCTCCGGAATTCCATTGATAAAACCAATACAGCCGCTTTGGGAATTTTTCCCATTTTGTTACACATTACAAAAGATAAAACGGCTGGTTCTGAAATCTAAAGGTCACACTCTGCCGTGTCATACTCATGTGTGTACAGTGATCACTTTCTTGACAGCAGACAGTGAGTTTTGTACATACAGTAAATATCCATCATAACGAACTTTTTAAATCAAGATTTTCCGTTAAAACTTGAAAAATTGCAACTATGTTTTGTATATAAAGCAATAATACTGAATATATTTGCTCATGTTACGATGGTAGTGGAAATTTTATCAGAAAATGATTTCTTTTCAAGTCGCTACTCGGACCTGCATTTCGAGCCGTGTAGGCCTAGTGTGCAGCTTTCGTAACCGTTAAGTCCCCGTACGCGTGTCCTGCAATCTATCGCCTCGGCAAAATTTTTGCCGAAGTCAAGTCAATTTGTCTCGGCATTTACCTCGGCATTGCCGAATGCCGAGGCTATTTTCGAGGGCTGTTTGAGAAATTGACATAAAAGGTCTTCTCTCTGTCCAAAGCAATTCATTCTGCTGAGCACAAATAGCATTTCATGCAAGGTTGCAAGCCGGGACAAGACAATGCTAGTGAAGTCATGTGGCGATGGTGTAATTATTACACTTGTCCAAACAGTGCACGTTGTTGTATCAGTGCAACATGGACAAATGGTGGCTGCTTTCTAACATCATGTTTATATCTGGCGTTCAATTCGACAGAAACCAACTCTCCTACTACAAATTGGCCAAACCATCAGCCCCATGGTATGGCCTACAGCACAGTATGTGCATCATTTGATCGTGGTGATTTGTGTAATAAGCTACCAAGCCTTGCCTTATGATGCATGGTACCTTGCAAACAAACTAATAGTTGGAGCTGGTACTTGAGCAGCCTTGTGGTAATCACAGTTTGCACCAATGTTGCTCTGTGGTAGCTGTGATTGTTGGTTTTTTAATGGTTTTTGCTACAGTAGGTCAATAGCTTGTTAACAGTTTGGCCTGTCTTCTTGTGTCCTTATTGTATTTCTTTTATAAAATGAATGTTGAATATTTTAAACAACTGATCATACTGAGGTGTACAATAACAGTAACAATAACAGTAACAGTAACAATAACAGTAACAATAACAATAACAATAATAATATAGTAATATAACAGTTCTTATAAAGCGCCCTACACAAGAAGTCTCAAAGTGCCAAAACTACACAACAGGCAGTCAATAGGACAAAGTAAACAAATGAGTTTTCAAGTTAGTTTTATATTGGCCAACAGTAGAAGAGTTCTTGACAAAAGATGTCATCCATAGAAAAAACGGTAATTTGACACTTGAGGCGAAACCTGAATATATCCCTCACCTTAAGGCAAAAATAAAATACTTATAGTAAGCATATATTTCAACCAAGGTCTTCAAGATATAATCAGCGTTATTTCAGTGGCCCACCATGCTTAAGTGTTAACAGATACGTGTCCATAAATTCGTCGACATATAGCATATAGATTGTGTGTTTAAAAGGACGTTTTTAAATACGTTTACATATTCCTATATAAAAAGTGTGTGAAAACACTCTTTTTTTTTCATCCTATGGTCGACTTTTTAACAACTTTTCCCCCCTAAGTGTCAAATTATACATTACAACAGTGTCAGAATGTTTATCGTGGAGGATGTAAAATTTTGATATGCATACTGTCCTTCATGTTTGGTAATGCAGCACACATACTGTATGTATGTGTACTGTACACAACTTATATGTTCTGTATGTAAACAGATGTCTTGGTTTAATATTTGTCATAATAGTTTATTACAATACATAGTGTATTTACAAAATAAAAAGATCATGTGAGAAACGTCTTGTTTTTGTGAAGAATGAAAATAATCTGCATGTCATAGCCTATGGTTTAAGTGTGGACCTGGAAAATGTTCCAGATTAATAATTGTATACTTACTGGTCAATACAGTGTAGATCCTGTACACAATGTAACAACAGAGACACGAATACATAGTCTAAACCTACCGTAAAAATCGTGTTTAAAAGTCACAGTACGACATTAAACTCTGTATACATTTGCAGTGTACTGTAGCCATTGTACTGTACATTATGTACAGCATATATGTCATAATGCCAGTTTCAGTCAGAAGTTTTCAAGTTTGAAAATGTACTATAGTTGGTGAACATCGTGTACAGTACATCATTATTAATCATCATATGGAGGAATCACCATAGACGAAATTCTGAAAGATTTTTTATTGCAATTTTGAGAATGCAGTACAAATCAGTATGTGTATAGTAGTTAATTATTTTCAAACCTACTGTAGTTGTACTGCTATATTGTACATACTGTACACATACAGTAAATGCCAGTAGACTTCTAGTTTTCTAATGTGTTTAATTAGCGTAGGCTTTGCCATCTCAGGTACCAGTGCATGTACTCTTGATGGCATTATCATGCAATGCATCTTCCCATTGTCTCCCAGTCACCGTTGCTAGCTGACAAATCCCCCACAGGATGAGCAAACGCTTCTGGAATGTCATCTTCAGCTGATAGAACAGACATTGTATCTCAGCACTAGTACATGCAGGACTTACCCACATTACTTTGCATAGTAGCACAGTTTTCACAATTGTACACAGTACCTACTGTATATACAGAAGCATAGTGTTCCAGTGTGTGGTTTTATGTGCAGTCCAGTACTTGACAATGTTGAAATGAAACCAGCTGTGGTGTACTGCATTATACAGTGTTTAGTGTAGTGGTAGGGTGTCTCAGAACTTTTGTACTGTTTAGAAATTTATCTTGTGACGTCAATATACCGCTGTGCAGGATTGTGTATGTATTGTCAGCTGTTTAAAGACTTACACTGCTGGGCACTTGCTCCAGAACAGTTGAGAAGGTCAAGTTTGTTTATCAAGTTGAAGTGATATTTTTATTTGCAATATTGAAGATTTTCTTAACTGTCCTACGTAGCTACATAAATAACATTTTCAATACAATTATATATACAGTAAAATTTTCAAGGAAAACTGAAATTAACTGGTACTGCTGCCCCTTATTTCTGTAGGAAAAATTTTGTAGGCCAAAATATCAAACCATATTGGATACCTGACATACAGTTTGTATATTTTTTTTGCCTATTAATTAAAGTACAGTACTAATTATATAAACTGATTAGTTCAATTAGTAACCTGGCATACTGAGTGCTGTTTGTCGGGGAAACTTTGTATTTAAGGAAGTTTGCACCCTTAGAGATTTAATCTCTATGGAATGCTTTCAAAGAATTGTTGCAGCTAATATGTACTTTATACTGCTCATGTGTTAATTTTGTTTACAATGATAATGTAATCAAAGCAGGACAGAGAAAAAGGAGTAAATTGTAGGAAAGAAATAGAGATAACTGTATGTGTTCATAACAAATACTGTCCCTAATGAACAACTGTATGCGTCTACCGTGGTGCCAAAGCTCAGATTTATGTACAACAGAACTGTAGAGTTACTGTATGTAAGATTAATATTATTGTACTGGTTTTAAACTTTCCTGACTTGTGTTTCACTGTAATTTACACCAGACATTTCTTATTTAGTGTGGCCACACATACCTCAATATACTGTACAGTAAGTGTTGTAATGCAAGGCTCAATTATCAGTTTTATATCCCTTCCCATAGTGTCGTATATACTGTATGGTACAGTACTGTACAGTAGATCTAAATGATTGTAGGAAAAGAACTTTTTTCCTCCTTACGGAAGAGGTCCACTTATTTTAAGTTATATCTAGGTTAGTTGGGTTTAACGACACACCAACACGAATGTGTTATAGTGTCAGCTAGATAAAAAAAATGTTTGTTTTGAAATGAAAGCCTTGAATGTTGTGCAGAACTGCAATCCATAAATAAGGGGTCCAGTGGGGTTTTTACTGACTTTGCCAATATAATTCTTAATTTCAAAGACATGGAATACAACAAACCAGTATATCAGGTATTTTATTATACCTTATCCACATGGCCATCTTATGACATACACACTACATTTTCAACATTGAGCATTTTCTAGAAAATAAACCATTTTGCTTTGGTGTCCCCCATGATTTTTTGGTAACAGCTGTGACATACAATCATACTAGTCTAATTTACCTGAAAAACATATTTATCATAGACTGAATTGCTTTATTCATTTATCATGGTAAGGATATCACCAATAGTCAACATTCCCAAAATATCAGTATTACTGCTTCACCCATTTTTTCAAACAGGCACATAGAAAATTAAGTGACCAACATAACTTTTTGGTGTCCCCCTAGTTATGTTGGTTTTTTAATGTAGTTTTCATCATTTTTACAAATGTGGTCATTCTCAGGTGGCTAAAGTTCATTTTATGTAAGAAGTAGGTTAAAGTCTTTTTGATAGTGGCACATTTGGAAAGAAATAATGAAAACAAACACTGTCAGGGCTTCCTTCGTAATCAGCAAAATTTTGGTGTCCCCCCTCAGCGAGTTATGTTGATCAACTTTGGTGCTTCACCATTTGCACAAACAGCTAAATTTTTTTGTGAATTAAGTCACATGTAAAGAATATAACAGAACGTAACTAGAAAACATATTCCCATGTCTTTTGAACCAAGTATTTTATGCTGATGGACATTTGATTTTTTGGTGTCCCCCCTGATGCCATAGTTATGTCCGCCATTCTTGATGTATGAACAATAAAAGTTCAATGAAACTGGGGCTTTTAATGGTATCTTATTACAGCAAACAGTAGTTTCTATTGCATTAAAAGTTTCCAGGTCAACTCAACATTTAAAAATTAAACTGACAGTTTTCATGTTAGGTGTTATGGGGACACCAATTCTTGGTGTCCCTGTTGCACGCGACAGGCTGAGTGGAGTAAAATGTCTTGCTATATCACACCTGTCCATAAAGAGACAGAAAATAAGATAGCAAATGGCAAGTCTAACAATGTAAAAGTATTAAAGAGGAAAATTTGAATAGTTGAATATCATTTTCAAGTTAAAAGCAGTCAAATTAGTACAAAATATGTAAAAGTACATGACCTTTTTGACATCTTAAAGTATTGAGAATACTGAAATGACCTTTTTTTTTAAGTTTTGGAAAATTCTTTCAAACTTTTTCCATGTTGTTCTTAGAAAGGGTGCTGAATCACACTCAACTGTGAATTTTCAACCATTTAGGATTTTCTTTGATCTTTTAAGAGGAGATTAAAGACTGCTTTGGTGTCCCTGTTATGTTGGTCAATTTTACAGGCATGTATATGTTTGAGTGAGCCCCCTCCTCCATACATAATACTGTATGTAAAAACATTTGCATTTTTTATAAATGCTGATAATACTCTATCTTGAGTATAAATTTCAATCAGTTTAGATGATTTTTGATTCCTTGCCGAAGGCAGGCAAGGAATCTATGCGATGGTGATGTCATGTTTGTGTGTGTGTGTGTGTGTGTGTGTATGTGACGGCTTAGCTTGTTTACACGATATCTCAAGAAGGGAAAGTTGGACAGTTCTCAAACTTGGTACATAGATGGCCCATATTGAGAGGAAGAACCCTGTTGTTTTTGGTGGAGGTCAAAGGTCATCTGGGGTCACTGGGGGTCAAAACCTGAAAACCTTGTTTACACAATATCTCAAGTTAGAAAGCTTGGATAGATTTCATGCTTGAGACGTCGATGCGTTGTGGTGAGAGGAAGAACCCTATCGTTTTTGGTGGAGGTCAAAGGTCATCTGGGGTCACCGGGGGTTAAAATCTGAAAACCTTGTTTACACCATATCTCAAGTTAGAAAGCTTGGATAGATTTCATGCTTGGTATGTAGATGTGTTGTGGTGACGGAAGAACCCTATTCTTTTTGGTGGAGGTCAAAGGTCATCTGGGGTCACCGGGGGTCAAAATCTGAAAACCTTGTTTACACGATATCTCAAGTTAGAAAGCTTGGATAGATTTCATGCATGGTATGTATATGCGTTGTGGTGAGAGGAAGAACCCTATCGTTTTTGGTGGAGGTCAAAGGTCATCTGGGGTCACCGGGGGTCAAAATCTGAAAACCTTGTTTACACGATATCTCAAGTTAGAAAGCTTGGATAGATTTCATGCTTGGTATGTAGATGTGTTGTGGTGAGAGGAAGAACCCTATTCTTTTTGGTGGAGGTCAAAGGTCTTCTGGGGTCACCGGGGGTCAAAATCTGAAAACCTTGTTTACACGATATCTCAAGTTAGAAAGCTTGGATAGATTTCATGCTTGGTATGTAGATGTGTTGTGGTGAGAGGAAGAACCCTATCGTTTTTGGTGGAGGTCAAAGGTCATCTGGGGTCACCGGGGGTCAAAATCTGAAAACCTTGTTTACACAATATCTCAAGTTAGAAAGCTTGGATAGATTTCATGCTTGGTATGTAGATGTGTTGCGGTGAGAGGAAAAACCCTATTGTTTTTGGTGGAGGTCAAAGGTCATCTGGGGTCACCGGGGGTCAAAATCTGAAAACCTTGTTTACACGATATCTCAAGGTAGGAAGCTTGGATAGATTTCATACTAAGTATGTGGATGTGTTATGGTGCAAGGAAAAACCCTATTGTTTTTGGTGGAGGTCAAAGGTCATCTGGGGTCACCGGGGGTCAAAGGCTGAAAACCTTGTTTATACCATATCGCAAGGTAGGAAGCTTGGATTGATTTCATATTAAGTATGTGGATGCGTTATGGTGCAAGGAAGAAGCGTATAGTTTTTGGTGGAGGTCAAAGGTCATTTGGGGTCACCAGGGGTCAAAGTCTGAAAACCTTGTTTACACAGTATCTCAAGGTAGGAAGCTTGGATAGATTTCATACTAAGTATGTGGATGTGTTATGGTGCAAGGAAAAACCCTATTGTTTTTTGTGGAGGTCACAAGCCATTTGAGGTCACCAGAGGTCAAAAACTGAAACTTTGTAAACATGTCATTACAAGGGAGGAAGCACAGATAAATCCCTTCTCATACGTTTTATTTTTTTTTTTTCTCATTTTTTTGTGGTTATTCAAGTTTCGGTATAAAGGTCATGTGACATGAGCTGATGTGAGCAGGGGTCAAACTGTGACCACATCATAAAAAATGATGTAGAAGAGAAGTATAAATTTGATGGATGAACCTCAGTGTAACAAAGCACCCCCCTTTTGGCAAGGAATCACTAAGCCTTTTTGCTTTCTGGTTAAATTTTGACCTCACGTCACACTTTTGGACCCCTAATTTATGGACTGAGCCTATTATGGACTGAGCCTATAATAGTAAAATCATCTGTACACTTTGTGTACAGCATAAGGGTATGTATACTTACAGTATCCATTTAGCAATCTTGATTGTGCAAGGTATTGTTGGATGCAACAATGGCAAGTTCAGCATACATACAGGTACTGTAGTATGGAGAATACACATAATTTGTGACAGCTTTAAAGACAATTTTTAGACCAAAAAGGTGGTATACCTGCTCTTGAAAAAAGGAAACCACCTCTCACATACTGTACAAACCCTCCTTATTGCTTTTGTTTGGTCTAAAAAGTGATGATTTGAATAATCTCTATAAATTCAAGTTTTGAGCATTTGTTGTGGGTATTGTATGGCAGTGTCATCATTTTATATCCAAGATTTTCAGGATGTGGCCATGTGCAGTTGAGATTTCCAAGGCTTACGGGTATATGTAGACCTACTAGAGCCCCTTTTGTCCTTTTAAATTTATAGATCTAGATTGGTATGAGAACAATAAATAACTACTGTACATGTAGTGTTCAGTATGTACAGTGTACAAATAATGAATGTTTATGAGTGCTATAGTATTTCATGGGTTGAAAGATTGAACATTCTATTCAACAAATGGAATTATTCATACTATCGCACTAATAAAGAAACATTCTTTATTTGTTTGATATAACACATTATAATTTTGATCTAGTCATTGGTTCAGTATATTTTTGTTTGGCTGTCACTGTGGTTTGTGTTTGTCTGTGTGGTACTGTAGCTCCATGGTTTGTTGTTTGCTAGCTACACGTTTATTACTAATGTACGACATGCAGTGTGCGATCCCCAAAAACTGCATTGCTTTATTGAGTTACGGCATAGTGATAGTTGACGTCACTGCCATGTGTTATACTAGCAAATACACGACTGTGTGTTATACTAGACTATTGCACGATGGATAACATACTGTACGACTATGATGATAGTACTGAATTACCCATAGGGCATGTGACCACCAATCCTCCAATGTAGAGAAATTAATAAGGTGTTACAGTATATAATACCTACTGTTCAATGTTTTTGTATTCTGTACAATTAAACCAACTAATGTTTGAATCAAGGTACCAACTGTACAGCTGTAGTAATTTTGTACCCCAGGGTTGTTGTAACATCCACTCAGTGTCAGCATCCATTTTCAGCATTGCTGTTAAATAACCGGTATTCCAGTGCCTAGCATTATACATGTATGCATTGTACAGTTAAATATACATAACCACTTTTACATAATTATGTTCAGGTCTTACTAAATCATTGAAAAGTATGGAGTACTATGTTGTGGGATGGGAATCCAAACCAGAGTTGATAATTGCATGGGTCTTGTACTTGTGCTATGCACGTTTTATGATGCAGTTCTTAGGTACAATGTCAACTTTGCAGCCTTGCCATGTCCTGTACTCTTTACAGTATGTATGTGTGATGCACCAAGGCAGATTAAAACTGGTACAGTAAAATACAGAATCAGTGAACTGACTCAACAGAGTGCTTTTAAAACTTTCTGTCGACACCAGAATCATACTGTAGTACAGTAGAGGACTTTCTTCTATTTCAAAGATGATGTGAAAATGGTCCTATTTTAATATGAATTAATGCAAATTCATTGTAGCTTCTTACATTGACATTTATTTAATTATAAATCGATGCACCATGAGGCATCATGCATGTGATATGTAAATTATGTTACTGTAGATACAGCATACTATTAATTATGTTAGAACATAGAGCATACATACTACTGTACAGTACATAGTAACTGTACTGTATGTTGGGGCATCCAGAATACAGGAATGCTAGTTGAGATCTAGCTGCTCAAGTTCTTTGAATTGCTGTAACGGCCTACAATGCTTTATTTGTTTTTATCTCTTTGTATGACATCACACGTGTATTTCAACACACACATTGCTTGCAGGTACAGCATATGATTAACTTCTTTAAAAAAATGATTACTGGATTAGTCATAGTGGCTAGTGAACAGTGTGCTGCATGTACTGAATAAAAGAAGCCTTTGGGAAAAAAGTTTGAAGGATTGGTGTCAGTTGCCATCAGCTCATTTAAAATGTTGCATACAGGCTTGTGTGTAGGTACAAGGCCAGCTGTCATTTCCCGGGAAGGAGCCTCCCAACGTCCCAACTGTTTCCACAATGAGTATTGTATGCCATACAGGTATATGGGTCCTGGGGAACAAAGTTTGAGGCCATAGCTCTTGTTCTGTAAGTGTGCTGAAAGTACAGTATTTGGCATTTACTTGGTTTACATACAGTAATTGTGATGTTTTGTAGTATTTCTAAATTTAAAGCAGTTTATGGGATATCATCATATTGTCGCTAGATCTTTTTGATTGAATTAATTTCACCTGAAAAAGCAGAATCAACATTTGTTTACTATTTTCTATTTCAGATAAGTGCCACAGATTCGGGATCACTCTCAAGAGGCCACATTCCACTTGGAGCAATTCAAGTTCGAAAGCTACCCCAGGGTAGTGGGGATCCTGGGATTCTGTTGAAGGGTGGGGACTTTAGTGTGGGTAAAGAGCTTCTCTTCCTCACATCAGAAGTAAACAACAATGGAGGAGAAGAAGGAACAGTGAGTGTTACAGGGTCATTTGACGAAACTCTTGTAAGACTTCAAGATTTTCTTGTCCAATCTGGTCTTGAAACTACCACAACCAGAAGTCATGAATTATTAAAAAGACAGTCCTCAGATTCATCCCAGAAAACAGACAAATCTCCAGAGTCAGACGCTCCTGCAGAGTCCCTGAGTTCAGAGAGTGACGTGCTGCTAGAAGAGGAATACGAGCCAAATTATCAGGACAAATTAGCCGATTCAGACCTATATGCTCTTCTGCCACCTGATTTAGACTCACCGGATTCCCTGCTCAGCCGGTCCTTAGCTGACCTAACTGATCAGACACTCTGTAAGTTTTTCCTGTTATGTTTGGCAGCCAGTGTTTGAAAAGCCCTGGGTTGAGGTGTCTGGGTGCACTGACTAACATAGCATGCATAAGAAACACCAGGTCACTTTACTTAACAATGCCTTGGATTCTTATCTAGCAGGGTTCCCAGTCACTGAAGGAAATTAGAGAAATCAGTGGAAAATGATTTTTACTCTTTTCCAGGAAGGAAACATTGTACTATAAAATTTAGCAAATATGCAAAATATAGTCGAATTCCAGTCACCCCAGATGGAAACTTTATTCCACTTCAGCAATGGGGTGTTAACAGTATGTGGCAATTGCTTGTATTTGTTAAAATTATGCTAATTGATTGCCTTCACAGCACCTTATGTTTGTGATCACTAAAAGAAGTATTGTTTTCCAAAGAATTTGGAAAAATCTTTCATCATGCACTTAAACCAGAATTTGGGTGTCATGAAAAGCTGGGAATCCTGTATGAATTTGCAATTATCTGATGAGGCCAAGCTTGCTTGCATATATATATATCAAGAGCACATTTATCTTACCATATTGCACTACACTAACAAATCATTTTCATATGGCATGTTTATACAGGTTGTATGCAGCTGAGGGTCTATACAGAGCAATGATTCTATTCTCCATACAGTGCTGCTAAAAGTTGCAGTTACTGTACATCTTGTAGAAAAAAAGTCTTGCTGATTTGCAATATCTTCCTACTGCCTTTGTAACATCATCTCGGAAGGTGCCCTCCGTCATACCTACCATCATCATCAGAAGTCTGCATCATTTTCCACCCTGTGTGAGTCTGGTGTTTAAATAACACTTACTGTCCTAAATGTGTTAACAAAACAAGTTGCTTTGTGGGTGTGGCTATCATTTATGTGGCCGTATGTAGTGATTACTGTTTGTGCTGTTTCCTGCATCATGTAATTATGTGTACATACAATATACATCATTATTTGGTAAAAATTTTCTGATAAGCCTAATTATTGCATAGAGCCAGGGACACTCAACCTCATTCTTATGGTTAAAAAACTAGCTCGCAGTCACACCTCAAGTTTCAAGTACTGTACATGTAGCCGGTACAGAGCTTGGGATGAGCATTTCACCCAAAACTTCAAATGACCTTTGTGACAGTGTGCCGGCCTTCACTTATGTCCTACTTTCAGTATTCTACTTTCTCCAACATTTTGAACCTTCCTCCTCTATTTCTTCTTGAAAATCCTATTTTATCCACCTTTTGCCTCCTTTTTACACTTTTAGACAAATGCTTAAAATGGCATTTTAAACTTTCAAAAAAAAATTGTCTAAAACAGTCATTTTGATAATCAACATGGGTTAATATTGCTAAATTAAAATATGTAGAAGTCCTACATTATCCAACTTTTGGTCTGAAAAATTCTGTTTTTTTCTTGTTTTTATTGGGAATTTTAATTGTACATTATGTATTTCCCTTCACCTGGGTCCACTTGAAAGCTTGAATGTGGGTTTCCATGGACACGGTAATTACCAAATGACCCATGTGCAGGATCTGTTCTTTTGGTTGAAACACTAGTTATAAAATCTGACCCATCTACCTGTCAAACAATTAAGCCTTTAAGCCATGTGCATGCAAAATGGTGTAGTTTGTTTATCTTTTATAGAGAAGATGTGCCATAGACCTCAGCTTTGCAAAATGTGCCTGCTTTAATCTCAAAAGATTTCAAAAATAATGCCTTGCTATTAGCACCCTTTTTATCTGATAGTAGCTTACTGCAGTTCATAGTATACAGTAGTATAGTACTTGCTATGGTTTCTCATGTGTACCTTTGTTCTCTCTTCAAAGCATATTATGATAATTACAGTAATACCTGAAGATTAAAGAGGATATTCAGCCATACATGCAGGCTCCTTAAGATTTATGTGGGTCATTCATCATTCATTCTTGCTGTAACCCATCCTGAACACCCCAGACATTTACTTGTGTGATTGCGTGAATATAAGAGACAGGCTAGTATAATTTGTCAAATTTATGGTCCAACAAAGGTAAATAGGTTCAAGGGCTACAAATACTGTAGAGGTATGTGGACATACAACTAAGTAGCTTTTTTTTTCTCAACAGTGATAGATTTAGGGCACTTGGTGAAAAATCTGTATACCATGCAATTCTCAAGATACAGTACTCTTGCTTAAAGTTTGAACATTTCTGAGATTTGTCATTATCTATGCAGAGATTATGATGTGGACTGCCATACAGTGTCTGTGTTTTTTTCCATTATTCCTTTATAAATTATCTGTTAATTAGTTAATATCAGTACTTACCAGCTAGTTTCTAGTTTAATGCATTATGTGGACATTTCCAAGGAGTCAACAGCTACTTCCAAAATAAACCCCTTTCAAGCATACCAACATCACACTGTCCTGAATGAAGGTTTAATAGACAAATGATAACATAAGACATGTCTAAAGAGTCCCTTGTTGTCACCACAGATTTGCATACACGTGGACCTCATCTTTATTCATGGTGTTGGCGCAAGCAGTAAACTGTCTTGTAAAATGGTCAATATAAGGTGGAATTTGATGGGAGTTCTAGCTATTTTGAACCTTTTTGATGCTTTTTCAACAAATAAACAGGTATGGCATTGACATGTCCACAGACCCACAAGTTTACAGGTTTATTATTGAGATAGTTCCTATCAATCTAGTGTAGCAACTCTGAAGTTGTTTTAATTGCAAGTTACTGAAGATTGCAGACAAGGCAAAAGATATGCCCATATAGTGTACAACTCTGTTAGGGAATTGTTACATGCTTCCCCGGGGCTATGTTAGGAAAGCAAGTTTCTTGCCTTAATGCTATTAGTAATGCCAAAGGCCAGTTTAACTATGAATGCTGTCAGAGATAGTGCTTCAGTGGTCGCCCATCCATCTCTTCTCCACTGAGGAAGTCATGCAAATAATCAGTTAATCAGCCATGCCCATGATTACTGATTACAGAGATTATCTTCAGTGATTGACATGGAGAGGTTGGCCTTCAGGCTCTAACCCAGTTGTTCACCTGATGCAGTGAATGCAACCTGATGCAAACAATCTGATTTTCTT
The DNA here is from genome assembly GCA_029531755.1 of Holothuria leucospilota. NCBI lineage: Eukaryota > Metazoa > Echinodermata > Holothuroidea > Aspidochirotida > Holothuriidae > Holothuria > Holothuria leucospilota. The sequence goes on from CM055971.1 coordinate 35,355,305, forward strand.
ACAAAGTATGAGAGAGTTACTGTCAGCACTAGTTTTTACCAACTGAGTTTTCATTGAGGCGACACGTCATGCCATTTTGATGTTGGCTGTTGGGAATGATTAAAGTTTTGAAAAAAGGTCTTAATTTGTCTGTTATGGCTAACAGACTTATTGTTTTTCATTGTTCTAATTGCTAGTCATACTTTTGTATTAAAATTGGTTACAAGTGTAAAGTTACCTACAGTAGTTGAGAGGTCTTTTAATACTGTATGCAGTAAGAGTATGGTATCATTTCATGTACCATAACAGTGGTTTGACCCTCCTATTAATTGAAACACTACATATGACTTGAGTGTCTTCTGACTAGATGAGGATGACAGTGGATTGCTCGCTTGGCAGACGTGTATTACTCCTGCACCTATAGTGGATGCACTCGTAATGCCAGTATCCGTGAACTTTCGCAAGAATTCTTTGTGAAACTGCGTAAAAACTGTACGCTCATTGCTATTCATACTGTATATACGATCACAACAAACACAAATTATAAATATTCAATGAAAAATCGACTACAGCAAGTTTAATTACCATGCTGTTTCAGACAAACAACGTCAATGGGGTTTTAGTGTGTGATTTCCTCTGCTTAAAGCTCACACAATGAAGTCCTATTGACTTACTGTGTAAAAGTGAACGTTATGCACAGCTGAAGCTTCTTCGTGAAATATGAATATTCATATGTTGAAACCAATCAACAGTCAAGAGGTAAAACCAAATTGGGCTCGTGAATATAGCGAAATTGGATGATCTCTGTCATTGTTCGCAGGTGTTAGAGTATGTACATCAAAAGAGGAGTACATATTTGACTTCTGCTATGAAGGTAAAGACAGTGGGAGCAAATGGCAATACGAGAAAGTTTGTGTGGGTCAGTCAGCTTGCATCAGTACATTTAAAAGTTAACACCATCTATTACACAGTGAGCAATTTATTAAATTGTTTGCTGAGTACTGTAGCTTGGCAGTTTCAGAGTGTCTCCATGGAGATGTACACAATATGGAAAAGTTACAGGTATTAATTAACTCTATTTTAATGGACTTCACTTTTTAAAGCAAAAAATGATTATTGAGCTTGGTGCAGGTCAGCCTAGTCATATTAGCCATCTGTTACGTGATGGTTCTATTGGCCCATTCAGTTAAAATACGTTTTATATGCTGTTCACAGTATACTGTAGCATGTGACCTGTATGGGATGAATGCTCCTTGTTGCAGGGCCTTGTTGTTCTGACACCATATGGGTTAGGGTAAGGAGGTTGGTGACAGGGGTTAGGTGAGTGTCATGGTCAAGGTTACGGCAAGAAACTATGGAAGGGACTTATTTTCTGCTCAGTATCTCTGTGAATTTAATGATTTAAACAAAAAACATTGATACATCACTCAAAGTCACATGTCTGTCTTCATTACCTATTAGTGTCAGAACAAAGAGATGTTGTTACTTGGAGATGTTGGAACATACTGTAGAGTTGTAACGTTTTAATATTGAATGAGCTGCCATGCATAAATACAGTACCTACCTGGCACTGCTCACAGGAAGCACATAGTAGTTTTACGTGTACATAAGTACAGTACAGTATTTCACTGTTCAATTGTAAGTATCACTTTGGAGAATATGTGCTTCTAACAAAAGGAATGGAGGAAAAATCTGAGTTTGATGAAAACAAGATATTTGGACAGGAGAATAACTGTATGTGTGTGTTTTAATTGAAAACAAAACAAATACCAGAATGCCCACATGAAGCTAACATACTGTACATATACATTCATTAGAGGTGATTAGATATTTCTGGTGCATGCATGCCCTGTATGTGTTTTGTAGACCCTGGATGTTTCATTGTGAAACCTGCAGTACCAATCAAAATCAGTGCAATTGACACTCTTGATGAGTTCATATTTAATGTCTTGGCATGGACTACAGATTACTGCCTGACTGTTAGGCCTACTCTACACATTTAGACAGTTCACAACTTCGCACTGAAGGCAATGTTTTATTGGGATGATTTATAGTCCTACACTGCACACATTCAACATCACATGACTGCTAATCACAATTCCCTTTTGACTGGAATAACTGAGAAGTAATTTACTGTACCTGGGTGTGAATAGCCTTGCAGAAACACTACAAGTACATGTAATCAGACAGTAGTCTCATATATGTTGTTTCCTGTGTTATGCTTTTCTGCTGTTTGTTTGAATACATTGCTGTATACATGCTCTCATGCCCCTGGGTTGCCTCTCACTCTGAATGAAAGTTACTGAAGGTATAAAGTCCAAATTCAGGGTGCAAAGTTTAATATATTTAGTATTTTTATGTATCTGTGTGTACATGGTATGACTGGTTCAATTGGTAAGGCAAAGGTAAATTTATTAAATGGGCAGGGGATGTCCCCCTCCACTTTGAAAATTTTTCTGAAAAATGAGGTGTCCATACATGCAGTTTGGTGCCACATATGCTACCTTTGAAGTAAATTTGCACTCAAAACTTCACATATTTTACTAGGTACTAAAAAAAAAGGCTTAAGTGAGATGGGGGGGGGGATGGCCCAGTTCTCCCCCCACTCTTCAAATATGCCACTGAATGTATGATGCACATTCAAACTAATAATCAGCTTCTACTGGCAATATTGGTGACCTTCCTAGGGAAATTAAAGGGGAATATCATATATTAAGTAGTTTAATTCAAACTTGTGTTTGTTAAACTATATCCTCTTTTTTTTTTTGGTACATTGCCGATTATATCGCTCTTTAGACCTCCAGAATACAGAGACAGGCAATTAATGTAGTTGAAAATTGAGTGATTTTTTACCAAATTTTGATCTCAGTTTTAGTCTATAGTTAGTCAGTTTTAGGCTATAAAATGATCTTGATAATGTCATCGCTGAAGAAGTTACAGACTGAGCCTAGGCCTATAAATGTTATACAGGTATAGTCCTGATTTCCCAGGGCCTAAAACCAGTATAAACTGCACTGTCATTTTCAATATAACATCAACTCCCTATTAAATACAAGAAACAGGAGTGTATGGCACTGTGGCACAGAACAGTAGTGTAAACCCAGTTGTCTAAAGGTCTGGTATTACATGCACTGTATTTTATGCAGCCTGTGTTCTACTGTGGCACTTTGTACATATTTAACAAGACTGACCTATATCTGAACTAAGGAATGCAGTACTGTGCTGTTTATGCCTTTAGATTATTTGATGTACACAGTGCTGTAGGCATTTCAGCAGCCTGTCACCACTGAAGTCCTTGCATGTTTTTAACAGTATGCATTTTTCCTTACTACATCTTCACAACTGCACAGAATACAGTTAACGCTGTTGACCTGGAAGATCCTGGAAGTATTACCGTTATCTCCAATGTACTGTATGGTAATATACTGTACTACTTCCATGTACAGTCCACTACAGTAGTACAAAATGAATTTGACTTGGTTGTTGGAACTCAAAGGCAATAGGCAGTCACCCCAAAATTTGCTTTGAAAAATCAGCAAACTCTTGCAAATCTCCTCTTATTGCATTACAAGCACCTCGGAAGACGTTTTGAACATATATTGTAAACAATAGGTAAAGCAAGGAGAAATTCTCCTTGAACTTCACAATTCACTAACAAAAACATTGTCACATGATCAAAATAGGCCATTCATGAACTAGAGTGACATGGCATACTAACTCTGATTGGGGTGACTGCATTTTCACTTTAAGTTAAGAAAATTGTTGTGTAGTAACAGACTATTAAAATGGGAGATGATATGATGTTGCGTCTTGTCATTGGATATGTCACATGTACAATTTTGCATGCAAGAGCCTTTGGGCTTGCTTTATTACAATGGCTTTTGCCCTACATGTACATTGTTAAGTGACACATTTAATTTCATTCTACCTATATGAAAATATGTACAGCACAGGTTTTTTTTTTTTTCTTTTTTTTTTTTTTTACTTCATCACAGCAAATTGATAACACAGTATAGGCCTTCCTACAGTACAGTCATCACACTTGTTGTCTGTGAAGGTCAGTTTGTCAAAAGATTCACTTGCAGTTTTGGGTTTTTTCTTTTAACAGTCACTAGTCAACTCCTTTTCACCCAAGTATCAAACTGAAATATTTAAATGGAGAAGGCAGTTCCCCAAATTAATTTTTGATTCTTTGCCGAAGGCCGAAGGAATCTATGCGATGGTGATGTCGTGTGTGTGTGTGTGTGTGTATGTGTGCGTTTGTAATGGGCGCCTGTTGGGGACACACACCGGTCCTTGAGACGTGAACTGGGGACATGATGAAAATCGGGGATATCCCCGATTTTAGTATCACTTCAAATGTGCCTTTGGGAGTCAAAGTAGTACGCCCTCTGCTTATCATACAGTTTCAAGCAAGTTCCACAGTTCACCTGCTCACCGCACGTTCGTGTGTAAAATCTGTGTAATTTTAGCTTTGATTAAATGCCATACACTCTCTTGTGAAATTATCCCCGGTTTCTGTGTGTGGAAAACACGCCCCTTTTTCACACACGACCATGCGCTGAGCAGGTGAACTGGGGATATTTTAATAGAGAGTAATTATCCCCGGTTCCCTAACTTTCGCAGTGTGTGAAATATGCTCCCCATTTCCGTAGCTGGCGGTCCAAGTAGATAGAAACATAAATTGAGTTATTTCAACATGGGATATCTACAGCTATGATGTAGCCATTGTAATTCCAATGACGTTTTGGCTCTAGCGCCCCCAGAAAGTGTATCCCCACTTCACGTCTCAAAATCCAGTATCCCCAGTAGGCGCCCTGAACGGGTAAGTGTGTGTGTGTATGTGACGCTTTGCTTGTAAACACGATATCTCAAGAAGGGTAACTCCGAGGGATCTCGTACTCAGCACGTAGATTGCACGTATTGAGTAGATGATCCCTATCGTTTGTGGTGGAGGTCAAAGGTCATTTGGGGTCACAAGAGGTCAAAAGGTTAAAACCTTGTAAACACGATATCTCAAGAAGGGTAACTCCGAGGGATCTCATACGTAACAGGTAGGTTGCCCATAATGAGTAGATGATCCCTATTCTTTTTGGTGGAGGTGAAAGGTCATTTGGGGTCACAAGGGGTCAAATAGTAAATATGCTGGAAATTGCTTGTAAACAAGATATCTCCAGAAGGATAAATGTGAGGGATCTCATACTTACCATGTGGACTGCCCATATTGAGTAGATGATCCCTATTGTTTTTGGTGGAGGTCAAAGGTCATTTGGGGTCACCAGAGGTCAAAAGGTCAAAACCTTGTAAACACTGTATCTCAATGAGGGTAACAGTGAGGGATCTCATACTTAGCATGAGGATTGCCCATAATGAGTAGATAATCCTTATAGTTTTTGGTGGAGGTCAAAGGTCATTTGGGGTCACCAGAGGTCAAAAGGTCAAAACCTTGTAAACACGATATTTCAAGAAGGGTAACTGTGAGGGATCTCATACTTAGCATGTGGATTGCCCATATTGAGTAGATGATCCCTATTGTTTTTGGTGGAGGTCAAAGGTCATTTGGGGTCACCAGAGGTAAAAAGGTCAAAGCCTTGTAAACACTGTATCTCAATGAGGGTAACAGTGAGGGATCTCATACTTAGCATGAGGATTGCCCGTAATGAGTAGATGATACTTACAGTTTTTGGTGGAGGTCAAAGGTCATTCGGGGTCACCAGAGGTCAAAAGGTCAAAACCTTGTAAACACGGTATTTCAAGAAGGGTAACTGTGAGGGATCTCATACTTACCATGTGGACTGCCCATAATGAGTAGATGATCCTTATAGTTTTTGGTGGAGGTCAAAGGTCATTTGGGGTCACCAGAGGTCAAAAGGTCAAAACCTTGTAAACACAATATCTCCAGAAGGATAAATGTGAGGGATCTCATACTTACCATGTGGACTGCCCATATTGAGTAGATGATCCCTATTGTTTTTGGTGGAGGTCAAAGGTCATTTGGGGTCACCAGAGGTAAAAAGGTCAAAACTTTATAAACACTATATCTCAATGAGAGTAACAGTGAGGGATCTCATACTTAGCATGAGGATTGCCCGTAATGAGTAGATGATACTTACAGTTTTTGGTAGAGGTCAAAGGTCATTTGGGGTGACCAGAGGTCAAAACCTTGTAAACACGATATTTCAAGAAGGGTAACTGTGAGGGATCTCATACTTAGCATGTGGATTGCCCATAATGAGTAGGTGATCCCTATTGTTTTTGGTGGAGGTCAAAGGTCATTTGGGGTCACCAGAGGCCAAAGGTTTAAATCCCTTTAAACACAATATCTCCAGTAGGATAAATGTGAGGGATCTCATACTTACCATGTGGATTGCTCATAATGAGTAGATGATCCGTATAATTTTTGGTGGAGGTCAAAGGTCATTTGGAGTCACCAGAGGTCAAAAGGTCAAAACCTTGTAAACACTATATCTCAATGAGGGTAGCTGTTAGGGATCTTATACTTATCATGTGGATTACCCATATTGAGTAGATGATCCTAAGTATTTTTGGGAGGTCAAAGGTCATTTGGGGTCACCAGAGGTCAAAAGGTCAAAAAACTTGTAAACATGATATCTCAAGAAGGGTAACTGTGAGGGATCACATACTTACCTTGTGTATTGACCATATTGAGAAGATTATCCCTATTATTTTTTGAGCAGGTCAAAGGTCATTTGAGGTCACAAAAGGTCAGAACCTAGTAAACATCATATTTTAAAGGAGGGTAACTATGAGGGATCTCATCCTTAGCCAGTGGATTGTTTATATTTAGCATGTAGGTCATTTTGGGTCACAAGATTTTGAAAGCTTTTGACCTTATTAACATGATATCTCAAGTAGGATAACTATAAGGGATCACATGCTTGTCATGTGGGTGATTCATGTTTGTTACAATATATCCATATGGCAAGGAATCACTTAGCCTTTTGGCTTTCTGGTTAAAAATCTTGCTAAATTTACAGATTTCTTCTATTTTGTTCATATAACTATTTGTCAGTGTGTCTCTTTATAAAAACATTGAATATTGGAGGTAAACCAAGGAGTTATTCTGCATGAATTTAGCAAATAAGGATGATACACTAATGTAGAGGGGAGGGCGGGGGGGGGGGCTTCTGTAGAGGGGAGGGCGGGGGGGGGCTTCATTTTCCCTTTATGTAGACCAGGCATCTATACCATCATGCATACTGTTCACTGAAGAAAGTACGTAGGAAAGCATTTGAACCAATGACAGCCACTTATCTACTGTACATTGCATTCTCTAAGTATCTTTAGATTTTAAGGTTCTCTTTACATTCTTTTTGTAGTGGAGATAATTCCTGCGATGCATCCTGCTGGTGTGCTGTTTGCATGTTCTTATTTTATGCACGAAAACCAATATTTACAGCATTTCAGTATGGTGTTGAAGGGGTTCAACGCAAATTAACTTCTTTTAGATTTTGTTAGATGTGTGCCAGTCCAGTATTAAATTATCGTTTTCCTTTGTCTGCTCTGTCATTTAATGTATTCATATGATTTCTTTTATGATAGATTGAAGGGCTTGTAAAACAACCTCTCCAGCCGCATTTGAAACATTATAAATCATTCATATCTCTTCTAATCCCTTCACAATGTCTTTTATAATGTTTTAGAACACACATATTGCCTGTGATTTTCAGAGTTAACCAAAGAGTTATCAACCATGCAGGAGCAAATATTATCACATGTTTAAAAAGTGCCAAACATGAAGTAACAGGGGTCTCTTTGTTTGTCCCTTAATTATTAAAGAGAAAATGCAGTCATCCATAGTTAAATTAGTATATCTCAGTATCCTTATTTGTAAATGACTCTCATAAATTATGTGCTTGGTGCTCAGCATAAGCAATGGAGTAGGGAAAACAAGCCAGTGAGCCACAACTGGAAAAAAGGACGTGGTCGTCTCGACCTGAACCAGTTGGTTGGAAACTGGGACGTTAAACCTCATCTAACTAACTCATAAATTATGTGAAAACAAATTTACAGCTGAATTTTCAAATTAATATATACAAAACAACCCCTTTGTGTACATTGAAAATACCACATTTATGTCCTGAAACAATATGAAAGATACTTGCAAATTATAGAGATACTGTAAGATGAGATCTGACAACGTAAGTTTGGGGCATTCCCTTGAAGTACAGTATTCTTAGGCAATGGGCAGTGATGATATTCAAAACTTCAAAGTCCAGGTAAAGTCACAATTGTTGCTCTGATGAAAAATCTAAACAATGGAATTTTCAAATACTGTACAATGTAAATCATGTTGTTGGGGGCAGAAATGTATGTGGTGTTGTGCATTTTAAATTTCATTGCCTAATTTGTCAATTTCTTTTTAATACATTCTATTAAAAGATGAAGAATATGGATTGGAGACAAGAAGAAGAGATGGGAAGGAAGTTGAAGATAGAGGTGAGTGTTCAGGCATGTTTTATCTTGTGTAACAAAAAAAGTATATGGCAGTAACTGTTTTGTTCTGTTATTCTTTCATAAAGTTTGTTATTCATCTGTGACCCCACCTCACCCCTTCTCCACCACTGGGTCTTATTTGGTAAAAGTTGGTGAAATTTGAAAGTTGGAAGAAATTAGGAGAAGCAAGAGAAGGGGAAGGGGTTACTCAAGGTAAATGGGAACCTGGCCTCTACTGTTGAATTGTCTGATATCCAGTGCAAGCTACCTACTGTATTGTTGCAGGTCAGTACTTTGCAGTATGTTCACACAGGGAAGTGAGATATGCAGGTATGCATTGCAGTTTGCCACCTACTGTAAGAGTGTCAGGTTTGCTTATTACATTAATTAGGAATCTGATAGCACTATCATTGCTCTCTACAGTGGTGTGCCAAAAAATAAAAGTCTGCACTTAAAAGGACACCCTCCATCTGTAAATACAAACTTTGATAGAATAGTAAAACCCTTTGCCTAGGACTGATTTAATATAGTACAGTAGCTGATGGCCTTATGCCACTCTGTTGATAAAGAGGATAGGGGACAATGTCAAGAGAACCTTGTCATGATGTAACCCCACCCTCCTGCACAATCCTTCCCCTTACAGCATGTTACTTTGAACTGTATTTTTCAGTGTTTTATATTTCATCTAGTTCTTGTAAATTACTGTCTTTATTGCTTCTCAATGGAAACTTTTCTGACATGTCAGTTTTGACAGAAAGTGAAACAAGGTTAAATACATTTTTTCAAAATGCATGCTGACATTTATTGATGATCATCAAAAAATCACAATTTGAAAATAATTTTGACATTCCATCCACTCTAGTTTTTACCCCCTCTCACTCCCCCACCCTTCGAATTGACTTCAAGGGGAAATACAGTTTCAACATAATAATTATAAAGTCATTGAGACTTAATTCCAAAGAAACTTGTTTGTCCAGATACTTGATGCAGGGTTTATGTTCAGGTATTGTGAAGCAATGGCTAAATGGCAACAAGTCCCAAGCTTTGATGTTAGCTTCAGCTATCTAAGTGATGGCGGGGTGGGGGGGGGGGGCAGTATTGTACATTGGGGGCACAATTTCAGTTTTGCAAGTAAGCTTGGTGTGACATGCAAGGGCCATTCAATTCAATATACTGTACTGTAACTCAACACAAAGTCACTTTTCAATGTCACTGTAGAATGCGTTACAAAGTTTTGTAATTTTTGCAAGTTAACAATGCACAGTATACTATTAAGCATGATTTTATCTGTTGCTTCCTCTATTACACTGTGATTGTTAAATCATGCAGATGTGGGTTATTTCCCTTAAATATGTCGCCTTTGTTGAATATTTGAAGCAATTTTACTATTGAGACTGATTCTAAAGGTGACTTCCTATAGTGATTGTAAGTCATGCATACACATAAAAAGTGGATATTTGAAATAGATCCTTGAGTCTTTTTGGCTCATATGTGCCTGCCAGGGAATTTTGGAGATTATTACCCATTCATTTGTGACCTTTAGGGGAAAACTGAAAAAAAGCTGAACGTGCATTAAGGTTTCCTTTGTTTCTTGCACTCTAAAGTTTGAAAGGATATTCTCAATGGTTTTCATATTTGCTGTTGTGTACAGTTTAGAATAGTCTTACATGCACAAGCTATTAAACTCCAGTGTTGATGTGTGAGTGATTTCATCATCATTTTGAAATTTGTGGTGGTGCTCTGCTAATAGTAGCAGAAAATCTGTGGGAGGGTATTTCATTTTTTTCTCAAAAACCATGATCATCAGTGTCACATTTTAAGAAATATATCCAGGAAATTTGTTAAATTTCTATGACCAATATTTTGCTTGTCTACATCTATACCATCTGTCATTAGAGTTTCAATAGCCCTATTCAATCACTTCGTCCAACAACCCACCATTGAGGAAGTGCTGACCAAGTTGTACATCAGTAACAAAAAGACTGCTTGCCAAGTGACCACACTGACCACTCACACATACTATACATAGTTATTAATTTTAAGTTCTCACTGTGTTTGTAAACGATGTTAAAAAATACCAGCAAGATTGACAGTTGCTGGAGTTGGTTCTCCAGAACAAGTAAGATACTGCAGTACTAATGGGCTTATTAGCAGTATGAACTTCAGTTTAAAGGGAAAATGCAGTCACCACAATTTGGATTAGTGTACCCTGGTTTCATGAATGGCTCTTTAGAATCATTTGACAATATTTTCTCACTATTAGTTGTGAAATTCACACAGAGTAACTCCTTGGTTTACCTTGAAAGTATGCAATATTTATATTCTGAAATATCCTGAAAGATACTAGAAGGAAATAGGAGTATATTTGTGAGAGTTACTGTAGCTGTTGTTTCAAAATAAGTTTAGGGTGACTGCTTTTGCCCATTATTTGTCTACTCTTATAGAAGATTCTTGGATCTCATACACATCCTCCTCTCCCTCCTTCCCACAAACATACACTGCATGTACCTGAAGCACACTATACTCAAGAGGGTTTATTGAAAGCAGTAGTAAACTTTCTGTTGTGTACACATTCATCACATCCCTTCTGTGTTATTACAACATGAATACACAGTATTGCACCATACAATAGTTGCAGCACATTGTGAAGGATTAAATATGTTGTTATGTTTAATGTTGAGACATGCTGTTCTTATTGTAAGGATTTCTTAAACTAGTGTTTATAGGCCAATAATGCAGGTCAGCCAGCTTATAATGAAGACAATTGTAGGAAAGATTTTCCAAAACAAGACATAGCTTCAAGCTGTTATGATTTTATTACCATTGGTCTACTAGACAGCGATATATAAATATTGCATAAAATATATACTTATAGGCTTGCTGAAAAGTAGCCAGACAGCAAAAACTAAAGAGAGTTTAATAACCTCTTTTAGGATACTATGTAAGTCCACATTTTCATGCACTATGTAGGGCTGTTACATGTACTTTTAGGGTGTTTAGTTAAAATACTGTATATTTCATTTTCTACAGGACTTTTCATGAGGACTAGTGAGTTAGAGAAGTTAATGGCCAAGCTACTGTAGAAACTTACTTTTCTGACTCTGAAAACATACATATCTACCCCTTGCTAAAGGCCAGTCAGCCCAACTGGCCAGCATTCTTTGTATGAAAATTACTGGCCTTGGGCTTCCGGGCCTTTCAATAAATCAAACCCTGTGTAAAATACTTGACATCATGGGGAGTGTGCTAGTAAACACATGTACTGTATGCTAACCAATGATTGCATATACACATAGAATGCAGTCATCTGTTTGCAAAGCTTACTGTATGTACAACTGATTTCAGACCTTGCCATTGTACTAAACCACACATAGTTTTACAGAGTCCGGAGTCTTTGTACTCTGTTTTAATTTTCATCAGTGTTGTCATAAGTTCTTCATGGATTAAGGTGAAAAGTGGCTGTTAATATTTGTGGAACCTTTTACAAGAAAAATTTGTAACAAAATTCGTCTGGAATGGACACTTGCAAGTGATCTTTAATTAAACCATTCACTGCCAGAGGAATTTCCCAAGAATTTTTGGAGAGAGGTTTTGATAGGTTCACTTGATATAGTTTAATAACTATCGGCACGGCAGTTGCATTTAATCCTATGTTTAAATCTCTCCCTTTTTTTCTCTGCCATTCAGATAAATTTATTGATGCAAAAGACAAAAGGAAGGCTGCCGCAAAAGCTAAGAGAAGGAAAAGGGACAAACGAGGTGAATCTGATTCCAGTCTTGGTGAAACAGATGACAACAGGAAAGGAAAGAGACAAGCACCTAACTTTTTTGTTGCTATTCAAGTTTCTGACCAAGAGGTAGCAATTAAATTATAAAAGAGTTTGACAAAATTTTTGTACCTTTTTGTGTACCATTTCCTCTGTTTGTTATACAGTATGTGTGCAGGTATTACTCATTCCAAGGTGGCAGCAGATTTTACAAGAATAGAGTAGTCACCCAAATGTTCCAGTTTTTTGTCACTGAATGTTACATGTATGCAGAAAAACTGGACTTTTGAAGAAAAATCCTGCAAACTGTGTCCTACTGCAGGCGTGTAAACCTGAAACTACTCCCAAATGGATTAATGACCTTGGTGGGACTAGAGACTTAACTAGAAGCCATCAAGACAGATTAATCTGCAGTATAATCAAGACCTGTATTGATCGTCTTCATTACATGGGCATGGATCAGAGGGGGGATGGGGGGGATGCGTCTCACTCACTTTTTTGAAAGGGGAGACATCTCCAATAAGCCCCCCCCCCCCCACTTTTTTAAAAATGATGAAAACTAAAACTGATGACTATAATATAACATAGATTACAAATTTACACTCCATTTAAAAGCTAAATTGCACCCAAATATGGCACCATTTCAATAAAGACACCTTCTAATTTCCTTTTTTTTTCAAAGGGGAGGTACAAAGACCTCTCCCCCGGGACAGACATTTGCAGATGGTGAAAAATCCCTCCACCTTTGGAGATGGATCCACGCCCTTGCTTCATTACATACTTAGTGTACTTTGTAAGCACTGGGCAGAAAACTCCTTGGTCTACTTTAAATATTCAATACTTACATTTGGAAACATGAAGGTACTTGAAAGGGAAATAGATTTGTAAGATTTGGTTGATGTTTGAAAATAACTTTGGGGTGACTGTTAATTTTTCTCCTTTAATTGAAACAGGTGGGTCGGCTCCAATCTGAGTCTAGTTGTATTTTATTCATTAAAGTGATATAAACACTCTTGGAAATTCCTGATTAACATAACTTCTTCAGAGATATGATGTAACCATAGCTGATTTTACTCACTGGCATTGCTTAAAGAGAGGCCTTTCAGATTAAATTTTTAAACTGGATACAAAAGACTGGCTAAGAATGTGTCAGATTCCTTCAGTGACTTGATCATCATGTATGTGTTGTAGGTGGAGGTAGATGGATTAGCTGATACAAGCATCCCAGCCAGTGGTATCACTACGGTTTTGAAAATGGGAGGGCGAAGGTAGCAAGGTTGGAACTGATGTGTGGATAAGAAATTACTGTACATGGTGGGGGTCTGCAAAAACATGTCAGCTGTATATGCTTGTTATACTTTGGATGAATAGGGGTGAATAATTAAAGGTAAGTTTAATGTTTGAGGGTCAGGAAGCCACTTGGCTTACCAAGGACCCTGTACCAGATTGATTGTGGAAGAGCACAGACAAGATTCGCTTTCTCTTTTGGAGTAGTGCTCAAGAGGGTATTAACGAGGAAGGGGTGTTCTAATGTTATTTCTCCCAGTACCACCATTTAACATCCCCATCCAACAGACATGAGTGTACCCCCAGTCTTTTGCCACTTTCCCCAAAGGCTGGGATGGGTGGAGGATCCTTCGCCCTGCACCACTGCTTAACAGCTGAACTGAGCAAAGTGGACAACTTCCTGATTGGACAACTTCTTGAGATGGACAACCAGTCATCCAAGTTAATTCACTAGTGTAAACCCCCTCATCATCACTTTGAACAGCTATGCTGAACAATCAAATTTTAGTCCCCAGAAATTTTCAAGTGGTTCCACGAGAATTTGATCTTGGGACCTCTAGTATGCAAGGCAGTACACTCAAACCACCATTGGGAGAGGAGACCTCACTAGGGTGTTTTCAAGCCTCTTAATCCCCATTGGAGCTGCCACTGATCGTAGCGAAGCTTTACACCTTTAAACAAATAATTTGGACATTGTTGTAAGGCATAAATAGCTTGTGTGAAACAATCTGAGGGGCAGTTTGAAAACACTGCCATATCAGGGTCAGTAGGTACATGAGGTGTTTCTGTCGAAGGGAACTATGTTCGCACCTTTTGCACTACTCTGCGCTTCTGTTAAATCAAGTATAAACTAACTGTAAGGTAATCCTGCGTGGTCAGCAAACCAAGTGCTCACTTGACCATGAAATGTTCTTGCAGCAGATGTTTGCCTAGCCATTGTATTTCTACAAATTAGTCTATTTACACTTGAGAGAGTTCGTTAACACAAGATGTGCAGAGTGGGGGAAGTGAGGAAGTCTTATCTAGCTTTGTGGTTTTTGCAGTGTACAGTTCTGAAAAAGTCCACGGAGCGGTGGTTATTGCAGTATGGGCAAGAAAACAGCATGAGAAGCATTTATCAGTGTTTTTGCACCTTTTTTTCACTTTCCAGGCTTGGAAAAGTCATTGGATTTTGTTAATTTGGAAGTCATGCAAAAGTAATTGATTTTTGTCAAGACGATAATGTTTTTCCAACACATGCACAGTGGGCGTTTTTGTCAGGGATAATAATACCATAGAAAATGCACATACTGTAGTCATGGAGGTTTTATTAATGTAGTCATGAAAATGTTTAAGTTCATACAATTCTATTTTAAGGTACAGGAACCTGGATTAGTGCACTTTCAAGGCCAATTTGGAAAATACATTATTAATGTTGTCATCTTCAGGTGTTAGAGTCACTCAAGGCTGTCCAGCATAGCGTACTGGAAGGAGATGAGAAACTTAAAGACGCCATGGTACCTATCGCCACCCTCCATCTGACGGTGATGGTCATGCACCTCTCATCTGAGGAGGAAATCAGCAAGTATGTACGGTACACTTTAGAATGAATGTGTCTGGAAAATTGCTCACCAGTTATACCAAAATACTTTGAGGGGAGTTTCCCTAATATTACACTATACCAAAACACCATAACATGTCACTCCTTTTCTTCTCCGTGTTGTATCTGTGCTGAAACCTTTCATGCTGCATCAGTCCATACATGAAGTGATCATGTGATGGGTTGGACTGCATCCTCACCAGTGGTCAGAAATAGTGTTGCACTGGTAGATGTGGTATCTAAGGATGTTCTCCCATCTTTGTCCTGCATCGGTATCAGTGAAATTTACCTAACCTGCTGATGTTACTTACTGATATTTCCTGTCAGAAGGACTATGCAGTGTAAAAATATTATACTCTTTGAGTATGTTTGACCATAAGTCTGAATATTTTACCTCATGAAATTAACACAGTGCTTACTAGTTTTGCTCAATAGCTACTGGTTTAGTGTACAGTACACTCATTACTCAGATATTGGTGTGGATTCATTTTGTCTGTATTCAGTGTACTGAGATTTGAAATATATTGGTGTTGCCAATATTGGCTTCTTACAGTATTGGTACAACACTAGTCAGAACTGTCTACCCATCCGTACAAATGGAATGAACCTAATTCAGATTGGAACAAAGAAATCTTTTCCTGATATTATACATATCAGTTCTGTGACTTATTGAATGGTACCCTTTACTTTGATCACTTGCTGGTCTCTCTCTGTAGACGAGAGGTGGTTGAAATAATGTAAGGAGACATGTATTGATGTATGTCATAATGGGATCTGTATTGATAAATTACATTTGCAACATTTGTCATTTGCCTTCACTTATTGTATTGTACTTGGTAACCTAGCATTGATTCATTCAATAATAAAATAGATGAAGTATCATGTTTGAATGTAAGTAGCTGCAATGCTCTGTAAGAGTGTTGTCATTATTCTGTATTGCTCCTCCTTATCTCATGTTCACATTTTCATTTTGAATTATGACTTATCAATTGAATACCCCACTCCTGGGCCCAGTCAGTAATAGCCCATGGCATCATTGCAAAATGTACACATTGATGTACCCTTCAGCCACTTTTACTTCTAACTTTGTAATGTAAAATGACACACTTCTCAGTCGCAAAAGTGATGCACAGTTTGTGACTTTGATGTACATGTGGGTCAACAAATTGACTGACAAAATAATTATGACCATTGGCATCTCTGTACAAAGTGTAACAATTGACCCACAGTGATTCACCCCTTGGTCACTATGTAGTAGCTGACACTTGAGACATTGTGACTCACCTCTCAGTCACTCCGGTGGCTGACAATATTGGTTCAGTGAGGGGCATGACTCACAATGACTCACATTTGACTGACCACACCCGGGGGTAGTGGGGTGCATCATTCAGTTGAAAGTGCGTTACCTGCAGTGCCTAGCAAGTTAAATAGTGCCATGGAAGGACACCTTCTACATAGGGCAGCCTATACTCCTTCCTTTGTTGCCAGGGTTTATATGACCCCCAAAAATTTGTGCCTGTCTTCACAAAGTATCTTGACATCTTAATTTGGGAAGGTCATCTTCTATTTTGGGGAAATTTTCATTTTTTCTTGGACCATGTAAATATAACTGTCTTCCCCACCATTCCAACACTTGGCCTGCTCATGTAAAAGGAGGAGGCAGGCTTATTGTACAGGGAATCCTCTTTTACAGATCCATCTGTCCAATCTTACTCTGCTAATGTATGTACTATGACTATTTCTTTGATGTGATGTTTTCTTTTTGTCTTATGCAGAGCCAAAGCAGCCCTGAAAGATTGCCAACAAATCCTAGGTCCTAAATTCAGCAAGGAAACACTAGTAATCGAGTTCCATGGACTGGGTCACTTTAATAATCAGGTCATGTTTGCAAAGATAAAAGACTCTGGAAACACAGTGCAAGCTCTTTATGAAATAGCAGGTATGTAAAACATCAGTTAGAGAATCTGTTTTCTTCTATTGTGGCATTGTAATGGTAACATCATCATGTTAGAAGCGTGATTCAGAAGATACCTAATACCGTTGGCTAGGTCCATTGGTGTTGGAAAGTGTGGAAGCTGGGAAATATGGCCAGTTACAATTACAATGTGGAACAAAGTACTTATGAGTAGAGCTTCTACAAGATAAGTAAAATGTGACAAAACATGTTAACCCTTTCTCAGCCACCCCAGTTTCTCCTGTTGTACACTATACATCCTGCTAGGTTGACACATTTCTTGAATGGGCCATCTATTTGATATGTAAAATAGGTCATTACCTAAACAGAATTCGAAGCTGAAATGATGATGAAGAATGCATGTAATAAATACATGTCTCTATCAGTGAGGGTTGTTTCAAATTCAATTCATGAAGAAATTCAAAAACTGCTTATCATTTTAATTTGCAGAAGAGGTTTCTTTACTGATTTATAATCTTGAGTCACCTGGAGATCACAGTTTTGCATGGTATATCATCCTATTGTCAGAGCCTCCCTCACTAGGGTCAGTCCCTGGGACTGACCAGCTCAAAGAAACAGACTTTTCATCCAAGAGCAGATTACAATTTTTTCACCCTAGCTGGCCCTTCAAAAGAAGCCAGACTTGATCTTAATTATTAAATTGCTCAGTCCCCAAGTTAAAGTTGCAATTTCAAAGCCATACTCTTCCTCCAAAGGTTAGATAGTGAAACCCCCCACATACCCCACACCCCCACCCATACAATCCAGTTGACAACATTTCATAAAAAAATAGCAGCTCTCTAACACTGAAGATTTTTGATTGGGATAAAATTTTGTTGCATAAGATATTTGTTTCAGTATTAGGGAGTATTAGGGATATTTCATTATATTTTGTGTCTGTGTATTTTTCAGATATAGTTGAAAAGTGTTACCAGAAGTATGGAATTACATCTACTGGGGAGCGGGGGTTCAAGCCACACTTAACCGTCATGAAGCTGTCTAGGGCACCAAGTTTACGCAAGAAAGGAGTTCGAAGAATTAAATCAGAGCTTTACAAAGCCCACAGCAACAAATTATTTGGATCTCAAGTTATGACCGGTCTTCAGCTCTGTTCAATTAATAAGACAAAAGGAATTGATGGATATTTCTACAAAGCATCCGAGTTTTTCTTTGCCAACTATGGTAGGTGACTATGTATATAACAGTTATGCACAGCATGTATTTTTACCCCTAGGCTATTAGGGGACAAGTCTTACTAAATGTATAAATGGTTGGGTCCCCAATGTCTTATGTATGCCATATAACAATTTTCTTTCACACCTGGCCTATGCTGAGACATGATGCAGCCTGTTTTGGGACCACAAGAATACTAGTGCAGTAGTGTTATGTGGACTAACTGTGCACATCCCACTGTGGATGTTCAAGATGCATAGAGACAAGCAAACTGTACAAGCTCCCCAGTCTAGTTCATTCTCCTCCCCCCTCCCCCACCCCCTCTCCCACCCCCACCCACACATATGCAGTAGATGGAAGCAGCTTTAGCTGCACAGTAGATTTTGTGGTCAGCAGGCCTCCTGATTGACAGTAACACTCAGCTGCCAGAGTGGGAGATAAGATAGGTATTCATGCCACCTAGCTTTGCAAAATTTGCTCCATATTTTCTAGGGGCAAAAATTTACTATGTGGCAACCACTGCTACCAATATGTAACATGTACAGTAAAACTACAATCTTCTGAAAAATTCAGATTAATGGGGTTTCAAACGCTGTCTGAAGGTACTCTGGACAGTGTTGGAATATTGGTCTTGTAAACACTGCATTATTTGATGTGGGGTACAGTGAAGCAGTATAATTATTTTGATGTGAAGAGGTAGTTGCAGAAATCACATTAAAAGTATCCACTTGTAACAGTGACAGGTCATTGTAACAGCAGTAAATTGTGGCCAAGGTAAAGGCTAGCCCTAAAAGATCTTGATTCATGATGATGGAAAATTTTGACATGTGCGTGTGATGTGGATGTACTATTCTTCCAAGTGTTCCTATGCAGGTATGAAAGTTCTTTTGTTAGTGAAATGATCTTTGTTCAAGAAAAATATGATGAAAAAAACTTCTTGAAACTTTCCTCAGAGGTTATTTAAAACTTATAGACTTGTGAAAGTTTTGGTATTGAATGTGTTTGCTTTCATTTTAATTTTAATTGCAGGACCTCTAGAGATTATCAAAGAAAATGAGATTTCAGAAGATATGAGGCAAGATGAACAAAAGGCTGAAAAAAGTTGTGAAGGTGAGGTAACACGACTCTTTTGGAGTAAAGTTTCTTCTTGGTATCAAATAAATGTTGTGCTTGGTATCCTTTAAATTACATAGTTACTATCCTTGCATGGTTTAAAGGCAATCAGTCATTATGTTCGTTTGTTTTTTAGGATCTAGTATTTTGAAATATATATGATGGTCCTTAATTTATTCTGCCTGTGCTGAATTTTGAAATGATTGACAGTGTCTTTCCTTTTCAACATCACCCTTCCTATGACCACATCTTGTAAGTTAGAAGCTGTTACCTGGTCCACAGTAACTTTCAAAATCATTGGATTCATAACATTGCAATAGGAATTAACAAAATCACACTAAAAGCCTAAAAAGGTAACAAAATATATATTGTATCTTAATGAGGAATATCTGACATGTAGACATAACATAGCAAAATTACTACTAAGAACTGTAATTTGCTCTGAAAACTTGTTCTTAAATTGTAAAATGTACACAACCAAGATAACATGAAACTAATTTTTGTATCAAATCTTCTAAAACAATTGCAGTAATTTAAAAATACAGTAAAACCCCGTTTATCCGAACGCATCGGGACCAAAGGTTGTTCGGATAACGAAAAAGTTCGGATAAACGGGGTTCCAAGTTTTTGCCTGAAGTAAGGTACACTGGGTCCATATAAGACAGTGTGTCAACACATTTCCAAAATAATTCCGAAAAGGCTTAAAATTGCAGACAAAATCCCCCAAAATATTTCGTTACTACTTTTTGTGGCCGATGATATGACAAATAAATTTTAAGACGTCTAAAACAGAGAGATTTTATTCCAAAAATTCGAGCCTTCACTCGTCTGAATGACCAATGCTTTCTACACACTAAATGAATGTGTGTGCTGAAGAAAAGCTGTAACGATCTGGAGAGGTATCTAGAGTATAAATTCTGCATAAATTTCAAAAAAATGTTAGAGACACGTGTAGGAGACTCTCAAACAGCAGTTCGCAATGTTTTTGTAAGGTCTACTTTCATTATTTTTAAGTATGAAGCTCACTACGTTACTAACTTTTCAGATTTAGTGAAACTAAGACTTACGCCAGCCTAACATATTTTTGTATGAGAGGATATTGAGCCTATACCGACTCATGTCTCCTAACAAGAATTTCAAAGCAAATACGTACGATATTTCTTCCAAATTTGACAAAGAGATTACAGATTGTTTTCTATGTCCACAGGTCGGCTGTTTTAGCCATCGTGACATCTTTCCATTACTTTAAAAGTCCCGGGAAAAATTAGTGCATTTCTGCAAAAATTTACGTCGAATTTTGCCTTGTAAAGCACTCAAAACTTGGTGTATACTACTGTAATTGTGTTGACTATTATTGTTGTTAAATCTGACGGCTAGTTCGGATAAACGGGGTTCGGATAAACGGGGTTTTACTGTATGTGATAAAGTCTTCTACGTAAGTTTCTCAGAAGTGAGTTGAAAGGTTGCTGTCGTTAAATTTTTGGTATATACCTTTTTCCTTGACTCCAATCAAATTATTCAACCCAAGGAGGTTAATACGTGTTGATGATGAGTGACCACAATGACGGAGAAGTCTTCAAAGGCTTATAAAATTTACAACTTTACATTGGGTGGCCTTATGTGCAACATTTTAGCTTAATTTTCATTTCTTTTGAATTTTCAAAGTCATTCCAGATAGGAAAAGCATTAATTGTTCTTCGATGTATGAAAACCAACCCAATTATGACCAAGCTGGTGTCAAAACCCAAATTCCCAAATGCTATTGCTTCATTATTTCAGATGCCACTGCCTTCATCCACTCAGCAATTGCACTAGATAATTGACTCTGATATGTTGTTATTTTAGGTAGAGTAGCTGCAAGTAGTGATGTTGTAGCCTTGTAGAAGTAATTTTATTATGAATGATTTTGTAATGCTCCTGTGTTATGAAAATTTCAGCTATGAAACTTCAAAACTTTATGAATGTAGCCATTCTTGCTTTGTCAAAGATGGAATGTTCAGTTGGTTAAGAAGTTAGATTGGGAAATCTTATAAAACCTATGTTGGTTGAAAAACATTTCGTGAAAACATGTACAGTGATGTGAAGTGTCAACAAGTAAAGAAATTCTTTAAATAGTAAGGGAAGAATAAACACAGGATAGATCTCTTTGAAGAGTGTAATCTTTGAACCATTGTGTGTTGTTAACAGATAATATGTTACTTCATGTTTAGCTGTTGTAGGCATGTTTTTCAGCTTATTCGTTCATAGTACAATATAGTCATATCATAAAAATGATGTACAATACTGCAGAGTTGGGATACAGGTGAGGTAGTGTTTTCGAGTCACTTTGTATGGTGAGACATCACCAATTGTTAAGCAATACTTAATGTGATTCCTAATCATATTTTATGTGAATGACCATGTTCATATGTAAACCATTCTGTCCCTCACCACCATGTACATTCCCAAGTTAATATGAGTCATTGACAACAGCAATATGGCCCACGTGTGTCACTCCACCAAGTGACTCTTTAGTGAGTAACTTTACTTCAGATGTCAGTCATTTCAATGACTCAGGTTGAGTCAGCTGTTACTCATAGTACTGTGGTAATGGAATAAGTTTTTAACCTGGAGATTTTCTCATAACATCTGCATATTTTGGATTGTTATTCTGGCTTTCACAGCCATGGTGTTATTACATACATACAGTAGAGTTGTTATGTGTTCATGTAAAGAAGATATATGCCAATGGTGCACATGCACAGCTGAGATATTGAGACAGTTACGATACAGTGAACACTCACTCAGCCATCAAATCGTCCAGCAAACAGAGAGATATGCAATGCAGTCACATCAGTGAAATACCTTTACAGTTCAATCCTGTGTTGTCTGTCATTCTTAATTATGCATCACATGTCTGTCAAGATTCAAATTGTGACTGAAGGATGAGTCGGGTAACAGATTTTGTTGAGTTTGCATAGTGATGCTATGAAACATATCTGGAGGTAGGAAGGTATGTCACACAGTTGGCAAATGTGTTACATATGTTAACATTCTTAGTTACAGAGATCTGCTTTTTCTAAATGTTCCAGTGTTTGCAGTAGAAAATACAAATTAGAGGCATGTCTTCACGTCTCCAAAATATATGAGAGTATTTTTTGAGGTGCTCATTTCCTTTAAATACTAATTCAGTAATTCAATATAAAAAGAGGCAGGAGACACCCCAAAAAAAGATGCTCTTTGTGAAATTCTGGCATCTTTACTGCCAAAATCGCAATTATGAGTGCTAATGCAGACACTGGTAGGTTGTATCCATCATCAAAAAACTTACCATTGATTGAGATACTGTGCAAGGGTTTGATGAAGAAACAACCAGTGTGTGACTCTGTTTTTGTTTCCAGATGATCAGTCCAGCAGACCTGGGAAAAGCTCACAAAATGAAGAGGATTCCACTATCAAGAAGAATGGTAGCCAAGAAAGTACTAATGACGACAAGAGAGATGATGGAGGAGAAGGGACAACAGAAGATGGGAGAAACCAGTGACAGGGAATATGTCAGAGTGAAAAGACAAAGGAATGGGTGTATGTTGGAGAATGGGGTATTATTTGCTTACCTTACATATTAATTGAAAAAAGTGCTCCTTTCAAAATTTGCCCAAGTTTTACAACTCATATTTGCAGGAAAATTTGTTCCAAAATTTTACCTAATCTCTGCTTTTAAAAGAAAGTCAAGGAAAATGACCCAAAACATTCATTTCTTGTCTCCAGTTTGCTCAAAGGGTAATTTGTGAGATATCCTTAAATCTGAGTGCTCCTAACAGATGACTGATTTTAAGAATTGAAATGTGAAAGTGGGAAAATACCAGAATAGCAGACACATCTAAGCTTTTAATGATGATTATGTTTACCATACCTCGGTTTTCTTGTGTCAGAGAATGGAATACATGGAGAAAGTGTTTAAAGTTTCAATGCTTTAATGGGCAATGTAATGAGGAACAGGTGCAGACTGGAACTAGAATGGTCACAAGGAGTAGTCATCAGGAGGTACCCTAGTGTATCGGAAAGGGCCATGGACTTGATGGTACTAGCGTATGAATGGGCCTTGAGGCCCAACATACGTGGGACTATCCTGGGAAATTCCCAGTTTGATTGTGACTTAGTGTGCCCCGACTGGAAAGAAGGAACAGTGTAATAATGCCCTTAACTACTGGAGATAAACTTTCGTACAAAAATAGTTTTGTTTTTGTGAATTCTGCAGTATAAGGGAATGAGAAATGAGTATTAGGATAGAATGAATGCAAACTTTGTGAAGAGGCAAGTGTAACTTCATTGTAAGAGGATGTGTGGCTTGTTTAATACAGCCTTTTGTGAGGCAGGTGAACCTTTCTTTAAATCTCAGTTTTATATTCTCTTCTGGTGAAAATGTACCTTTATAGGTACCTCTTTGTGCTCTCAATTATTGGACAAATAAAATAACACCTTTACAATTTAGGAACAAACCAGTTTTCAAATTACCCATATGAAAAAGGAGTTTGGCTCATATTTTAAATACTAGTATGCATAGGATCTCAGGTGGTCTTACTTATCCTTGGTATTCCAAGCATCTCACCTTCATTTGGTCAGTATTCAAAAGACATGGACTCTTCACTTCTGTCAACAAAATTCTCATGATTTTATTCAAAACTGCCAAAAGAGTTTGAGTGCAGAAAGAAGATTGCAGATACTAATATCAAGGCAAGTGATCTAGAGTACTAAATTTAAATTAACAATTAATACAATCAGTTAACAAATGTGATATAATCAACCAAAAAATTGTAAAAATGAAACTTAAATGAAAAAGATTTTTTTTTTGTAACTGTTTTGTTTATCTAGTAGTTTACTGTGCAAAAATGGTGTCCAGGTTTGTGGGCAAAGTTGTAAGTATTTAAGTGAAATGTTTTGGACTTATCATTCTTCAGCTTATATATTTAGGTAAGTACATATATTATGTTAATCCAGTGTGTCCCATTTTGTTTGAGTGGGTTTCTTCTCATTGCAACTCTGTCGTTAATTGCACCAGAGGTATCTTTTTTATGTGAAATATACCAGCTTTTTTTGTAGTATAAGATTTTTGTCTCGGTGACATATTGTGCGTTAAGGTGTTCAGGCATTATCACATATGTGTAGATCCAGGTTTTAAGGAACGGTATTTTTCCAAGAGCATGGGGATTCCGTTAAGTGTATAATCACCTTTTTGACCTTAGATATTTCTGGAGTTGCCAACTCATAATTTTTGAACCCCCTTCTCACCTTTCCAGCAAGGTCTTTGCCCATGCAATGAACCTCAGTCCTTTGCCAGTAAGGTCTTTGCCCAGTGCGTTTTAAGCCTGCACCATAAGACCGACAGTAGGCCTAACAGAAAATATTATTTTGAAGTACGAGTCTGTACTGACTGGAAAATTATTGACAGATTGAGCTGTATCACTAAAATGTTTATGTTACCATTTGAGCCATACATTGAACAGAGTGCTAGCTATGTTGATAGTCTTATTGTATTTTCTTGCTGTAAAATGTCAGCTACTTAATTTATTTGTCTTTAAACATTTAGGTTTAGCTGTTAGAACTGAAAACATCTGTCAGAGTAGAAAGTTGTACAGTGTATAATTCCCAACTGAATAAAGCCAGCAAGTGAATTTTTTGAATTGAACGAGGTTTTTTCTTGACAAGAATGAAATATTAAAGTGTGTGACTTTGTGTGAGATGGTTTGGGGGTGGGGGGAGGGGGGGGAGTTGTGCATATATTAGATGAAGGGGTGACAAGGAATAATTTATGTGGTATGGTATCACATTTTGCCATTCAAGCCAGTCAAATTGCTGCACACTGGTGACAATATGGAGCAGACGTTATGTGTTACCCTTTAACATTATTACTGTGTTTGTGATGAAGATATTAGTACACCTAAAAACTGTTATGCAAATTTGAAAATGGATTTATTGTCTGGGAGTTTAGGATACTCTTAAAACTTTTGTCAGTTTTCTTTGAACATTTAATTATTACATTTAATTATAACATTTAATTATTACCTTGGAGGATGAGACACTCTTGGGCAACATGTCAAAACAGCTATTTGTAGCTGCCTCAGAGAAGCTGCAGCAGCTGCAGCCATGCTTGATTTCTATACTCATTACAATGGTAGTATCAATCTTACCATTGTAATGTGTTTCAACAAAGCATGTGCTTCATCCCCTGCAGCTTGGCTGAGGCAGCTGCAGCCAGAGGTTTTCACCTTACAGTCTGCTAGGCTTTCTATTTCAAACTATTGCAACAGGTTTGTGTTTAAGCTGGAAGTGTTCTGTCACTGTGTGTATATGTTCACTTTTTAAGTTACAGAACTCTAGATCAGGAAGTCTTACTTCTCATGAAGTGAAGTCACTGATGGAATCATCCATTCTTTATCATTTTCACAAGAGTTCAAAACTTATGTCAGGGAGGGGGGAGATCGGTGATGAAGATGGTCAGAGACCTGTGTAAGCTTTTCTAAAATGTAATAAATGACTATTTTTACATTTTTTGAAAGGTGAGGGATTCTAAGGAATGAGTACATGTTGTATGCTCTTGAAAAAGATGAGAAAAATGTACTATGACCCTTAAGTTGATGTCTGATAGATAAAAATCAAATCAGTAGTTGGATCTCAATTCATATAACATTTGGAGGTTGAAAAAACTCTGGAAAGAGTGCAGAAGTTTATGTTAAGTGCAAATAATGTTTCAATATTTAAAGCTTATTTATATATTCTCATTAATTATGAAATAATCTGTTAAAAAGGGTTTTGATGGATTATCTTTTTTCAATTAAATTATAAAGGGAGTGCTTTCGTTAGGTGTGGCTAAGCAATTCATTATTGGTATTAGTTGTTTAGTAAAGCGGATAGCTAGTAATGGTTCTCCACTTTTTGCTGAACTCAAATGTGATGTACAGTATGTGCTGCAAGTAGTTTTTCTTTGTCCTATAGATAATATGTAAACCTAGTACCTCCCTGGTTGTCTTCTGTGTTTTCACTACTTTGCATACTGTTTTGGGTATGAAGGGAAACTATGCAATATTTATCGTCTTCCACTGTATGGGGAGGCTTCACTTTGTGCCTGTTATCTTTAACCAGAACTTTTTTTTCTCATCTTGAAAACCTTTTCATGTGCCTTATCATGTCTATTACATGTAACATCTTTTTAAAACATTCATATTTTTCATCTTCATGACAAACTTTTCAGCAATCATGGGGACAGATTACTGATGTGTACAGGATTTTACAATCCTGCTGTGTGACTGGCTGACTGCAGATATTAGTATGAAGCAGGCAGTGTGTTGACAGAAAACAGGAGTTTTGAGATAAAAAACATGATAAATGCTAAATTTGAAAAATACCAAAGTGGGGCATTAATCATGTTTTGAAAAGAATGTACATATATACAATAATGCAGTTGAGAGATATATGGTAGATATCTTGTTTTGGATAAAATAGAAGAATGAGTCTGAGACTTTGTGGAGCTGGACAATATTGACATATTTGTGACAGGTTTTTGATATTTTTTAAATTTGGCATTAATCATGTTTTTTTTACCAAACTCTTCAAATACATGTGTGGTTGTTTGGGAAAGCTAATACTTCTTTTTGCTGAAACTCAACTTTGTAATCAATTTTTTCTTGTATTAAAATATAAAGGACAACAGATAAATTAACTATCTGAACTTTGTGACTTCAACCATGCTTGAAGAATTTTAGGTGTGGTGTAATATAGGAATAAGCAAGTTATTATTTCAAATCCAAATCCCCTCTAGTAGAGCAATTCTCTGTAGACCACTTGGACTGATTAACAGTTTTTTGAAAAGGAAGTTAAGTTCCTTCCTTCCTAGGCCTGTAACCATTTTGACATCCAGTGAGGGAGATTTGAACAGCTTCTAATTGAATATAGGAATTGATCCATTAGTGAGGAGTTCACTTTCGTTAATATGGGGTTGTATTCAGCACCCACTGCTTGTGCCTTCATGTCTGCCAAATTCTGAGATAAAAAAGATTTTGCCAGAAAAGATTCTTAGCAACAATTCAGTCTATTTTTACAAAGTAGACAAAGTTTTGAGTAACACTTTTAATAATTGACATTGAGTAATTGTGCAAACATAAATTCAAGAGTGGAAAGGATTCAGTGTAATTTTGTTTTTAAACAATGAAAATGCATGGTTGCACCTTGATATGGTAAAATCTCAATACATTAAATCACCAGTTGTATTTTTGAATTCACCCATTGTATTAAAACAATAATCATATCTTTGGCTTCCAAAATTATATTTTTGTAAATCTAATTGCATGTTTATTTCACATCCAAGTTTTGTGTAATAAAAATGGATTTTCAATAAAAAGCTCATGAACATTGATTTGAAAGTGAGATGTGATTGCTCACAAAAAGATTGTTATGAAGCTAAAATATATGATATAAAAAATTGAAAATTATCATACTTTGACAAGAAATTCAATAAATAGTGAAGCCAGAATGAAAAGTTTTGTCTTTTCTCTATTTTAATCATGCTTAGTTGAATCATGGTGTGTGGCAAGCAAGCTGTGAATGCTTCATTAATTGACATCTCTGACTAAACAATTGCCTTCAAGAGAATATCAAGATCTTATCACTCATCTACTGTGTAACCAGGAACATTAAGAGGGAGTTCAGGCTTCCCCCTCCCCTTCCTCCAACCCAGTTTCATAATTATCACAAATAAACCAATGGTGATAAACACATGAAATATTTTCCTTGTTTTCTGGCCTGAAATTGACCTCATAGCCATAGATTTTCTAGAGTTTTCAAATCATTTACAAAGTCCAGGCATTATGGTGCTTTGCACCTGTTGGACCTACTGTACCATTTCAAACCTTCAGTAATTGTAAGCCTTTATGCCACCCCCAGGCACCTGCACCAGTGGAAAAACTGCTAACACCTGGGACTACCTTCACAACCTTACCTGCAACCTCCAAACAGAGCTGTGAGAAAATGTCTGAAGTAACAAACTAGATTCACACAGAAAATGGGGGACCACAGCTCATGTCAAGATTGAAAAACAGAAGATAGCCAATTTGGCATGACAACAAAAATGCTAATCCCAAGCACTGACCTCAACATTGGTTTTACCAGATGAGAATTAACTCTTCACACTAACAGGCTATACCAACAGGTTGGTAAAAGGTGTGATTATGATACCCAAAGTTAGCTTTTGCAAACCTCTGAGAGTTGACTCCACTGCCTTTAACAGTTCATGAACTTACTGTAGGTACGATCTGGGCTTCACAAATAGGGTTAGATGAGGTTTAATGGCCCAGTTTCCAACCAATTGGTTAAAGTCGAGCCGGCCACGGCCTTTTTTCCAGTTGTGGCTCACTGGCTTGTTTTCCCTTACTCCATTGCTTATGCAGAGCATCACGCGCAAGGGCAGTAGGTTCCATTTTTAAAGTCTTTGGTATGACTCGACCTGGGAATCAAACCCGGGCCTCCCGCATCAGAAGCGGATGCTCTGCCACTAGACCAAACATGCGGTCTTCACAAATAGGGAATACAAATACTATGTATGGCACAAATTTTTAGGACTAAGTAAAACACCATAAAGTAATTTTTGAAGCAAAACAAATTATTGAAAAGGGGTGGTGGAACTATTCTGAGATGTGAGGTGTCAGACACAACTGACACACCCACAACTGCTTCATATAGCAGACTGCCTGCTGCTCCTGTGTCCGGAACAAAAACTGAGGGGAAATGTTTAAGTATTGAAGTGAGGACATACCACTCTTCTATGCCCGGCCCCAATATCCAGTGCTCCTGTCAAGTGAAAATCTGGATACTGTCTACTTAATCATCACTTTCCTGAGTTGATGCAGGTGTCACATTTCAAACAACAGTTCCACTGACCCTGTTATTCCATTCTTGCCATAAAGACAGCCAACTCAGTACTGCCACTACGTACAAGACCTGCAGTGTGTGTTCAAACTCCCAAGTCCAAAGTCCCTGCATTAGTACCAATGCTAGTATTCATACCTGGTTTTCAAATCCTCTGTGTAAGAGAATGAGTACCAAGCCATGAGTAGGAGCATAAGCCTACTATAAAGAACTAGAAAGACTTGCTGTGATCTGTTCCATGGTTGGCCAGTATCTAACTTTACTTCAAATTAAAGAGGACTGTATAAAGTTGAAAGTTCCCTTTACCTCTTCCAAATTCCATAAAAGAACCTTCCTGCACATTTCAAAATGACACTTCCATAACTTCCTTTAAGCCGGGATATTTCCTGATCATAAAATTGTAAAATGGAAACAATTCCATCACTGGTTCAATTTTCCTTGCACAGGTGCATTGAGATCAATGACATCTGCCCTTCAATATTTAATTTCTTATCAAGATAAATTAATATCATCTATACTTTAGTCTGAGGTAGTGATTAAACATTGATACTGTAAAAAGTATTGTTGAGCATACCATTACATGTCTCACAATGCTAGACTGCAGCAATCCTGAATTCTTATGCAAAAATATCTCTCATTCCCTTTCAGCTGGAATAATCAGCTAATTGTAAAGAAAATTTAACCTTATAACATATCAAGCAAATTTGAAAGCTCACCACAAGTATTTGGAAGGGAGAGAGAAATACGAAGATCCCCAACTGAATTTTTATACCAGTGTATAATACTACTAATACTCTCTGCAGTATCTAAGTAGCTGTGGTTAAGTGTGGTCCCTATTTCAGATAGAAAACTTGTACCCTAAATGTTTTTGAAAAAAAAAATGAAAATAACGGAAAATTTTTTTAGTAACATCAAATTGCATAGGTGAACTGCTCCCAAAATCTCTCAGATTTCAGCGCTCCTGGAGATTTCCCATCCCCTTCCTTGACCTGATGCAACCAAAGTTTTGTCTCTTGGCATTATATCTGTTGGGGGAAAGGGGGCATGGAATTCCTCTTTTCCAACTTTTTGGCAGGATCTTTGAACACTGGTGACCATGAGAACTGTGACAGGGTGTAAGTCTTGCAGCCCACCCCTTTTATCACTTCAAACTTATCGTTACCTAACACCTGCTCTCATCTCTCTCCTTCCTATTAA
Source organism: Holothuria leucospilota (assembly GCA_029531755.1). Taxonomy (NCBI): domain Eukaryota; kingdom Metazoa; phylum Echinodermata; class Holothuroidea; order Aspidochirotida; family Holothuriidae; genus Holothuria; species Holothuria leucospilota. The sequence continues at coordinate 35,385,708 of CM055971.1, forward strand.
ATGCTACACACACATACAGTCAGCACCAGCACTACCTGTATAATTATAATGCATTCACATCTAGAATTATCCTGATAAACAACACAGACTGTTATCCACAGTCACTGTGATGAACCGTGAAACAACACGATTTTATGTACATCATAGCAAATGAAATGCAAGCCATACATTCGTCCCTGATCTGCGTCTATGTCTGCATCTGCTTCCATTTCCCCATGAATTGACCATCCACGTATACGTGAAACAAGTCATGTTTTAAACATGAAACCCTCTTTTCCCTCCATTTATTTATCAAAATCTCACTTTCACTGCAATAATATTAGTTGCCACTGAGACTTTCCCTAGCTGGTTGGAAGCCAACAGGGACATGGTAAAGATGAATGACTGCTTCACTTTTTTTACAATGATACTAACTTTCCACAGACATGGACACAGACAAGGATTAAGCTGCAGAGATGACTGCTTAACTTCACAGTACATACTGAAAGAACTGGATGGAGAGAAACAATTGATAGAAAATGCTTTGGCCCAATGACATTAAAGATGACACCTACAATCATTGCATTATTATCAGTTTTAATTACTTATTCATATTTCAGTCAGCATTTATATCATTTGTATTCTTGTTTCATTTTCCTTCACAGCTATTTTCACTTAGGTTAATGCCAATTTTTCCCTACCCTAATTCCCTCATATTTCAGCTGAAATTTGCAATAAATTCCTAAAACAAAACAATATTCAAATCTACGAATGTAACAAAAATAAATATCAAACCTGTCACATAAACATAATATGAATCCACAAGAAATATTTATTTCAAATATCAAACATTGTAACCAATAAAATGGATCTTTCCTTTTTGCATTTAAAATGTGAAATCACCAGCTATATTTCCAAGAGAACCTCACACCATGTATCATGACACATTGTAGGTTACAGCACCCAAAAATAATGCTTGATGAAAAATGTGCTTTCCTATACTACACTAGAAAGGGCAGCACTCTCAACGTTTGGTCTGCACTAACACTGATCTTTCTTGTCTCTCCTTTGCAGGGTGAATAGGATTACAAAGGGAACAGTCAGGTGTGTATCTTCATCTACTTCAACTTTGGGAAGAGTTGGAGAAATTTTCACTACTCCTATCACTTTACCCATGATTAGAGATACAGTACAAAAGTCACTGCATCTTTAGGTGCATTTAGATGTTACACAAGGGTTCCCAACCTTCTCACCTCCCAAACACAGCTTACATGGCAGCAGAAATATCAAAGAGCTGCCAGGGTCTGCTTAGAGCCTGGATCCCAGATGTAATGGCTTCATGGTATTGTGCCCACATATGGTATGTGCATTTCCATACATGCATATGCTTCACAATTAGCATACATTGAAACTGTGTGCATTTGACTTGGCACGTATACTGTACAACATTTATATGTTGTACTGGGAGAGCTTCAAACCCAACCAACATATAGTAGGAACATGGGGAAGATCAGAGTAAAAGAAAATTGTTTACAAAACAACAACTTAAATATATGTTGCAGTTTAGTAATGACATGATGTCCCCACAAGATCAAATGATCAGATTCTGGTCAAAAGAGAAAATATCCTCAGTACTATGAGATCGGGTACGTGATTGAAAGCATCAAACCAATTATCACATGCCTCATCCTTGGCTACCATGGTAACTTCCTCACATGTTAAAACAGCTGATACTATCAGCATAAATTAAAAGTTTGTTTGAATCCCCAGACCAGAAAAACCTCCCTGTTGTGGAAATCAATGGCCACCTTTATGGGGCTAACACCCCCTTAGCATGCCCTAGGTCCCGGACATCGGCAATGACAATCCATTAAGATATTCTTTCTGGAATACAACTGATATATATGTAACGCCTTGTAGTCGTTATTAGATATTACTGGGTAGTGAATTCAATTTCGCGCTGAACTGGTTCATATGCGCTGGTCACTGAGTTGAATTTCGATACGAGCAGAAACTTATCTTCGCTGGCTAACTTGAAACTAGTTGAGCGTGTTGTTGATTTTGCTCGCAATCGGTTCGTGGTTGTAACCATCTAAGAATTTGCCTGAGTACGAGGTTTCAATGAAGCACTGATGTTTTCTGTTGTTCTGAATTACCTTCGTAAAGGTTGAGAGAGCTCGCAGTGGCCCTTTTTAGATGACCTTGTATGCTGACCGCACTGAACTTGATAATATTCCAGAACCTACAGCCAGAGGACAGTCAGTTTAACCAGAGAGATATCCTCCAAGCCTGACGATTGAAGTACATGACTGCATATGTTGTAACAGCTGCTTACGCCCAGAATTATGAGATACAGAACACTTCAACTGCCGTCGTTGTGAGCTATTTGCCCTGGAAACGAATCCTTTGCTCAAAACGTTCAATGTCAGAGGAAGTCAGAGGGGTAACATTTCAGATTAGGGCATAGGATATTACTGACTGTAGGACTCAGGCTAGGTTTTACTGTAACTAAGTAACTGGGGATAGTGGAAAGACCGGTCTCATATGTATGTAATTTTGATGTGTTTGGTATAAATGTAAAATACAGTTGTTGGAGAATTAGTTAAACTTCTCTCTGGGGTGAATTATTGGCTGCACAGACTGTTGAATTTTATGGTCGCTCACCTGACCTGGGTTACAAACTTGGGGGCCTATCCGGGAACTGTCACATATTTGTTGAGTGCCAGCGTATTGAAGTGGTGTTGAGTATGTAGTGAGAGATTGTGCTGGTTCTCCATCAGCTGTTTTTTTTATTTAAGTATACTGTTACTTACTCCTAGAGGGTCATTGCGAGTTTGGGTTTTTGCAGATATTCAGATGAATTCAGATACCGATTATAAGCAAGTAGGCATTGATTGGTGTAGAAAGGAGGATGTAGGCCTAGCGAATGCCATCCTTTTGGTAGGCCAGCCAATTTCAGTACCAATTCCTGATCTGCTTAGAGCAATAGTCAAGGCTCTGCCAAAGGGACTTAAATCGATTGCGCGCAAAAATATCACCATAAGTGGGTCTGCAAAGTTGTTAGTACTTTGCGAACATGCAGAAAGCCATGTAGTAGATGGCATGGGTGAGTTTGTTGCCATTAGAATTGGTGAGAGAATGGCCCAGTTTGAAATAATCAGCCTCACCGAAGGTCACGAGGATACAGTGGAGCGTCTGTCAGTTGCAGATTTGGGAGATGAAATGCAACGCTTAAAGACCAAGGATACGGCCGCTGACAGTCACTATCACTGCTCAAACCGGAACTATAGAAAGCCGAGATATTTCTCGGGAAGATTGCCGGCTGCAAAGGACGAAGATGAATGGGAGACCTGGATCGACCAAGTGGAGGCTCAAGTAAAAGAATGGGATGAAGTGCCCGACAAGGAAATTCGTAGGAGGATCAGGGAGTCCCTCCGATCTCCTGCCTTGGACATCATCGGTGACTTGAAGAAAGAGGATCCAGCTGCCCCCTCATCCCGCTACCTGGCGGCTCTTGAGATGGCGTTTGGTTCCACAGACTCAGGAGAGGAACTACTGATGAGATTCTATAGTTCAGAACAGAAAGAGGGTGAGAAAGCCTCGGAGTTTGTGGCCAGGTTGCAGCAACTACTACGAAAGATAGTGCGAAAGGGAGAAATGAGAGGGGAACGAGTAAATGCCTTCCGTATGAAGCAGTTCCAGCGAGGCGTGCTTTATAATGACAATCTCTTGACCCAGTTGAAGATGAGTGATTTGGGTGAATCCCCGAATTATGTTTGTCTTTTGAACAAAGTGAGAAAGATAGAAGAGGAACAAACACTTAAGAAAGGAAAAAGAAGTGTGGGTAGTTTGAGTAAAAAGGAAAAGGAAGTAACGGCTAGCAGCCGCAAAGCAGAAGCTAGCTCGACTGGGAATGAATCACGAAGTGACCTGCTGGAAAGGCTGGCTAGGTTGGAGGCGAAAATGGAGCAACCCCCAACACTTTCGCAACCAGTAGGGCTTAATTGGACCCCACGAGCCCAAAGATATCCAAACTTCTGTTTTGGGTGCGGTAAACCAGGTCACCTCCAGAGAGATTGCAGTGAAATGGCCGATCCAAAGACTGTTAACAAGAAACTGATCGAATTTATCATGGCGAAGCCGGAAAACTCCCAGGGGCTTCTGACCAGGAGCAACCAGAAGTCCTCAACTCCAGGAAATCAGCTCCAGTAACCTTTAGCGATGGCACCGATATTCCGCAAGGATTGGTGGGGAATAATTTGATATTGCCTTGTTTCATTGATGGTTTAGGAGCCAATTGTTTAATTGACAGTGGGTCTCAAGTGACCCTCCTGTGTGAGAGTTTCTTCAAGAAATTGGACAAAGAACTTTATCCATTAGATGATCTAGTCTTGTGGCATGGGGGTGGAGGTAACATGGAATATCTAGGATGGACATACATTTGGTTAATTCTTCCTGAAACGTTTACTGGTGTAGGTACCTCATGTGAAGCGTTGGTAGTGGTAGTTCCTGATGGAAGGGAGTCCGAAACCGTGCCATGTCTGGTTGGCACTAACACAAAGGTATTTCGCAGATTACTACAAAAGGTAAACGAGATGGATGGCAGTCAACCACACACTGCCTCTCCAGCTTGCCGCAAAATCTACTCCGATATTCAGACTGAGGCTAGTGGTAACATTGGACATGTCAAAGTCAGAAGTAGGAATGTCACTATCCCTGCAAATGAGTCAAGAAAATTCAGTAGTATTGTTCGAAACAGGACCAACCACATGATGCGGGTATTGGTTGAAAGCTTGAAGCTACCAAATCAACTAGAGTGTGTTCCTTTCGTACTAACTCTCCCTGCACATAGTAACACCAGAGTGCAACTGAACATCTACAATGCTGGCGATACAAGTATTACCTTACCTCGAAATAAACTGTTGGCATCAGTTTCCACCTATGTTTGGTGTCAGCGACTGCAAGGGGCATGTTCAACCAAGAGTCAACCAGGATCAAGCAATATTAACAGAGTGTCAGAAGAGTTTGCTTCATTGCCCTTCAAATGGGGACCAGTACCTGAAGAGTGGAAATCAAGGCTGCTTTCAAGGATGTATGAACGGAAACATGTTTTCTCAAAACACGAGTGGGATATTGGAGTCACTAATCTGGCTGAGCACAGAATAGAAATGACTGACGAGACGCCTTTTCGAGAAAGGTCTAGAAGGATTTCACCGGGAGACCTGAAGGATCTGAGAGAACATCTGCAAAAGCTAGAAGAACGGGATTATTAGAGAAAGTAGGAGCCGATTTGCCTCACCCATCGTAATTGTGAGAAAGAAAACAGGGGACATCCGCCTGTGTGTAGATTATAGGACATTGAATTCAAGGACACTGCCGGACCAATATACAGTACCTATCATACAAGAGGCCATAGACTGTCTAAATGGTTGCAAATGGTTTACTGTAATCGACTTGAAATCTGGATTTTATCAGATACCTGTAAGAGAACAAGACAAAGAGAAGACTGCATTTGTGTGCCCAGCTGGTTTCTTTGAATTTGAACGTATGCCGCAGGGCATTAAAGGGGCACCGGCCACATTTCAGCGCATGATGGAGTCTTGTATGGCAGGTATCCACCAGGTTGAGTCCCTAGTATACATGGATGACCTTATAATTTTCGCTAGAACACTGGAAGAGATGGAGACAAGAATGGTAAAGGTTCTAAATAGGCTGACAGAATATGGCTTGAAAGTTTCTCCTGAAAAATGCCAGATATGCTGTACAGCAGTAAAGTACTTGGGTCACGTCGTCTCGGAGAAAGGGGTTCAGACAGATCCAGATAAGATTGAGGCCCTGAAGTCCTGGCCCCGCCCAACCACCTTGCAACAGTTACGACGGTTCCTAGGCTTCTGTAGCTATTACCGACGATTCGTGAAGAACTTTCTGTGATCACTCAACCCCTGTATTTGTTAACCACAGATGGAATGACAAAAGGTAACTCAAAGAGGAGAGGACGAAGTGTGTCGATAACTGACAACTGGACTGATCAATGTGAGAAGCTTTCGATGACCTGAAGGAAAAACTCTCAAGTGCACCAGTTTTGATATATGCTGATCTTTCCCTCCCTTTTGTTGTGACTACAGATGCCAGTAGACAGGGGATTGGCGCTGTGCTGTATCAGAAGAAGGATGGCCAGTTACACCCGGTAGCGTACGGAAGCCGGTCTCTCTCAAAGTCAGAAAGAAATTATCCAGCACATAAGCTGGAGTTCCTGTGCCTTAAATGGGCTGTGTGTAACAAATTTAAGGACTATCTGTATCATGCAAAGAATACATTGGTTTACACGGATAACAACCCGTTGACTTACATCTTCACTTCGGCAAAACTAGATGCTGTCGGACAGAGATGGTTGGCTGATTTAACCAATTATGACTTATCCATTCAATACAGGTCTGGGAAAACTAACGCTGAATCTGATGCTTTATCTAGGAGACCCTACGATGATGTGGACTATCAAGATAGTGTGGATTCTGACAAGCTGATGAATTTATGCAACAACACGAAAGAAAGGACAGATGGTGAAAACCCAATCCCTATTTCGGTAGTTTCTGCAGCTCTGAATGTCTGCAGGGTTGGTGTCACCAGAGGGAGTGTAGGTAACAATCTGCAATTGGAGGACCCTTGGGTACTGTCCTTGTCAACGTCTGCTGGTGCAATACCTGACTCGTATTCTGAGGGAGTCGATATGCTATCCTATAACCATGATTGGAAGACACTGCAGGAACAAGACCCAGACATAGCACAGATGCGTGCATGGGTGTCGCAGGGGAATAGACCAAGTTCCACCACTGATTTGACTAGAGACCTGAAGCTTATGATGCGGGATTTCTCAAAGTTTTGCTTAGTGGATGACGTGCTCCTCAGGAAGTCATGGGACTCAAAGAAGGAAGTAGACAAGTACCAACTGGTACTACCAGAAAGATACAGAAGAGACATTTTTTGTAGAATTACATGACAAGTGTGGACATATGGGTCAAGAGAGGACAGTTGCTGCAGTACAGATGAGGTTCTACTGGCCTGGGATGACGAGTCAGATTTGTGAGTGGATACGTCACTGTAGTCGATGTGTTGCCAGGAAGACCCTCCCCTCCATGGCAGCTCCCATGGGAAACATTAAGACCACAGCACCAATGGAATTAGTGTGCATTGAATTTCTCTCCTTAGAGCCAGACAGAAGTGGTGCAAACTCAATACTTGTGATTACAGACCACTATACTGTACAAGATATGCTCAAGCATATGCAACCAGGAACCAGACTGCCTTTACCGTTGCCAAAATATTGTGGGATAATTATTTTAAGCACTATGGATTGCCACAAAGACTGCACTCTGATCGGGGAGCAAATTTTGAAAGCAAGTTAATTGCTGAGCTGACTAAAATGCTAGGAGTGAGGAAAACACACACCACTCCATATCACCCTCAAGGGGACCCACAACCGGAGAGATTCAATCGCACTTTACTGGATATGCTGGGAACCCTAGAACAAGATGAAAAGCCAAATTGGAGCAAGCACTTGTCAGCCATGGTACATGCCTATAACAGCACAATTAACAGCGCCACTGGATATTCGCCGTACTACCTCTTGTTCGGCCGGGAGGCAAGGCTCGCTGTTGACTCCAAGTATGGTGTAAGCCCAGACCGTTATTCACACCGAGAGCACTATAAATATGTGAGTGATCTGAAGTCCAGCTTGCAGAAAGTTTATCAACTGGCAGAGGACAAGTCTGGGAAGAAAGCCATTTATAATAAGAATTTGTATGATAGTAAGGTAAGAGCAAACAAGCTTGATGTGGGAGACCATGTATTGGTCCGTAACTTGGCATTAAAAGGGAAATCGAAACTGCAAGATCGATGGTTAAGTGAAGTCTATATAGTAGAAGAATGCAGATCAGATATCCCAGTTTATCGTGTCAGGCCAAAGGATGGAACAGGTAAATGTAGAACACTCCATAGAAATCACTTACTTCCTGTTGGCTATCTTATTTCTCAGGCTGATGACCAGTCCAGTCAGAAGAAACTGGAGAAAATGAGCAAGGGAAAAAGGGCAGCTAAGATTCCCGAGTCGACCGTGCTTCAATCTGATACCAGCTCAGAATCCGAAGATAGTGAAGATGAGATTGAGGTTCTTAACATGCCCTGTTGTGGAAGGGAGATTACGCAGGACATTGGACACCAAGGTCTTAATCCGGAAGCCGAAGTATTTCAGCCCAGTCACCTCTCAACTGTGAAGGAACAGGACACATGTATTGGTAGTTTGGAACAGCTGCCAAGCAGACTTCAAGAGGACAGTACATTAAAGCTTACTGAAAATGTTAAGGGTGACTTGGATGGTTGTGAAACAGTGGATATGACCGAAAATGTTAGGGAAGGGAGTGATGTCAGCGAATGTGGCTCACCCTCAGAGTATGTACGAGAATCTGACAATATGTCCAGGATTGATGACAGCTCCAAAGGCCAAACCCCACTACCTGTAGACTCTAATGAGCAGAATATGTCAGAAGTTGTCGGAGATGAAACAAGTGAAGTCACTGAACAGACTATTGACTTACCTAATGAACCTGTATTGGAAAGTGAGGGCTGTGATACAGTGGAGTGTGAGGCATTAGAGATGCAATCAGCTGACTCTGAAGGTTCCCCTCTGGAGCCAAACAAAAAGAATGGGGAATGTGACCAAAGTCGTAATTCTGAATCGAGAAATGATGGTGACGACACCAAAACTTACCATGAAGAGCCTATAATTGATAATAGCAGAGATGCAGAGGTTGATGATGCTGTTGAGGCGAAGCCCAGACGAGAGAGGAGACCACCAGCGAGGCTTGTTTATGACAAATTGGGCACTCCTGGGTATGCACTAAAAAATGCTAACTCAAAACGCATTGGGATGTTTACTGCATTAAAGGAAAGTCTTTTAAGCAATGGTCATGAGTACAAAAATGTTGCATTAGGGACAATGCATTTTGGAAGGGGAGAGTGTAACGCCTTGTAGTCGTTATTAGATATTACTGGGTAGTGAATTCAATTTTGCGCTGAACTGGTTCATATGCGCTGGTCACTGAGTTGAATTTCCATACGAGCAGAAACTTATCTTCGCTGGCTAACTTGGAACTAGTTGAGTGTGTTGTTGATTTTGCTTGCAATCGGTTCGTGGTTGTAACCATCTAAGAATTTGCCTGAGTACGAGGTTTCAATGAAGCACTGATGTTTTCTGTTGTTCTGAATTACCTTCGTAAAGGTTGAGAGAGCTCGCAGTGGCCCTTTTTAGATGACCTTGTATGCTGACCGCACTGAACTTGATAATATTCCAGAACCTACAGCCAGAGGACAGTCAGTTTAACCAGAGAGATATCCTCCAAGCCTGACGATTGAAGTACATGACTGCATATGTTGTAACAGCTGCTTACGCCCAGAATTATGAGATACAGAACACTTCAACTGCCGTCGTTGTGAGCTATTTGCCCTGGAAACGAATCCTTTGCTCAAAACGTTTAATGTCAGAGGAAGTCAGAGGGGTAACATTTCAGATTAGGGCATAGGATATTACTGACTGTAGGACTCAGGCTAGGTTTTACTGTAACTAAGTAACTGGGGATAGTGGAAAGACCGGTCTCATATGTATGTAATTTTGATGTGTTTGGTAATGTAAAATACAGTTGTTGGAGAATTAGTTAAACTTCTCTCTGGGGTGAATTATTGGCTGCACAGACTGGTGAATTTTATGGTCGCTCACCTGACCTGGGTTACATATATATACTAAAAGATTCTTGACAACTTTTCTCTGTGTATACTTCCTTATAGTTTACAAGTTATAGAGATGTCTCATTAAGCTTGGGTCTTCCCATCAACTTTCAGTGACCTTTTTGTTAGACTGTTTCTCCAACCACTCCAAAGTCCAGTCATACTGAAAAACAAAAGTAACATACAATTATTTTTACAAGCAATATAAAACAAACTTCATACACGATTGTTGAATTAACTTGATGATGACAAATTGATAAGGGTGAAACTCACTTGCCATGTCACAACTTTTTCTAAATGCATGTGACTACCCCACAACTAAGGGCAGCAACAGCATTTGACTTACTGTGCATTCTGGGAAGTCCTTATGTACCCACTACTAGTTTTTTCCATCTGCGTAAAAAGTACCACACTGTTTGAAAGCATAAATTACAAAATATCACATAAATAGTAAGTACCTGAGTGACTAATTTTACTTATCACCAGCTAGTTAGATGGAAGCAAATGTACACATAGTTGACAGTTAAAATAGGAGTTGCTTTAATTACCTACAAATGAACATTTGTCACAAGAGCTGTCACCTGCAATCATAGAAATAAAAGTTAGGGAGAATGCTGACACAATGCATCCCTGCATGTTTAACCAGTGAAGCCACGAAAATTGTGAGGGCACTTTCGTTGTACGGCAAAAGACAGGTTGATTGGTATGTCTCCGTACGTACAGTGTGCATTCTGCTGTAGAAGTTATAGCTAATTTTATCCGTTTTTCGAAAGACTAGGAGCAATTTTCACAACAGGAATAAGTCATGGTGCCTTAAGAATTTTGTTTTATACTCCTAACTTGAAAACTTGTAGTTTCTTTGCCAATACTTGGGGCAAAAGCAATGACATGATGTTTGTATTACGCGCCGGTGCTCTGTAGCCATACAGCCTAGCCAAATCAATGGTTTCAGTCCAGATGGGCAGACGTCGTTCTCCCTTCCTTTTTATTTCTATGCCGGCAATAGACGGAGATAGAGGTCCAACATTCAGGTGGTAGGCTCAACCTGAACCACCATTTTGTTTGACATTCTTATTCATATTTCATATAAATATGCATGATACCTACCGTGGCAAACCAGAGTGAATTAGGTCTGTAAATCTGTCTTTTGAGGAAAGTCATCTCAGTAGCTGGAAAGATGATGTGAAGGTGAAGATGTTCTATGCTGTGGAATGGAGGCCAATGAAAGCCACATCTATTGAAGGAAAAGAGAGATAATGTAAAGTGAATTTGCAGGTGGAAATTTGGCTTGGTGCATAGAGGTTACACACTGTATTCAGGTCTCTGGCATAAAAATGGGGGTACCCTCCAGTAGTTCATTGAACAGCAGCTCATGGAGCATGTAAATACTTGCCTTTACCAATGTTACTACTCCAAAAGAGATGGCAAACCTGGACATTCAAATATAATGTTACGTAGTTTGGTTTGGCCAGTTACATCGTGAAGCTAGGGGTTGTAGTTCAGGATCTACAGAGAAGAGTCCAAAAAGATGACAGGAACCACTTGTCTACAGTTTACCTGGTTTATTCTCAAATGCAGAGAAATCCTTCTCTGACCGGTCAAGGAGTTATTTCACTACATGATGTTGATTTAAAACAAATGAAGTTAGTTAAACAGCGTCACAATCACATGTTGAGTATAAGATGCGATTCTCGCTTCTCAGACTACGATCTAAGTTTCTTCCCTTAAAAAGAAAATGTAGTTCCTCCAAAAAACTAAGTTTAAGAAAAAAAGTCTTTAGCTGACGGAGGCCAGCGGCAATAGCCCTGCGGCAGAAGTCGCGGAGCTCTATGTATCTATTTCGATCCTTTCTATCTGAGTGTCTGTTCTCAACTATCGAAGAAGGGAGTTGCCTCGAAGTTACTTCGGGCAAAATTTAGAAAGTCTTGTCTGATGCAATCGGACGGGGACTTCTGATTGGTCATTCCTGGGTATGCTTATCAAGATAACCAATGAGAAAAGTTTGCAACAAGTAGGACTCAAACAAGCGACCTCTTTGGAGCTAGACACTGAGGGGTCACTAGATGGACTACATCAAAACTAATAGTGTCAATAATCTGACAGGACATTGAATTTATTGCGTGGGAACGCAGAGTAAATGGGCCTAAACTGTCAACACCTGACTGCTTAAATTCCCAAAGAAAATTCCCCTAAGTGGAATGTCGAAGAGAGGTATTTTAAGTGGCGATTAGCCTGGATCGGCCTGATATCAACTATTTTACTTGACATCCCCCTTCTCCTTTAAAATTTTGAAAACGTAGTTTGAAAAATTTTACTCTCAAAATATGCAAATGTGGAAACAACGTTAATTATATAACATTTAAAATATCATCATGATTATAATAACATTTCAAATGATGTTAAAAAAACGATAATAAGTAAAATCATTGAATACATGGTTTGAATACAAGAAAGCAAAAACAGTACAAGTAAAGGAACCTTAATTAACAATTAGGCCATTACAGTTTGATACTGTGTCGGAACAACCTTTGTAGGAATGCACCCGGAATTGTAACATCTGGAAGGAACACTCCAGAAAATTCCTCCTACGTATTATAGATTGAACCGAATACAGTTGACTGCAAAATTAGGCTCTACTATGATAGCAGTTCATGACCTTCACAACTTAACGTTACAAACACGATTCTATTCGTTCAACATTTCTCTGTTTCAAAACCTTTAAAAGTGTAATTTTATGGCAAGAGAGTGTATACCCTACTCTAGCGTTCTTTAATACACAAAGTTCAATCAAAGTTCAATCCAAACGACTTAGTAAATTCAACATGCTCAGCTCAAGTTTTGCATAGTTCAGGACTAAAGTTTGCTGACCTGTGGTAACCACTTTCAATCTCTCAGTGACATACCTTTTACGTAGTACCGTAGGTACGAAAGCATACAACACAAATCACTTTAAATGGAATACTGTGACCTTTACTGAAGGTTTGGTATTCAATCATTCTTCGATAAGTGATAAACAGTTCAAAATTGTAATGCAAAATTGTCCAGAAGGATAAAACAACATTTTACAGTAAGCAATGCAACGGTTATACGGTATATACATGAAAAATAGAACTTGAAATCACGACATATGCGTGGAAAACATTCAGTATCCATCTTTGTTCTATTTGTTATGCAGCGCCAAATAATCGCCGTGAAAATCTCTCAGGGCTGCCTGTAATTGGGATACGGGAGTCAAGCCAAATTTCTAAAATGTCGCTCGTATTAGAATAGCGGGAAGGTTGCCACCAGAATCGATGGGCGTGCATCGGCTTTTTATCCGACTGCGAGAATGCCATACAAAGCAGAATTTGAAGGTGGCCCATGTGAAAACGAGCACGACAGACTGTCATCGTGCTATTAGAGGCTCGAGCGAGTTGCTTAAATTGTAGCGTTATCTGACGTTCTTGCAATTGCGTTGTCGCAGCTAGGTTACGATTTGACTTCGCAAACTTTGAACAAAGAGAGATATCAACTGGTTTTACACGATAAAGAATAGACACTTCAGAACACGTAACTGGGGGCAGATGTATGTAATGTATAGGCTCAAGTTGGTGTATTGACCAGATGAGGGGGAATCGTTGTAGTGAGTGAGACACAAGTTGTCAGTGAAGCAGATGTACTGGCCAGAATAGGGGAATCGCTGCAGTGATGAAAACCAATTTTTAAGTTAAAGTCCGCATCCTCCACCATGTTACGTAGTTTGGTTTGGCCAGTTACATCGTGAAGCTAGGGGTTGTAGTTCAGGATCTACAGAGAAGAGTCCAAAAAGATGACAGGAACCACTTGTCTACAGTTTACCTGGTTTATTCTCAAATGCAGAGAAATCCTTCTCTGACCGGTCAAGGAGTTATTTCACTACATGATGTTGATTTAAAACAAATGAAGTTAGTTAAACAGCGTCACAATCACATGTTGAGTATAAGATGCGATTCTCGCTTCTCAGACTACGATCTAAGTTTCTTCCCTTAAAAAGAAAATGTAGTTCCTCCAAAAAACTAAGTTTAAGAAAAAAAGTCTTTAGCTGACGGAGGCCAGCGGCAATAGCCCTGCGGCAGAAGTCGCGGAGCTCTATGTATCTATTTCGATCCTTTCTATCTGAGTGTCTGTTCTCAACTATCGAAGAAGGGAGTTGCCTCGAAGTTACTTCGGGCAAAATTTAGAAAGTCTTGTCTGATGCAATCGGACGGGGACTTCTGATTGGTCATTCCTGGGTATGCTTATCAAGATAACCAATGAGAAAAGTTTGCAACAAGTAGGACTCAAACAAGCGACCTCTTTGGAGCTAGACACTGAGGGGTCACTAGATGGACTACATCAAAACTAATAGTGTCAATAATCTGACAGGACATTGAATTTATTGCGTGGGAACGCAGAGTAAATGGGCCTAAACTGTCAACACCTGACTGCTTAAATTCCCAAAGAAAATTCCCCTAAGTGGAATGTCGAAGAGAGGTATTTTTAGTGGTGATTAGCCTGGATCGGCCTGATATCAACTATTTTACTTGACAATAATGTGACTGAAGGCTTTTGCACAAAACTGATACATCAACTCTAGCATACCTTTATCCTACCATGCTTTTTGCTGAATGGTGAATTGTAACTTGATGTCTGTGACTTGTAAACCTAAGTCAAGAGTCACCCAATTTTTAGATTCTTCTACAAATTTTCTGACAGGAAAATACCAACATATTTGGATTTATTAGTAGTATTATGGGTATTGGTCCTTGCAATTTGTCATAAAGCCTAACCCTAGTAACAACTGTTTCTCTTGGGTGAAAAAGATGAGTCTAATAAAGCATGTACATCACACCTCACCATTGATAAACCAGAACAAATTCCAGTGTAGGGACAGCAGCAAGGTGCAGTATACAACTGCTATTTGTTACATACCATCGTAATAGGGCACACTGACCAGTCAGTACATTAGTCATCACTGTAACGTAATGGCTACCTTGTGCCATACTTGATCGCCACACCCAATCCTTTGCTCAACTGGAGTCAAGAAATGGTAATCTTTCTTTTAGGAAATGTGTTAAAGATGAGCCATACAGTTAAGTACTGTAATTGGGACACTGTGTAATATAGAAACTTATGAAACTAACAAATAACAACATGGAAGACGTCAGTAAGAACAAGGGCCACCACTGCTAAAAGTTTGCTTGAGGCATTTTGTTTCTATCCTTTAGACTAGTTCCTCACTAATCCCATCCTCACCCTCCCCCACCCACATGATATTTTTCCACCTCTTCTAGTTCGTTTTTGTCTAGTTTGTTTCTTGTTAGACCATGTAACAGTATACAGTAGGTCTTCCCTACACTATTTAATGTAAACATCTATTTTAATACATAAATCCCAAGAAAAAAGGAGCCACACTCTTCAGGGAAACATGACATTCTTCAACAATGTTTCCAAAGTTAGAATGATGCTTCTAAAGTCAATCTAGCATAGTAATTTTATACCAAAAACAGGAAAATTTGTATCCTTTTGCATGTATTATTGCTTTTATCATGTTACACAATTTTCTTCAATGAACTGATAAATTATACGGAATAACTCCAATTGTTCACCTTTACTATGTAAAACTTTTTGTTTTCAAACGTCATAAAAGATACTTGTAAACAATGGCTTCATCATTTGGCTGTTCAAAAAATCTAATAGGGAAACATTGTTTGAAAAACTGAAAGGTTTATACCTATCCATGCCATACTGTACCTTGACTGACTGATGTCACCTCCCCGTTTCTCCAGAACTGCCTTCCCAACTTCAAAGAGGTATTCCACTGTTGACGATAAAACACACAGTATGAATATGTTTACAACTTACATTTAAATTTGAAAAAAGTTCCTCCAGATATTAACAGTTTAATATACTGTATTTCATGGCCCTCTTATTGAGACATATCATTGCAGGACCCCTTCTTACCGAGATAATTGTAAACAGGAATTTTCCCAACATTTCTAGGTAGCAATTTAAATCAGCCAACATTGGAACCATCAACTCCCCAAAAATAAATCTGAAAGCCTCACCCAAAAACAGTCACACTTAGTGTGGGGAAAAGCTTTAACTATTCTCTAAATTGTGAATACTTCTGGAGCCTGTAAAAGTATCTCAGCATTGTATATTGAGCTACCTACAATAAAATACTGATTTGATTTTGGTATACTGTATCAAAATCAAAACAAGGCAGTAGAGTGATTTCACTGACTCGGGCACCAGGGTCAATGATGCACAACTTTTGATTTTGACGCACAGGCACAAAACCTCTGGGGTCAAACTGAAGCACAGCTTTTCACCCCAACAATATGTAATGCTATAGAAAATAAAGATAAAACAGGAATAAAGTTTGTTGCATTAAACACAAATTTATTTTGACCCCTTCTGTTTTAGTTTTGACTCTTGTAAATTTATTTTCAAGGGTCAGTGACTCCTGAAAAAAGTAAAAACCCTGCAGTATCAGCACCAACTGCAAATGAATTTACGGAATGTATCAAAATCTCCAGCATCAGTATGAACTTACCAAAAAATGTCCTAATTTTAAAATTACAACCATTCTGTATCACAATTAAAATTGTGTGATCACTTGAGAAAATTTAGAGTTCAAATATCTGTCAATTTTAGTCTTAAAATCATAGTTCAAACCACTAAAACACTGACACAGACCTGAATCAAGTACAGTAAACCAGTGCAAGACACAGACCTACAGTAAGTCAGGTATTAAACAAGTGCAACACAGGCATGCTGTAGACCTGAATCAGGAAAACCAGTGCATCAAAGACACAGACTTGAATCAATTAAATCAGTGTAACACTGACACAGACCTAATTCAGGTTAATCAGTGCAACACAGACATACATCTGAATCAGGTAAACCAGTATGATGGGGTGACCGTCGACTGCGCGGGCCCGTCGACTGCGCATCTAGCATAACATATCATAGAAAAAGCTTGCAATGGTAGGGTTCTTAAGTGCGCAGTCGACGGTCAACACACTATACAACACAGAGACAGACCTGAATCTGGTAAACCAGTGCAACACAGAAACAGACCTGAATCAGGTAAACAAGTGCAACACAGATTCAGACTTGTATTACTGTAGAAGGTAAACCAGGATATACAGAAACACCTGAATCAGGTTAACCAGTACACAACTTAGAGACAGACCTGGTTCAGGTAAACCAGTGCAATATACTGTACTCAATTCACAGGCCTTATTCATGTATTTAAACCAGTACAACACAGATCTGAATCAGGTAAACCAATGCAACAAAGACACAGACCTGAACCAGGTGTAAACCGGCACCACACAGACTGCAACTAAGACTTACATTTTGGTTTATCTTCCTTCACAAGACCTTTGACAGGACCTATATGGTTGCTTGGAATAACAAGAAGATGTTCTTTACTGGCAGGTCTAATGTCATGAAAAACTACAACTTCTGAATTCTGAAAGAAAAGATCAGGCACATTAAAACACAAATATTGAGAGACGAGAGATATATACTTTAGTACTGTACCAACTGCAGTAACAAACTATTTCCATGTAAATACCTAAAGTACAGCTGTATACAGTACTTGTTATAGTACTCTAGATGGGTGCAATATTTAATATGCCCATCCATACAACTACTGTATACATGTATCAGCTGTAGCATACAGTATCATTACAAGGCAATCTGCACATTTTCTTGGAGACTTCTCTCTGTTCCTATCCACAGCATCTTTGTTCCAATGTCTATATTCCAAAAGTCTACATGAAGGTCAGTGTTAGGATCTCCTAAGGGTTACGTTAGATTGAGAGCACAACTGCTGTACAGCTTCAGGTTCTGAAACATACTGTAGAGACATTGGGGCATGTGTAACCCCTTTTCTTACTGTACGCATACATGGATAATTGCATTCACAGTAGTTGATAGCTTTTGGAAGTGCTAACCATATTTAACTGTAATTACTGAAGCACATTTTACCTTTACTCATGGGGGTAAAATTGTAAAGGTACTGCTGTGGACAATTAAAGTATGACACTGGTCACTGTCACTTTTGATCCAAAAATTTTTGGTTTAATTAAGTCTGGCCATGGGCAGTACTTTATTGCTAGTATATAGTATTCTTATGCAACATGATTAATAGATTTGAATTTATTGGCAAAATTTAAATGAGCTTCTCAAAAATACTCTTCAAATATTTGTATCTACTGTACAGAGCAATCTCAACTTCCTCTGAAGAAGGCCTGTACACTACAATAACTTTAAAGGCAATAGGCAGTCGCCCCAAAATTTTCTTTGAAAAATCAGCAAACTCTTGCAAATCTCCTCTTATTGCATTAAAAGCACCTCTGAAGACGTTTTGAACATAACTATTACAAAAAATAGGTAAATCAAGGCAAGATTTTCCTTGAATTCCACAATTCACTAACAAAAATATTGTCACATGATCAAAATAGGCCAATCATGAACTAGAGTGACAGGATACACTCACTCTGTTTGGGGTGACTGCCTACAGCCTTTACGTGTGGAAGTACTCTACTTAGTGCAAATCTTCAGAGATAAACTCCAACCCCAACAAATGCTGTGTACATGAAGAAATCATGTGCTTCAAGGGCCCTTTGGGTTGCTGTTTGAGATGTACTCTACCTGTAGCAAGCTAAGTCTGTACTGTATGGTACAGAAGAAAGTTGCACAGTGTCATCAGTGTTTTCACGATTCCAATTATGGTGTAGTTTTTCTGATTTCTTTCTTTTTAGAGCAAACTTTTGGGGGCCCAAGTTATTATGGTACCCCATGCTACAGTAAGATGAAATAAGGGCCTGAGAAACCAACCCCAATTTGTGCATCTCTGACAGACCATCACACCTCTTCTCATGTGATTAAATTCCCAGGAGCCCTGGTCTAAGATCTGTGACAAGTAAGATATCAGTCCCGTGGTGCATTCCATGTAAAGCCACCGCCAAAATTTCAATACGCTAAAGGCTGTCAGCTTTCAAACATCAACAAAACAAAAGTGTGATTTATCCCACACAACATAACATAACATTGCCTGCTATATGATGATCACAATTTTGTCATACTTGAAGCAAATAGTTACACACATTCTTTCCTATAAACTGGCAGGAAGGTACAGTAATTATATTTTGTGTTTGACTCACTGTGAATTACTGTAACTTGGAAACACACCATAGCAGAAAGTATTACACTGTAGCTGGGCTTTTGAGTCAGAATTAGTTTGCAATACAAAAAATATAGTCCATAGGCCTTGGTAAGTTGTCAACTCAAGTGACTTCTCATACCATTAAACCAAAAGATTCCCTATTTCTACACTGAACATCTTTGGCATATAGGCTACAGTAGTGCATGAAATGCACACAGGATATGAACAACGTAAACAGTAAGAAGCATGCTACAAACCTGATAAATGATCTTATTCTTGGTGTCAGTACCTGTGGCAATGCTGCAAAATATACAACCTTCCTTGCGTTTGGCCTCCTGTCCTTCTGTGATCACTGTAGATGTGAGTTTTTCATTCAAATCTTCCATTCTTTGACAGTCACTTGTCCCAGCTAAATGTCGAGAAGCAAATCCACAGATTTGGGGGATTGTAGTTACAGGTGGGCTTAATGCTACCCTAGTTTGTGCTGAATTTACTGTGAAATTATACTGAACATTAAATCTGAACTTGTGGAGGCTGCTTAAGAAATTTTCAGCACACAACTGTTCAAATGGCTCTTTAGACAATAGGCCGAGGCCTATTCTTGTTAGTACATTTATACCTTTCCCATTAAACATTCTTATTTTCTGGACGGGTAGAAAAAAATCTTTGGTAACACGCTAGTCAACATAACTTCGTTAAGTTGTTTATTTTGTAGGACTGTAGCCTAAAGACAAAGTATATGATGGCAACCGTTCAACTTGAAATTTATCTAGCCTAGGCTATAGTACCAACAGTAACAAGTTCTGGTAACTTACTACAGCCCGATGCACGCAATGCACGTGGCCCTGTTCCACGACTACCATTTAAAAGTTGACAAATCTCCAATTTGTGGAATGTTTAAAAATTAGAATCCGTTCCCACAAGTCTTGTTTTCAAATACTGGATAAATAAAACATGGGTCCTCTGTATCTTGGCAGTTTTACCATACTTTCATCTCAATACAAGTAACACAAGTTTCTAATACCAAGCTGCACAACGGTACCCAACGGTATTGGACGGTATTGGGGATCCCACGGTGTTGCAGCAGCTGCAATCGGCTGCAGAGTACTTGGCGTACGTAGTCAGGGTAACCCTGCACGACCTAACGTGTTTGGTTTTTTCATAGAGCAATATCCTGCTCTATGGGTTTTTTCACTTTTTCACTTTTCACAAATAAATAGAATCGACGTCAGGAAGGAGCAAAACTTAATTAGTACGTCACTTCCCACCCAAAAACGTGGAGGACCAATCAGGGATAAGGACGCTCATCTGACTATCCATATTATGATCCATATAGCTGATAATTTGAAGCCAATGGTAGACGTGGATGGAAAACAATCTTCTGTTGCAGTGTACCAAAACAAAGTATCTTTTTCGTTGAATCCACTAAGTAATTCTTACCAAGAAGTCAAGCACATGAAAGGAAGAGAGCATTTGCTCCATAAGTGGATAAGTACTGAAAATGTTCCGGATTAGTTTGTAACGACGAAACGTGACGTCAATCTTCCCATATATACTACTCGACCTTGTACGATGTCAGTGTTAGTACTAGTTGAACGCCTCCAGTAACCCATGCTGCTAGAATTGAATAGGACATTTTAGCCAATATTACCCGAGGAAAATGCTTTTCTTTTATATCTATAATTGCAACAGTTAATCCCTTTTACAAGCAAAACTTCTCTATTGACCAAACAGTCTTTAAAGGGGTTCCCCCTTTAACTAGTTATTGCATGATCTCAAGATACCTGAACAGGAAGTTCTCTGATAGATTCTGGATTGAGTGATCAACTAGAGATGACTAAAACTTGCTATTTGTTTCTAGCATCATGCAATAGTGATAGCTCTCCTAATAAATATGCATATTTAGACTCGAAGCTTCACCTCCACTGGAAGTGAAATCAGTACAAAATGCTGCCTGACTACGTCAAAAGACAAAATGTTTACCATAGAAATAAAAGTAAGCACGTGTATGTATACACGTTACCTCCAACAGGGTTACCCTGGCTACCTAACGTTATATGACCATAGAGCAGGATATAATTATATCCTGCTCTATGTATATGACGTACTACAAATCAGTCGTACGTACGTGCACTGCGTAATAACGCCCATTAAATCACAGAGACGGTATTAGATTCACCCTCCGCTTACATCCCCATGACCCCCGAGGCTTTCAAAACGAGGGCCATAACGAGGCTTTCTAAAGTAGGGCAATAGCGGGTATGTGCATGTTAGTTATACCGTGAACTCTGACGGTACTTTTTTGCCGGCCGGAATGGGCAGGGGCGGGATTTGATGTCTGAATGGGTGTGCGTGTGAGTGTGTGTGTGGGGGGGGGGGGGAAGGCAAAACCTGGCGGAATACCTAAGGGCGCCGAGTTAAGGGGCTCCCTTGAAGGCGTGGTATCCAGGGCCGCCGGTGCATTCTATAGGGGCAACGCCCAGTGGGAGTCCAGGGACACTGGCGGAAAGCCCTTAGGTATTAAAAAAATTAACACCATTAGAATGAAACTTTGCTTGGGCTATCTTCAAAAATCGGATGTGCACTTAAAGTGTACCCAAAGTCTAGAATTTTGAAAATATATATTTTAGAGGTTCCAAAATGAATCTTATCGGTCCAACTCCCATTGTCATAGCTTGCTCCGTTGCTGAGATATTAAATGTTAAAATTTATTCACTTAAATCCAAATAGTCCATTGTGCAATAATTTGTGTCCTCCTTGTGGTACAACTCACATTAAATGCTTTGTTTTCCTTTAAAAATTGAAAGTGTTTATATGACCTTGAACACTTCCTGTTTTGTTGCATGATATGCTGTACAGAGAGGGCTTGTATAGTCAAGTCACCGCAAAGTCGTAAGGATGCGATCACATTTTGGCACGAGTTGTAGCATGGAGCTACCACACGGAGGTAGCTCCATGGTTGTAGTAACTTTCAGAAAAACAAAGAAATGCAAAGGTTGTAATTTGAGTAGTACAACAATGACATCACAAATTATTGCGCAATCTACCTTTTTAAATTGAGTGAATAAACTTCAACATTTTGTATCTCAGCTTAGGAATGTCCTGTGAAGATGGGAGTTGGACCACTGGAATTCAGTTTTCATGCTCTGTAATATATATTTTTGGATTTTCAGACTTTAGGTACACTTTAACAGATCACAAATATCACAAAGATCACAACAATCGCACACCGGTGTTGTGGCTGAGTTGAATCGTCCCCGGCCGGGTCGAAGAAAGGACCGTGGGGTTTTCAATCAAACAGTAATCTACGGTTTTCCATCTGAACTGGCCTTTCAAACGAAACCAAATTCGATCTAAATTGTTGAGTTGGTTAACCACCCGACTTGAATTGTAATTCATTGGCCATACGGGCTTTTCCCACATTCGTGGTCACATAGCGTCCTGAGTTATTTTTGTCAATGAAGCAAGGCCCTCAGAATAGCAGGTCACTTTTATGATGGTTTGGCTTAAGGGTAGTTACAATGATAACAGAAGCGTTTTTACGAAGCCGTGGAGCACGCAAGATGTTCTACAGGAGGTAAATAGGAAACAATATCGAAAACCGATGCACGCTAAGCGCGCCGAAGAAAATATAGTTATTTAAGACACTTTATTGTAGCCTACTGGTTTTCTTTATTTTTCAAATGCAATATTATCCATTACATAAAAGATTCTCCTACTTTTCCTATCCACATTTTTCTTTCTTTCATGCTTCAGTTTAGTGTCGATGGTCTGGGAAAAGTGACCCTCAAGTTTTTAATTACTGTGAGAAATAAGATTGGTTCGATCCACGTTAAATTTCTGTATTACTCTGCAGGGACGACCAAAGATTGACGTATAACACTTTCCAAAATCAATGAAATGTTGTTACTTATATAATTCTTACAGAGACATGACCATGGGCGTTCGCAGTAAAAAGGCCAGGGAATTTTCATTAGAGGCTTCGTATTAGGTGTGGCCGGCGAAGCCTTTCACCGCGAACGCCTAGGGCGTCAAACCGGAGGCTGGGGACAGAGGGTCCACCTCGGGAATTAATCCATTTTTTAACTTAATGAAGCACTGCCTTACTGGAAATTATATTTCAGCCTGAGTGTTTTCGTTTCAATATCATTAATTTCAACATTATTTTCAACAGTTATGGGACCACTGCGGCCGTGAGTCCTATCCATAGACCCTTTTCCAAATAGCAAATACAAAGAACTGTGGGATAGAGAGTAACGGTATGCGTTGTTTTGGCAATACTAAAATGACTGACAAAAACGACGCATAACAAAACTGTTTCCAAAAATACTTTGTTATTGCTTTTTGAAGGGGTTTATCGAAGACAGCATAAAATACAACATAAACCGTATGCAACTATTTCTTAAAGGGAGAATGCAGTCAGCCAATCAGAATTAGTATACCCCGTCATTCTACTTCATGAATGGCCTTTTTGATCATGTGACAATATATTTGTCACTGAATTGTTAAAATCATGAGGAACAACTCCTTACTTTACCTTTTTCATAGTTATGCTCAAAAATATATCCAGAGATACTTTCAGACAAGTAAGAGGAGATTTGCAAGAATTTGCTGATTTTTCAAAGATTTTTTTTTTTAGGGGGGGGGGGACTGCCTACTACCTTTAAGTAAATAATATCTACTCAACACTATGACCGCTCTAATTTAGGGATAAATATATCATTCTTACCCTCCACAATATTTTATGTAAAAAGGAGAAGATTTATTAGCCTTGTCAACAGACAGTCAGATATCAAGCACCTTAATATATTCAAGTTGGCCCATTTCTCTTTCATGCTAAATGCAAACACGTCACTTGGTTTAATGTGATCTCAGGACCAATTCTTCTGGTGACGTATGATCGATCACGAAGAGATGTCATGAACAAGAACATTTTCCAGAGTGTCTTTTACACTCTTAAAGCGTTCAGTTCAAATTGAACCGAAAACAGATCAAATGGGCACTTCAGCGAAAAAGGATCAAATATTTGACTAGTTTCGGTTCAAAACTAGCCATTTTCTGTTCAAAATGAACCATATTTAGTCAAATATTTGACAAGATTTTGGTTCAGTGCCCATTTGAACGGATTCGGTTCAAATCTGAACCGGACGTTTTTAGAGTGTATGATTTCCAGACAACTCTCCCCGACAATTCCAACCCAGACGATTGCCAGACAACTTTCCCCACCATTAGAATTTGGAATTGCCCTGAGCAGGGAGCTGTTATCCGACAGGAGAGAGCTCAAGACAGCTCCCTTTGAAGTGAGGTTTGCGTATTCAAGGTCACCTTTTAAGTCATTCAATTATCTTGCTCTATAGATTTCTATAAGAACTAAGCTGGCTTAGGAAGTAAACACAAAGAGGTTTGTCGTCTGCTACATCATGAGTAGAACTGTGGCGACTTTATCCATTGCCATGTCATTGCCAGTCGCCTGAAAACTAAATATATATTTTCTCTGTGGTGACGCTCGGTGACGCGAATGAGACCACATCGGCTTGATTTTATGTGAAATTGTGAACAAAGATTTATATCTTGTTTATTCTGGAAACTTGAGGAAACTTGTTAGAATGTAGTCAAAGAATTAGACTTCTGTCTCTTAAGCTCATTTGCATATGGTCTCTTTAGATGAAGTAGGGGCATTTGTATTGATCTAGTTCTATTAAACAGTCGTTTTGAGTTTAAAAAACCCTGTCATCTTAGGGTAGGCGGTACCAGCCTACACATCAAAGCATTTTTCAATTTAAGCCCCTTGTTAAAGTATTTAGTACAGATGAATGATGTCCCAAGGAGATAGTTCATCCAATTGAAAGCATTTAATAAAGGGCCTAAGTCCTTATCAACAGCTAACAGTTGATAATCCTTTCATTCTTAAAGACCTGTTTAAAGTATTAGCATAAATTAAAGTTCTCGAGCTCTCTCCATTCGGATAACAGCTTCCTGCCCTGAGTAGGAATTGTCCTGGGTAGGAATTGCTCTGAGTAGAAATTGGCCTGAGTAGGAATTGCCCGGGGAAAATTACTAGGAGGCAACAAATTTATTAGGTATATAATATTATGATTTAATACTAGGTTGGCTTTATAACCAAGGATTCAACAACAGCTAGATATTCTAATTATGTTTTTATATTTTAATGGGTATATTATGCAGGCCCGGATTTCCCATTGGGCCAGATGGGCCCGGGTCCAGGGTCCCCAGATTCAAAGGGCTCCCAAGTTGGAGGAATGAAAATACAAAAAAATAGAAGAGATAGAGAGAAAGTGCCAGAGTTGGGAAAGAGAAATTTTAGGTTTCAACCTCCGAATGTACAGGAAGAAGATGGGGCCCCAGGCAGGGCTGGCCCAGGGCCCCCAGAAAGGTAATCCGGGCATGATATTTCGTGGTGAATGTGCGAGCAAAAAATGTCGCTGAGACTGAGAATAAACAATGCGTAAGGTGCAACAGTAAGTGGTAATGCTAGACGCATCCTACGGTGTAAGAACGACGGATCTCTACAAAACACTGCGTTGGGGGACATTCACTGTTACTAAGGAACGTAAACAAGCATTATGCGATGTACAAGTCATTCAATGGACCTGCTGGGACATATATGTCTACTTTTAACACTGCAATCCGTTCACAACAAGGTCAACTACATCAGATAATCTGTACCTGCAAAAAGGCAGAAGAGAAATTCGCAAAAAAAGGTTTAAACACATTGGTTCCAAAGTATGAAATGAATTGCCCAACTTTGGCAAAGCGGTGTATTAACTTTAAATCTTAACAAATGTAAACACATTTCAAAGGAGCTATTTTAGACTCACTGTTTTCATTTGGTTTCAAAGTTTTACTTGTTTATTACCGGTTGCTATTTAACATTTTGGATTGTTATTCTATACCTTTTAGTTTCTTGCATACATAGTCTCGAGTCTTGGCTTTAAACCTTTTAATGTTTAATATTATTAGTAACACTCAGTCACTTAGCCAGGCAAGTTACTGAAAAGGGGGGGGGGGTGTTTCTTAGGGAACATACTCAAATACATTACCGCATTGGTAGGGGCGAAAAATTCTTCAACTTAGGCGGGCCCCTGCCCCCCCCCCCCCGGCTACAGGCTTGGTATAAATGCTATTGTTTAGTGTTGTGCTGGCAAAAGAACACATATTATGACAAATACTGACTTTTTCGTTTTATGTCTCAAACATGTTTCCCATAAATCCTCGGAAAAGTTACCTTTGAACCACTTACTGCGTTTCGGTGCTCCCGGTAGCTGAACAACTGATGCCAGTTTTAAAAGAAAACAACTTGATTGCTAAACTTACATTTAGTATTCGATCTTTTACAGCTGAACACACGATTGACCAATCGCCCTTAATACTTCGACATACGCCCAACTGAAAATTTTAACAGGAACTTCTTGAGCTGTTTAATGATTTTCATCCGTTTTTATGAATGTAAACACTTTTCTTACTTTAGACCAACACACAGTTTATCTGAGGTGATTTGGGATTTGACATGCTACCTTGAAGACTGTCCGTCGATTTCATAGTGCACGGGATGGGGGGGGGGGATATGCAGGTGGGGCGGACAGATTATTGTAACTATTGCAAGCGAGTTTTGTGAAAATTAGTACCCTCAAGTTTTCCTACAAGAAGTAAAAATTAGGCTACCAAAGGCTAAGAAAGGTGCCCGCGAAGCGCACCGAAGAACGTTCCTTAAGATAGTTAGCTTATTGAAATAATGTCTATCGTCAATTCATAACAATTCCTTCTGAATCCCATTGTTTCCTTTCCTTCCCTTACCTAATTTTCAGTCACTTATTCTTGTTTGCCAAGAGAAGAGAAGGTCCGGAGTCCGGACTCCCTGCAGGGCCGGATCCAGGCATATGAGAAGGGGGCGCACACCCCCTACTTTCGGCAAAGAAATGAATTTTGTAACCATAATTTTACATTTCCAAGCCCATGAAAAGGTTTGATCAGCACTGCAGACGGTTGCTCCCCCTTTCTCATATTCCTGGATCCTGCCCTGCCCCTGGACCCTCATCTGGAAGGATGATCAGTGATGGTAGGTCGGGATTGCATGGGACTTTGAAATAATATAATTATATTTATGTTGTCCTACGAAATGGAGTAACAATACAATGACCTATATAACAGTGGCTCCCAACCTTTTCAGCTCACCGCCCCTTTCACCGAATGGGGTTGGTCATATGCCCCCTTCTACAACATAATATTGCTTTGAATAAAATAAGAATATAAACACATGTCAATAGACAGGGTAGGCCTACACGTATATGCATCGTGTTTACGTGGGGGTCCGACACAGGTTAGAAACATAGCAGTGCGGCCCTCGAAAGCCTGGCTACCATATGTGATGGCGAATCATTAACCTCCGATTTATGAAAGCGTGAAGGCTTGATCAGGGTCAGTGTAGGAGGAAAAGTTTTAGAATTGGATGGAACTGGCCCCAAGAAAGGGTGGAGCGTACCTCAAGGGACCCAGATGGGATACAGGGGCGTCACAGTGGTGGAACAGCTAGGTACAATGCCCCGAAGCTCTGGGGTATTTACGAAATGGTCAACTCCAGAAGGAAGCACCTAAGTCTAATTTTGACTATCTTCCGATGACCTCAAATGCGCATTAAAGCGATTACAAAAATTACCCTTTCAGCCTTAGATTATTTCAATAGTTACTAACGTAAGTTACCTGCAACGGACTTAATCTTGTAGGTGGGAGGCAGAAGGATGGTATGGGTCGCATGTGACTTTGCAAGAGTTATGCCACTCAAGCTGTCCTACAGGTGATACTAAATAAATGAGTAAACCAAAATATGAGCACCGAAAAATTGCATTTTTGAAAACATTTTTACGCTCTGCAAAATAGTTCATTGCAAAAGTTATCTATTATGTTACAGTTATGTACAATCACTTCTGTCAGTATGCCATGTCTATGGAATAGACAGCAAGGAAAAAACTACATTCGAGGAGAAAGTGACGGTATAACTTTTAGACATGACCCCTAGGCCCACCGCATTCGCTCTCACTGATGGGAATCATAATGGTCCTAGTCAAAAATGTATCGAAGAAAACAGTTAGAAGCGATTTCCTGGCACCACGCAATAACTATAATTCATAAACTTTGAAGTGCACCTAAGGAGTGCATGTTAGACCTACTCCACTTGTTGACTTCATTTTATGTTTTTATGCTAACCTGTTGAGAGCTCAGCTAGAGGAAACATTTTGGAATCTTGTAAATCCCCGATTTAAATTAAATATCTCGTTTATTTCAAAACGCCCCTGCCTTTTAGCGCTCATAGCTCCCTAAGTTGCGAAAAAGCCATCCAGGGGGCGATAACGCCCCTGTTGGGGACCACTGACCCATACAATTAATGAGCCCGAAGAGAGCTGGAGCGACATTTTAGTATCATGAATGTCTTACATCATTTCACATTGCAAACTTTTCCATAGCCGTAGAAGTTGTTCTGAACGGGGAGGCTACCGCTGTTTCGGACCGCTCTCAAGGGCTCTAAGGGGAGGGGTGTTCCCCTCCCCCTTTGGAAACTTTCGGAATATTTGAAGATCCTTCAATGCAATTTGGTGAAACATATTGTGCAAAGTTTAAGCAAAATAATTGCAAATTTTTACAAGTTTTATGAAGGGAACAAATAAAGAATTTCCGTCCTTGAATAGAGGGGAGAGGAAGCATACTTCCGCCTCACCACCTTTTTGACTGGGGTGGACTTTATCTCCTTCAGCTCCTGTTTCCCACGCCTATGAACTTTTCCACTATAGGCTATTAAAATCCTTTCCCAATTTCTTTTCCCTCACTTCCGTTCCTTTAGTTACTATAGTATTTTTGAGACCCCCAGACCCAATTCTGTCTGTCTGCTACTACGCAATTAGCTCTTTTCATCACAGTATGCGACTACTAGGGAAAATATTATAAAAATATAATAGGCGAAACAGTGGTTTAAATTAGTCGTATCCCTGATAGATAGTAGTACAATCGTAAAATTGTTAGTTTCCTTTCCTTCTCTCCTCCATCATTTTCTGGCTTGGATCCAAAGGGGGAATTTTCCGACTTCAGCACCATCCCACCCTTCTTTTTGACATCTTTTTTTAAGACAATTCCAGATTTGCACTACAAACTGTATGTATATTGCTAGATGTTAGATGCTAGGAAGTACCATTTAACACTGTCTTATTTAGAGTTTTCCTCAGAACCTCCACTCGCCCCCATCGTGCCTTCGTACATTTGACCCTCGTAGCTACAAACTTTGCCCGCACTGAATTAGGTCCCTCCTCCTCTTGTAAAACCCTGGACCCCCCCCCCCGACTTTATCCTCCCTTTTCTCCCTCTCTCCTTACAGACTCCTCACTCCATGCATCTAATCTTGACCGTCCTTGACGACTGCACATTCCAATGCAACCTAAGGCTTCCCTTTTCTCCCATGCATCATCCTTTCCTCTATCCCTTGAAAAGTCTGCCCTTCTTCATCCCTCTTCCCTGTTTGTCCTTCCCTGCCCATCAGTCCACCCTCTCGAGACCCTTCCCCTTACTACTTTGCCACCTTCTCTAGCCCTTCCTGTCGCAGTACTCGTCTCATCGATGCTACTCTCCTTTGGTGTCATTCTTTCCATCTTCTCCTTCCTCCAAAAGTAACCCCTATATTATTATTTCTCCATCTTTGGTTTTCCTTTCTTTTTTCCTTCCTTTTGTTTTCACTTTTTTTCCTCATATCTTTTCCCCTCCTTCCTCTCTGTCTTTCTAACTTTTTTTGTTTCGCCGTCCCGATTTTACTTCATTTTTTCTCTCCAGGGGGCAGGTTGCCCCCTGCCTACACTACTTCTTTTTAGTGAACGTAAAATGCCATCTGAAAACAGTTAAATGCTATACAATTTTCAAAATACACCAGAGCTTCAGAGGAGTCACCTGTTGGCCCAACGTAGCGTTTCACTGGACAACACACCCTGAGGAGGCGTTTCGACCCTGCTGGGTCATTTCAACCTGATGAATTCTTTCTAAGCACCTGGTATGGCATTCACCTGGATACAAGCCTCTTCGTTTCCTGATATGCCACTTTTGCAGTGAAAATTTTGTCTCTCCTTTCGGGCAAATGCTGACCCCCACCTCTAGCCAGATGCGACAATCAAAAGAAGTATACCGCATGTACATCCTGCCCCGTGTCATCTAAAGGAACCCACATGTACCACCGCTTGTATGGTTTCACAGATTGGGGACCGTTTCGTTATAGCGATTGACCCATTACCACCCATTTGTATGCGTAGAAAAAGGCATGAAAGTAGTTTGGGTACGCTTGTTACTTCATACTCCCCCAGTTAGGCTGTAAGACAACTCGATTTCTTCTCTAGCTCCTGACCTTTTTTTTTTGTTTCACTTATAATTGACCCCACTTTGAGTCAATTCAGTGGACTCAGTTTGGATCAAAACTCCACACAAACATTTGAGTAAGTGAAGAACTAAGGTTTTAATAGTTTTCCAAATATACAGACACAGACAAAGCTTAAAACTTGAAATCTGAATCAAAACAAAGAAGTATATATAGTACCATTATTTACTAAGGTCACTTGTAGAACGTACGATTACAATTTATCGTACATTTGACTGAGGTTTTTTTTTCAAGGCATATCCATTGTAACGTATACTGTAAACAATGTGTTTATACATTTCGACTAATCATGAATGTGTAGTTCACTAACCGTGCAACACAATAGTGGAAACAGGTCAAGCAGCAGAATAAGCGCCAAGTAAAGAATAACAAATTACAGATGATCACGGTGTCCATACGAAAGTCGACTGTTGTGTTTCCACATTCGTCATTAATTTACAATTCCATTCAAATAGTTTAAATAAGTGGAGAGATCATAGAGTTTATTTTCCTTCTAGCCTGAGCGGAACGTGGGACTGACCACGCGCCGGATCTTCATTTCGGTGTAGTGTATATTGAATGCGTTTCCAGGAAGCTCAAGCCATGTAATAGTTTCGTCACCAGTCCCAAAGTAGCCACCATTTAAGTTAGATTGGCGGCAGCTTCGGTACCACCAGGCGCCGTGATTATTCTCAGCGCAATTCCAAGCATGCTCGTCATTATCTCGGTCGAAGGTGCTGAAGCTATATCCCTTGTGGTATGTCATGGCATCATAGCCTGCAGCATATGAAAAGTGAACATGCACCCAATGTCAGCTGTTTCGTAGCCCACATACACTGAAGCTTAAATTAATTGGTACGAGGGATTATTTCTTGTTGAAATCTACCATATAACCCAGAAATAGTAGCTGCATTTTTTTCTTTCAAAACTCACTTTCAAAAGGATGAATCGATACAATTTCTTAAGCTCACTCATATCTATTCTGTAACTGAAAAACAGAAATCAATTTCTCAATCTCCCATTAAGAGTTTCTAAAGGATTCGATAGACCTGCTTATTCATACAAATTTATGGAACTCCGCAGAAGTCAAATTTTTATTAGAAACAGATATTTTACCCTTTCAACCTCATTTTACATAAATCAACCAGTAGGCCTATACTATACGGAATCAAATCTACTTCTTTCTGAAAAATCAATATTTAAATGAAAATTTCCCTATTACAAGTTGATCATGGACAATAGGGGGAATTTTTTGAAAAGTAGCTATAGAAATTCGCAATATTTTCTCCAGATACCAAGCATAACTGAGACTATTCAGAAACTAGCTATAGTTGCTTATTCGTTTTTCAAGGTGAAACTTAATAATATTCTCTTAAAATGTATATGTATCCTTTGAACTTGAATCTGATCTTTTTAAAACAATCTTTTTAATAAAAAAAATTCACGATAGTAAATGCAAAGGGATATTGATCCAACCAAACATGTAAACTTTTAAACAAGTTTTGATAAAGCTCAATGTATACACATACGCGTACACATAGGCTTACACACTGGAGGTTGCAACCCCCCTCCCCTTCGGGCAGAAAATTTGCTATTTTCGGGCAAAATATATGTTATTTTGAGGCAAATTCTAAAACTGCGGGCACAAGTGCTGCAGGACCACCCCTCCCCGTTGGAAGTAGTCCCATGCGTTAATGTGTACAAACAATACTATCTGGAAACATGTCAAACTTTCCAATACACAAACTACCAGAGACGCAAAATGCAACCTACGATGCATTTTAGCTAAGTGAATTCAGATATCTTGTCACTTGTTTTCATTGCTCTGATCTTATATGTACGGTGGAAAAATAATCAATGACCGCGGAGGAATGAGTGGAAAAGGATCACCGAGACAATACTGAAGAGCTATTGGTTCATAGCAAGACTATACAAGTAAATTAAAATCATACCTGTCGTGCCAGTAAATGTACCTATATCAGTCATTCTGTACGTATTTTCTTCGTTTGCGATACGGAAAAGATCGTAAGAAGCATAGTAGTGTGATCCAAGGCTATTCTCAAGATCAATGCGAAGTTCGTTCTCAGTTTGGTTTGTTAAACTGAAAATCTTATCATTACCAAGCCAAAATTCATGATCGAGAAAACCGAAACCTTGCTTGTAAGCTTCCCAATTCCGATAAAAGTCAACGGAGCCGTTCACACGTCTCTGAAATACCTATAAAAAAAGAATTGCTTCTGATAACGTATGTATGTTTGTGAAGTGTATATATTGCAATAGTTTGGTTATACTTCATAATATTCATAATTTACAGCATGCCGAAATTACGGTAGTTTACAGAATACCTAAACTTTGGTGTTATATTGTATTTCATTTCAAAGTCTATGTCGTGAGTATGAATATTTGGGCACACCGAACATTCATGTATATAAGCATGTGAGCTTTTCATGGAAGTTCAATATGAAACTAGAATGTCTTATGATGGACTAAATGAACCAGAGGTTTACACTTGAATTGATATCATTACGATTTTCCGGCCTCCCTAAAATTGCCAGCTATTACTTGCCTAGGTTTGCTTATGGGTGTGCTTTCCGAGTGAAGCAGTGAGCTTGAAGTCACATTTTAATGAAACAAACATCTTCCACCGAAATATATTTCAGAGCTTCTTGCATTTGTAACGGCTTTATATGATGGGGTTGGTGACATGATATAGAATCCACTTAAATACGATGGAATAACGGAGTTTAAAAGACAAATATCTAGCGTAGGCAGTACAGCATGAGAATACTTCTGGAGGTATTATAGCCAGTGTTGTGGTGTGAGCAGAGGACCATGAGTACCTAAGAGTACCGGAGAGGGTACCATGACATGGGCATACGGGATTGGGTAATGGTAGGATACAGAAAATGGGACTCGAGTACAGGTACATGGGTATAAGTACCACATCACTGGTTTAAGTCTGCTTACAATCACTACCCTAGTTACGGTTTTTTGTTTCTCTAGCGTCCTTCAAATGATTTCTTGCTATTTTGGTATGTAAATCGATGTTGTTTATGTACTCACTTAATAATCATTTGTAAAATAAATTTGAATTGAATTGAATGGATTGAAAAAATGAGAAGAAATCTTTCGGAACTTGGTGACACAAGAAGAAGAGTCTAAGATGGAAAATGAATGTTAAGTTTTTTGGGATAGCTTACCGTCCATCCACCAGCACCATCCATGCTACAATAAACTTTAAATGGCGACCCGATCCAGATGCTTGGTTGTATGGTGTAAACTCCACTAACAGTAGAACCTGATATAAATATTTCATAGCAATCAGTAGGCAGAGAAGGGCTACAGGTTTGGCAGTCTGCAGAGACTCCTTCGTTACAGTCACACTGTTGTGTATCTTTCTGTTCTTTGTCACCTGTATTGAAAGAATTGTGGCAATGCAATGGACAGAATGTATGTGGAAAATTGCTATGCACAAGGACGAACAACCATTTTGTTCATTTCAGACATCCGACTCAGCATTTATACATGTACCTGTATGCACGAATGCAGGCTAAACTTATCTCCCAATTTTTTGCACTATAAAAATGTCTAGCTACGTATCTCTTTTCACTTAACAATATTCAGACCCTATTTATTTATTTACTTAAACATACATCATTGTATAATATTATCTATTCCTACATCGACTCCATATGTATCTCAGTAATTTGGATTGTTCGAAAGCCTTCCGCAATTCGTAATGTTTACAAGTTATGTTTAAGATAAACTCCCATCTCTATACTAGTAATGCAGATACCAAAAATAGCAGGAAGAAATAAAAGCTGACACAACGAAGGAAGAAAACGATCACATTTACATGTTCTGACTATAACTTTTGCAGTGGGAAATAAATACACTAAAATAGCCCAAATTTTTTTAAACATAACTTATTATAGTCTTAATATTGTGCGAATGTGATTAATTTGGATAACAATTATACTCTCAAAGTAATCAGACAGTCTGTGTGAATATGATTTGAAAAATGTTCAAAATGCAAAAGCGGCACAGCTGGACATAATGAAAGTTTGGGGAGGTCCCAGACTAAATTCATTACCTTGAGGAGTGGAAACGCTCGACGTTCTTTGTGTGACTACCGATGAACTGCTGGAACCTGCAGTTGTCGATAAGGCTTTGGAAGAGATCGAAATAAGTTGAAAAGAAACTGCACTTTTGTAATTTTAGTTTCCCGAAGGGCATACCTGTGTAGACGCCTGATGCTGATCTGGCAAACGACTGTAAGATCATACATTTCAGTGTCGACAGTGTTTTGATTATAGGAATGCACCTGATCCATATTTCTATGGATCTGGCCGGAACCGGATATTGTCAGATAGTATCTGAAAATCCGGTCGGAACCGGATTTTTACCTAAAGGAGAAACACTACAAAATGAGATCCATGGGCAATCAGGGGTGGGGCTATGGGGAGAGCAGGAGCTGGTGGATGACCTCATAATATCACTGGAGTACCATCTGATGTTTACTTTTTGAGGATTTAGAATGATATAAAACAGTAAATAAAAAAGTGAAATTTTTCAAACTGACTTTTCGTGTCGGTTGAAAATATTAAATCTATTAGGTTGTATGGCACACTAGCGTAACTGAAGGGGGCACGGGCGATCGCCCCCCCCCCCATTTGGCTTCCTGGAATGGTCTGTCGGTACATTTGCTGATCTTGTGGGTACATCCGTCCGGTGTGGACGACGACTAGTCTCTCCGACGGTTTACCAGTCTTTCCTTTCCAGAGGACAATTTCTCTGATAAGAACCCAAAATTTTCGGCGCGCTGCGGGCGCTGTAGGGCCACTCTAGTTTCTTCAATTCCTTTCCACATAGCTAGATAGCATAAGTCATGTCACCCTTACCAAATAACATTTAGGCAGAGTACACAATTTATGTAAAGGTCGTAAATTTCATCCCATATCGCAAAACTATTTGCTGTTCTCTCGTTTGTGTCATGCCGTAGGGTTAGTTGGTGAGCGACTACCGGAGCAAAGTTTGACTATTCCATCGGGCAGTCCAGGTGCTTTCGACACAATTTATGTAATCCCCGATACGGTCTACAACCCCTACAGTTTTTATTTTTTCTTTACTGTTCTTAATGATTACATATGTTTTTAGTGTAAGCCTACTAAAAATTTTCGCGCGCTTCGCAATTTCACGATTCAGACTCAAAAGAACACTATCAGTGCGCAAGTCGACTCTTGAAGTAATAAGTGATATTGTGCAAAATATGCCCTGCAATGGCATGGGATAGTCAGGCACCTTCATATCTACTTCTCACCATCCCCTCGGTAAAGGAGCTGACAGAACTTGGGGTCGCTGGCATGGTTCGGCCCCCTGTCGGGAAAATTCCCGCATATGGTCAATTTATTTATTTTGGCTTTCCAAAAAGGGTCATTTCTGAGATAAAACCCATTTTTTTCGGCAAGCTTTATCCACTGGTCCTCAGTTCTGTTTCTTATAGCTAAATATAGTAGGCTACAAACCCTTTCCATCTTTTCAGATAACTTCATAAGTAGAATACATGGAATTATGTAAATGTAGGGAATTTCGTCTCATTTCGCCAGACTTAGTTAATGTTCTCTTGTCTGCTTTGTATCTGTCTTGCGGTACGGTTATTGACTCGAGGAGGGAAGTAAAATGTAAGTTGTTCCCGGTAGGGCCCAAAAACCAGGACAATTAACCTATGTAAGCTTTAAATAAGCACAGATTCTTTTTAGTGTATCGGCTCACCCAAAATAATTTCGCGTGCTTCGCGTGCTTTTTCACAGCTTAGAGTGCGCGGAACTATTTTCCTCTAGTACATACAAATTTTATGCAAAATATGCCCCGCAATGACATGGTATAGTACACAGGTGTCTTCAAATTCTCCCTCACCAACGTCTCGACATGATCAGAGCTATCCGAGGCTTCGGATCTTTGGCCCTCCCGTCGGGGAGTCTCCCCCCCCCGTCGGGCAAATCCTGGCGCCAGCCCTGGGTGGATGGGGGTCACGGGTGCGGGGGTGACTTGTTAAGTGATAACCCTTGGACACTAAGTGTGGGTACATTGACTATATGTTGTCGGTACATTTACCTTATTTTCATCCCTGTCTATGGGCTCCCCCCCTCCACTTCAAGCACCCCAGTTACGCTAATGGTATGGCAGACTGCTCTCTGTTCCGATGCCTCTCTTAGCTCTGACTTACAGGCATGGGAGTCCGGAAGGGGTCACTTGGTCGCCTAGAAAATCAAAAATTTGAAAAAAACGAAGGAAAAATAAAGAAAAAAATGAAGAAAATATAACATCAACATTTCTTAACAGTTCACTCAGTGTGAATTTCTACTCTCAAAACAGGAATTGAATAAAAATATCAACACTCAGGCCCCAACAGCCCCCTCCCCTTCCCCGAGCATATTTTTGGTATTTTTAAAGTTTATATTTACAATATTGCTTGGTGTTTCCCTCTTTATATGCGGTAAATAGGCCTTGGAAGTGCCATTTCCAGCGATCTGGGAAGCATTTGGGGCCAAAATTTTCTTTTGCTCCGCGCTAACCCATGATGGCGCGGAGCGATGAGAGTCTGTCTATGGCCTCCCCCTCCCCCTTGACAAGTCCTGGCTACGCCTTTGTCAACTTGACACTGTGTGTAGTAGCATCTAAACTCTTTTCTGGGAGTAAAATATTTCCCATGAAAAATTTGGCCCCCTGAATTTTTTTCGTGGACGCCCATGCTTACAAGTCTATATTCTGACAAGTCTACATGAAAGTCACTGTAGGCTTAAGGGTAAAAGTTAGGTTAGGATAAGGTTAGGGTGAAAGTTTTAGAGGCATGTGTGTTAGAACATAGAGATGTTGGAACACAGAGGAGTAATCGATTGTAAAGGCCTGTCTGTATGATCAAACATTTGTTCACAACTTCATCATACATTTGTATGAAGATGTTTATCATCAAATGTATCTGAAACAGTGTAGACAGGTTTTCCGACAAAGTTGAACAACGCGCAACATGTACGGGGGTGTTGTTTCATCTACCCCACAAATATTAAAAACATTTAAAAACTTTTGTCTATTCTTATCATTGGCTCATAATGTCTGGTCCGTTTAAGAGAAATCGTAGGCTAAATTTGCGTATTACTCTTTTATATGTAGGGATATTTAGCAAATATCAACAATAAAGGATATTTTAATTCGCAGAAGTTTGGGAGTAAATAAGTGGCATATAGTACATGGTGCCGAATACCCCAAGTGGAAATCTGTGGAACAGTTTATTTGTATGATGATGTTCCTACACAAATGTATGATTGTGTAGTCAAGCCTGAAGAGTGAAAGTAAATGTTTCCTAACATGTTCTGATATCTTGTTTTTGAATCCTTGCCGAAAGTGGAATGAATCTATGCGGTGTCGATGTGTATGTGTGTGTGGGAGGGGAGGGGTGGGTGTGGCGCCTTTTGCTTGTAAACAAAATATCTCAAGATGAGTAATCTTGAGGGATCTCATGCTTGGCCTGTGGATACCCCTTATTAGGCAGATGATCCCTATTGCTTTGGTAAAGGTCAAAGGTCATTTAGAGTTACCAGAGGTCAAAACGTCAAAAACTTACAAGCGCGATACCTCAAGCCGGGAAACATTAATGAATCTCATAGGCCTACTTAGCATTTGTTTGTTACATATTAAGTAGAAGAAGCTCACTTTTTTCCATGGAAGTCAAAGTTCACTTGTGATCATCGGAGATCAAACGGTGAAAGTTTCAAAATTGTTCATAAACACCCCATATCAGAAAAGGAAACTTCAACGGATCTCACACTTGACATGTGCATGGTCCATGTACAGAAGATGATCTCTATTCTTTTACGTGAAGGTCAAAGGTCATCTGGGTTTACGAGAGGTCAAAAGGTCATAACCTTGTAAACACGATATCTCAACAAGAGTAGCTCTGAGGTTTCTCAAACTTAGCATGTAGATGTCTCATACCAATAAGATGATCCCTGCATTTTTGGGTGGAGGTTAAAGGTCATTCCAGGTCATAAAAGGTCAAAGGGTAAAACCTTGTAAACACGAAATCTCAACAAGGGTGACCTAAGAGGCTCATACTTAGCATGCAAATGGCTCATACTTAGCTAGACGATATCTATAATTTTTGGAGGTGGTCAAAGTTCATTTGGGTTATGAAAGATCAAAGGTCAAACCTTGTATACATATCTCAAGAAATCTCAGCTCAAAGCTACCTATTGGATACATGATGCCATATCATAGACTTTGGAAAATTCCATTCCTGTTTAGGGTGAGGGCTTAAAAACAGCATGATTTGTCATGGATGGACACATTTCCGTCATGGAGGGGCACATTTCTTGTCATAGATGGGAAATGAGCAAATTTTTTGAATCTTGGCTTTCTATCTTTAATTGCGGAGTTTCACATTATTCTTTGCAGGCGTAAATGTGAACAGATAGTCCCATTACTCTGCAAACACTCATGTCTTCATTTGGTTCATCCATTTAGTGATAGGGGTGTTAAAAATAGTTTATCATGTACGGACTTTTGACACGGTGTCCGGCTAAATACAGCACACACAGGATTACTAAATTTTTATCTAATGGCTACACAGTGGAGTACATATTCAGTATTGATAACTCAGTAGTTTTTTTCAAATAATATTTACCACGTGGAAGGAAAGAAAATTTCTCCCACCTGTACCGATTATGTCTCATGGACGAACATTGTTACATCTACATAAACAATCATGTGAAATGGTGTGTGAATGTGATTTGAAAGATGTTCAAAATGCAAAGACGGCAAAGATTGGGAGTTTGAACGTTAAGTCCCAGACTAAATACTTTACCTTGAGGAGTAGAAACGCTCGACGTTCTTTGTGTGACCACCGTTGTACTGCTGGAACCTGCAGCTGTCGAATAAGGTTTTGGAAGATATTGAAATAAGTTGAAAAGTAACTATGCGGAGTTTTTGTACCTTTAGGCCCTCAAAGTCCTCACCTAGATGTAGTCGCCTGATGCTGATCTGGCAAACGATTGTAAGATCATGCATTGCAGTGTCGACTGCGATCAGCGGATCCAAGATTTTAGGATCCGGCCGGAACAAGATTTTCCCGGATAGTATTTGAAATCCGGCTGGACCGGATTTTTACTTTAGCGAGAAACAATAGAAAATGAGATCTATGTGCAATAAGAGGGTGGGGATGTGGGAGGTGGGGGTGGCAGCCGTAGCTATTGGATGGCCTCATAATATCACTAAAGTACGTTCTGATCGACGAACACATTTCTTGTCGTGGATGGAAAATGGGCAAAATTTTTGGATCTTAGCTTTTTCTTATATTGTGGAGTTTCACACTACCCTCAGTGCAGTGGGTACATGTGAGTAGATAGGCTCATTGCTCTGCAAACACTCATTTCTCCATTTTGTTCCTTCATTTAGTCATAGGGGTGTTAAAAATAGTTTGTCATGCATGAT
This sequence comes from Holothuria leucospilota, assembly GCA_029531755.1. Classification (NCBI taxonomy): domain Eukaryota; kingdom Metazoa; phylum Echinodermata; class Holothuroidea; order Aspidochirotida; family Holothuriidae; genus Holothuria; species Holothuria leucospilota. The sequence goes on from CM055971.1 coordinate 35,425,532, forward strand.
GAACTTTTGATACGGTCCATAACAGGATTTTTATTATAAATACGGCATATATAGCATTACTATATTTTTATCTTATGGTTAAACAGTGGAGGACATATTAATTATTGATAACTCAGCAGATTTCTTTTTTCAAAATATATTTACCACATGGAAAGTAAAAATAGTATCGATTTTATATCATGGAAGGACATTGTTGCATCAAACATAAACAAACATGTGAAATGATTATAACACTCCAAAATTTTCCTTTTACATTCAGTATAAATTATGGAATAAATTCCTCCCTCTGAATATAAGCACACAAAACTTAAAATAGTTAATGACTAAGATTATTATTTCAAATGAATGTGATAAGTTAGGTATTTCCGTCCATGGCATGCTTTTACCCCATACATAAAATGGTATATTCCTAAACATTTTAACATTGTCAAGTATTTTCTCTATTTATTCCATCAAGTAGCCATTTCTATCAAAGGGGACAATGGGACAAATTTCAATATTGTATCCTTAAATAAAGAATTTTGGTCCCGCATTCAACATCTAACCGATCACCCTGGGTAATCTTGAGGGATCTCATACTTAGCATGCAAATGGCCCTTGTGGAGCACATAATAATTATTTTAGTCAAGGTCAAAGGTCATTTGGGGTCGAGAAAGGGTAAAGGTCAAAACCTTGTAAACACGATATCTCAAGAAGGGCATTTGTCTGGTATGTCATACTTAGGATGTGGATGGCCATACTTAGTAAATGATTCCTACAATTTTTGGTGAAGTTCAAAGGTCATTTGGGGTCACGAGAGGTCAAAAGCTCAAAACGTTGCCCTATTCAAACTTCCCAAATAAAGGGATATAACAGAACAAAGAATATGACACAGTCTGCTACGTAGGCAAACTCCTCCCCGATCCGCCTGTACAGTACTTGATGCCGTTGACACTATTTAACATATTTTTCTACTTAGTTTGCGTAGGCTAACTGCTCTAGGTGGCTTCGGCTATTCTCTGCCAACGAAAGATCTTTCATAGCGACGAGCTGCGCAAGTGTTAATTCATTGTTTGCCGTGCATTAGCTACATTATCTTTTGTTTCGCTACTGGTGAACCATTTTAGAAAGTTCCACCAATCGTTGTACAATACGTAAGCCTACCTACCGCTTTTCATAAATATGCAATAGATATGATGAAGCCGAAAGTGCGGTGTTTGAATCAGCAGAGACTTGCTTACGACTCGAACTGTTAAATTTTGATAGTTTGGGGTGGGGCGAAATGTCCATGGAAGTCCTTATTTTAATAACCTTTCGGGAAAATTTCACAATTTAATGTTGGTCTCAACATGTGGTAGAACTTATTTTTTAGCAATTTAGAAAACCAAAATATAACCAATTGTAAGCAAGAGACGAGTGCCCAAACATAGCGGTTCCGTCACAGTCTGGTAGAATGGAACAAAACTGATTTACCATCATTTATGCATGTGGATTTTTCTGCCTCGAAAGTTTTTGTCTTTTTTATGAAGACGAATTAACAGTATCAGTTGAAACAAATTTAAAGTGGAGAAGCAAATGCTTTGTTTATGGTATGAGCTTCAACAGGTGATATCCTCCAGAGTTTGAAAATAGAGGGGATTCCCCCTACACTTCTTTCCAGAACCCCAACAAAAAAGTTGACACATGTTTGATTCCATAGCTTGCAATAGCTGATTCAATGAAATTAAACTTGAAAATGATGGAAACAGCTATTTATTGGAGTAAAATCGTGGGGAATGCCTCAGATTACACCACAGATCATCTGGCCTCAAAAACTTTTCAAGGATCTTGAGTGCGCTTCGGATCCCGCACTTCTATCTTTACGCTACTGGCGTTTGAAACAGTTCTGGCCAAAGATCATGACCCCTTCCCGCTGTTGAGAAAGTTGTTGACGCTCTTGGATATTTATAGCTGGAAATTTAGAGGTATCTTTTGTCCTACACGTACGTCACGTAGCACTGAACTCGGAGTGTCGTCATGGAGCTTCGGAAGAATTTGAGGAGTGAAAATGCAGCAACAACATATCATCGTATCTTTAAGTTAGACTATGCTTTAGTTACATCTGCTTCGATGTCTATGTCAGTTTATGTCAGTTTACGATGCTGTTCACAGAGGGTTTGGGCAGAAATTTACTCCAGGTTTGGGGCGATCGAGCAGGGGTCGATTGAACACTGTCATAGGCTACGAAAAGTCACGACATGTTAGTCAAAGTCTGTGCCTTGAAGACCTACCTCTAAGATATTGAAGTCGCTCAATTGCCTAGTTCACAAGTCATGGTAAGTTACGGACCCAATGCAGCAGCAAACGGGGAAAATTGTCAGAGGTAAAGATACAAACGGCCCTCTGCCTTTTCATGTTGAAACTTATAATTGAAGTCAATTTAATGTTGCTACTTCCTACGCTTTAGTGGGAACGACACCCTTAAAATTTTTTTGGTGACGACGATGCAAAGATACAGAAAAGCTACGCGACAATGACATGGGCGTAAATCCCGGGGGGATGGGGGGATATATCCCCCCAACATTTGACTAGGGGGGGATGACCCATGTAATCATCCCTACCCCCAATGTTTCAGTCTACAGATACGTATATGATGGAAAGTATATTTTATTGTTCATTTTCGTAAGAATTTTTTTCAATCTCGCTTCACTTTCTATGACAAATGTTTCTCAAACTATCAGAATTTTAGCAAATCGTTGGCAATCTATCAAAACTTTCGCGCGCTCCGCGCGCTTCCAACCGTACGTCAGTGTCATTCATATTATCACTATCTTCCGATAGCAAATTTCGGAGAAGCACGGCAGCAAAATGTTGAAAGTTTACGAATTAATAGGTAAAAGACTGGCTTATGGCAGTGGCATGTAGGTTTGTTGGACTGGGTTGAAAGTGTCTTGATGTAGAGTCTGAATGCAGGTTTTGTAATGGAAATATTATTCGTCACTGTTTACACTCCATGTCATGACCATTATTAAGGTAATAATACACGAAACTGTTCTGATCACGACACTTTCCGAAGAGCAGATATACATCTCCAAACATCTGTGGGGGACCTCGCACCAATATGAGATCTTTCAATCTAATGTATAGCATGATGTAGAAGGTTGGAAGTACGTATCTGCCGTTATACATTTTTGAAAAAATTTTACCAGAGCTTCGCCAGTTCGCGCTGAGCAATTATCGGTATAGATGGTGATTGTTAATACACTTATAACGAAAACAGTACTCTGTAATGCTCTTATCAGTCCTTCACCCCTTTTACTACACCTGTCAGGGAGGTCTAATATCACCTCCCTGCACCTATACTCTCCCTCCCTCTCATTTTTCATTGCTGGCAGCTGTTCGTCCGGATTTTAGTTCAAAAGTAGTAAAAATACGATAGTTGTAAAGTGTTCGGCGTCGTACTCTATATTATCATTTGGATGTCAGGTAGTATACGCATTATTTAATTCCCCCCCAATTAATATGATTAAAGCAGAGCTTTCAGGAGGTCCTATTCAGGTATCTGCTAGCCTTAGATGCCCTTTCACAATGCACAATGAAGGAAAGGACATATTTTGCAATAACTCAAGAATGTTTCTGTGGACTCCACGCACATATTTTTGTGTAAAAAATTTCCCGAAATAGAAGGCAGTAAAATAGACAGAAGGGAGGGGGCTTCAGGAGATTTGTTGACAACGTATCTGTCTCTTAATAGACAACATATTCTCCTCTTTTACCTTACCAAAAATTAACATTCACTAAATTATGGACATTTTCTGGCCATATATGATCAGTTCCAAAAACATCCCAAAGATAGCACCATTTTGCATCTAAAAGACCTTAAATTAATAAAAAAATTCTTGAAGGGGCGGGGGAACACCTTCCCCAGGACGACACTTTTATGTAGTGACAAACGAAAGATCAAAACTGTTGCAAGCAAATGCAGGAACGCATGAAAAATAAAGGTGTATTTTAAAGCAGACTTGGGGAACTGAGGTATTATTACGACATCATCTATGGGCCCCCAATCACAAAAAATCTGGCGACGCCACTGATCTCAAGCCAACTTGAAGGTCTTGCAATGATCTCCGAATTCAAAATCTAGTTGTCTGGTATGACCCTATATGTTGATCCCTGCCTTTTAAGCTTAACAGGACATTGTTGCTCTTGTACAATTTCAATCCAGTGCAGCTTATCAACGAGTTTCGTGCTCAAAAGGTAGGCTATTTCCTAAATGCATGAATATACCAATAGCCTACCAAAGAACATTGCCACTGAAAATAACCCTTTAAAACAGTCTTCCTGGCACTTCTGAGACATTAAAACCCAGGAGCTTCCGGGGGCTTTACCCTGGACCCCACCAGGGGCCCTAAGGCGGGCCCCTGGACCCCACCCGTCATGGGCTCCCGCTTCGCGCTCGCTGTGCACGCTTCGCGTGCACATTTTCCACATTTGCGATAGTTCACCCCATCCCCCCCCAAAGTTGAAAAGAAATCTACGCCCCTGGACAATGAGCTTCTTATTAATATTGACAGTGGAACACGTGACCAAAGGAGCCACATGTGGTTCAAATTAATTGGGGCCCTTCAATATCGAAGCTAAGTGGCAGTCATACTCCCTTTTCTAGGGGAGCAACATGCTACATACCTACTGAAGTAAATTGTTACACAAACTTTGACTAACATTTCGTGACTTTTAGTAGCCTATAACAGTAGTCTATCACCAGAGATCTCGAAAATGAAACAAAGTCCTCCCCTACTCCTCCCCACACCCAAGAAATTACACAGAGATGATCGATGACCCTCGGGCCTTGAAATGATTATTTCCTCCAAATTGAAAATAATCCTCCCTTTTTACTTCAGTATGTGCATCTGAAACAGGAATGTGTGGAGGTTCGTTCTTGCCTTTGTTTCTTATGTCCTCACTCAAAAATCTGTCGAAAATCTTTTGCATATATGTTTCATTTGGCTGAGTTATTCGTCGGGAAGAATAAATATTTTCCTGACTTGAATTCCACATTATTACACATTTCCTTCAAAAAACGGAAACAACAGGATGGTGTCAGGATTTGCCCGAAGGCGGGGGGGGGGGGCACTGCTTCCTTGCGGTAGGTCAGGAACCCGAAACCCCGGCAGGAGCGAAGAATTATCAAAAGGATTGCAAAACTGAAATTTTAAGCTCCTTTTGCAGGAATCTGCTCCAATTGAGGGCAAGATGAGGTAAATTGACCAACGGGGATTACATATTTAATAGCACCTCTGTGAAATTGTAAGATTTCTCCGACGGGAAGGGGGAGGACTATAGCCTTCCCCGACAGGGGCATACCCATGCCTATGACCACCCTTCATCAAAAGCGAACAACACGCTCAACGAGAAAGGTTTAACAGCATATCTTCTTACATACTTACTAGTCATGAGATTATCTAAATATGATAAATATGGTTCATCGAAAAACAGCACTGCATCGTGATTAGAACAGGCTGACTGGTGTCCTCCAGGTAAGAACTGCCTGCAGTTTGCAACTGTTTTTCTGTAGAAATACCACTTTGTTCCACCATGACACGAACAGCTAGACATAAAACATGTTGTCCCTATAATTGAATAAACACGATAAATGGTTATCGGTGCATACTCGAATTGAACAAACATACAGGAAAACGTTAATTTAATATTTCTGGTGAACAAAACATTTGGTCTAAAAGGCTATTAATTCACATAACAACACCCCTGTTTGGGACGAATCCTTTAATTAAGACGATGACACAGTTTTACTCGTGAGAAAATAGCGGATATTGATCCCCTAATCGTGTATATCCAAGGGGGGGGGGGCGTATCCCCTTAGAAGATTATAAATTATTATTGCCTTACTGCATTTTCACATCTCCCCATACACATCTCGCCCCATAAAAATAGTACCCCCTCGAATCAGTCTCACCCCTCATTAGTGCCCTTTCTGACTACGTGCCTGTAGTCACCTAATACGCTTTGTGATTACTATTGCTACTTTTAAAGTACACTGATTGTGCTCAATAAATTTTAACCCCTACACACGCAGTCTCTCCTAGACGCAGAACAGAAAAATAAAATCCTTCCTGATTTCCTTTCCAAATATTGTTTTTTTTTTTGTTGATTTTTTCAATAAAGCTTAATGATTCAAATTGACATTTTTTACTGTTTATCTCGCCACAGCAAAATGTTCCTTCTACTCACTGTTGCTCTGACATTCTGACAGGGAGCTGGGTCTTCGGCCCCTTGATTCAGGTTTCAAGGAAATCTAGCAACACGGAACATATCTATATAGATAAAGAGCTTACCTTCACAGTTGGAAAAACTGATCCACAACATAATTCCAAGGAAATATTTTGTTTCCAACATTTTCCTGTTCATAAACTCAAAATTTTTGTCCGGATAGTTTAAGTGTGCTAAAATGAACAGTGCGTTATGTTGACTCAGGTTAAACAATCACGCACATACATGCATTCAAGCATTTACAAAAAGAATGGAAATTCCATTTCTACATTCACGCACTAGTCTACACGTAAATTATCACATGCAGGAAGCTCAGCAAAAGCTCCATGCTACAAGCTTGTTAGGTTCGCATGATAAGTGCTCTTCATTGAAAGGGGTAAAAAGAGGGTGCTCTGCTTCAAGTGTTACTGATGCTGAAATATTTTTGAAGAACGTTACTTAGAGTATTTACCGATGTATTTACCATTAAAATGTTATTCAATGCACTTCATATTGTGTCATTTCCGGTTTTTATAGCCAGATAATTATAAAAATTACTAACTGTACAAGAGCTATGTTTTTTCCTGACTTTATTTCTGTCCCAATCCAGGTGGAAGCGATCATTTGTAATCAAACTTGTAATGTTATGCGACTTCCGACGAGCACCATGATATGGGCGTAAGAACAGAGGCCGAAGGGACGGATGGGTTGGTATGGGAGCTTTAGCTTTCGTCAAACATATGGGGGCTTAAACATGCCTGAGCCATCCCTTATTTATCCCCTGTAGTTATTTTTGAAATAAAATATCACTCTTTCAATAAAGGGAGTTCAAAACCTGCACAAACTGACAAAACGTAGCATCAAAATGGTTGTACGGACGCTCAAATAATAAAATAATCAAACAAAAAACACTAAAAAACACTCCTCCCTTTAGACTCCCCCGGCTGCGGTCTAAAATGTGCAGTCCCCCCCCCCCCTAAAACAGCTTTATTTGCCTATGCATGGCCATTTGAGGATTGGTTTCTTTCGGTGGGCTTAGTAGATCAGGTCAGACAATCAAGGTCAGAGGTCATTTGTTCCAGCTTGACTTCATTCAAGCTTTCGGTCCCTGTTCCTGCGATAATAATCAAGGTTCTTATTCATTGGAGAAGGGCAGGACCTACTAGAAAAAAATTCCGAACCCCATGAAATTTTTGACAACAACATATTACAGCTATGTCTTAACATTTCTTAAAATGTCTCTCCTCATCGAAGAATGTCTCTTACGCTTTACAGGAGCGTATCCAGTAGTGTTGTACTGATATTGCAATATTAACGATACCGATATTTTAGTTCTCAATATCGGCCGATACCGATCCGATACCGATATTTGGGAAATAAGCATTCTGTATACTAAACATAGGTCACCCGGCACCACAGCTTAGTGTCGTTTCATCTTGATTAGGTAAAATATTGGACCTTGCATTAAAAAGTACTCAGATAGTGTCCCACTTACATGACATACAGGACAACATATATCGGTTAGGTGATATCAGTAATTCAGGTAAATTTTATCGATACCGATACTGGACGAAAATGGGGAATATCGACCGATACAGATGGTGAGTACCGATAATCGGTACAACACTAGTATCCAGAATGGGGAATCGGTGTTGGGGGTGTCGAGATGAAGAGAAAAGTTGCTACACTTTCTCATAGGTAGCTACACTCTGCGCTTGTCAAAACTGAAGTCACGCCCCAGATCCATTTTATCACAATCAACACCCTCCCCTCCCCCATCATGAAACCCAGGCATTAATTTTACTGCCCAAAATATTCCACATAACATTAACATTTTGAATGTCAAATCACTTCAAAAGTTGAAACTTTGGGCACAACAATGTTTTCATAAGCTACAAACTTTTTTATGTTAACTGTATATGAGGCTTCTTAAACCTTCGACATAAAGCACACCATCTCACGAAGATAATTGTAGGCTCTTCTCTCTTATTGGCAACTTGGAAAAATTTGTTAGTCGCCAATGACAAAAAATACGCTTGATTACAAAAACTTACACCAATATACAATTTACAAGCGTGGGAAGGTATTTCGGAGTATGGGTAAGGGGGGATGTACGTTATGGCCAGTGGCCCCTTGAAGGGTTTGTGATACTTATAAACCAGAGGGCCACCATGAGTTGGCGGGTAGTACACGTAGAAAACTTTGGCCAAAAGTGGCTCTCAGATTGCAGGAAATGGCATTTCCCAGACCTTAATGTACCTAAATATCCTCTTCATTATTTTGAGGTCTCTTGCTGTAGAAATGTAGTATACTGCCAACAGAAAAGTAACGTTGCAAGTATATTCCGGGGTATGGAACTTTCCCGAGAAATGATTTTTGGACTTCGGTGACGATTATCTTTGTGAGGAGGTGGGGTGCCTCTCTCTTTTGAAAGAAGTTTGCTCCTAGGAGGAACTTAGATACAAAATGATGCTATTGTTATCATAGTTTATCTGCTGAAAAGTTCATGAAAGAGAAGCTAGCATTTGCAATGTCCAGGAAACCAACATATTTTGTCAAACAAAGAAAACATAGTTTGTGATAATGAAAACATAAACAAAGTATTTCGTCATGAGCTAGTCAGCGCTGTTAATTTCTCACTGACACAGCCTGTTCCGTAGTAGTATAGTACTGATTTAGTGCTTTATAAATAAAGTGTGCAGAACACTAATGGCACCAAAAATTTGAAATACATGCAAGTTGAAAAATTTGTATTGATAATGAACAAAAATAGAACCAGTCGCGGATCCAAGGGGGGGGGGCTTTCCCGGTCCCAGCCCCCCCCCCCTTTTGCCACATTAACAATAACAAATATGCAAAAATTAGCATTATGTTAATCTAGGAAAATATTCAAGGGGCTGAAAGCCCACCCCCTCCTTTGAAATGTCTGGATCCACGTCTGAGAACTCACCTCGACAGGAGATAATTTGTTTTGCTATGTATCGTATCACATACAAGAGCACAACTATGCAATTAAGGATGAACTTTCCAACCTAAACGCACACACACAAGAAAACAAACTGTGTAGGATAACTAAGTATGTCTACAATCCTCGACAAAAGTACATGGGACAAACCCCAATCCCTGTATCAATGTTGAAGTCTCAGAACACGTTGGGCTGCCGCATCATTGAACAAGGGAATGCAGAAAGGGGAATGGTGATCTCACTTTTTTGTTTTGTCCCATCATTTTTTCGAGGATTTTAGAGTACGCGGTGCAGTGGCAGGGCATGTGAATTTAATACATAAAAGCAATGATAAATTAACGAAAAGCAAAGAATTTCTACAGTGCGTAAAGCGCTTTAGAAATTTTGTGTTCTTACTGAAGGGTTTGCGTTCCGTGAGAGCAACAAAAAGTCAAACGCCGGGACAACTGATCGCCGTTTCTACACTTTATCGTACCCTCTAGCTTGGCTATGACCCCGAGAGAAATTGGGAAATTCTCGGGAGGGGGAGGGGGAGTAATTGGTCCCCTGCCACCCGTTTGTACCCCCGGTTACCTGGCGATGCAAAAATAGTTATTATAATGGCATTTTTAATTACACTGCTACAGTGAATTGTCTAACGAGCCTGATCCATGCATGGTCTCTCCAAATACAACAAGCTATATACAGCCTGCGGGGCAAGTATTCTCCATGCACATCTCATGAACTCAGAGGGTGTAAATTTCAGTTACATGCTGTAAGATATTAAAGTGTTAAGAAACCAACAAAAATTACAGCATAAGCATTTGTCGGCAAAGGGATATCTGTAATACATATGTGAACCCCAATATCCTTTCACCATAGCTTTCATCATACATATTTAAGTTACACTTAGCCTACCCTTTTTACCTTTTTCGTACATACGAAGGAAAAGGAAGAGACAATATTGCTGACCAAAGAAGAAAAAGCTTCAAACAATTAATTCTCTTTACACATGAGCGTGAGGAGTCTCATGCGTAAAAAGTGGATGACCATGTTGCTAACAAGTAGCCTAGTCTTTGTGGCGGCCAAAGGCCATTTGGAGTCACCGGAGGTCAAATGTGAAATCTGTTTCATAGAATATCTCAAGAAGTCTAGTTTTCAGAGAACTTGTATTTTTGATGTGATGTAGATGCTCCGAACTGAGTTCAGAAAGCTAATGGTTTTGGCGGAGGTTTAAGGTCATTTAAGGTTACCAACAGGCCCCTAGCCAGGAATTCTTACCTAGGGGGGCAGCGGCACCTCATAGGGGGGCACCAAAGAAGGTAATTATGTTTGTAGACAGTAGAGCCACCATACGATTACAGTTTGCGGGAACTACAGGGGATGATATCTCAAGCTTACCATAGACAGCTTAAAGGTATCGGTATTAAGTGTTCACATACGCGCGAAGCGTGCAAAAATTTCACTCTTGTGATGGACATTTTCGCCTCCTTTTGCAATACAAAGACGTGGAAAGTCTTCACAAGTAAAGGGAACAAGACTATGATCACGATGATGCTTCTTCAGCTTCGCAAGCGCAGGTGAAGACTTGAGTACTTTGCGAACGGCGAGGGGACCAGGAGCTGGCATTAGGCAGTCTTGGTGTGGTCCAGTATGATTTTGTTAGGACCCAGAGGGAAATTCCCCAAATGTCTGAGGAAATAGCAATGGGAACACTAACATGGAGCTTGGAGAGGGCCTTGAATGACAGTGAGAGCACACCGATCTCTTCACAGTTCACAATTCAGATGGTCATTATCATATTTCTACTTTGAACGAAATTTAGCATGAACAGAAAAACAAAATAAATTTTGGAATAAATTTGGGTACGATTAACTTTGGCTTTAAACCATATAGTCATCGCGTTACGAATGTCACTCAAGTTACTAGATTACTACATGAAAACACCTTGATACCCAGCATCGAAGTTTGAGCCTTCACCTAGCTTTGGATAGAATAGTTCACTGGAATTTTTATGCTAAAGCGCGCCGAAATTTTGCAGGAAAATTGTTACCACGGTAAAACCTGCATACAGACTCAACAAAAGCTGGTGAAATGATAAGCCCGACGACGGGACGAAGCTCCCCTAAGGGGTCCATCAACCCGAAGTCCCGCTAAAAGCAATGGGTTACAGAAAGGATGCCGAACGCGAAATTTTTGGCGCGCGACGAAAAATTAAAAATATTTGGTTCTCATTAAGGAAAATTAGAAACTTTGGGTTTCTATGGAAGAATCTGCCCTGCTCGTCCTAGACAGTTCCAGTTCTCCCGACTAAGTTACTCCTTCCACAACTGTATTGAGCCCCTTCTTGTGCAGACACAAACCTAGTTTAAATTATTGCTTCAAGGTCATATCCTGATGGGCATAAAAGGCCATAATATGTAATCACAACATTCTTTGCCCACGTTGTGTAATGTGAGCTACTCTGCATCTTTTGACTTTGATGTCAATCAAAGAGCATTCACCACTGACCAATTGAGAATTTTGAATTCTCTCAACCAAAATGTATGTGGGGTGATGTATGTCTGTCTTTAATAGCAAAACCAAGACGCCGGGCGACTGGTCACGGGGCAAACTTCCACCACCCCTGGACATTGAGCCACTTTACGTTTCTTAAAAAATATGTTTATCATGATGTTGAGTGTGAATTAAGAATCTTCCTGATCATAAGAGAAAGAGGATAGAACTTCTCATGGATTCAATTTTGTGTTTTTTCCGGGAATCACGCCTACACGAAAGAACAATAGCCTAATTGTGGAACCTTTACCTTTATATAAAGCCAACATATATATGTGAAACCCGTGTTAAAGCCATATGTAACTGAAGATGAAAGCGCGCGTATCGCGCGAAAATTTTTGTAATTGTACAACAAAATGTTACAGAAAGCAAAATACGTTCATTATTTAATGGCTTTTGGGATCATTTTTAGTCAAAAATCGCCTGGTGTAATACCAGAGCCATCGTTTACATGGTATTCAAATTTTATTTTGGATCGATTTTCCATATGGTGGGGCACAGTGGTCCTCGCGGGGGGGGGGGGTGGCACGGCCCACCGTGCCCCGGCCTGGCTACGGGCCTGGTTACCAAACCTAAAACGGAAAACCTTGCTAACACTATATCTCAAGGAGGAAAGCTTTGATCTCATACTTGGTAGGCAGGTGCCTTACACTATGTAAAAGAATTCAATTGGATTAAAAAGTATCAGAGGTCACTAGACATCAAGCATGTATAGCTTTGATCAGGGGCGTCACTACTGGGGGTGAGGGCTGCTACACCCCAGAAATTTTCAAAGTGTAGTCTATAGGCAGAATTTGGCGGTCCATCGGGAAAGCATTGCTACCCTATTTTGCAACTAGTTTGTCAGAAAAAATGTTTTATTTAGTGCTATAGAAATTTTGGAAAATTTTATGATCACAGCGTTTTACTTAAGTGAATTATTGTCGAGTGGAAATATTGCTTTGTACATTTAATTAATCAGAGACCTAACCCCTCCCAGATGTAACTGTATTGGGAAACTATTCTGTTTGTCGGGAAATTATTATTTTTAGGAAAGTTATCACAAATTGAGGGCCCTGTGTCAGTGATCTCTACTACACTATTCAGGAAGCCATTGCCTTTTGACATTTTGACGAAATTCAGGCTGTCGGGAAAATAGTAGTACCGTTGGGCTTAATTGTCTGCCATGAAATAGACACCAAGTCCGATTGTCCGGTACTGTGAAATAAAAGCCTTTCAAAATAAAGCCGGATTCCCACTTAGCGACCAACGGCTTGCAAGCTCTTGCGATTCCTTGCGACCTCCTGCGATCTTTTCTTAGGTCTTCCATCTTTCAAATTTGGAGACCATTTTCAGAAAACGTAACCGGAAAATGTAGCCTGCTAAAGAGGGTGTGTGTGTGGGGGGGGGGGGTAAAATCTTTTCTTAGGGGTGAGATATGTAGAAATGAACACACCACTACTAGCCTATATAAAATTTTGCCCAATTGTTTGGGGGGTGGGCTAGGAAAGAGTGGGAGCGAAACCCTCCCTACCCCCGTTGAAGCCCCTGAATGAACTAAGCCAATAGTAAGTAATATTCTATATAGGGGCTACGAGCTTGTAGAGCTGGATATAAGGCTACCAATACAGACCGATTTTTAAGCACCTTTTCTAGTGGATGAGATCCAGAGTAGGCTACATACAAATTAACGTGAGGCTTTTGACGTAGATCAAGACTACATCCCAATATACGAGACTCAACATAGTATTTTTATCAAACTGCTTTTGTATGAAAATGAATTGATTTCAACTTCCAAATGAAGACGGTTGCATTTGTCAAAGGTGATTAGGACGGGGGAATTTCCATGATTTACAATAGTATGTTATTGTAAACCATGGAAATAGGAAGGTGTGTCAAGACCTCGATTTCTAATCGACAATGGCCACGGCCCGTATACACTCTCACCTTTCTCCCTATTAATGCAACACGCAACCGGTACCGCACAAGTTCTCTTGCAGAAGGAAAAGAGGGTCATGTTGAACTGAGTTCACAGTAGTGAGTGGAACACAATTAGATGGCATACGCTGTCTCTCCGCCTGGAACCTACTTTCCAGAATTTACCAGCATCTTCGATTTTGCCTAAAGATTTGCACTTTTTGTCCTGCAAAACCTTGCGACTTTTTGCGATTTCTTGCGACCACCCTCTCACATTTTATGCGATCGAGTTACGACCACTTGAGATCCCTTGCCTAGCTCGCAAGATTTTAAACCCTTGCGAGCTCTTGCGATCATGGCTTGTGAGCTACGACCTCTTGCGAGCAAACGCTCTCACACTAGGCGACCTTCTCGAGGTCGTAGGCGATAGCAAGGAATCGCAAGAGCTCGCAAGCCGTTGGTCGCTAAAGTGGGAAGCCGGCTTAAGATGCAACTCAACCTTACTGCTATACGGGTATGAGTTGTAGGTATTCATGGTCAGCTGCGTCTAGTCGCAGTCGGATTGTAGGTTGCCCAGACAAAACACTGTCGGGGTGGATGTAAGTCCATCTATTGTTCATCAATCACACATCAGGGCGAGCACATTGACTTCCTGCAACCGTCGTCTGATTTCGTAATCCCTTCTTTGTTGGCCAGTCCATAAAAATGGGTCGCAGTTGGGTAGATGACAGCTGCCCACTTCCACGACTTTACTCAACTACGACGAGACCCCCCCCCCCCACCTCCCTCCACTCCGCTACGAATATCAAACAGTTTGCTATTTCTGATGTGGCCATTAAGTAGATTGTCAGATCGCGATCGGGACAGAAAGTCCGGTAGGGAACAAAATATGGAACACACTTAACCGACCTGTCTGTTAAGCGACTGGTTTTTGCCATTGGGATGTAGTCGGGTAGGTGTAGTGTGGGCTGGCTTTTCACTTTACTCAAATCGTGGAGTCGGAGCCCTTTTGTTTCTGCTGTAAACACCTGAAAGTGCGTACACTTTGTATTGTGGTTGCGAATGAGGCTCGCCTTCCGACTCCCGTAGATGCAGTGCCTAAAACGTTACGAAAATGCCTTAAATTCCCATTTTTCTGCGCGCTTTGCCCGCATCGTTCATATGCACTAATTGCCTAATTAATAACTTAATAAGGACAGAAGTTGCTATGGTTTATTGTAAAACTCCGTGCAACCTTCGCGATTGTCCATCCTAGCTCAAAACCCTAACTTTCTGCATCATAAAGGAATCGAATGCCCCTAGTCCTGGCTATTTTTAAACAAAAGGGCTAATTGCAACTTTTAGGTCAGTCTGCAATTTTTAGATTGCAATTTTTATCTACTTAATTACCACATCTACTTAATGACCACATCAGAAATAGCAAACTGTTTGATATTCGTAGCGGAGTGGAGGGGGGGGGGGGTCTCGTCGTAATTGAGTAAAGTCGTGGAATTGGGCAGCTGTCATTTTTAGATTGCAATTTTTAGATGCGTATTCAACGTTATTGCTATGTAAAATGAATGCAAACATTACTAGAATGTCCTAAAACGTGTTGTTTTTCCGCTCGTACATTCATCTTGTACTATCTTGTTTACCTTTCACAACTTTCCGTGGAACAAAGTAAGTATAATTATTACAAAACTCCGCATAATCTCTATGACCCTCCAACCTCCCCACCATCAATCCCGCTGCATCTTGAAGAAATCGACCGGCGGTTAGTCCAAATTACGCTATTTTAAAAGGATATAGACATAATGCGATTTTATGGTCTGCTTGATGCGTATCAATGCCATTTGTAGACAGTAAAATTATGCCTTATACTAGTGCCCACAATTGTTTAAATGCTTCAGAGCTTCCGGGGCTTCGCCCCCTGACCCCCACACAAGGACGTTACTGAAACTGGCCCTCAGACGAGCAACTGAGCCCCATGCCAAAGACTATCTTAAGCTCCTATGCATGAAAGTACTTGGAGCTAGTACTTCCATGACCAAATCAACCTAGCTGTTGTAGCAGATAAATGAAAAAGGGGGCGCCAAGGTCAAATTGACATTGCCAAATATTGGTTGGTTTTATTATTTTTTCATTTTATTTTATTTCTTTTTTTTTTTTTGTTTTTGCTCATCTTGTACTCACGTTCATACTTAAATTTTCCATCTCGTACTCTTTGCAAAAAATTCCTTAAAACGAGGGTTATGAGATAACAGTTCTTGACGCATATATTTTGTTGGGTATGAACCCTCTTTTGTCGGGAAAAGGTCCAACACTCCCCCCCCCCCCCCAAACACACACAGCCATCGATTCCTAGGGACGCCCCTGGCTTTGTTAGATCATTTTGCTTTCCATGGTTCACAAAAAAATAGTCATTGTTAATGGATATGAAACATTTTACGTTTACACCGTAACTTCACGGCAAAATTGTAAATTGGAAACCTCAAAGCGACAAACTTTCTCCTTTCGACAAGTAATAACTAAGATTTTGGGCTCTCTGGTTAAAGATACTCCTACTAACTTTCACATTTTCGCACAGTAAGTCAGGGGTGGCGCCAGGATATGCCCGACAGGAGGCTTAGCTCCCCATCTTGGGTGTGATGGAGGCAGCAAACCGAAGCCTAGTAACGGATTGACGATAGGATGTCGGAAGCAAAATTTTGGGTTCCTATTTCAAAAAAATTGAAAATTTGGGGCTTCAATTCACGAAAATTTTAAAAATTTGGGTTTTTAATGAGGGATAGTGGGAAATCTGGGGTTTCTGTTGAAGAATTTGCACTAATTTAGAGCAAAATCAAGGAAAGCATCGGGGCGACTGTGCGTGGTCGGGGACTACTTAATCGTACACATTACGGCTCCCAGACGAAAACAGAATTTCCCAGACGGGGGGGGGGGGGGCAGCCTTCCCGACGTGGGCGGGGCATGGGCCCTGTTGGCACCTAGAGCCACCTCTGCAGTAAGTTCAATATCAAAGGTCCTTTATTCCCCATCCCTATTTTCACACAAATCTCCGCTGCTTATACAGAGAATCACCGATCTGTCGAATATGACAAGTAGAATCTGTTGACTGATCAAAGCTGCTCAAATCATTCCTTTGTATAAGTGCATTGGTCAGTTCATTCCTAAAGCAATGACAGGGGTGACAACGAGTGGTGATGCGTGAAATAACGGGGCTTGGCAATCAATAGGTGGAAATTCAATATTCTTGGCAGGGTCAAAGTAATGTTTACTTGAAGAAGATTTACCGTTTTCCTCCATTTTCTTCTGAAATGACCCTCTAAAAATCATAGTTCAGCTAAAATGTTGAACTGGAAGCCATACTTCCTGAAGCTGTGTTTTACCAGCCGATCAATGGTTTCTCTCACAACACTGCCCCCTGTCTGTTTGTTTATATTTTGCCATTCACACTACCATTTTCAGTCACTACATAAACAACTCCATCCATGAATAGTATTGTTGGTGTATTGGCAAATAAAGAAAAACATTAGGCCTTATGTATTTCCCCTTTCTTGAACAGGGGTAATATCACTTTAAAATTGACTTTTTTAACCTGAATCTTCCATTCCCCCAAGAAAGGAAAGCTCTACTGAAATTCTTGGAAATAAATTAACTTCAAAATTTGCAAAATACTGCACCAGTTAGCATCTGAGCATTCTTGGTTATTCAAAGATTCTTATTTGTAACCTTCCCTTGGACAACACCCACACTCCTGTTCATATTCATAAATCTACTCCAATTAATATTACAAGTTCTAACCGGACATCCGTTCAAAAAGGAAAAAAAAAACATTGCCCTCCCCCGTAAGACAACCTGCATGGTGACGGGGGTGTACAGTTCTAAATGACTGAAAGTGAGGTAGGAAAAGTAGTGTGACCATTACTAAGTATGTTCTGCCTCCAAGAACTTTTTTTAAAAAATAAAACATATAGAAGTGCATGCGTGAAGTAAACGTGATTTTCAACAGTGAAGGGAAGTTCATACTTTATATTACAACGCTTTAAATGTATACTAACTGTACGACTTTCATACATCTACTTTGAAATCTCTAAAGACCGTTTTATAAATCATATCACGTTATTCGGGAAGATCCACAGTGTTTAAGATGAAGTTTATTTCTTTCTGAAATTGAAAAGGTAAAGTTAATTGCTATATATTTAATATTTCACAAGGTTTCTATTGTTCGATAAGGCTCGAATCCTTAAAAAGAACAAACAAAAAGAGAAAGGCTTGTGTTTAGCGTGGTTATTATGTGAGAAAGTGCAGGCTGTGACCATTGGTATTATCTTTTAGCGGCAATAATGAATAGGTCATCACTTCTGACGTTAGTAAGTTCTTATATATTAACAAACTATTCGTATGACCATCCAGGGCGATTTTAATCAAAAGTGCAATTACCCCAACGTGGTATCCTAATTCTCTTATCATAGAACTTATTTTGATTATTTAACAATATTTCTATCAATGAATTCATGTAGAATAACCCCTTGGTTTTAAGTAATGTTCAGAAGCAGCATAAAAGATACTTGTGAGTAAAGCAATGAGCAAGACGTTTGCACGTTAACCAAAGGAAGCTTATCACTTATACGTACAATTACACAACGACACGATAAAATGCGATCTTGCTCATGCCTACTCCGAAATGAATTGTAACGGTTATATACAGGCGGTAAAAGATTTAATAAGGAAGAGTTTATCTTTATATACGTATCGCCATTGCCAGGAAACAGGAAATTGCCTCAGACACTTTTATTTCAAACTTGCCGTTAGGAAGGACTCCCACACCTTGTCTTAAACTTCTCTGATGGATAAGAGATTATTATTGGCTATCCTTTTCGAAAACTGAGTGGTCACCCGGCGTAATAATTTTATGATTTTTTTTTGAAATTTAGTCGTGTTACTTTTCAGGATGTCAAGGAAAATATGCACAGAAAACAAATCAGAACTGAACGCAGTGTTGAACTTGGCAACATTGTGAAACATCAGCAACATTGCACATAATCCACGATCACATGGAAAATATTTTGTGTACATGTCTGATTGCCAGATGCTACTTAAGTCTAATTTCACTGTTTTTTCTTTGGAAGAACCCTTAGGTAGAGGCTTTACGTATTCCGTGTTCGCAGGTCTTGGCTTCTCCCACACTTAGTAAGCCTCCTCTGTATGTAACCATGTATCGCGCCCGTTAATTATGGGTAACAGATAACCTTGAATGACAATAAATGACTTTCTCTGAGGTCAGGCTATTGATCGTGTTTCTGGTGCTGGTTTCTGACGTTGATACACTGTAAAACCACTTGGATCAATATGACCCGAAATTGAGTCCGGAGGGGAACAATCAGTATTATTGGGTCAAATAATGACCCAACTAAGACTTCATTTGACCCAAACGGGGTTAAATTTGACTCAAAATGTTGGTTTAGTTTCCTCATGACCCAAGAATTTGTAGAGTGTAGTGTCTTCGATAGAAAGCTTGAGAGCCACTCCTGTAAATGTGATTAATAAATCTTACAATTTCAATCAAATCTTTAACCAGCTTGTCCATCCAAATTTTTCTATATAATTGCCACATCTGAAGCTTCCAAAGTTATCACTCAAAGCAAACATCTCAATATTAGTTTTGGAGCAAGACCTTGAAAGCAAATATAAAAGTACATCTTATTGTAGGATGCTCTTGGACATTTCAAGTGTACTGAAGCTGTAGAGTGATGGATTATGGCCTGTTGTTATCAGGGGCGGCGCCAGGGTATTTCGATGGGGGGAGGGGGCAAAGCATGAGATGAGTGATCGCCGTCCTGGGGAGGGGTCTAAGGGGAGGGGCCCCCTCCCCCATTGGGGAATTTTTTTTGTTAATTTAAGGTTGCTTAGATGCAAAATGATGATGTCTTTGGTACATATTTTGAACTGATCATATATGGCTGGAAAGTTTATAATTTAGTAACTTTAATTTTTGTTTTGGGAAAGATGCTTTACTGGGGAGGGGTGTCCCTTCCCTTTTAGAAATTTTTTATTAATTTAAGAATCATTTCTTAGGTGCCAAAAGGTGATATCTTTGGTCTATTTTTGGAATTGATCATATATGGAAGCAAGTGTTCATAATTTATTGAATTTTATTTTTTGCTTGGGGGAAAGATGCTTTTCTGGGGAGGGGTCTAAGGGGACGGGTGTATCCTCCCCTTTGAGAAATTTTTTATCAAAATGCAAAATGGTGATGTCTTTGTTTTTTTTTTTTTTTTTTGAGCTGATCATATATGGCTGAAAAGTGTTAATAACTTATTGAATTTTAGGTTTTGATTTAGTGAAAGAGGACAATAACCTTTGTTGTCGTAGTCAACAAACCTCCTGAAGTCCACCCCCTTGTGTATGGGTATGATTTCACTCAAAAATACCTGCGCACAGTCGACAGAAGCACGAACCTTTACGGATATTTTCGTTGATTAATTTGTGCATTATAAACAGATAAAAGGGTAACAAAAGGCTGGCAGACACCGGTATAGAGCCTCCTGGAAGCTCTGGACTAATTATATGGATCAAATAGATACCTACCCCGCCCCTCCTCTTCTCTTCTTCTTTCTCCTTCGATTATCATTCTTCTCTTTCATTTTTTTCCTTTCTTCCTTTTTCCTGTTCTTTTCCTTCTCTCTCCCCCTGTTCTTGCAAATGATAGGAGGCGGTCTCCCCTGAACCCTGTGGCGCCGCCCCTAATTTTCTTTGCTCTTCTTCTGATTGACTCAAGATTTCTTCAGACAGTAAAGCTTGTATTGTGTACGGCCATGCACCTACTATTTAAAATTCCTTTTCTATGGATTACTCAGTCGAGACAACACCAAAATAAAGCACAATAAGGCATAGGCGTAGGTAGCTTTTTCGAGACTGGGGGCTGACTTAACCTTGTTTCGGATCGCCGTCCCGGGGGAGGGGGAGGGGGGTTTTTGGAAAATTTGGGGGTATTTGAGGGTCCTCAGATGCAAATATGTGCAACATTTTGGGCAACTTTTAAGGAAAATTACTGCAATTTTTTTACATGTTTTACTGAAGAGACAAATAAGGGTTTTTGGCCTTGAATGTTCGGCAGAAGCATAGTTCAGCCCCAGATTTTAGACTGGGGGCTTTAGCCTCCAGCCCCCCGCTCTACGCTTATGCAATAAGGGAGACATATAATATGACTTCAACTTGAAGTTTAATTCCTTTTATTAAATGTTTTTTTATATTTTTATTGTCAAAATGTTCGTTAAGTGATTGACTCATGATACGCCAATATATATGTTCACGTTCTAAACTTTAAATGGTCACATGCTGGGAATGGAGAGACAGTAAATGTTTGAGATTGCCAAACATTACATAACATAATCCGAACAGGGGGGAATAGCCATAGACGGAAGGTTCACTTGGTCGAAGGTTCACTTAAGACCGAAAATTCCCCCGGACGAAAATATATTCCGAGTTACGGGTAGGGTTGGGGTTTTGGTTAGATAGAGATTCATGGATCAGGCGTATCCCCTGATGCACAAATTAGCTGTCTGTATTTTTTTGGTGTAACTTGCAATGATAACGCACCAAGAGAGGGAGAACTTTTTGCTCTGTGACACCATATGTGTAAGGTCTCACAATAACTTGGCGTTAGGGTGTACTACTGTATTGTTTTAGCTTCACTCTCGGTTCCTGCGCTCTTTTTGTTTGCGCGTTATGTATAATGGCATTAGTGTTTATGTAATACTAAACCTGCATTCACGTAAACAATGGAGAAAACAGAAAACGTTATGCGTGCGGGGATTGCAAGTTTCAGGTATGTTGTAAAGAACAATTTAACTAATATTGTGATAGATGGGTGACATACTGTAACACCTCACCATACCCCCTACAAAATTATGTGTCTTAAAACGTTTTTAGACGATTTTATTTTTTTGGGTTGAAAAACCATGGGGGGCAAATGTCTGCCCTGACTCCTGTGGCGCCGCCCCTAGTTATGCAGTTGTTACGGTAATCATTAACTGCTGCATATAACCTCTAGCATGCTTTCCAGAAGAACGCTTGGGAAAATTTGAAAAGAATATTGTCAATATGGGTACGAACAGGAATATAGTCACTTTTGAATCAAATCTGGTAACTATTGTCAATACGGGTATAGACCGGAATGTAGTCACTCTTGAACCAAATCTAGTCAAACATTTTAGAAGAATCCGATTTGCGCCTTGGACTAGATTGCTTCCAGAGTGTTGTGCGATACCCTCATAATTAATGAGGAGCTGACATTCACAGGCTAAACTTTCTTCACCTACGAGGGTCTGATAAATATTCTGTCTCTTCAGTCTCGTAGTAAATAAATCAACTTTTCAATTCAATTCTATATTTCCCCCAAGATAAATCATTGGTTAAATTTACTTGACTGCTCAAAATAATTTCTGATCATATAGGTGCTACCCATCGAATAACAACTCCTGTTCTGACCAGGGAGTTGCAATTGCTAAACTTTTAACTGGCGGATTATCATAAAATGCAGACGAGGGCACCATTGTAGACCGCAAGTCAAATGTCATCCACAACTTCGACTCGACAATAGTATTCCCACCGCAAGATGATTCACTCTTATGTGGGCTTCGACATCAAAATTCGTGTTTGATGCGGCAAAGAATTGATCTTCAAACTTACGTTAACTGGTCCTCTTTAGGGACCATCCATTATTTCATCTTTTGTCACCTCGTCTGAGCAGGGAGGTGTTACCTTGACAGGAGACACATCTTTAATCCTTTCTTTGAACTGTGCTAGTTGCCGACTGTAATTCCTTCTTTGTAGTAATCTTCCATATATAATCGGCTTAAAGGTACTTAAGAAACTAAACACAAAGGTTCACGTCGTCTGCTAAATCTTGAAAAGCGGCGCATGAATATTTGCCCATTTATTTTACATTGCCAGTCGTTCCAGTTGCAAATTAATTTGCGCCTTTATGGCGTGTTGTGCCACTTTCAAAAATACTCCATTGTCATCCCGTGTTACATTTTGAACACGAATACATCACCTTCAAGTTGCGAAATAATGCGCAAATTGATGAAAAATAGACAGTAACTTATAGCCTCATACCTCTTTTTTGCATTTGCAAATAGCATAAGCAGTGTTTTTACCACAAGGATCTTTAGGCTTAGTAGCGACAAACAGTCGTTTTGAATTTTAAAACATTGGTGCTCACTAGGCTGTCGGTAACTTGCTAAACATCACACCATTGTTCTTGATAATCTTATTGTCAGCGTAGTAGAGTCGTTACAAAGGTTGACTGGGACAGGAAGTAGTACTAATTGTAAGTATTAGACAAAAGAACTGAAGGTTCTGAAGTCCTATGATCTGTCATTAAATGATTATCTCCTCTCTCTTAATTGGATCAAACAGGATTAGAATAAATTACTTTTTAGTTGGATCTCCTGTCAAGGTAACAACTCCCTGGTCTGAGCACAAAAAGCAACAATAACACAGAATACATGACTAAAGACCTTGTTCCTGTAAAGATATTTGCTAATCCTTTCTGACATTTTTACCACCGAGAGGCATGCTGATCACGTGATCATTTTACATTTCGAGTGTCAACTCATATAAGTTCCATTCCATCCTTGTACGGATGCTCACAAAGGATACAATTCAAATTCAAATTAAAATACATTTGCAGATTGTTATTACATATCGAACGTGACATGGGTTGCGAGTGCTTACAGGTTTCTGTTCATTTTTGTCTACAAGGCTTTGCACCTACATTCAGAAGCAGACTCGTTCAGTCACGACATAACAATCATTTATTGTAACACTCGATAAATGTTATTACTTATTAACGTCCGGGACACGTAAGTGACAATATTTACAAAAAATAAACAGTAATATACACGAAACATTGTAAATACTTTAACGATAGATATAAAGGTTAGGCCTATACTTCAACAACGACAAACTTCCAAAAATTATAGTATCGCCGACATCCCATCATTCTCTTTCCTGTTGTGAGAAGTTTTAGTCTCCTAAATTTTAAAGACTTCTAGAATTTCACTGGAAACGGGATTTGAATCAAACTTATAGGATTGTTGTAATTTTCCGTACATTTTCTTTGGCGTTTACAAAATGGGACTGAAGAATGGTATATATGGACTCAGGGGCGGACTGAGCAGTCGGGCAACCGGGCACACATAGGGGGCTCTCACTGTCATTCGGAAATTTTGATGAAAATCGGAAAATTCGGAAATACAGGGAAATAACAAATCGGAGAAAATAGGAAATTGTATTTAAAATAACATGATCTGTTTACTTTAATTAAACATTAGACTTTTCTGAAAAGTGAACTTTGTAAAAGTGAAGACTGGTATTGAGTTGGGAACCTATGTGGGATAGGTTGTGGCCATTATAAAAAGTGTCGGTGAGGGGAAGTTGATTCAGGTTAGGAAGGAGGGCCCCATGCACATTTTCCCCGTGGGTCCAGTGCATTGTCCGTCCGCCCCTGTATGGACTGACAGGTATACATTATCACAATAAAATGTATTTGAATTTTACTATTAACAAAATGTTTTCTCTTGTGAACTTAAGGTCTTAAATGGAATATGCAGTCATTCTTATTTTGTTTTGAAATAGCAGTCTTTCAAATGTCATCGTTTTATGTGATATTCGGGGCACAAATGTTGCATATTGAGACAGCTATTTTTTGCGAGGATTATATAATTCAGTAACGTAAAGTTTATGATGTGATTATAAAAAGAACAATGAATGGATGAGCAAATTCCAAGTGGGATCACTGCGTGAATAAACACGAAGGAAAAAATTAAATTTTACAGTTAATGTTTAAGTTGATCAGCACAGGCTTATGACACTTGCACTACGTAATTGGAGTTCACGCTACGAATTTTTTTAAGTAAAGTACCTTTATCAATTTATATTGTTTCCAGTAACAGAACAGTTTTATGGACATGGTCACAGTATATTTTAGATATGTGAAAGTTGCTGAGAGGTGAATGTTTTGACCAACATCCTGAGAACCATTCTGCTTTGGGTAAATATCTTTAAATATTTGAACGTCCTTAGGTGCAATATGATACTACATTCTGTTCAATTTTTGAAATTCACTCATTGAAAAAGTTTGAAATGAGTTTGATATATTTCACAGATGGGACAAATAAGGGGGTTTCATCCTTACAAAGTGGGGGACGAAACATATTTCAGCATTTTACGGGGGGGGGGATAAAGTAAACAGCCTCTCCCTCTGCTCTCTGCGTATATGTGGGGAACTAAATTCACGACTTCTGGTGGAATTTCAGTCTATTCTGAAGTGTGATTCCCTGTACATTAGCAAATGGATTTACTACATTTTTAGTCTAGAGTGAACTTGAGGCAATCGGAAAACTTTAACTGACATTGATGAATAAAACTTTGTTTTCTCTCTTTATCAATCTTAGTTGAAAAAAATTATTATATCAATTTTCCCATCGAAAATGTAAAATTTGTAGAACTCCCATATACCTGCCATCCATTCACATTATGAGCGCATGATGATTATGGAGGAAAAATCTATAGTCCAAAGAAAAAAGAACAGTCTTAACTAATGTGAAGTTATGTAAGAAAAAGTGCTGAAAGTTCACTCTGGGTTAAATATGTGATCACTTCATGTGCTAATGTCTCATAAACCACAAGTTGGAATGCCATTAAAATTTTGCTAGAAAGCTTAAATTAAGTACAAATTTTACATATCAATATTAAATTTATAAGCATGAAGCGTTCTGCTAACAAGCTGGCAGAAACCCGCCCAGCAAACACAAAACGTTCCTAAAACGTACTTAAAATGTTCTCCAACTGTTAGTAACGTTTTCAAACGTTTCCAAAACATTTTGTGTATACTGGGCGCGGTAGGCTGATTTGCCTAGTTTTGATATATCGGGGCTTTTTACGATAACAATATTGTTAGTTAGTTCATATATTTTGATTCGTTTTCTTCTTTTGTATACTGTATCTCTCTCTTATTATGCTAATTGTGGTTACAGAAATAATCTTACTGCTCTCCAATTTTGTTAACTTTAAGTTTGCTTCAATGTGTTTTACACCCATTTACGTATAGAGAAAGAAAGCTAAGCTAATAGTCCGTTATATATAATAGCAGAGTTTATCACCAAAAATAAATATTGAAATATGAAAAAGAGAGTTTAAGAGTTCTTAAAATTTCTAAAGAAGCCTGGAAAGCATATATGTTGTACTTTTCCATGTCACAAAGATTACGTCTATCTAGGAGGGTATAATTTTCATCTCGACGTAATTGATGTTACATACCTGGGCATCATACCAGAAGATGCCCTCACCATGGATTCCATTATAGTCACCGTTAAGGTTTGAAAAAGTGCATTCTCCGAAACAACTGTCGTTGTAGTGAAAATTGCTGCAGTCGGTAGAAATGTCTCCCAGCTGCTCAAAAGAGAAGCACTTATCACACCAATCACCTGTGTACCACCAGGCTCCTCTGTGTTGCTCTGCGCATGCGTAGTTCAAACATGCATCATTGTCCTGATCATATGTGCTGAAGGCACGTTCGTGGGTCCTTGACATACCATCATCTGCACAATAAAAGCAACGAAGCCAATGTTTATCTTTCACACTATGCAGTATACTTAAAGTCGAGTAAGTACACTATAACAACAAATTATGAAAAGTTTTCTTTATTGCTTGATCTCATAATCAAAAGCAGCTACAAAGATACTTGAATTTACACTCTAAAAATATCTGGTGAAAATTTCACCGGATTCCGTGTTCATATGCCACCCACACAATCCTGGTTAATTTAACCAGGAATTCTTATTCGACTTAACGAAAAAACTGGTTAAAAACTAGAATAATAACCAGGTATTTGGTTAAATTCACCGGTGTATTGGTTCACATGACCATTATTTCTTGGTGAAATAAATAACCAGGATTGTGTAGGTGGCATATCAACACGGACTGGTGAAATTTCACCAGACGTTTTTAGAGTGTAGTACCATACCTACAAACGGAATGTGTCATGTTATTTCTGCTACCAAGCTTAAACTTTTGTGACGGTAGACTAATAATGACGCAGCAGAAAGGGGAGAGATGTCTTTCCCCTGTCCATTTTTCCAGTTTCACTTCGTTTCATCCTGTGCCCTCTGGAACATTTCCTACGTCCTGTACGTACTAAATTAACTCGTATATAATTGTAAACTTTTAAACTGTAATTTTCAAATAGTCTAAAGAGGTTATTTATGGTAGGGGAGGGGACTAAAACAACTTGTCAGAAAATGTAATCATATGTTAGACCTTAGTGACGAGATTTTCCACCATATTTGAGTTTTAATCATAAAGACGCACAATAATATCATTAATAGATGTAGTTTTTATCAGGAATTTTTACTCCCTAGCTAAGTCTATTAACTGCTACATTAAAACTCCTCATCATTGTCAAGCCAGCTGTAAATGTTCTTCTAACATTTATTCTCTTTTTCCTTGACTGCGCTACTGATCCACCTCGATAAAAATTATACGCAGTTTATCATTTTTCTGCAGTTTTGCAGTTCGTGAAGATATATCAACATATTGCTTGAGTTTTGACTGAGTTATCGCAAAAAGCCGGCCGCTTTATAGGCCCGTAGGTTCCAACAGGTGGGGACGGGGCACACGCCCGAGTTTTGTAATTCCATAGCTTTCAATGGCTGATTTAATGAAGTCAAACTTGAATACTGGAAAAAAGCCATTTAATGGAATAAAATCGCGGGAAAAGGCTCAGATTACACAACAGATATAACGCTGTCATACGTGTATATGGAATGCAATGGGCTCAGCGATTTCCACTTAAATTCGTTCTTGTTACAGTCATATCCCCCCTCCCCCGTGCACGTACGTTTTAGAAGCTGTTGACGTTTTTGCCTACGCCTAAAACAAGTGGTTACACACCTCATAATTCACTGATGATTCCAAAGACCCCCCCCCCCCGATTTAAGGACCTTGGGCCGTGTCTACGTGTGGAGAACGTGATAAAATCTTATAAAATATTGTATACTTATAATCAAAAGATTCTGCTTCAGTTATCCTTAGAAATGTATTTATTGAAAATACCTTCAGCTGTCAAATACTTTTATGTTCATAGATGTACTTGCAATGTGGCTAGGGGCTGCTTCTCCTGAAGTGAGACCAACATCCATTTTAGGTAGATTATTTAGGTAATGCAAGGGCGTGGATCCATCTCCAAAATTGGGGGGGGGGACTTTTCACCATTTCCGTCATGGGGGACGGATCTAAGGTAAGGGGGTGAAAAATAGAAAGTGGGAGGTCTCTACATGGCAATTGGTGCCATATTGGGGCACACTTTAGCTTTTAAAATGTAGTGTCAATTCGTAATCTATGTTATATTATTTCAAAAGTGGGGGCCACTTATTGGAGATGTTTCCCCTTCCAAAAAAGTGAGAGGGACGCGTCCCCCGCCCCCGTCCCATTATCCGAGCCCATGAGACAATCAGGCAAAATTTCTCGATCTACTCCAAAGCTATCTCGGAAGAGTTTGCCCTGCTCACCCCTAAAAAATATGCCCAGTGTGCCTAGGGTTACGTTCCACGAAAAATTTCAGTTTTTACCACCTTTCAACTACACTTGGATAAAATATTGTCAGACATTTTAATGAATGACGTTACCTCAAGCTTTTATCTAAGCCTTCTCTGCACTAGAGCTACTTTCCAACGTCTCTTCAACTCTCTGGTGAAGAGCTGAAGGGCGAAAACCGAACGTTACTCGATCCTGGAGAAGCTCTGCTCCACAGAGACGCTACGTCGCCAAAGAACACTAAACGTAACCAACCTTTTGACCTTCAGACCTCTATATCACAGGTCTGTCATGTGTGGCCTTGCTCTTCATTTTTCCAAGTCCCCCTCCCCACTCTCTAGCGAATGGCGGAAGGGCGGAATAAAACGTTTCTCCCGAAGGATTTTTGCCTCCCAAAAGAGCTACTTCTCCTGATGCGATCATGCATTTGCGAGCGCAAGAATTAACTGTTATCCCTACATGGGCGAATCTGCACATTGCTGTCTTCCAGCTCCCAGCACTGAGAGACGGCCGAAATAAAACACTTTTCCCAAGTCTGTCAAGCTGGATGCCAAAGGGCAAAGCCCAGATGTTTTCCTACATGGGATTCTGTTTTTTTTTTTTGAACTACGCCCCCTGATGGGATACGAACACTTAACACGCCTGCATGTCAGCCAATAAGAACGAGACTACCGTCAAAAAAAATAGTGGTTCACACTTACAAATAAGGAATTTCTCAAAGTCTTCAATTGAAGCAGAGAAACAAATACTCCAGTTATAGTAAAAGATATGACCTGTATGTTGCATGATGAACGACCACACAATAGAATTTTAAATTGTTGATTAATATTTTATCATCAATTTTTTTAAAGAGTACAGTTTTCGATCTCAGTATGTTAGCAAAACACATCTGTCTGATAATATGTCGCTTATATGAAGCTTACATCAAACTTCCTAATATTCTGACCAAGCCATCACTCAGAGACCTCACCCCCATGCATTTCATCCAACCCCTTGGTGCCGTCTCATGAAAGGATTCCTGACTTCGCTGTGTAATGCACTTGTACTTGCTAACAGACTGAGTGCTTCTAGCGTGATCAACGTCGCGCAGTCAAACGGCCACACAAAGTAAAAGCAGGGGCGGATTTGGGGGGCCCAGGGGGTCCGGGCCCCCCCTGCCAAAAATTTTTGAAGTCTCTTTTCAACTTCATAAAACAAATGACTAAGGCGTATTGTAATTAAATAGGCCTTTGTGATGTGTCAGAGTGAAATTCAAATTTGTTAATTATTTAAATTTCCACCTCAGAAAATAAGTCTTACATTAATAATTCTGTTACTGACCTCCGGCTGATAACATTTTGGCTTATATTGGTCACAGTAACTTTTCCGGGTATTGCAAGGGGTTACCCATGAGCACTGTACTGGATTGCTAACTTCAGTTTACTACCGGCCTGGCCCACAGCATTGGGAACACTGCTTCTACTTTCAAAGGAATTTCAGAATGCTTTAATATTCAGAGGAATATTTTCAATAACCTTAGGCTTTTAACTATAACTTGCTGCAACATTAGCATCTTCTTTAAGCTTTGTAATTTACTTTAATGAAATGTACTTCGAATTTAGGGTAATATAAGGGAAAAGAAGACTTCAATTCGGGAAACTGCCATCCTAATATGTGGACAACATAGGCTACTCTCCTCTTTCATCCAACCAAAATTTAAATTTCACTAAATTATGAGCATTTTCCAGCCATATATGATCAGTTTCAAAAATATACTAAAGACATCACCATTTTGCATCTAAGCAATCTTAAATTAACAAAAATTTTCTCAAAGGGGAGGGGACACCCCTCCCCTTAGACCCCTCCCCAGAGAAGCATGTTTCACCCAACCAAAATTTAAATTTCACTAAATTATGAGCATTTTCCAGCCATAAATGATCATTTTCAAAAATATACTAAAGACATCACCATTTTGCATCTAAGCAATCTTAAACTAACAAAAATTTTCTCAAAGGGTGTCCCCCTCCCCTTAGACCCCTCCCCTAGGACAGTGATCACTCATCACATACTTTACTCCCTATCAAAATACCCCTGGCACCACCCCTGGTGCACCGCTTCCCCCATATATCCCTCCCCCAGATCAGACTTTTATACAAACCACTATGACCTGCCCCCCCCCCTTTTGCCAAATCCTGAATCCGCCACTGAAAAGTACTGTAACTGTAAACGTCCCGGGTCGTGACGTCACTCTCTTCTTGAAAAGGAGCAAACGCAAGGGAAAATTTAAAGTCAACATATTGAAATATTCAAGCTGAGACAGAGCACAGAGTTATATCTGAGGAAAAAGAGGCAACGGATTACAATCAAACCTTCGTTTCAAATTTTATCAGACTTACAAAATGTTCGGATTTACGTAAACGATCATTTCTAAATGGTTCCAAAAATAAATGTATACGTGAAATAGTGACTGATGTTCCTAAACAGCAATCTCTCATGCCAACATTACACGGATTAGCGGTAATAGGGGTTATTGCTTTGATACGGCTCATTTCTTTGGGCCTTTGGCTTAGACCAGTATCTGTTCTTTTCAACCAGTTGAGAATGTAGCCATACATGACAGACCCGTGATGTAGAGGTCTAAAGATCACGAGGTTGGTCAATTAAATTTGCTGTCCCTTCGTGGACGTAGCTCCATTGGAGACCAGAACTCCATCGGGACTAACATTTGGTTTCGCCCTTCGGCTCTTTGCCAAAAAGTCGAGGGAACTTAAGAAAAAGCGTTACTAGATAGGGCTAGCGTTTTGACTGGAGTATGCTCTCGACTAGTCAATATGCTTCGCCCAGTTGCAAATGGTCGAAGTAAGCACCAACTCAGTCACAAGGAATGCATGCTTTACTTTTAGATCCGTAGCTAGAAAAGATGTTGAAGGGGCGATAAAGTTTCCATAGGGGGAGGGGTGAGATAGTTTTCAGGGAGGTGAAATACGTTAATATGTAACAAGACAACAATGGCTTTTTCCAAAGAAGAAAACTCTAGGGAACGAAAATTTTCCTAGGGGAGCGCAGACCTCCCCCCTCCCCGACTATGAACCTGTATACATGTAACAGGAAACAAGGTGACATATAGCTTCTGTGATCCCTGAGATCACTTGCTTGCCCGGAAGTAGGCAGAAGAACTGCAATTGATCTTGCTGAGTGCGATCGTCACCGAAAGTAAGATATCTGCATTATTCTTCTGCGTTCAGACAAGCAAATTGATCCAACATGTGTGGTCAGATCCCAGCCTATACCTACCCAGGCTAAAAACGTCATTTCAACTTCTCCACCTAGAAATATTAAAATCTTATAGATTTCATGCAATGTGGGTGACTTATCACAAATAATATAGTAGTACATACTGCCAGATCCACTATATACTCCAAGACTGTCCACGCGGAATCGTAAGCTGTTATTACTGACACGGAAGGATGAATATTCGGCGTATGTCGGTGATCCTCCTAAAGTGTTCAAGTCGATACGCATTTTGTAATTCTTTTGATATGTTAGATAATGTAGCTGTTCATTGCCAAGCCAAAAGTCACCATCAAAAGAGCCAAAGCCGTATCGGTAGCTATGCCAGTCTTGATAAAAGTCTGTTAAACCATTTGTTCGACGCTGGAACACCTTGTTTTAAATTAAAAAGAAACTGAGTTTTATAGTTTTGTCACTGTATGTCATCACACAATACGTTCGTTGCTATGTCCTGAGATTTGACAGCACTGGCAAGCTTTACAGTCAAGTATATTTTGCCCTGAAAAACACATTGATGACCTTGAAATCGACGATTTGTCTGCTCTGGGGTCCGAGTGCCGCTCTACTCCTGACCCTGGGTCTCATTTGGGCCTACTTTCTTAATACCTTAGATTGAAAATCAATCTGAAAGAGTTAGACTTGTGACAAATCTCATATTTGGACTGAAACTTTTTAAAACGAACAAGATTTATTCTCGATTGAATATGTTAATCGAAATTGCTGATTTGTCCCTAATTCAAATCTTTTGAATTAAGAGGGTACACATATGGACATTTATGTGAGTTTGCAAGAGTTTGTACTGTAACTTACCGTCCACCCTCCACCGTGGGTACTCGTGCTCATCTTACAGGACACTTGGAATGGTAATCCTGGCCACCCGGACGGGAATATAGTATACACGCCATTTTCCGTGTGACCGGCTTGGTATGCATCGTAACAATCTGTGTACAGTGGACTACACGTTTCACCGTCGCCTACGTAGCCTTCATTGCAGGAGCATTGTCGCATACCGTCTAGCAGTTTGCATTCTGCATTAGAGCTGCACCTGTAGTTCGCGTCGCAGTTCAGTTGATCATCCTCACACGTACACTTCTCGGAGCAGTCGACATTCAGAAACGACTCTCTATCACCCGATGGACAATTGATTAGTTGAGAACTTGAATTTGTCAGAAGGTTTTTAGCTGTCTGGTGAATAATATTCACTCCTTTTGAAAGAAGCAAACGTATTAAGGAACTCAGGCATTTTTGCATTTATGAATGTCCCCTTTTTTGAAGGTATAAAAGGTCACTAAATATAATTGTAACTTTATTAAATACTTCCCTCAATATTACGATCATACTCTGCACTTTAAGCTTCACACCGATAAAGTGCAGACAGCAGAAAAATCCGAAAGTTTTCTTGCAATGTAAAGCATTTGACTTCGAGTCATAAACCTTATGCCCGTTCCAAGAGTGGGGGCCCAGGGTGGTTATGGTCACCCAACTTTTGTGGCAGGAAAAAAACCATTGACGATATCGTTCTGTCGTATGAAGAACATCATATGTTTTAAACAAACAAAAACACAAATTAGATGTAGCCCATTCAATATGTTTCCGGGCTACTTCAAGTAGCCCTTCAATTTATAATACTTTGCCTGTTGAATCAGTTCTCTAAACAACTCCCTGGATAATTCCACCAATATGACACCCCTGGATAACCCCCTACCCCATCGATCCTTCGTACATTTGACCCTTGTAGTTTCGAACTTTGTCTCCACGGAATTAGCCCCCCCCCCCCACTTTTTTGTAAACTCCTGGATTTGCCCGGATGTACCTTGTGAGATAAACACAAAGAGGTAGGCTACACCTGAACTAAAAAAGTGGTTATTAACCTATGCCTTAAAAATACATTGATATGGCCAACCAGCCTTTGTACTTCGTAGTCGGCAGAATGATTTCATACCCCTTACCAAAAGAAACAGCTCTTCTCCTGTTTATGCTAGTTTTACAGTCATACCCTGAAGCGTCCTACAGCCCAGGGGCGGACTGACAATGAACTGGGTCCCCGGGGAAAATGGGTATGGGGCCCCCTCCTTCCCAACATGAGTCAACTTTCCCTCACCGACACTACTTATAATGGCCACAACCTATCCCACATAAGTTACCAACTCAATACCAGTCTTCACATTACTAAAGCTCACCTTTCAAAAATAACTAATGTCATAGGCGTAGGAAGACTGGGGAGGGGGGCGTAACCTTCTTTTGGATCGCCGTCCTGAGCGAGGGGTCTAAGAGGAGGGGGTTCCCCTCCCCTTAGGCAATTTTTTGGGTATTTCAGGGTCGTCAGATGCAATTTGGTGCAACAATTTGGACAAACGTTTAGGAAAATTGCTGTAATTTTTTTACATTTCTTACAGAAGAGACAAATAAGGGGAGTTTGCTCTTAGATCTGGGGGGGGGGGCATACTTCAGCCTCCATATTTTTGACTGGGGGCTAAGCCCCCTAGTCCCCACTTCCTACGCCCTTGTCTAATGTTTAATTAAAGTTAACACATCATGTTATGTTTAAATACAATTATTATAATATTATGATTTAAAAAAAAAACATAATACACATTTATATACATTTTCCGATTTTCATTAAAATTTCCGAATGACAGTGTGTGGGCCCCCTATCTGTGTGGGCCCTCGGGTAGTGCCCGGTTGCCCGACTGCTCAGTCCGCCCCTGCTACAGCCTACAAAATTGAAAATGAATCTTACCAGGAAAGACACGAACCGGAATCTTGTCAAACATTTGACTAGATTTGGCTCAAATGAACTGGGTTGGTTTATTTTTAACCAATCCCTTACCAGTCAATATTTAATCTAAGATTCTGTTTTGTGTCTCTTTTGGCTAGATCGTTTTAAAAGTGCATATCTATATCAAAAGGCACCATAATAACTAAAACATTACCAAATGCAGTACCTTCCCTTGCGTCTATGAAACATTTGTTGATTTCTGACAATGGGAAAATTGCTGCAAACTCGCATAGACCTGAAAATAAGAGTAACAAGCAGACATAAAATGTGTTAGGGAAAAAACATATTTACCAATAATTATCTCTCATGAACCCCCTAAAACAAGTCTTACCAGCTCTGTACAAGATTGCTTGATGATGCGTGGTATCTGTCCTTTTCAGCCAGTCTAGAATGGGCTCACGCATGACATACCAATGATGTGAAGCTCTGACGGCTGAGAACGTCCTCCACTATAGACTCTTTTCCCAATAGGAATTACAAATGATTGTGGGATAGAATTTTGGTGTGCATCATTTTTTGCCATAGCAAAATGCCATTGACAACAACATCGCCTACCCGAACTCTATGACACAATCCATTGCAATTGCTATTTGGAAAAGGGTCTATGGGATAGCGTAGCGCTTTTGGGAAGACGAATCCCTTTGGTGGTAAGGATGAATTTTTACCCTCGGCAATCCAGCCGAACAGAATTTTACAAAATGAGAAACACTATTTTTCAGTAAAATACAACATGGCTGTTTGAAGGGAGATTTGTTTTAATTGATAAAATTAAATTCCAATTGAAATAGTTTACAATTAATAAAACCCGAATTAAAAACACAAGTGCATGATGCGTTCAAACAATTTCGTTGAAAACGTTCTGAGTAAATTCCTATGTAAAATCCTTTTGTAACTACATTCGTTTAGGCCGACTACATTCAAATTAAAAAAAAGTTTATGGCAGCTAGGTAACACTCTTAAAGTAATAAACTTACCTTTGCTGTCAGTATGCTCACAATAGGCTAGCAAAGTAAGCATTGAGAGTACAATTCCATATGGTGAAGCCATCATAGACAATGAAGTAAAGGAAATTCGCAAAGTGATGAGACGTGCTATATGTGTCTTTAGGAAAGTGCACTGTTGCAAAGAAAGCAAGAAAACTTAGTTGTTGCGTGCATCAACTGTTATGGTCAGACCATTGTTAATAAGCGTTTTAGAGGATAAGGCTAAACAGGTGAAACAGCTAAAATACACAAATCCAAACGTATAGCGTTCCGTTTTCTTTCACATTGAGTTATGTACATATTGTTCCCTTCTAAGTATTATATTAGTTCACGGTCACTGAGCAAAGAGGGAGTACATGGTAGTCCGTGAAACAATTAAGTGTTGGCACTAACCTGTGGTTTAAAATATTCGATAAAATATTTGCTTTATGGTAAGAGCATTGTTTCCTTCAAACACTTTGGATATAGGCCTACAAGTTGATCGTTTAATACCTGTAGCTAAAATGCAAGAAATCAAATGTGGCCATACATTTTATTTTAAATTACAGTTTGTCATTGGCGTAGCCAGAGGGGGACCACGGGGCCATGCCCCAATCGAATTCTAATTTAAAAAAATACACCTGTACGTATTGCCCATACACACCTGAAAGAAGTGCAAATCATTCCTCAACGTTAATTACTTGAGTCCCTTGAAAATGAACCAATAAATAAAATCATTTGTAAATCAATTCGATTTTTTGACTTATTTCCCTTAATTTGACAAGAGTGTTGTCGATAGTTGTCTCAGTGACGAGAACTTTCCAAGCTAGCTGTTCTATAGAAGATGTCGCCCTTTTCCCAATGCTTTATTTAAACAAATTACTCAAGTACCACATTTAGCATTGCCACCCGTAGTTAAATTTGTAATGACACGCACGGATTTATATTTCAAACTCCTTCGGAAGTTCGTTATTTTGCGCAGGCAATTATTTCATATACTACTTACCTCTCCATTCCCCGAATACGTGGTAAATAATTATGACTATGCCATTGCTTCTTTGTTTGCATTGCAAAATTTGTCTTATTACAGATAGCCCCCTCTATTAATCCTGACTATGCCAGTGCTCAACCCATGGCTTTATCAATATTCTGGAGCCGAAACTATTGGTCATGTTCATTTATAATTCTAATGACTTTTGGTAATTTGTTTGACATTTTCGTATGACTGAGTACACCCACACCCCCGGAAACATTTGGATAGGCTAATGCCTACCCCTCGGAAAACGCTTGACTACACGACTACACCAATGTACTGACCACCTTTGATTTGCTTAGCAAAATTTTGTTATGACAGTTCAGGGTCCATGCTGCGTACGCCCCCAATTCTTTGTAGAGCAATTTATTTTTTGTAATGAAACAAGAAAATTGACTTCAAATGATGCTAAATGTTGCACCAGATTGTATCTGAGGATAATTAAATACTCAAAAATTTATCAAAGAGGAGGGGAACACCCTCCCCTTAGACCCCTCCCCAGGCCAGCGATTAGGCCCTGCAGTTAGCCCCCCCCCCCTCCAACAAAAATCCTGGCTACGTCAGTGCAGTTTGTAGCCTGACCTCTTGACCAAATCAGGAAGCCGGAAGACAAACTTTTTTCTGAAGTACTACTATAGACTAATAAGCAGCAATGACAGAGTAAATTACGCACATGCGGTGTTATTCAAAGCGTTACCAGTCCTCGGGTAGTCTTGTCCAAGACGTCAGTAAACTTGTTGATATCTTTAATCTGACATAAAGGATGAATTGAAACTGAGCTGCAATTTACGTGAGTGTCGTTCTGCCCAACACAAACATTGTGGGTTATATTTCTGCGTAATAGAGGGCGTACTCACGGTTGTTCTCACTTAACGTTGTAATGTTTGCAAATTAGTATAGTATAGAATAGTTAGTATAGTATTAGGATCTTAAAGGTCAGAAGCAGTCGCCCCAAACTTAATTTAATAGCTAAATGTCACAAATTTCTTCTTATTTCTCTTCCAAGTATTTTTCATGATATTTTAGAACATAAATATTGCATATTCAAGGTAAACCAACCAGTTGCTCCTTGCAAATTTTACAATTGAGTGAGAAAAATACTGTCACATGATTTTCAAGAGCCATTCAGGAAATAGGATAGTCTACTATACAATTCTTTATTGGGGTGACTGCATTCTCTCTTTACGCAAGACTGTAATCCTCGGGTATCAGACTGAGTGGGTTTTAACTGTCGTATACCAATGTCTTTCACAACAGTGTCGTGCACAATTGTAGTGCTTAGCCTGGGAGATTTAAGAAAAATGAGAAATAGCTGGAGAAACTAGAAGTTGCGGTTGATGACCTCGCCCTCGGAAAATTTCTGAAATCATGTGTACAACCTATGTATATGCTAATGTTCTACAAGTAGGCCTGCTTAGATTCAAATTTTGCTAGAGAAACGTGGCTTTCTGCCCACCCCGGATCCCCTCCCCGCACTACCACCACTTGATATAGGCGTGACATATGGTTCCTCACCCAATAAGTTCAGTTGTGTTTCAGACTGAAACGCCCTCGAGAGGACCACATAAGTATTGTAACCTACTTTGTTTTGTTTTGTGACTGAACAATACGTGTAATTCATAATCAGCAACATTAAGGTTGCATTCAATACATGGCATCAGTCGAAGGAAGGTAAGACCATGTTCAGTCTATGGTATGAAGGGATTTCCCATTACCTTCTACATTAGCCTACGCAAGAAGCCAAATTGGAGCTAAAATGTTGAACTGGAACCATCCATCGTAAAGATGTAATCAACAAGTACGTTAGGAATTCTTCCAAGTTCCAGTCGCTTAGCGTAGTACAACGTAACTGCCTTCAAATTTGATCTGAACTATTGCTTTCATTTCGATTTAAATAACGCTCACAATAAGAACGAATCGACTTGAGAGAATACCGGTACCCTACCGATTCGGTGAAGTAAGATGCCGAAGTCTTATTTAGTTCCTATTTATTTCGGCTCTTTGTTTGCTATGTTTGTAAAAGTAGCCTGAAAAATGGTACCACCACCGACTTCACCTTTTATTTGCCTCTATGAAAATAACTTCAAAATATTTAGTTTCATAAACCAGGGAGGTGTTAGAAAGGAGACCGAGCCAATGTTCTATAAGCTCTTTGAAGCAATGTTCGTTTCATACAGTTTGCTAGCCTTCTCAAAATTCTTATCCTAACAACTCCCTGCATAAACTGGTCTAGGCTCTAAGAAAAATACGAGACCGGTAAGGTAGGAAGGTAGGTACTCTTTTGTAAAGAATCATTTCCATGAAAAAGGTAACGTGGGTAACTTTATATATTATCATCAGTTGTTTTGGTAAATCACTTTCCCTATATCTTAAATCAACTGTGAAAAATTGCAACCTTTCTTTGTCGCATTTCCTCATTTATAGGATATTTTTATGTAAATTAAACCCAATGTGTTAAAAGTCTTACAAGACTAGTCTTACAAAACTATTAAGACCTTTTGATATCTTTGCTTAAAATGAAAAAGTTCAGTTAATGAAGTTAATTTGATTTTAAAAGAATAAATTAATTTGTCAATGTGTGATATAGATTTTGCTACTCAACAAACAAGGCAAAGATTAAGGCTTGATAAAAGCCGTACTACACTCTGAAAACAGTTGGGTAACCTTTTACCCAAGATTGGGTCCGTATGCCACCTCCTAAAAAGCTGGGTAAAAAACTGCCCAAAGTTGGTCAAAAGGATTCCCATGGTGGGTGAATTTTCCCCAAGTAAAGGGTAATTTTTGTCCAACTTGGGTAGTTTCTTACCCAACAGTTTAGGAGGTGGCATACGGACCCAACGTTGGGGGTAAAAGTTTACCCAACTGTTTTTAAAGTATAATAGTGGATAATAATGGATGCATGACAGTTAGTCAATGCCCAGAAGTTCATATATATTGAGACCAACCTTCAAAAATATTTCAAACCCCAAAGTAAACCTCGTGCATAAATAAAATAAATACTCACCACTGACAAATTTACGTAGCTCCAGTTCCTTTCGGGTGGCCAGCATCAACACGTTGAATGAGCATAAGCTGCAGTTACAATTTAAATCACTGTATAGAACTCTAGTGGGCATTAGGTGTGTGCTCGTTTGACTTGGGTGTAATACACTTAATTTCCAAAGACTACGGACAATTCTTTGATTTCGATGACCGGCAATATACCTATATTGTGAGTCTAACAGGAAAATCGATCGAAGTCAACTTTATTCGTCATCATAGACATAATGAAGTCTATTGATATACGGTATCTGACTACAGACAACTTATTACATTCTACACCAACACCAGTAAAGAAAGTGTTTATGGCTGTTTTCTTTTTTTTTTTTTTATTTTTAACATCGAGTACACATAGGTCGGTAGATCTCATGTCAGCCCAAAGAGCTTGCCTTTAGTATTTTGTGTGAGCATTTGTCACCATTCGTTACCACATACTAAGTAATGTTAGTAAGGTTAAAACTGTCCATAGGAATAATTTTACAATACTTGCAAATATATGCACAGCTGTGAAGCTTATACCGTCCACTCTAAATTGAGCTCCGTGTGCAGCACAAGCCCGAAGCCAAGGGGTGGGGACAGCGGCTGGCCCCCTTTAGAAAAATTTTCGCCACCGTCATAGAAAAAATTTTAAGTACCATTGCATTAATACTTTTACACATTTTGCCCTTGAAAAATATTTCGCCCCTTAGAGGCTACCTCACCCCCTTCAGTGTATTGTTCAGCTACAAAATCATTTTCAAATAAAAATTGCTTCATCTTACTACCTGCCTTTAAAATGGTGTTTTAAAGAGTTTGTGGTTATTTTAAGTTGCCGCCTATATTCAAATTGGATTTTTACAATCGCTTTCTTCATTTAATCATTTATGTTTTAATATTTAGTGTGAGCATTTGTCACCATTCGTTTCCAAATTCTATGTAATGTTAGTAAGGTTAATACTGTCCATGGAAATGATTTCACAAGACTTGCAAATATATGCACAGCCGTGATGCTTATACCGTTCACGCTGAATTGATCCCCGTGTGCAACACAAGCCCGAAGCCTGGGGGGGGGGGGGAGGGGCAGCCTGCAGTCTGTTATGTTTTTATCGTTTAATCGTGACGATTATGCTTATTTTTATATCATTAGGTTTATGTGATGTCCGATGTGTCAATTTTATTTTTACAGGGACAAAGAAATTAAGTAAAACTCACCCAAATGGTTTTATGAATGACTAAGAAGCAACTATTGTGACTTTCCACACCAGTTGCAAGGATTTTACGTTAAACGTAACATTCGGGCACATCATGTAATTAACCTTATCTATAACCAGTAAGCCTAGGATAAACAAAACCTGTGATAGCCTAATTCTAAGTTGTAATATCAGCATTCAACATGTACAGCGAAATCGAGGGTACGGAGAAACTGTAAGTTGTTTAGAGGACGCCCTTTTTATTGTTTCATGAGATTATATCGGGAAATAATCTGAAGTAACATTGTAAGCTATGTGCGTGCACTTCCCAAGATTATTCGCTCGGTTAACTAGACGTGCCTTATGCCAACAAAACTGGAAGTTGTTGGCTCTAGATTGGACAAAACCAGAAAACACAGGAATGACTGACTCGTAGGATTCATGCAGTACCGCTGTGTCCCTGTGTGAACTGCGCAGAACGGTTTTATTAACGGTATTTCCAGACTGCTACTTTTTGAAACGCTATGCGTTTGGTCGCTCCGAATAGCTTTGGAATAGGTTTCTTGGTGTGCTCATACTGCACAGTTGTGAAATAGGCTGCCCCCCCAAAAAACATAAATATAAATTTTTAAAGGAATATGAAAGCAATACATGACATCCCCCCCCCCCAAACCAGGGAGTTGTTACTGTTCAAACATTCTTAGCAATAACCCTATACTGTACTTCTAAAATACAGTTGATGACCGCACTTTGATTGACATTCATTCAAATAATAGAGCTCCATTCTGGTTGGTAAGCAATGACTTGTACAGACAGTTGTGTTCCCAATAAACCTAACACACACTTGTGCTACAGTATTGCCTCCAGCAATTTTAACTCAGTACAGGCTACTGTGGCTCTGTCTTGTACTAGACAGTTGGTTTGGTTTAAATTGGAGGAAGGGCAGGCCCGTAGCCAGACAAGGTGCTGAAGGAGGGCGAAAAAGCTTCTAGAGGGGCGAAAAATTTTCCAGAGGGGGCGAAACATACTAAAATGCATTACGGCAATGCTAATTTTTGATCTTCTGGGGGGAATTCCCCCCCCCCCCCCTTGACTACGGGCCTGAGGAGGGGCTAGAAGTAAACTTAGTAGGGAGAATTGCTACTGTTTGGAGAGAGATTAGAGAGCCTTTAAATTAACAGCTGGAGACGAAGAGGCCAGAACCAAGTGCCTGAACTTTTCTCGTTTCATTTCTGGACGGTGTGATTGATGGATCAGAGTATAACCAGAGGTTGCTGGAGAATTTCTAGGTTCCACAAATGACCCGCACGATGGGCAGATGGGAAATACTGATGGGTCACATAATAAGACCAAAGTATGCTTGCAGTGAGCTTCACGTTCGTAGCTTTAGGGGCCATCGCAGTGGCTCTGTCTATTCCTTGAACATGACGTAGGGCCTACGAGATGTAGATCTTACGTGGGTGCTGGCGTTTTTCAAAGGAGTATCTCTTCAGGGGCTTTGGTGAAATCTGTGTTATCAGAGCAAATCCATCCAGCTTTATACAGAAGTTGTGTGTAGGGAGCGGAAATGGTGAATGACCTGGTATGGTTGGAGAGAAATCTGTGCGTGCCTTTGTTAACATGTGAGAAGGAATTTGTAACTTGAAATCGGACTGTATGTATAATCTGGACTTAGACTAGGAAGATGTCACTTAGAATCAGACTCAGAATCAGTCTAGCAAAAACCAAGTCGACGATACCACTGTCAAACAGGGACTCTGTAAAGATATACTGAACCTGCTGACAATCTTGCCATATCACCTGTCTTTGTTTCATCCTTTCTTGACATTAAGGTTAGAGGCTTAATTTAAGTCTGTAAATCAGATAAAAAATAACCTCCAAAATAATAAAATTATGTAGTAAATACTTTCACGGTCTGTTCTTTGCATGAAGCTACTACAATGGAGCTACTTCGCAGTAGCTATATATGCCAGGGCCGTAACGCTCGAGTCCAGACTCGCACTTGATTCCGGACTCGAGTCCGTTTTTCGTGGGACTCCGAATTGGCCCGGAATGGGAGGTCCTGTAATGGGAATTGGCCCGGAATGGACTGCAGCTGGACTTGAACTCGGAACCGATTTAAGTCAGTCCACCAAAATGAAGTTGCACAAGTACTACTTATTTAATGACTAAATTGATGACAGTTCAAAACATGAATGGTTACATACAGAAAAATAAATTACAGGGTGAGTCAGTAGTCTAGCGGCAAATTCGAAAAGAGCTCTAAAAATTGACTTACCCGGTACCGATTTGTAAAATATAGCGACTATGCTAAACCTATTGTTTATAATGTAACTTTTAATTTTAGGTTGGTTGTCACTTTTTAAAAGTTCCCGAACATGCAAATTTTCAAGGTCAAAGGTCAAAATGGTCAATTTTCAAAACTGTAGTATTTTTACACACTTTAATGTGACGATACTTATGAAATACTGTGAGTCAAAATGAACAATTTGTCAGTCTTAAAGTGTTCAAAATATAAAGAAAATAACAGAATTATAATCTGTTTATAGGGTGTTTTCGTAGCCTTAACAAAGAAATTTGACTAACGGACTTAGACACGTTGAACTGTCTGTTTTCAACACTTTTTAATTCAATTCTAGAACATTGGTGAAGACTGAGAAGAAAATCGTCCAGAACAGTGGTGACGCCAGGTGGGTGCAGGGGAGCCATGCCCCCCCCCCCGTCGGAGAAGGCTGTACCCCCTAGAGGAAATTTTCCGGTTTCGTCGGGGAGTTACGATGCATACGATAAAATACGTAGTCCCCGATAACGGGCAGTCGCCCCGACGATTCACTTAATTTTGGTCTAAATTTGGGCAGATCTTTCAACAAAACTCCCAAATTTTCTCCAATTTTCTTCATAAAAACCCAAATTTTTTCAAAATTTTCTATGGTAAAAGCCCAACTTTTTCAAATTTTTTCCTTTAAGAGTCCGAAATTTTGCTTCAAGGATCGTTTCGGCACGATATCTCCATCATCGAGGCTTCAGGTTGTTGGCATCCCCCATCGGGGAGCTTGCCCCCCCCGTCGGGCAAATCAAATCCTGGGGCTACCCCTGGTCCAGAAAATATCCCAGGCGTTCTGTAAACTATGGACAGGTGATGTTTAAAATACAACTTTTGAATGTTTCTTCAGTTTCCGAACATACAAAGTTTTAAGGTCAAGGGTCATTAAAGGTCGCGCTTTTTAAACTTGATCTGCATTTTACGTTTTTCCGCATAAGGACCCTCAAAAAATCATATGACTTCAAACAACATTTATTCAGATGTTTTAAAGCAACTTTATCAGGGTGAGGCCAGGTGGGGTGAGGATGCCATGGCCCCTTCGAGAAAGGTTGAGGCCCTAGTTGGGAAAATTTTCTAATCTTTTTTAGGGAAAATGAGTGTGTGCGATGAAGTTTTTAATCTCCGACGGTGACTGGTCGTCCCAACAGTTTAGTTGAGTTACTCCAATGAAAAAACCAAATTATTAAATTTACTTCAATAAAAATACCACATTATTGAAATTTCTCAACTAAAATTCCCAAATTTGTGCCACCCAATCAGCGCCGAAAAGTTTATTCACAATCCTCCCAGCAATTCGTCCCTTTTGTCCTGGTTTTGGGCTATGGCCTCCGCCCCTACCAATGTCGGGAACTTGCCTGGTGCAATCCTTAAAATTAAGTGGGATACAATGACAATATTTATAGGCCTGCCATGCAATGTAGGCTATTTTCGTAGCTGTATCAGAGAAATTTGAATTTTTGTTTAGGTTGTTAGGA
Source organism: Holothuria leucospilota (assembly GCA_029531755.1). NCBI lineage: Eukaryota > Metazoa > Echinodermata > Holothuroidea > Aspidochirotida > Holothuriidae > Holothuria > Holothuria leucospilota. Next base: position 35,469,786 of record CM055971.1, read on the forward strand.
TGTTTGGGACCATTGCATGATTAGATTAAATGTGCGAAATCACATAGCCTAACTAAATTAATTGACTTAATTTTTTATTAAATACATTACGGTGTTTCTGTAATTGCAATTACTATTTGCCAACATGAACCAGATTAGCGAAAAGGGGTAGGTTGTAGCAATATCCCATGCAAAAACAGTGAATGTATGTCTAAATGTTTTCGAACATGATGGTAAATTTTATTAAGGCAGACAGCGTCTTTGCTCGGGAAGGCATGCAACTAATACATTTTAGCGCTTTTTTTTTGTTTGTTTTTTTGTTTTTTTGTTTTTTTTTTTTTGTTTTTTTGGTTAATTTATGGGCGATGTCTTTTCTCTAAGGAGCCTCCATTGGTGCATTGTTTCCAACCCACCGTCACTCCGAAATTTAAATTTATCTTGTTAAACTATATACTTGTCCTCTCATATAGGCTAAAAACAGTGGTTTGGGAGAACTTACAGCCAATTTGGTAAATGTGAATGGGTTACCTACGTTTTCCGAGCCATTAGATTTCTTCTCTGTGTGTGTTTACGTGATTTTGGAAATAAGTGAGCATGAATGTCCTCATGGCCTAGCCTCCTCGCCGCTCCAGGAAATAGGATCTTCTTCACAGTTTATGCGATTTTGTATTTTTTTTTTCTTTGAAAACATTACATTTTTAGGCACTAAATAGTTCCCGTTTATTGATACGAGTAGAATTATATAAGAACATCTCCTTTGATATCAAACCCTTTAAAAATTTGAGTGAGAGGGCAGAAGCTCTATAGGTATTAATATAGTGCCTTTGTTAACAATGTGTAGACTTCGTTGTCCAGCCATATTTTGTACGGTTCGTTCCCTTTTAAAGTTGTTAAGTCTAGAGATGTTACTGATTAGTAAGACTCTTTAATAAGAAAATGTAAATTATAGGCTCATTGGTATGGGGAGCTGTAGCTGCCGGAGTTTGGAGAAAAATCCTATTTCTCTGGCCACATTTTGTGAAAATCCGGCCATTGGTCGGATTACCACAGTTTTTCGGGCAAACGGCGTAGACTCCTCCTCCCCCTATAGAAAGTGTCCCTTACACCCATGGTAATTGTTACATGAATTTAATTCATTTTGTTAACTGGTGAATACAACTTTAGTAATTTGTGGTTATAGAGCAATATAATTAAAAGTTGTTTCCCATATTGGAAAGCCAGTGAATGATTCTCCCACCGATCTATTTTGTTTTCAAGTCTGGACATGGAAATGGCACATATCCATAACAAGACTTGGTTTTACTTGCAAAAAAAAAATCCTTTAAATAAAATAATTCGCAGTTCTCAAAAATGATCATGCTGAGGTGCATTCAAGGAAGCTTGTAGAGGGACTGCTAATACGGGTACAAATTTATAAATGATCTCGCTTTCATTTTGGTAACGTTATAAAGACAGTGTTAGTAATCACAATTAGGGATTACGTGTTTAATTTCAGCCACATTTAGCGTCGTGAGGCGGATATTTAGAAAACAGGTTCCTTTCTAAGGACTGATATTATGCTTTTTGTCAGCACAATATACTTTTTTGTCGACAAATGATTGGAGGTAAGAAGCATTCAGCAAACTCTGGGGGTTTGGGGAGAAGATACGTTGTCACCAATTATTCTTTTAGCCTGGCAACAAGTACATAAATTGGTTAAATCACGGGTCAACCAGATTCAGATATAGCCTGAAAGCAACCATGTGTTTACCAGTTGAACAATCGGGAGAGCGGGTACTCTGTTCGAAAATACAGATCCATAACATAAGAACAGAGGAGAGGGCTGAGAGGGCTTAGTGATACGGTTTTTCATATGCAGATTAATGAAGGCAGTTTCAATTGACAGGATACCTCTTTCCTTTTTATGAAAAGCAAAGAATTTGTTAATTGTTTACCGCTTTGACCCATTTAGGGCAAGATTTTAGTGACACATTTAGAAGGTGGAGCATTGTATTTTATTATTCTTACATCTGATATGGGATTCGCAATTTTTATAATGAAAACACTCAGCTGTTCAGTACTACTTCTCCTACTTACAGAGTGCATTCCGTTCTGATTTTTCGCCTTCGAAAGCTCAACATGAAAACTGCCAGATGTGTATTTTTCAGTGCCATATAGTGTAAGGGCTTTAATAAAAGTGGTCAGAAAGCTCGACTATATGAGGAAATCTTAATTTGTTTACAACAAATGATAACTTGAAAACACTGAAGCGAAACACCGTAGCCACATTTTTTCGTTAACCGTACGTGGTTTCTAAATTTGACTAATCTGCATATAGCTGACAGGGTTTTTCGTTTAGTCTTTCGCTACGGTTACCCTGTGTGGCAGAAGTTAAAAGAGCCGCTATGCAGTCAAAAATTCGACAGATCAATTTTATCCAAGAAGAGCATTATATTGCAATGTAGAACTTATAACGATCTTACCTTGTCTTTATTGAGAGACGCTTTATCTCCACGTGGCAAAACGAGCATAAGATGCATTAAAATATACCGTGTAAATTTGAAATGGGGCAAACTAAAAACTTTAATGAAAATATTCAATGAAACCATAGTAAATATTGATAATTAAGGGTTTTATATATTGACTGGAGTTCAGGGATGTTTATTGTAAATTTAGTCAAAATATTTACCACACTAGACTCAAGGTAAAACCTCCCCTGAAGGTGAAGTACCCATTATAGTAACAAGATTGTTGAAGTTTGGGTGAAAATGGACTCGTGACCTTTGACCCTCCTAATTACCATGTTCAGGTAAATTTAAAAAGTGACAACCAACAGAAAATGAAAGCTGACATCCTAAGGAACATTTTAAGGATAGGTGTCAACTTTTGCAAAGTTGAACCGGAGCGGGGGGGGGGGTGGAAAATTTTCAGACTTCGGCGCTAGTCTACAGGGCATGAAGTTGAGTCCTATTGTCACGGGTATCGTCTCAGCTAGGGTCACCGGACAAGACGAAAAGACAAAACTGCATCGAGGTGTAAGCTTTGGAATTTTATTCCAACATAAAAACCCTGTAACGAAGTTAGACTATATACAGAAAATAAATTTTATATTACACAGTAATAATGAAAACATGGAAAATAGAAAGAAAATAACACCTTTCCTTCCACTGCATTGATTATTAACACAACAAAAACATATAGAATAGCATCAACAAATAACATTTTAGTTTTCTTTCAATTCAATTCTGAACATAGCATACAACTTAAATTTTGTAGTAGTTCTACTTTCTCATAAAAACCATATATTTCCTTCCTTTTTTAAGTAGTAACACTTTCCAACAAAAAAACACAAATTTTGCACCCTTTTTGCCAAGCACAAAACAACCGTCTTTATAAATAATTATTAGACACAACGTACGGTTTTCAACCCGTCCAATTGCTGTAGGCACTCTTTCGCCTACTATTCTGGGCGGAGCCCTACAAAAACATTTCCCAAACCTTAACTAAATGAGCAAAGCTCTACAACGTCTTGGGGAATAAAGCTACTCAGCTATTGCTACAGCCTGACTAAAAGATCTTGGCTATAACGGTCAGGGAGGTGCTGTCCAGACAACAACTCTCCTGCACAAAACTGAACAGCGACTCGTCGACTAGGCGCCCTTCCTCGGTCCTTAGTCAGGGAGTTGCTACTTAGAAGGAGATAAAACGGCAGCTCTCTCCTTTGTACCCACCTAGTTGCCGCCAAGGTCACCTACTTTGTATAGCACTTGAAGATAGGCTTATAAAGCTATTGTTTATAGCATTTAACAAAAGGTTCATGTCGTCTGCTACGTTGAAAAGAAATGTCAACAAATTTTGTCTATATGCTATAGCATTGCCAGTCGTTTTTTTTTTTTTTTTTTTTTGTAAAAATTAATTTGCAGCTTCCAAAGCGATGCAACGCTTATCACAATAGGCTAGTTAAATTTTATGTAACATGTTGATCATGCACTTACCATTCGGAAAATGCGAAAGTTTGCGGAAAGTAATGTAATCTTAAAACAAATTGTCTCACACCTCTCTTTAGTCATTTACGCATTGTGCCAGTGTAAGACCTTCTTCTTATAAGCTAGTCTATCTAGACTCCTTAGGGAGTTAGCAGTCGTCTTGATTTATTAGACAGTGTTTCTTACTTGACTGTCAGTATAAACCTTTGGATCAAAGCATTGTTCCTCCTAATCCTATTCATACGGTATAAGTACTAGGTGTATAAAAGGTTTACTCCGGTTTCATGTATCAATTGAAAAGGATCAGACAAAAGAAGTGTGTACCCTAAGCTCTAATAATCACTCATGAATTGAAACTATGCAAAGATGAGGTGGATCTAATCAGATTACCATAAATTAAAGTTTTCGATGTATCTCCTTCTAAATAGCAACTCCCTGGTCTTAATCGAGTGCCACGACCTTACCCCTTGCCTACCCACACTAAGCGTTCCTTAAACAATGCAGAGGTATGTGAATGATGGCTATACGAACCTTTTAGAAATGTTCATTACGTAACCGCAGATGTGCTGTACCCTGGGTTCAAAATAACGAGAGATTATGACCGAGCTCAAGCTTACGATGATGACATTTGCAAAATCTGGAATACTTTTGACGCCTATAAATACCCGTTTTAATCTTAAATGGATTGTAGTGGCAAAATAGTACAACAATCATTTTTTTCGAGATGCTTGATATTGTCAAATGGCCTGACTCGGAGTTGGTTCGGAATTGGTGGACCTGTAATTGGAATTGGCTCCAAAACGAAGGATAATGGACTCGGAACTGACCCAGAAGGGTAGCCAATGGAATCAAAATTAACCCGAATCGGGTAAGGTGGACTCAAATACAGCTCTGATATGCTACTACAAAAGAACAACCTAACATACAAATCAAATGAATATGAAAAAACATTCACCCGAGGAATCACATGAGCCATTACAAAACTATATTTTCTCTCTGCAAGAGGAACACATTTAACTTGGAAGCACAAAAAGCGAAAGAAAGTAGCGTCTTTGGAACATTTCCAAGACAGTACGAGCTATTAAAGTAATTGCCATATTCTCGATTCGCGCCCCTAGAAAATTTAAGTTACCGTTGCTTTAACACACTTTTACACATCTGGTCACCTGAAAAAAAAAATCGCCCCAAGCCATTTTGCCCACTTTCAACACGGTACCTAGTCTGGCTACTGGCCTGCATACCCTGAACTTACAAATTTCCATGTATTTCCAAATCTGTTTTGAGTACATCGTGGAGTTCGTGGCAGCTTATAGGCATACTAATCACGTGATCATTAGATCTTTATACGTCTCACTTCGGGTATCTTCAAGTTCCATCCCATCCTTTTACGGATGCTCACAATGTGTTCAGTTTAAATTACAAGTTCGAACCTTTGACTTTAATCTACATTTACAAATCGAAAAAGGTATGAGTTGCTAGTACTTACAGGGGTCTGTAGTTTACTGCATGTTCAAGTCTTTGCGCCTACCTTCATAGACGAACACATCCTCCACTAGATCCACATATATCTTTGGACGGTGCTGTCAAACCCTTATTCTTTGGATACCATGTACATCCTACCCTATTTCAGCTACGTGTTATTGGTATTTTCCACACTTAGCATGATATTTTCATCCACACCAGAGGTAAGTTTTAAAAATAATTTCAGCAGTACTAATTCACTCTGTTTGTAATATTTTCGTTGTCATATTTTCCGCTGAAAAATTGTAGATTTCTTTAGAAGTAAATTTGGTTTTCTCCTTTTTGACGAAAAAACATTTAAATTGACCAATGCTTTGTGGTTAGGTTAGGTTAGGTTAGGTTAGATGAGGTTTAACGTCCCAGTTTCCAACCAATTGGTTCAAGTCGAGACGACCACGGCCTTTTTTCCAGTTGTGGCTCACTGGCTTGTTTTCCCTACTCCATTGTTTATGCTGAGCACCAAGCACAAAGGCAGTAGGTTCCATTTTTAAAGTCTTTGGTATGACCCGGCCAGGATTTGAACCCTAGACCTTCCGGCTGCAAGTCGGATGCTCTAACCACTTGACCACTGCAGTCGGTCCCAATGCTTTTGTGTAATCGTATAATTGTCGATATTTTCCTTATTCAAATAAACGTAATGAACTAATCAATAATATAAAAAATATCGACATTTCATTAACGTGTACTATGTGCGTCATTTACGAAGAGGTAAACTGAAGCCATGTTTCCAAAGTGTACACTGACATCGTGCCAAGTTTTATTTTTGTATCTCGTGAAAATACTGATACCCGTCCCCCGAATATTTTTTACTGAAACTGATTTTAGACATACATTGATAGACAAGTTTCATATTGTATGATGCGCCTGGTAATGGAGGTGGCTATAGGAGATAGATTTGTAGTAAATAAAGAGAGGGCTTGATTAGATCAATGAAATATCTTTCGAAATGCTGTTGGGATAGAGAAATTTTCCGTATTTACATTGATACACGTATTTTAGAACGACTGTAGACTCTGGACTTGCAAAATACTATGTTTGAAAATATGGACTTTATACTGTTCCAATTAGGAAGGCATTGTATGGATCTGTGGGCCTATTGGGTACATGCAGCCTGTTATTCCGTCAAATATTGAGAACCAGCTTGGACGTCTATAGGAACTGAAAATTTGGTTCAGCAACGTCTAAACAGTTGTGCTGAGCAGTTAAATTATACATGGTTGACCTGAAGGTTTAATGGTTTTACCGTATCCCACACATTACAAAAACTGGCACCTTCTAGCCCTTTTTTAGTTGTACTTAGATATTCTATTTTTAGATACCGTGGTTTAAAAACGTCACATAAAAATTGATAGAATTCTGGCCATTTAAATTTTTGTGGAAATGGGGTGGTAGAAATTATTAGGGGCTAAAGCCACTAGCCACCCCACTCCCGTACTGCCCCTGGTAAGTGGGCTCTCGGTAAGCTCTGCTGGTTATTTGATCTGATCGTAAGTTACTTTCAACAGTCCAACTTTACAGCAAGTTTTCAAGACATTAATAGACATTCGTTTGTTCGCTTTTATTTTTAGTTGAAAGCAGATGGAATTAGCAGTGCATCAATGAATGAAAGAAACTTACGTAAGAACTTTTATTTCTATTTGAAGTTTCCGTTCAATTTTTATATTTTGGTACTGAACGTAATATTAAGTCATACTTATTTCTTTAGTTTCAGTAGTTCATCATTTGTCATGGTTAAATACAAATTAACATTACTACACTTTCAATTACTTTTACACATTTTGGCTCGGGTCGCAATCATTCTACATCTGTCATCAAAGAGAAAAAAGGAACGTATTTGATGAAAGTAGATTTGATAAATAGTGTATCTTTCTGGAAGGGTAATCTCACTTTTAACTGCAGTCTGCTAAGATGTCTTTCAGATTGTCTTTTACAATAACGATGTTAAACTGATGCCATGATGGTACGACTGGTACAAAAGTAAAATCTTCTAGAAAAATGGTTATCAGTCTAAAATTCTGCCTATCTACTGGCTATCTACGTCAATTTTTAGTAATCTGCTGTAAAGGTTTCGTTTTCAAAATGCTTTTAGTCTTGGAATGGGGCTCAAAACCGTTGCAACATACATTAAAGGGCATTACAGAAAGTAAAGTGAAACCATTCCTTTAAAAGTAGCTTTTGTAAGAGACAATCTTGTTCCATACGATTTTTAAATTGTATTACCATATTCTTGAATCAATATACAATCGTGTTAACAAAACTTCCCCCTTTTGGGACAACTAGGCTTTTCCCCAATTGGGAGAAAAGTTAACCATGGGTCCCGCCATTTTTTTTTTCCTTTTTTACCCACGGTTCAAAATTTCAGGCCTTCTTTGTGTGCATTTTCAGTGTCGAATGGTTTTTGGAACCCTTTGCAAAGTCTATCGGTCTAACGTAATGGAATTAAATGCATATATACGGTAGGTGTATTTTCATAGCAACCGAAAAGCTACGACTTAATTGGTGGGTCACCACGCCGTTATTTGAGAAAAAAGCAAGTTCTTGAGAGATGGTCTTCGTCCCTGCTAAGCCTTCTCTATATAAGTCTAGCAAGCATATACATTGTGTTGCATGACTTTCCCATTCGGTAGAAGTTTGCTTTCCTCCCAAACTGAAGAATCTCTAGGGCTGATTTATGAGCTGTCGTAAAAATTGTTTTTGGGAAATCCCTTCAGGTCCATCTTACTTCTTCTACCAACAACGTGTAAATCCACGAGACTGTAATGAGCTTCAAAACCAGTGTATAAACAGTGCCTTAAATTCTACTGGTGTATTCCTCATACAACCAGCAGGTTGTTTAGAACCTTTCCAAGTATACTGTGACAATGATTTTGATCTTGGAGGTTGGACGGTATGTAGTATTTATTCTTATGGGTAGGCTATAGTTAAAAGTGAAATGCAATTTTAAATAAAGTTGGTCGATTGTCATGCTAAGAACTAAGTTGCCAGTTTTGTTTTAAAAACAAAAAATGCATGTAAAATGTTGACACATAAATAAGTCGATACTGACACCTGTTTGCCTTACCAAGTCAACGATATTTACAAATTTTCTGAACAGTTACCTCAACTTACGGGGAATTTTAAAGTTTGTTGACTAATTTGTGATGGATTATTTTTAGTTATTTTTGCAATCAGTTAGAAATTTGGGAAATAAGAATGATTAAATCGTTAGTTCAGTAATAAACCATTTCCACTGGCAGTGTACTAAATGACATGCACCACGGCAGATCGAGTGTTATGTCCATATGTATGAAACTGAGCCACAGTCAATTTCTTGTTATACTTTAATTCATTGAAGTCACACCATCTTAACTCAAACATTGAAATAGTTATTAAACCTTATACACTCATTAGTTTGGTATTACACGAAAGCTTTGCAATTGCCCTTTTCATTGGGACTAAAATCGCAATACAACTTTTAGAAGGCGCAGTGCCATATACTACCATGATGCGGCCTCACAAAGGTATGCCATTTTCATGACTGTATTTGATTGGCTATTACCACAAAAAGAACTTAAGGGAAAATTTAGATTATTTTTATCTTCTTTAGGTTATTCAGCGAAGAGAGGAATTTTCTTTAGGTTTTACCCGAAACTGGACGGACTACAAAACGGGATTTGGGTTTTTCTCTACCGAATTTTGGATCGGTAACGATAACTTGGCGTATTTGACAAACCAAGCAGTTTGTGAGCTCCGTATTGACATGATGTTATCTAGTGGTTCATCTTTCTACATCAAGTATGAATCGTTCCGTATTAGCGATGAGTGGAGTCAGTATACACTAGTCTCTGTAGGAAGATACGAGGGCAACGCAAGTAAGAACTATGATTAGTAACACTTTGGACATTCTAGAGCGATTACAAATAGTTAGGTTTTCCTTTTGGAGGACGAAAATGTTAATGTAATCTTTCCGAGTGGGTATATTTGCTGATGTATATGGTAACTCGTGGAGATTTCTTTCCATATATGAGAGGTTGGGTTGGAGGCTGGAGCTAACCCATGAGTTAATAAGGGAAACTCTACGCACCCCATGATGTCGTGGGGTCCAGGTGCCCTGCTTAAGACCCCTGGACAAATCCAGGAGCAGCTCCCCAGTGGAGGCCAAGCGCTGGGGTATTTACATAAATATAATAAATAAAGCATGTGAACATTCCAAACGGCAAACGGTGCACTTAACAACTGTAAAAATGAAACATTTTGTTACATTGGTCTTACTCAGTCCATCCATTTTACAGTGCAATGGGGTGTAGGTGAGAAGGATGTATACTGGCAGGAGTTGCATTCAGCTAAGAACAATAACACCACTTCAGATGTTCAGTAGGAATTAATGAAACACAACTAACTACGGTAGGTGAGCGCGAAAGGGGGCCAAGAAGTAGCCGCAGTTTTAAGACATTGACAGATATTAGCATATAGAACAATAAAATCGCATTTCCTAGTATCTCGGAACGGCCAGCTAAAAGTTGCTCTGTTATTCCAGATAATCTTATTCCCTACAGCTAAAGCATATTCCACCTGTCCCTCCAATATGACCTACGGAAGCTGCAGATGTCAATCCACCTGTAACGATCCACAAGGTAACTTCTGTTCCTACGATGAGTGCCCTGAGGATGAAACTTGCATATGCGCAGATGGCTTTCTTAGGTTCGGTGATGAATGCGTTTTAGCTACAGAGTGTGGATGCTATGTAGCAGACATCGGCACAGTCATTGCGGTAAGTGATGTATAGAGAATGTCTATGTATTTTGCAGATCATAAGAACTAAACTTATGGTACGCCTTACAAAACGATACACTGACAAATCCTTGATTCATTCGTCACTCAAACTGATTATAATCCCAATCTGTATCGAATGTTGCGTTTAGAGCTGTTTTGAATCATTTTAAATTTTTCATTGATTTACGCCATGCTTCTGTATATTGTTACGTTTGATGTGGTATCTGAGATTGTATTAAGAGGACGATGGAATCTTAAATTCTAAAATTTAACATGTAACTCTGTCCATGCTCAGATGTTATCAAACTAAAATTTGAATTATAAATCGTAAACACCGTAGAGACAAGTACTTTTTGCAGATCGTATGGTATTTATTGCCTTCACTGCTTCAATTAAATTGTCTGTTGTGGCTTTCTATATTTTATTGCTCAATAATGATATTATGCGCATCTTTTAACTCACTAATTCATTATTCGTAAATACTACATTTCAACTTAGAAAGCCCGTTTACTTAGAAATGCTGTAAATATGTCATATGCATTTACAAGTCCAAACACTATTCTAATCGTCCTTTTCGAAAAGGCTTCTTTCACTTTGAACTGATTAAACTTTTCGATTCTCAATATTTGAAACTAAAATATGATATTAGAAAAAGTTATGTCAAGTTTAAATTTAGATGCATTTGTGTGACTTATTGATGTTTCCTTTTCATATCAGAATAATACTTCATACGTTAACGATGACTGTTCGAAAAAGTGCACTTGTCTTGAAAATCAGCTGAGTTGCAACTTAGATTATGATTGCAGCAGTGATGCTACTTGCAGTGTGGTAGATGATATACATCAGTGCTACTGTAACGACGGGTACGCAGGTGACGGTGAAACGTGCAAATTAATATACACAGATTGCTATGATGCATTACAAGACGGTCAAATCAATGATGACATATATACAGTTCGTCCTAGTGGTTGGCCTGGTGCTCCTTTTAATGTGTATTGTGATATGACAACTTCCGGTGGAGGATGGACCGTAAGTTAAACTTATATCCCAGTCAGGAATATCATTTACATTTAGTGGCGTAATGATTATTAATTAGACGATTAATGTTTCCTACCAAGTATCAATTGAAAACGTTATAGTCTACACTTTAAGGTGGTTTTGCTAAGCGCAGTGTAAAATATTCAAACTGTTAAGTATCAATTCACCACATTGTAACTGTTTACCAGTGTACTATTATTTGAAACACTGTCAAAAATTTCAATGGTACTTTCAATGTTTGTTCCTTTTACAATATTTTACAATATCTGAATCCATTGAACAATTGTTCCAACTCTAAACTTCCTAAGCCCTTTTGTAGGGGAAATGTTTCAAAGTGTATTAAATTATAATCTTTATTTCCGACTTCAGTTGTTTCAGAGGCGTATTGACGGCGTAACCGACTTTTATCGCAACTGGACAAGCTACAAACATGGATTTGGATCTCTTAATCACGATAAAGACTTCTGGCTTGGTAATGAGCAGTTGTATTACCTGACAAATCAAAGGGACTATAAACTTAGGATAGAGATAACTAGCCCGGAGGTATCACACGAAGAACGTTCATTGTTTAGAATTGGTGCCGAAAATACAAGATACCAAGTACTTGACATTGGTGAATTAATCAGTGGAAGCCAAGGTTTGTTCTCCTTTTCAAAGAGCTATTGTTTAAGAACACATAATAAATTAAAAAAAAATGACCTTAGTTCTCTCAATGTTCTGCTTAAGTCCCACTGGGCTTTGCGATGGTTTGCGAACCATTGGCGAAGAAAAAAGTGGACAATCTCAATGCTTCGCAATGACATTTGCAGAATGATCGCCGAACTTCTGCGATAATCGCAATGCATCACAAGCCTTCTCACTGGATCACGACAGCATCGCAAAAGCGTGAAAATTTTCAATGCTTGCATTGAAATTTGTGGAGATTCATTCACGACGTTTTGTCGCCAAAAGTGCACGCAAAAGCATCTGCGAGACTGCGAAGCTTCGCAGAACAGCAGAACGTCGACAAATATTTGCCGGTATCTCGGCTGACCGTTTGCTACAATTTTCATCTCATAACCCTTCGCCATTATATCGGCGACATAACTGCGAAGTATTGCCGTACCATCTACTACACTTCGCGGAGGCTCGGCGACATGTTGGAAATATTTTTGTCGCTGACGTAAAGGGACTGTTTGGCACGCCGTCGTCGATTGGTTGATTTTGCATTGTGAAGCGTCGCGTGATCTGTCACATTGGAGCTCGCACGTTGAGCAATTCGTTGACAGTTTGAATCTGCGATCAGTTAGGAGATATCCAGCAAGCAAGCATGCCACCACGCCAGCAGAAGGGCAAGAGAAGCTGGTCTTCTAGGTATTCTCTATACAAAGCTAGTGGTTGTTCTTCCATTCTGAGGATGGCCAGGGAGATATGGATGTTGCAACAGCACACAACTTGAGTTTATATACCCCCCCTCCCCCACATGTCGCCAACCCATCGGGGAATATTCGGCTATGTTAGGCAATGCCTCTGCAATGGTAGCGGATGATTGCCAAATAGTTGAGAACATTTTGCGAGCCTTTGTCAAACATCGCCAATACAACGCTGAATATTTTCCGATGCATTGGCAACAGTTGCCGACCATCACCGACCATTGCCGACCAATCTTGGTCATGGTCAGCAGATCCATCACAGATTATCGGCGAACATCACAGAACTGTTGGCTGATACTAAGCGGACCTTTGCAGAATCATCTCTGTTGCAAACTTTAATGGGACTGCTCCACTTTTTTTACAATTTTGTCGCTATCCATCACAAGGCATCGCAACACTTTTCCACATCTCCCCATCGCAGACCATCGCAGATTCCTAAATTCCAAGTGGGACTCAGGCTTTCCTATTGCAGAATGAACTTGAGAGGCAGGCATTTAACTATTTTCGTGGTGCTTTTGTTAACGTTAAAATAAATTGTCTGGCAAAGCCTACACACAAAGATTTAAGTAGCCTAATAATTTTGTTGATTCTTTTCTCTTCCCTGAGTGCTTGTTGCGGACACTTTCACCTTTTCCTCCATTCAAATTACCCAGTATATTTATTAGCTGAACTCCCCATATTCCCCTTGCCACTTCGTTTCATTTAATTAGATCATGGCAAACAAAAATTAACATTATCTCAACACCCTCTACACTGAAGAAGCCCCTGCCTTGATCGATGTACTACCTCACACACACACACACACACTGGTCCACCTATAGCAATGTTCTGAAATTACGAGAATCTAAATTTCATTTGCATATACGATTTTCTTGACGAGTTTACGTCCGTTTCCAGGTGTATTGTAGTAAAACTTATCACAAAGCATCTTTCCATGTTACCTTGCAAATCTTTCGGATGTGTGGGCATTATGTGTAAAAAACGTTTCATTTTTGCCTTTACAATTTATGAAGGAACCCTTCATGGCGCGAAGACAGTCAAAATATGGGTCGTTTATAGTTTACAGCGGCGGTAAAAGATCGAATGTAGTATAGCATGGAAGGATCGGATTTCTTTTAACCTAAAACTCAAGTGCCTTCCAACCTTTCAAAAACTGAAATAGTTCCATTTGTGTGGGATAAGATCAATTATATGACAAACATAATGATAGGAATAACGATTTGACCTTTTTTCTGTAATATTTCCTGCCGACTTCGCCGCCCACCAGACGGCCCTCCGCGCCCAGAAATTAAAGCTGTGCTGGGCTAAATTCGGTCATATTTTGGCACACTTTGGAGACTTTTTACTTACAGGAAGACGCTAATATATGTTTCCTTCGTCCCCTCCCCCAAATAAACTTTTCACTGTTCTTCAGATCGCGTTTTGGCCTGGAATGGTGAATAAACCGCTATCACATCTTTATTATGCCGTCAATGTGCAACCACTTTCAAGTGTGCTATGTGGGGTAATTTTTAATCAACCTTTGAACTCCTGTATAGAATATGTATTAAACGTTATACTTATCTGAGTTACCGTAATCCCCAAAACACCAACTCTGTAGTTTCATGACACACTCCACTTATTTACCTTTTGCGGAGATGATGAAAACTAATCAAGTTTTCATTAGAAACGTAACGAGACAAAAATACTCTTTTCAGTGTAATGAAAAGATTTGATTTTTCATTGCGTGAACTAAATAATTAAGCCCTACTGTTAAAATTTAAGAGGCATTTAATACGAAATGTAGACTGAAGTAACGTATTTCTCATTTTACAGTAAATGGTATGCCACACACTACATTACACCCATTCAGTACTTTTGATATGGACAACGACCGATGTGAGGACATTAACTGTGCTGAAGGTCACAGAGGAGGCTGGTGGTACTCGGACCTTTTAAACTGGTGCCGTTATTGTCATGGTGAATATTGTGCTAATTTTCAGTACAGTGACCAATGTCACACTCGCTGCACTTTAGGAAATCTCAACGGTGACTGGAATGGAGCCAACGGAGATGCCATTTTCTGGGATAAATACGGTCATTACCCCATCTGTGGGGTAAAATTGGCTGAAATGAAAATACGCCCTGCACTCTAAATACAATGATATTTGAAGAATTTCATATGCAGAAGGTAATTCCCATAACAATTTTTCCATCTGCGCCATAACTGTCAAATATCATGTCTGTTGGATTCATAGCACAGTCAATAAAGCAGGTAAATGGAAAATTACCAGTTTTCTCCATTAAAACTTTCCCACAGACGGGACGTATGAAGATGGCAAGAAAAACTTTTAGAAATAATTTAAAGTTTCACATCCTTTATATTTGAACGAACTAAGAGATATTTTCCCAGAGATAATTTGATGGACCATGCTCTTATTAAATTATATTTGGGAACTAAGCTATCAGATTTCTCTGACATTGAAAACATCATGGTGACGTTAGATGTCTTTTGAATGAAAGAAATAGAACTTAAAATTTGATGACTTTAATTGAAAACACGCTTTTCGACATTCGTAAGGAAATAAACCTTCGTATGCAATCAATTGTATCTGTTGTATTCTGTAGAGAGGATTGATAATGGTTTGTTTAAGATGGAGGATTGGATCCTAATAAAAGCAATCACTTGACTGACTTTTATAGGACAATCTGTCCAAGCTAAATTTGTTTGAATAGTTGACGTATACTAGTTATTAAAAATGTATCTTTATGATTGTTGTCTGGAAGCAGTAATTAAAAATTATTACCCTTTCTAAGTGCAGTACATCGAAGAACCCCTGCCATTTTCTCGAACGAACGAAGATGATGAAACTTGTAGCAATGAGCAACTGTTACATTAATGTGAAGTGTGCTAAACTTACAGCACCATTTAGATTTATTAACATCATTTCACAACACAACAGTAAATGAAGCATCCCTACATTGTCTATAAAAGTATGTTGGACGCCGACTATTTTAAAGGCCCGGTACGACTTTGTATAAAGAAATACTTAAACCGCCGAAAATCTTCATAGCACGAGAGCCAGATACATGAAGTTGGTAACAGTTTAAGAGGCTCTAACATACCTAGAAGAACAGTCTTAGCTTCTTTCGGGAGTAATCTTTGTCCGAAATGCAGATGTTGAATTCAGCTTGCCAACTCAAATTCGAGTTCTCTCCTCGTAATGAGCTTATCAGTCAGGAGTATGAACCAATGAAAGTCTGTTTGTTTATGATTATTCATGAATAAACAACTATAGGTGCCTTGCCTTACATGCTCAACTGTAGTGAAATGTACGCACGTAAACAGTGCAGAGCATTTGCTTGTATATTCGAACGGGTGGACTACACAAACAGCCTAGGACTATACTCAGGTTAGCGTGGGCTTAGAATTGAATTGTAGTTAGAAATAATTACCCACGCCAACAAAATTGCAAAACGACTAACATGAAAAAGGAGGAAACCTCACCTGAAATGCTATGCAAGATCACAGGCGTTCGAAACATAACGTACATATACTACACACACTGTATACACTATAATGAGAGAAGTAGGCCCGGCCAGTCGCAATTCACTGCCAGTGCTTCCACACTCCAAATTTATTTTTCCTGAAATGGCCGATTTCAGGTAATTTTAGATTCCATTCAGGAAAAATGAATTTAGAGTGTGGAAGCACTGGGTGGCAGTGCAGCCACGGCACTGGGCTTACTTCTCAGATCGAAACGTCTTACCTTGTCTAATTATATATGTTTATAGTGTGTAGTATATGTACGTAACGTTTCGAACGCCTGTGCCTAGCATTCGCCGTTGATTAGTGCACAATGAAAATACGGTAAGAGAGTGCGTATGCAGTAGATGTACGCTGGCTGCAATGTGCTGCATGCACAGTCGACTAGTCGTCTTCGTGACGTGATCTCGAAGCAGCTGAGTAATGAATATTCATAATGATTTAGAACTTCCCACCGTGATGAGCCTTGTGCATATTGAAACAGCCGTTACATTTACAACCACGATTTGTTTAAAACAACCTTTCACTTTCGTAAATGTCTTTTTTCTCCAACAAATCATTTCTCTGGTTATGTTTGGGCTTAAGAAACCTTAACCACCACTCATTTCTCTTATCCAAATTCGTATACAAAGTCGTCCTGGGAATTTAACTATGGAAAGAACATGGTAAGTACGTAATAAATCTTTTCGCCATTTCGACTGCTCATGCGCACATCTTGAAAAACTGGGGATAAACAAACACACTGCCGTACCTACAATACGTAACAATAAACTGCGTTTTTTCTTTTAGAAAATATTCAAATAACCCCTTTTTAGATAAGCCCGGGGTGTAGACAGTGTTCTTACATCTGGTTTTAAGTCCTGAGCAACGTAACTTACGTTGCTGTAATATAGAACCTAATAGTGGGTCCTGAGGGACACAGGGGGAAATCGCCCCTAAACTTTCAGAGCAAGGTGAAACTTGTGTCGTGTGAATACATCGGTTTTGGTCCGGATACCTTTCAAAGCGGGAGTTGCCAACGAATGCACATCGTCACTGACAGAGATTTCTTGCGATTCCACGAAAGTAAGAGAGGATGTTGAAACAAACCAAGTTGCTAAATTGAAGGGACACCCCTCTTGACGGCACGGGGTCCAAGGGCCCGCCTTTAAGTCCCTGATCGACCCCAGGAGCAACTCCCCGATGTGGGCTAAGAGTCGAAATGTCCCAAAGTCCTGGGTGTTTACAGAATAATGGATATTCGAATAAAGCAGTTTTCAATTCCAGCACTGCTTTGAATGCGCAATAAACATACTATAAAAATTAAGCATTTTTGCCAGCTAAAATCAGCCCATTGATTTGATGATGAAGAGGATTGTGGAATGAATAGAATGCACGTTGGTAAGGGTTTAATTGGGCTATGAAGAATAATACCACGCTGTCCTAAAAGGAAGTCAATGACACAACCACAATGTGAGAGCTAAGCGCGCCGAAAATAGAATGTCTTTAAGATATGTTTGTTTTTACATTCCAAAGGTTATCCATTACAAAGAAATAACTCGAACGTACCTTTGGTCGAATTAGTGAATACCTACTGGAGGAGCTGCTTGTGTTGGTTATTCCTATTGTCAAAAAGAGTAGGGATACATCGGCTCTATGATTGGTTAGTTGCAATAGTCGTCAAGTCATAGCAATCGTTCAGGAAGTGCGATAATGGTTCTTCTTTTTCATATACAAAGCTGAAATTTGCTCCTTATGTTATACGAATTCGAGGGAATGCAAAGTTTCCTTCGGAATTGCTTAAACCAAGCATATTGTATTAACTACTTGTCGATGTGATTCTCTGTAAATTCACGATTATTTTCAAGTAAAGAACTTTGGTTTTTACATGACAACATTTGTGATGTTTACTCATAACATATTCCACCTTCACCAAGTTGAGCAGCTAAACTTTTAAATAGACTAGGTATCATTTACGCATATGCTTACCCATGGAAGTCTGAGATGCCGGATAGGAGCTGCATTCTCTCACATTTCTGACAAAGCCTCTTTCCCCGTCAGATTTTCCGGAAAATCGTGAAGTTTCGTGGGTAATACAGGTTTTCTCCGACAAAAGGCTTACCCCCAGATAAAATAAACCCGTGTATCCAAAATTGCTCTTTGCCAGAAGTCTCCTTTCAGAAAACATAGTAATATTTGAGTTTACAGGGCTTTATGTACACCTCTTATCAAACCATTCGACTTTCACGAAGTCAAAAAGAAGCGCCGTTCCTACATTGGATCAAAGTTGTTGAACTGAAGTAATATCCTCGATTCTCACTACCATTATAGAGTAGACTTATTTCACGATAGCTCTAAATTAAAAATTAGTCAAAACATTGCCAGTCAGTCAATCATTTTAGTCAAAATTGATGTCATGTATGCATAATTTACATTGTTTTGACTAAATCATTCTTATAGTGTATTACAGACATACATGCCCTTAAAATGTTCGGCTAAATCTAATTAGCATGGCAGCCTTGGATTAATTTGTCTCAAATTTTATCTGCCTTCTAACCTTACAAAAATTGAAAAATTCTCAGGCTTTTATCATGATGTTAGTTTTGATAGTTCAGTTGATACCCTATAGCTTGTAGCAAACACAGCCTTGTTACTGACAATCTTACTGGAAAAGGGGTCAAATGGAAGGTGGCTAGTTGAACTCCAGACACCATGCAATATCCCATGCAGTCTGCGATTCAACCATTGTGATAGGGCTGTAGAAGAATGGAAAATCATTCTTTCATTTTTAACATGATTGTTAAGAGATAATTATACTAGGCACTTCTACAGAATATTGTGTGGGGTAAGTAATACGGGGACACCTAGTAGCAATCTCAAAAACCAACCCCTTAAGGGTGACGCCTGTGGAAAACTTTCCTGAGAAAATGAAAGAAACTGTATGGAAAAAGTGTCACGAAAACCATAAAACACAGTTTATGATTTTGTCATTAGTTAAAGTTAGCCATTTCGTTGAAGTTAGCCATACCCTGTTCCAGGATGGTAGGTGAATTCCAATCAAGTAAAAGGACTGGAGTGTAATTCGCTTTTTGTATTCATGCAAGGATGTCTTGTTAATGAATGAACAAATATATTCATTATGAAATTATGTGTGTCCTATTTCGTCGTTCATCTATTACCGGCACTTAATGGAAGTGTTGAAAATGGCGTCGGCTAGACCTTTGAAGACATTGCACCTGGGATAATTTTTCCTGGCAAGGAAACTTTATCCAGTTGCATATTATTACGAACGTTAAATAGGAAACATCAAAGGGCAATCGCTATGTAATCCCCAACACAGTAGTACCTGAAATAGAGCTTAAAAGCATGGTCTGGTGACCAAATTTGATGCTTTCAAAAAAAGCAGAAAGGTTTTCTGTGTTAGGCAGTGAAAACCCCATCTCAATAGCATCTTGCATTCGGAAGATACAAATTTTTGAAGAAATACTACATTTTCAGTTTCCCTAGTGCATGATGGGAAATCTGTGATGTCATCTGGGCAAATGGATTTGATGTACCTTTTGTATTTCTTTATAATGTTGATATCACTATATTGAATATTCCATAACTTTATTTGCTGTACCATAAGTATGGAACAGTTTTTCACTATATCTACACGGAAAAATATCTAAACATTCCAACGGTATCAAATTTCAAGGACAAACAAGGTAGCCAATTATAAAGAATAACAAAAGGAATCTGAGGCAATCTGCCCACTTTGGATCACGTTTTGTGACCTTGAGGAAACTTGGAGGTATTTCTTATTAAAAGTAACCAATCTTTAGAAAGAGATATCTTGAGTTAGGAATGGAGTTTTGATATGGGGTTTGGATGACATGTAATGAAAAATTTTTATCTTTCATATGAGACCCCTACAAAATGCCACCAGACAATGCCTTTAACTTCGACGCCATAAGAGTAATGACTAATGATAGAATCCTAAATACATCCAACGGAAACTTATCCTCAAACTTCAGGTTTTTCCATAACGTTCAAACAACCGAAGCCAAAGGGCGGATATCAAAACAGAAGTCCTCCCCCAAAGCTAGGAGTCTCTTCCTTGAAGGGGCACCACACCTAATGTGCCTCTTAATTTGAGTAAGCTTATACCTAAATGCAGGGGTTGAAGGTTCTGAAGTGTTTTGGACCTGACCACTTCAGTACTTCAGTTTTAAAATTATAATAATGTTGTAGCCGGGCCTCAATCAAATCATTTGATTTCTTATCATAAATGTTTGGCTATGCAAGAAATGTAGATTATGAGTACGTTGTGGGCCGCGTGTAGCTTATTTTTTAATAAAAAATGTTTAGTTTTTTCAAGATCAACTGATGAACAGTCTCAATAAAGATGAGGTGTGGTAGAAGTCGTAAAGAGAAGACGTATATGACAAATTACCTGAAAGAGGACCTGACTTAAGGCACAACACCAGACTTTATTTATAGAGGAAAGTACAGTATACACGAAGGGGGGGGGGACTAAGTTAAAAGAATATTGGCACCTTTACAAGCACAGGGATTCCCCTTTAAAAACAAAATTGGCCAAAACGTTTGATTCATTAAGGCAAAATGGGGCACTTCAAATAGTAAATTATATATGCCCGTTACAAACATACCAATGAAAGAGTGTTTTCTCATTGTGTCAAACCTTAAGGTGCTTCGCCTTTGTAACACTGGCGTAGCTAGATATTTTTTACGGGGGTGGGGGGAGGGGCAAAAGCAAAAAATTTCCGACAGATTATTATCTTGAAGTAATGATGTACTTTCTAAGCGAGATTGCCTTAAATGACACTTCCAGGCCTTGACAGTTACCATTTCGATGTGTAATTCTGCTTAAAAACATAAGAAGTGTTGCAAGTAAACCCCTAAGAATATAATTTTAGCTACTAATTTCCGTTGTAAGAATTTTTAATTAAGGTGGTAAAAATTTCCGACAGAGACTAGAAATTTCCGACAGAGGCCTTCGGAGACTTTGTGGGGGGGGGCAAGCGCCCCTTCCCCCTCTAGCTACGTCACTGCTTTGTAAGCAAGCTATGAACATATCTTAGCTTTCTGGTTCCTTTTTTAACATATGAAAATTACAATATTAATTACAAAAAAGATGAACTTGGTAGCATTATTGCGCATTTCAACTGCTTTTGAAACCAGTTTTTCCAAAGGCAGAGAGGAATACTACATCTAGTAAGGTATACAAATTCAACAACTTGCATGGAACAAAATTCAGTTGTCGGCCAAACGTTAAGGTTTCCCTTGAAATATCTTACCCGTGCATCCCTGGGGTCCTGAGGTAAGGGACCACTAGGGTTTGGGACCAAGGGTTCAGAGTGAGCTCAGGAACCTCTGGGGTTAGTAAACAGAGAATCGAGTAAAGGAGAAACAGGCTAATCACTGAGAACGTAAGTGAGTAAACTGAATGAGCGTGTGAATGAGCAAACGATTGAAAGGACGAACAAAAGAACGAACAAACGAATTAGTAGAGCTTTGGTAAAAGTTATTGGTGAACTTATCGCTTAGAACAACTTAGCAGGACTATCTGGTTATTAGAGAAGGGGTGATTTTTGTGTGGAGAGGTCGAAGGAAAAAGAAGACAATGGCAATGACAATGAAAATGAAACAATTTATTTTCACCAACTTTAAAAGCCAAATTAACTGACACATAAGATAAAGATAAATCAACTGTCTTCTTTTAAAAATAATGTTAAAATTCTGTTTTCCTGCTGTATGGAAATGGAGAAAAGAGAAGACCAGTACTTATTCCTCGTCTTTAGACAGGATTTTTTACGTTGCAAAAATTTTTTTGGAAATACAGCTCCTTGTATTGTTTCTGTTTCTTTCAGTGACGTCAAAATTATCATTCGAGACTGCATGACAAAGTATGCGCTCCAAGCGAGTCAAAAGAAATCAAATTTCCAGGAACATTCTTGCACATCTGGTGAATTTATATTGTTAATTGTAGGTGCCAATAGTTGCGCAGTTATTCTTCCCTTTATAACCACAAATACATGATCTTAAAGGGGTTCATTGAGTTGATGTCGACTATTTTGTGATGAGTTTGGAGGGAATCATTACATGACAATGTTTCTAACTAGTCTCATTACGTACCTATATATCACCTCCTATAGTTACCAAAAATGTGAGAAATTGTGGTTTGTGGAGAGGGGTTGCATATGATTAATATGTAATGGTAAAAAGTGTCTGGTCACAAATTTGTATTACATGATTCCAATCATTAAGTACCCTATCATTGCCATTTTAGTTATGCGTGAGATGTTCAGAATCTCTTATTTTCACCATTTATTATCAAGATGTAAGTAAATCTCAACAGGTGTAAAAAAAATCATGAATTTTGTGAACCAATTCAATAAGCCCTTATAATGTAAGTGTTCTAGTATTTGGTAAGTGAAGATGTATAATTCCTTAGTCACCGGTACGGACAGCTTTCCTTGGTATTTTCACAGTTTTCCTCCAAGTGGGACACATCCACTTAGGGCTTTTCCTGTTCATTCAATCAAGATGTTGAATACAGCAGTTGTAGTCTGTAGGGCACATGGTAAAATCGACTTATTTGAATTTGATTCATTTGACGCCATTTCGAATTATTTATTCGGAACGAATCAAATAAAAAAAATTACAAAAAGTACTTATAAACACAAGCCATTTTGTAAACCCTATGAACAGTGACAACATTAGGCCTATATATAATAAGACAAAGGGATACAACAAATGTGTTCAGATGATAACATATTTCCTAACGCACATATCAATTTTAAAGAGAGCTACTAAATTTTATATTTCAATAATATAGCTTTGAAACTAAGTATATTGTATTACTATGAAAATGTTGAGCACGTCTCCTTAATCAGAATTTGCACTGAAGAGCTGAAAAAGTATTTCAAGTTGAAATCATACCCACAGAATTGTTGAAATGTTATATGCATGCATTTTGCCTTTGACTTACAGATACAAGGGATTGAAGAATGGCATGGTTGGAATGAAAGAAATACATTACAACAAGAGAAGCCATTTTATTTAAAATTTGACTCAAAAGGTCGCCGGAAGGAAAATGTAGTCACCCGAATCTTGGTTTAAAACAACATTCTTTTAAATCACTTCCTTTTGGTCATGATGTTTCAGAGGCTAACTGTTGCTTATTAAAAACACTTTTTTTGCATGGATTTTACAATTTAGTAAAATAAATTTTATCACTTGATTATAATGATCCATGAATGGATTGGCAAATTCCAATTGAGGTGACTGCATTGCAAAACGAAGGAAATGCCATGATGCATTAAGTGTTGAGTCTGTACTAAACATGGGCTATGACGTCTGCACTACGAAACTGGAATACAGGCTACGTACGACTTAAGCAAGTCAAATACTTTTATCACTCAGTATTGAACCTTGAACATTTCGGTTACAGGGAGGCGGAAACGAAATCTGTCTTCAAGAAATGGCTTAGGGAAAAGTTTATTTCTAATACCTAACAGGGGAACTAAATTTTCACACTCTGCTGAAAGTTTGATTCGATTCCGACAAGGGGCGTAGATAGTATTTGTCAAGAAGGAGACAAATTCAGGCTGAAAACCGCAACGGCGCCAAGCGCTCCTTTTCCCCCGCCCTCCAACGACGTGGGGTCAAGAGGCCCGCCTTAGGGGCAGGGAACCCCCGGTAGGGGCAGGAGGTGAAGACCACTCAAACTCGGAGGTATTTACGAAATTGTGGGCATAAGAATGATGCATTAAATTAATGGGCACTAAACGGACTACAAAAATCACAATTTGACACTTTTTATTAAAGTCTTACTCCGTCTGACTGACAGCCAGTCTGGATCAATGATGCAGACATCTTTTGGGTGAAAGGAAGGACGGATGATTGCGAGGGTTTCCTGGGGCTTTTGAACAACAATTTCATCCAAACTTTCCTACAGGACGAAGTAGGGAAACTACTACTTATGCTTTCGTAATGTGAAAGCCTGAGAAGCACGTAAATTTTTGCAAACTTGACATTTTACACGAAAAGAAACATCCCAAACTATTTCAAGGTCAAAACAATAAAATGAAAACAAAGGAAACAAAACATTTCTCAACAATGTGACTGGGTGATATCACGCCTGCTTACTGCATGTTTACCTTAGGTCACAAATGTTGTACTTCATCTGCTGATATCTCGAGAACTACATATCGGAATCAAATGACACTATCACAAGAATAAGTAGATTTAGTTCTTCTTTCACAGATTTACGATAAAGGTTTGCTTTAAAGGCTCTCTAATCTCACCCCAGACAGTAACAATTCTCCCTGCTAAGTTTCCTTTAAGCTCCTCCTCCAATTTAAACAAAAAACACCTGCCTAGTACTACACCTCCCAGACAGAGGCACAGTAGGGCACGGAGTGTAATTTGCTCGAGGCCCCGCTTATATCTGTATACTGACAAACAGTGACTGTGTGTGAGCTTAATTGGGAACACAGCTGACTGTACAAGCCATCGTTGACTAGCCAGAGTTATGCTATATTGCTTGAATGAATGTCAATCAAAGTAGAGTCATCAACTGTATTTTGAACTCTAAGGCTATTGGGCAACTCCCTTTTTGGGGGAAGCCATATTTCTTTAAACCCTTCCTTTAAGCATAATCCCGATCAAAACATTTGCCCTCTTAAATTAGTTCTGACATGTGGAATTTTACAGGAACAGTGCTAGTCTTGATTGTAAATAGCGATATTGTTGAGCGATATTAATCTTTTTTACAGAAATAATTCCATTACTATTTACTTTTAAAGGGTAACTTCGATACTGCTTCAAGTGTTTGGAGGTGTTTTATTTTTCTTTTCTATGTATGGAGAAAGCTAAATTAACAGTTGGTTTCCTGGTTTCAAATTTCAGAAAGAGTATATTACTATAAAAAAAATGGAAAAATTAGAAAAGGGTAAGAGGTCGTGAAAAAGAAAAAGAGGCCTAAAACATAAAAAGTATACTATTCTGTGCCAAATAGTCTTTATTTTAGTCTAAAACAGTCTTGATCTTATGTGCTATAGGCACGTCTTTGGGTCTCTAACATACCATCAGTGTAGGAGGGCTTAATTTTCATTTCGACGTAGTTGATGTTACAAACATGGGCATCATACCAGATGATGCCCTCACCATAGCTTCCATTATAGGCACCGTTTAGGTTTGAATAAGTGCACTCTCCGAAACAGCTGTCGCTGTATTCAAAATTGCTGCAGTCTGTAGAGATATCTTCCTGTTCCCCGGTAGAGAAGCACTTATCACACCAATCACTTGCGTACCACCAAGCTCCTCTATGTTGCTCTGCGCAGGCGTGGTTTGAACATGCATCATTATCCTGATCATGTGTGCTAAAGGCACGTCCTTGGGTCTTGAACATACCATCAGCTACATAATAAAACAATAAAGAAAATGTTAAATCTTCTACACTTCGGCAGCCCACAAAGTGAGAGCAATTAAATATACTATAACACCCAGTTATGGAAACACTTTCTTTATTATTTCATGCGTTGATGGAATTCAACTGCAACGAAATCTTAAATCGGTTATTTCAAAGACTTTTCATATTATTTCTGCTGGCAAGTTTAAGAGTATGTGATGGTTGATAAGTGATTGCGGCAAAAAAGGGTTCCTTTCACCTGTACACTTTATTTTTACCGTCTTCCAGTTTGCCTCACCCTGTCCCGCTTGGACCATCCCCTTGTTTTAAATTGACCGGTATAATTGTGAATAACCTGTTTTTTCAACAGCTAAACGCTAACAGCGCTGGTCTCCTAGCAAGCACCATAGACGGAAGGGCTCAATTTAATACAGGGTTGCAATTTTTGCTAGAATGTGTAACCTGTACGTGGAAGGGATTCTGCACCGAAGAGATTCCACGTCACCTTTGAGAATTTTTACCAAATGAATGAATGGACTTAGATGGATAATAGTGGTAACATTAGATGTAAATTTCTAAGGAGGAATTTCTTTCTTTCTAGATAGTGAGCCAATAACTATTAAAAGTTTGCGTCAATGTCGTGCTAGCTTTAAAAGTTTCTTTGAACTTCTCTTATTTAAAAATTAAGGCACTAGTGGCTCTCCTTGAAAAAGATTATAGCAGTTCAATTTTTCTGTAGTTTTTTTCAGTTCCAAATAAGTACAAAATGATTAGCACAATAAAACACATGAACTACGCTGGCCCCAAAATTCCAATCACGTTAAGGCGATGGGCATCAAGAGGTTTTCATGTTTCAATTTAATACTTCGAATTTGTCACGAGTATGCTTAACACAAGTATAATGACTCACAAGTCTACCGTGCAGTTGTAGAAATTTACTCATAAATAAATATTCATATGCTTTTTGTCTGTAACATAAAGTTCGCTGCAGCAACGGTCGAAACTTCAATGCCCTTTGTTTGCTCTACGGACCTTGCTACGAGTGTTTACTGGTTTTATATATTTTTGTTTAGCATAAAATGCAGAATCTTAAAGTTATCAGGGGGTCAGGTGGAAAAGCTATAGGGTGTAACATTAAACTTCGGTTCTGGTTATTTGAGGGTTGTTGGATACGCCCGCATTCGTCATTACAGGCCGATAACAGGTGGATGCGATGTCCGTTGGGAGTTAGCCCGTAGTAGAGTTTCTAGCTTCTTTGTGAGCTAGTTTGGAGTTTACTGGGGAAATTGTGGCTCCCAGCTGTTGAGTTTTACGAATACAAAATGATCACCGTCTTTAATTAAAGCCTGCATTTCTCCTGTCAAAAGCCGGAAACTTTACCTAGTTTCGGATTTTATGTTGGTGCAATAAACTTACAAGGATAATCGCATATACGTCTGATTGTCTAGTCTTCCGTCCGGTCGTACCAGCTTCACCCTACCGTGACAGAGTAACAGTAGTACGGCGATTATGGTGTGAGGCTTTAAGGGCTATGCCGACTTATTGTAACATATTTTTGGTCCATGGTGACTGTGCATTTATTTAACACATTTGCAAAGAATAAACATTTTAAATCAGTGTTTCTTAGTCCTATCCACCTCTGGTTATACCTACTTCCTTCTATTTCATTATTTTGTAAGCTGTTTGCACAGAGTTTTGTTCAAAATTTGAAAAATTCGATGACTATGAAAATCTTGATATATCCTCTCAGTGCCATTTGGCTGGGACGGAGGTCAGCTGGAAACCTTCATGGAAGCATTTCCATTTCATTAATAACTCAGCTTCCAGGGAATTTTCCTGCTGGATCCCACCATAATGTTACTCCTGGACCACGCTAGGGTCCGATGGTGGCCAATGGATCCCTCTGTTTGCAGGGCACTCAACTGCGCCTGCGGAGCTGAAGAAGGCATTGTTATAGCCAGTGCTTCCCCTCACTTGTGAAAGACGTTCTTCTCCTTTTGTGTGATAAGAGAAAGAAAATTGCCACTCGGCAAAGGAAATTACGGTATGCTTAGCGCACTTGTGCATACTTAATAAATTCATGAGGGTACCTTGCTATGGCTTTGTAAACGTGTGTACAAATAATGTAGCTTTTCTGTAAGTACAAAGTGTCTAATATTGAAAAAAGATAAGACAACTGCATCGTCAAATAAAATCTCTGGAAACAATCTTTATGGAGCATCTGAAACACCAAAATGCCTCGAGCTTTCGGGGATTTGCCCCCAAACCCCCACGGAGGTTTTCCGTCTCTGAATCCCATCAGAGGCTATAGGAGGACCCTGGATCACAGCAGGTACGGATTTTGCGCCACGCGCTCGCCGTGCACGCAACGTGTGCACATTTTGACCCCCACTTATAAAAATGGTCCATCTCCGCTGTCCTAGTCTGCCATTCAGTAGTGCCCCCCCCCCCTTTGAAAAGTCCTAGATACACACATGGAGCTAAGGGTATTAACTCTATTATACACCACTGTTTAAATATAGTTAAACCCAAACCTAGAGCTAATTAGCTCTATGCTTCTATATAATCAAAGAGCAAGGGGTGGAGTGTTGCACTTCACTTGTGTATTAATAAAAGAAAAGGAAAATTACACACCTAAGCACACTCATAACTTCGTTTCCATTTTATCCTACTTACGAAAAGTTCCGATTTATGCACACGATCATCTCTTTATGGTTTTAAAGCAATTGTCCTTGTAACAAGAATGATTGATTACCGAAACACATACTTTGTAACAGTGTATAAGGTAGATTAGCAGTGATATTGCCCCGTAGGGAGTATTTAGTCTAATCCGGTTTCCGTTCGGAGTGGAGTATGCGATGTATAATCGAAATCAGGTGCTTGCCTACTGACGTTTAGAGCAAACGCGAAAATCCGAGGTGAACATCAACTCGGCTAATTACCTCCGAAACACACGGCATGCATGTCCTCAATGAAACCCAGAAATGACGTAATGTATAGAGGTTTTGCAGTGACGTTATTCATCTCCACAGAAAAGTACATGTCCAGCATTGTGTAGTGAAAGTCACTTCACACCACTAAGTGCAGTAGCGAATGCTGCTTTGTGTCTCATTTGACTTGTAACGTAAAAACTTATATACTATAAAATTTTATCAGCTTATGGGGAAAATTTTGATGAGTTCCATTTGACACCCTATTTTGAAAAACTAATGCTCGCAGCCCGCGGGACTTGTTCATACTTATTTCCCGAATTTAGGCATGCCGACCGACTATGGCTGGCCTAGCTGCAATGTTATGTAGGCCTAACTACTGAGTAAGACTAAACCGATCTTAAAGGGAAAAAACGGTCGCCCTCAAAACTGCTAAATCTTACAAATTTCCTCTAATTTCGCTCACAAGTATCTTTCATTGTGTTTCTGTATAAAAACATTGAATATTGAAGGTAGAATGAAGGCAATTAGGCCTAATTAAGAAATAAGTAACAAAAATATTGTCACATGATTAAGAGGTGCCATTATGTTACTTATAAGAGTATCTAGCTCGGATTTACAACTTTTAAGTAACCAAGTAGGTAATGGGTCCAGACAACAGTGTTTTGTTGGCATCCCTGTGATAATCTTCCACACCTCATCTGTCGAAAGTTTGCAAAATTTAGAGAAGACCTCATGACATGCGTTAGGCGAAATGACAGTGTGGCCTGTAGTAGTGGATGACGTGATGCTTTCTCGAATGTCGTCTACTTTCTTAGTAAAATAATCAGCGAATTTTTCAGGTAGCTCATCAGAAGGAACGTTATCAGGCAAGTATGCATTAGATGAAAAAGATTCCCCTGAGAGTTCTTTAATAACACCAAAGAGAGCTTTGGAATTTTTGTCATTTTCAGCAATTCTGGTTTGAAAGTAAAGCTTTTTAGACTGAAAGATCAGCGAAACAACCTTCCTACACTGAGATTTGTATAATTCCCGGTCGATGGTAAGCTTAGACTTACGATACTTTCGCTCGAGCTTTCGTCGAACTTTTCGTTCAGAGATAATTGTATCAGTAAGCCATGGTGCAGGACGGTTGGATGTGACTCTGCGTTTCTTCGATGGGGCAAAAACGTTAACAAGCCTACTCAAAGTAACATTGTAGTTATTGGCAGCAAGATCAATGTCATCATCCCAGGGAGGAAGAGAGTTAGCTAATTCAGATTTAAAAACATCCAACTGAAAGTTACGAAAGCTCCTGGAAATAATGTATTCAGCATTAGGCTTAGGTTTGGACAAATCAAGCGTTGCCAGAACAGCCAGGTGGTCACTAATGTTGAAGTCATGTGTTGAAACCCCCTTTAGGAGACTTTGATTACGTCTAGTAATAAGGAGATCCAGGGTATGACCCCTCGAATGGGTGGGACCAAGAACATTCTGCTGAAGGTTGAAGGTATCGAGAGTTCGAAGAAAGTTAACGGCAGCCGCGTCATTGGGATTGTCAATATGAAAGTTGAAATCCCCGCATATAAGTAGCGTATCATGGTTCATGCACTGATCATTCAGAAAATTTTGGAATTCATCCTGAAAACTGCCAGGGTGAGTCCATTTTTACGGGACGGAGGGGGTCGGTAGACACACAGTAGCTTGAAAGAGCGGCCGACGCCATCAAAACGGATGCACAGAGATTCAAATGATTTGTAATTTCTCAGTGATTAACTCCTCGGAGAGAAATTTGCAGGGCAGATAACGACAATACCACCACCCCGAGAGCCTCTACAAGTGCGAAAGAGTTTAAATCCAGGGAGTGTTAACTCTTGAAAGAGGACGGAGTCGTCTTCCTGCAGCCAGGTCTCAGTTAGAACAGAGATATCTAAATTGTTGTCAGTTACGAGATCATGAACAGCAAAAATCTTATTTTTGGCAGACTGACAATTCAGTAAACCAATTTTTACATGGTTTTGGGTCTTAGTAAAGTACAGTGACCTTAAATGGCAACCAGATCTCTTACCACGAAAACGGAGTAGTCCATATAGTTGCTAATGTACATGGTAACTTGTGGAGATTTCTTCTGATATATATGAGAGGTTGGGCTGGAGCCTGAAGCTAACCAATGAGCTAATAAAGGAAGCTCTACGCAGCCCATGGTGTTGTAGGGTCCAGTGCCCTTCTTAAGGCCTCCTGGGCAAATCCGGGAGCATCTCTTAAGTGGAGGCCAAGCTCTGGGGTATTTACAACATTATGACCATTAGAATAAAGCATTTGAACATTCCAAACGGCAAAAGGTACACTTATCAGGATGTGAAAATGAAACATTTTCTTACACTGGTCTTACTCAGCCCATCCATTTAATAGTGCAATGGGTTGTGGGTGAGGAGGATGGATGCTGGTAGGAGTTGCATACAGCTAAGAACAATAGCAACACTTCAGATGTTCAATATCACTGTAAACACAAATTAGTCAAACATTGTCTGATACGCCTAACCCATTTTAGTCATTCATTTTGACCAATTTCTAATGATATTTGACTAATTGCACAATGATGGACCAATAATTATTGGTAAAAAAATGGTCAAAGAGGTTGAAAATTGGTCAGAAATCTAGTCAATTGGTACATAATTAGTCAAACGCCTTTGACTAACTTGGGTTAGGCGTATCAGACAATGTTTGACTAATTTGTGCTAACAGTGTATAGGAATTAATAAAAACACAACTACCTACGGTGGTTGAGCGCGAAAGAGCGCCAAAAAGTAGGGGTAGCACGTAACTTTTGTAAGTAAGCAGGTTTTACTGAAAAAGGAACCGTGAGTAATCTGTAAAGATTAATCTGACGTAATTTTAGAGTTATCAATACAAACTGTGCTACGCTACTTAGTTCCGTATACTTGCATTTACCTGTAACTGTGACGTAGTTAGGTGTGTTTACAAATTGTGATTGTTGAACGAGCAGATCCTTCTGCGTATATATTTTCCTTTATGTAAGCTATTTAACGATTTGCGTGTAAACCTGTCTTCTTAGCGTGTAATGTTGAAACAATGATTTAGCAAAAAGAGAGTGCATGTCATCGATTGCGTTTCCTGGCACTCACCGTTGTACATTGTTAGAAAAGGGTTAGCTACTCTGCCTTTATAAAGTTCATGAAGACTTATAAAGTGCAGGTAAACTTTATGAAGAAATGCTGACCTTGGAACCTTCCCGTGTAGGATTTTCTTGTGATAACTGTACACTTTGAATTAGGTCGCCGAAACAGTTACTACATGCGACGTATTGTGTGTTTTTGTTATAGCCTATAATTATACTTCCACGTCTACTTGGTTCGGAAGTCTCCCTAATATCACTGTCTATGATGGCTTCAAGGACTAGAGGTGTACTCGCAATGCTTATTTTGCTGGTCTTTTGTGAGCATACTGAGAGCAAAGGTAGATTAAGCATGTCATAATGTCGACGTAATCTCATCCTCACACTTTAAACGTTGTAACTGAAAAATGTAACGCTAGGAAATTTTGAAGAGGAATTCACAAAATGTATCGTTTCAAACCAATTGTTTGTACCCTTTAGATACTTTCTTAATTCGAGATTCATGTAAAGAGAATTATTTTCGGTTTAATCCCATTGTGCTAACGAAAACAAATATTTCTTAAAGCAATGGTTGAATTGTCAAATGTTCTGAAATCAAAATTGTTTCACCTTGACTTGATTATGTTTAGGTTTGTGCGGGTTTGCTGCAATTTTTCCACATCAAGAAACCCACAACTACTTAAAAGACGGAAACAAAGGTAACCTATAACTCTTTTTTTTTCATCTATGACTTTTTAAACTTTTTATGGTGATATTAAGTTAGGACTTTATGAAAAGAAAATATTACAAGTTGTACTTCCTTCGAATTCTTATTGAATTGTTTCACTTTCAAATTTCCAAACTGCAAGTAGAAATAAAACATGCGGCAAGTTTTTTCAATTTTTAACGTGAAAATACAGTGACAAAAGGTAGAAAAGATTGACTAGCATTTCGTTTGTTGTAGCGAAATTCATTTTGCAATACACATCTTCATAAAAGTATTTGCCTCTTTTAGTTTTAGTTGTTTATTTCATTCTGAAAACACGTTATAATATATATATATATATATATATATATATATATGTGTGTGTGTGTGTTTATATTTCTATATACATATATATTTAATAAATATTTAAGTATATATATATATATTATATTCGTTTAGAGCTTTGCCCTTTGCGAAGTACCTTTGGGTTCATACTCATAGTTTTCGTATTAAACTAGACCTAATTTCGGTTCGGGCAAGGCAAGTTTGATTTCATTCTAACGGTCTTGTAAAGGTTGTAACAAAGATGATAACTCAGGGATCCAGCGCCGGCTTTCCCCGCTCCAGCCTGTAGTAACCTCAAAAAGAGAGAAAAGATCGTGCGCGGTATGCTTTACAACATTTTATTTGGGATTTCTCATGGTTCAAATTACTTGATACGACTCCTTCACAGAACTCATTAACTGCATGCACGTCATTAATGAAAGCATACAACAAAAATACACTAACTATGCTGGTAGCACATAACATAAACATACAGTTACTACACTCCTCCCCGTTTGAATGAAAACCCCCAAGTTTAACTTTCTTAAAAGCAAGAAAAAATGCAACTGTACGTACTGTGAAATAATCATGCAATATGCATTTTACACTTATGAAGGTACGGAGCTTATATAGCTGGTGGTTTGAAGACACAGGTTGACCAACGCAACACTGGCTGAGTCGGTGGGGTGGAATTTGGTTTTGGACTGGAAGGGGAATCTGAATGATTTTCATTGTTTTGGGGGTCACTAGATGGAAGTGTAACCTCTGGTTCCCTCATATCTTCGATGGTTTCATGGCTGTCGTCCTGTCCCAATCTATGTGCCAAATGATCCTGGGGTCGTTTCCAGGTACGCTGGTCTTCTGGTTGAACAATGAAACATACAGGTCCAGTCTGCTTAGAGACTACACCAGGTAACCAGTTCCCATGTCCAATGTCCTTCACCATTACTGGATCGTTCCCCTTATAAACCTGATCTCGGGCATGGGTATCGTGCTGTTCTTCTATCGTGCCCTACTGAGTTTGGGAATAAGAAGATCCTTATGTGTTCTTACGTTCCTCCCCATCAACAGCTTTGAAGGTGTTTGACCTGTCGTGGTATTCGGAGTGTTACGGTAATGAAAAACTGAAGGAAACGTGCCAATTTAGTTTCAATGGAACCACCCACCATTTTCTGATTCCAGCGTTGACTGTTTGAATAGCCCTCTCAGCCAGCCCATTTGAGACCGGATGATATGGGCTGTACGAATGTGCTTCATTTCATTTTTTTTCAGGAAGTTAGCAAACTCTGTAGTGAAATTACTCCCATTACCCGTTACACCAATCACGGGTAACCCATGTGTTGCGAAAATTAACCTTATTTTGCTTATGGTAGCTTGAGATGTGGATGTGTCTAACGGAACAGATTCAATACACTTGGATTGGCTGTTAACAACCACCACTATCTTCTCCCCTTTAACAGGACCGTATTCTAGTCTATGGTTCTTCTTGCCAATGCCACGGATTCAGAGGAAGAGCAGCAGCAGGCAGCTTACATTGAAGCTGGCATGTTTGACAGTCTTAAAAGTTTGTTCCATCTGAAAGTCCATCATATTAGGCCACCAAACAAAGTTTCTTTCTAACTGCTTAATCCGAGAAATTCCAAGATGTCTCTCATGTAGTTGTTGTAAAATGGCCTTTCTTCCCTGCGATGGAATAATGACTCTTGACCCCCCACAGTATGATTCCATCATGTGTACTCAGTTCCATCCTCCGCCTGAAATACGGTTTCAGGCACTCATCTGAACACCTTTCCTTCCCAATCATTGTGAATATACTGATACACCTGGACTATGGAGGGATATCGTCTGGTCTATTTGGCAATGTCCCGAACAGTGACAGGGGATGTTGAAATATAATCTAACAATTATATAACCTCACCAGGTGTGGGAGATGTCCCTATGTGACTGATTTACTGGTAACCGGCTCAACACATCTGCATCCTGATGACGAGCTTCTGCTTTGTACTTCAATGTATAGTCATATCCCGACAGTATTAACGCCCGCCTAACTTGTCGAGGAGAGGCCATCTGTGGTAAGCCCTTGTTTTCTCCAAGGACACCAAGCAACGGTTTGTGATCTGTGAATATTGTAACATGCCTTCCATAAATGAACCTTTGGAACTTCTTTACACCGTATATGATCGGGAGTCCTTCTGTGTCAAGTTGGGAGTATCTTTGTTCCACCTTTGACAAAGTCCTTGAGTCAGACGCAAAAGCAATGGTCCGTTCTTCCCTATTTTCCAACTGCTGAAACAAAACGGCCCCACTCCATATCCATAAGGAGATGCATCACAAGAGATTTCTAATGGTTTCGTCGGGTCATAATGCACTAAAACATGAGGAGAAAGCATCAAATCCCTGGACCTCTGAATTGCTTCTTCCTCCTCAGTATACCAATTCCACTTGACTGCCCTCCGCAACAACTTATTTAAATGGTGGCAACAAAGTACACTAGGATGGAAAAAACGTCCGTATATAGTTCACCAACCCCAAATATGGTTTTAATTCAGTAACATTGGTAGAAGATGGTGC